>CM065139.1:24011645-24624145 GCA_033026305.1 Cirrhinus molitorella | reverse complement strand
CTCGTCATGTGACACATTCATAGAGTTTTATCGTCATTGGATACTCGTTTTATACTCCTTTATCATATCATTTGGATACTCGTAATCAGACTACAGTTACTTTTTGATTCATTACATATTATTGGCTCAATCTAATAAACAAGTTAAGTCAAACATAAACTAAAAGTAATCTAAAAGTAGTCAGATTATAGTACCTAAAATGTGTAATGGATTACGTTACAGACTACAACAGACTACTATTTGCAAGTAATCTACACAGTAATCTGTGGTGCATCTGACAGGTTGCCAGAAGATGACCAAAAAGATTCAGAGGACAGTGCCCATGGGCGAGCACACAGTCGGGACCGAGACATGGAGAGAAGAAGCCACACACGCTCACTGGAGAACAGCGTCAACAACAGACAAAAAGCCAAACGCCCAGATAAGGCTATCTACGTTCCACGTGCTATGAGACATAAGATAGATCTGGAACAGCCAAATCTCAAGGAATCATCTGTGGAATCCTGCTCTGACGTTACTAAGGAACCTCTTGTAGCCAATCAGAAACCAGAGGTGGACAGCACTAGCCAGTCACTGGGTGATGAGGAGTATGTGCAGCTTTCAAAGTCGGGTCCGTCACCATGGCCGTCACCGTGGCCTGCAGCCTGGGACCAGACTGTGTCTTTCTTCACCTCTTTGACATTAGATGGTGAAACAGATGAAGATTTTGCCAACAGCACGGTACTTTCCAGTGATGCCACACTCCAACAGCAAGATGTTGACGAAAGTTTGCTCTCTGAGGTATTGTAACTTCATGGGTCTCACATTCAGGATTTCACACAATCTCGCAAGTTTAGATGAAATGAGAACATGCATCTCTTACCATACTTTGTTTGTTCTTACACATTGTCATTCTTTTTGGTTGTTAGATCATAGCCAAACTCAAACACCCGGACATCACCATACTCAACACCTGCAGTGATTTCCCTGCTTATGCAAATATCTGGCTAGACCCGCAGGAGTTTGGCCACGTCATTGAGATCTACGACTTTCCTGCCATGTTTAAAACGGATGACCTCCTTGATGCCTTTGCTGACTATAGGTGTCACCTCTATATTGTGACAAAAAGTATATTTTTGATTTAGGAATCTATAAAGTGACACTGGTCTGCTTCTGTTTCCAGTGAAGGGGGGATGAAGATCAAGTGGGTGGATAACACTCATGCTCTCGGTGTATTTTCAAGTCAGTCGGCAGGTATGGTTTCATTGGCAGTATTTTCAAAAATGATCATTCTTTACTTTGTTTGACAAATACGTTTTTGGCTCTCTTCAGCTACACAGGCACTCTCTTTTAAACATCCAATACTGAAGACCCGAGCGCTGCAAGAGGGAAGCCAAAAAGCAAAATGGAAAGCAACCAGACGTGCAGGTATGAAAGCCACAGGAAAAACACCTTTGAGAAAGATGGTTTCGCATTAGAAGACTTAGGGCCAGATTTACTTAACAAGCCAAATTAGCATTAGAGCTGTTGAAATGTTGCAAGAATAAAATCTAAGTGTTTCGAGAATTTAATTGTAGCAAATCAAATTATAATATTTTGAGAGTATAGTCTGTGCATGCAAATGGCCCGGATTGGGAGCACTGGGAGAAGTTGCCAGGACACCAGAATTTCTTTAAATATGTGTGGGATTATTATCAGAAATCATACGTTTTACTCGCAGAGACGGTGTGCTTGGAAATAATATTTCACATCCATTCATTAGGCCTATTTGTAGTGTGCCAGCCAACCAATAATAGCAATAAGCACTGTGCTTTTGGTACTTAAAAATAAAAAAATAAAAACTGCAGCTATAAAATGGACAGATTTTGAAAGCTTTGGAATATCTGCAGTGCTCCCAATCCGGGCCATTTGCATGCGCAGAATATACTCTCATAATATTCTAACTTTAATCTCATAATTGCTACGAATTCTTGTCATTTTGACTTTATTCTCAAAATATTTCGATTTTATTTTCAAAACACATCAACTTTATTCTCATAATTTTTACTCTATTCTCAAAACATTTAGACTTTATTCTCATCATTTTTACTTTATTCTCAAAGTATTTCAACTTTATTCTTGTAATTTTGACTTTATTCTTGAAACACGTTGACTTTATTCTCGGAATCTTTACTTTATTCTTAAAATATTCTGACTTTATTCTCAAACACTTTGTTTATTCTCGTAATTTTGACTTTATTCTTGAAACACTCTTTATTCTCATAATTTTTACTCTATTCTCGAAACATTTAGACTTTATTCTCATGATATTTTGACTATTCTTGAAGTATTTCAACTTTATTCTCAAAATTTTGACTTAATTCTCGAAATATTTTAACTTTATTCATTATTCTCATAATTTTTACTATTTTCATAATTTTGACTTTTTCAAAACATTTAGACTTTATTCTCGAACCACTTCAACTTTATTCTCGTAATTTTTACTCCATTCTCAAAACATTTAGACTTATTATCATAATTTTGACTTTATTGTTGGAATATTTCAACTTTATTCTCGAAACATTTAGACTTTCTCATAATTTTGACTTTGCCAATATTTAGACTTTATTCTCATAATATTTAAAATTTATTCTCAAAATATTTAGACTTTATTCTAATAGGTTTCATATGTTTTTGTTTTTTGTCTGTTACCTTTTTAATGAACATTAAATATAAGGCCTCAAAAACTGTGAAGTGCTGTAACAATGAAGTGAAACATAATAAAATAATTTAATACTTGAGGTTGGTAAGATTTTTTTGTGTGTGTTTGAAATGTTTTATGCTCACCAAAGCTGCATGTATTTGTTGGGAAACGTTTTGCTGCTTAAAATGTTTGTGGAAACCGTGATGCATTTTCTTTCTTCAGGTGGTGTATGTAAAGAACATTTTAGGTCATTGTATTTATATTTTGCAATTTTAATGAATTTTTCAATACATTAAAGGAATAGTTCAACCAAAAAATTCTGTCATTAATTACTCACTCTCATGTCGTTCCAAACCCATAAGACCTTTGTTCAAATAAGATATTTTTGATGACATCCGAGAGCTTTCCGACCCATCAAGATATTTCAGGACATCATTAAAATAGTCCATGTGACATCAGTGGTTCAACCGTAATGTTATGAAGCTACAAAAATACTTTTTGTGTGCAAAAAAAAACTAAAATAATGACTGTTAAACCATTTCTTCAACTGTGTTTGAATACCACCTTTCTGGGCCTTAAACGTGTCAGTTGTGTTGCTGTCTACGCAGGGTCAGAAAGCTCTCGGATTTCATCAAAAAATATCTTGATTTATGTTCTGAAGATGAACGAAGGTCTTACGGGTTTGGAACAACATGAGGGTGGGCAATTAATGATGGAATGGTAATTTTTGGGTAAACTATCCCTTTAACAGATTCATGTACTGTCACTGATCTGTACAATGTAGGTAGCATACTAATTTTAAACAACTATGTTGACATTATGTCGTCCATACAGAGTTCATTCAGCCAGTGAAGGAAAGGCCGCGGACAGACACAGTGGTGGCTCGCAGGATGGTGACCAGAGCGCTGGGTTTGAGAGGAGGCTTGAGAGGAAGAAGCTTTGAAATGAGAAACACCTTTAACTGAAAGAAAAAACGTTCACATGAACTTGACATGAACTCCTACACTACCCAGACATGGTATGGAGACACTGTAAAGCTTTATTTAGCTGCACATGATGTGGAAATTCTCAAACACACAAAATATATGTGGTCTCCCAAGTTTCCAGTTTTAATTCATTGAGTTGTACTATTTAAGGAAACAAGCCAATAGGATGTTAAGCAAGTAAGTTTTGGTAAGCATTCAGAGGACTTGGTTGTTTTTGCAGGAAGCAGCCTTGTTTGTTCTCTCCATACTAACAAGCCCTTATAAATAGATCCTTTTTATTAACTTAAATCTTATTGAATACAAATAAGCTCTTTTGCTCATTGGATGTGCTGAAAGTGGGTCATCCAGAACCATAATATTAAATCTAATGATTAAGTACTAGACTCTGCATCCTAGAAAGTAGTTGTTTCTTAGTTACCTTTGTGTATTCACGTTAAGCTTGTGTAAGATGGGAATGGAGACTAAATGACATTTTGTTAAAAAATACAGTAGTATTATTGGCTGACTAAATATGATTATTTTTACATGAATTTCTACAGTTATGTTTGACTTGATTTGTTGAAAAAAGAAAGCACTTAATACCTCAACCTGTTTTTTTTTAATTACATTTTCATTCAGTGTTTTGTTTGTTTTGATTGGTCTCACATCTTTAATTGTATAAACACAATCCACCAAATAACACACAAATTGCTTTTATTGTAGAAAACAATGCAATGGTTTGACCAAATGTGTTGTTCAGTCATAAGCACATTGTATATCTGGAAACCATTGAACTGGTCATAGATACCCTCATAAAACGGAGGGTAGATGCTTCACAAAACAGCAACAAATTCTTACACTTTCACATTGCATACATAAAATTGACAAAACAAATAATCCCTGACTAAGAATAATAAATTACTTGACATGCTTGAATTAACCACAAAGGAGTCTGACAGGCACAAGTGGGGCTGAATTCGGGAAAATGCAGGCTAACTGAAAACTTACGAAACATCCCAGTTTGAACATTACAGCATGGGTTTGTAACCAAAGCACCAAAAAAAGCATCAAGTACAGTACATTTCAGGAATTGAAATAGTTCTCTTCAAAGCAAGCTTGGTATAGCAAGGACCGTGAAAGAACATGCCGTACTTCAACCTAAAAGAGCAGCGGTCTTTGCCTTTGAAGTGCTGGAGTCTCTCTAGTGGTCAATGATATTTGAAGAGACTGAGTGACACCCTGCAGCGTCCTCCACTGAGAGCCTTTGTCCTTCCTCAGCGCTTCTTATCGGAAGTGCAACTGGTTGCTCATTCCAAGGTATTCGTCCATGTCTGAGCTCCGCGAGCCACCTGGAAAATGATAGGTGTGGTGTTATTTACTTCTAATGGCTGTTAAGCCGTCTTGGCAGCACTTCAGTAGTTTTTTTTTCCCTCCAACTCACCTATTTGACATTGGTACGTCCATATCCTGTATCCATCGTAGCGGCACTTGCACTTCATGACGTTGTTGGTATAATCTGTTTCGGCTACGTCATAGTTAGGGTTGATTACGACCTGTGTGACAAGAGTTATGTCAGTAAAATTGAATTGTTGAAATTTTCACTTTGAAATTTCTAACAAATAATTACAAAGATATGGGAAGTAACAATTAAATATTACATTTTGAAGTCAAAAGACTGAAAATGTTTTTTTTTTCTTTTTAATGTTTTATATTTTTCGTCAGTTAAAACGCTACCTGGAAAATATAGTCTCCTGGTTTGACATCTGTGATGTCGATCCATTGACAATCAATGTCATGTCTATAGGTGTCCCAGCAGCCAACGGTGATGCCCTGTTCACCAAAGTTGGCACAAAGATACCGTTTCTGGATACCTGGATCAAAAAAACAACCAATTAGGTGTTTGATGTTTCATTAAAACTAAATATATTTTTGGGCCAAATATTATGTAAAGCTTAATGAAATATATAGTCTCAACAAGAAAATACATTTCCAATGTTACAGTTGCTTACATTTAGGCTAAATCCAAATGTGTATAACCAACTAGAGTTTAAAACTAGATTTATAATGATTATTATTAATATAAAAAAAAGTCTCTTCTGCTCACCAAGCCTGCATTTATTTGATCTAAAGTACAGCAAAAACAGTACACTTTTTAATTATTTTTACTTTTTAAAAGAACTGCTACTCAGCTGTTCTTAACATAATAATAATAATAATATTTTCTTCAGCAGCAAATCGGAATATTAGAATGATTTCTGAAGGATCATGTGACTGGAGAAATGTTAAAAATTCAGCTTTGAAATCACAGGAATAAATTACATTTTAAAATAAATTCAAATATAAAAATATTTCTAAATGTTACAGTTTTTTTTTTTTAAATCTTACTGTTCATAAACTTTTGACTGCTAGTGTATATATTGTTATATTGTCTCTTTGAACATTGTAAAGTATGTTGCTTATTCAGATTTGTTATATTTTCTTTTTTTTTACATGTGAATGTATTTTCTTGGATTTAAATATATGGAGGACAAAATAGATATTTAAATACTTTTAAATAAATAAATATTTTAGAGCTCTGCCATTACTAGTCCAAAAAGTTTTTGTTTCCATAATGTGTGTGCTGTGTATATTTTCTTATTATAAAAATATATGCATGCATATATTTTAGAAAATTATGTTTACATATTAAATATATTTATATATATTAATTATCAATACAAATATATATGTTTAAGAACATGTAAATATTTTCTAATTGTATGTGTTTGTATTTATACATGCATAATAAATACACAGTACAAGCACATATTATCTAAACAAATACTTTTACTTGGATGCGATTAATCGTGATTAAATGTTGCACAGCACTAAAATATTTATATATTAAAAATATATACACAAATATATCTGTAAAATATATTTACATAAATATCTTTTTTTATCAACCATATTTTTGGCCTTTTTTGTGTATATTCTGAGATACTTTGAAACACTCTTTTAAAAACTTTTTTTTTTTTTTGCCATATGGATCTGAACTTGTGTTGAAACTTTAAAAGCTTAGTTCACCCAAAAAAAAAATCAAAACCCGTAAGACCTTTGTTCATCTTCCGAACACAAATGAAGACATTTGTGATGAAATCAGAATGCACACATACGGGTTTTGGTTACATTTTTGGGTGAACTATCCCTTTAACGATATCGGACCATCCTGTAAGCAGTTCTCACCCTCGTCACATTGAGTGTCCTCTAGACAGAAACTGGCTTTGTGACCCTCTGCCACCTTGGTGCCGTTCAGACTCAGCAGATCGTAATGGGTAAACACCTCTATGCTGTGATAATGCCTGCACACAGACACAACAAAACAAAGTCAGGCTATAACCAACAACATTTTGTCAACAATGATTTTTTTAACATCTTACATGAACCACAAAACCAGTCATAAGTAACAGGTTTATTTGTAGCAATAGCCAAGAATACACTGAATGGGTCAAAATGATAGATTTTTTTTACTTAGGATACTTAGTAAATTTCCTACCATAAATATATCAAAACGTAATTTTTGATTAGTATGCATTGCCAAGAACTTCAAAGGCAATATTTAGATTTTTTGTACCCTCAGATTCCAAATTTTCAAATAATTGTATCTCAGCCAAATATTGTCATATCCTAGCAATTATTATTATTTAATTACTCATGTATTCACCCTTATGACTGGTTTTGTGGTCCAGGCTTACATATGTGTTTGTTTTTATGGTGTTTACTGAGGTGTCTAAGGTCTTGCCTGTGACACTCATGCCAGGTCCAGGCGTGGTAACCCATTTTGGGTCTGAAATCCGATTGGCCAACGTTGTGTATCTGGGAGGAGAAGCGGAGCAGGCGGCGATAGGAACCGTGGTCGTTCTTTTTCGCACTGCTGGACAGGCATTTCTCTTCTAGGGCGCACTGCAGTGCGTACATGGGCCGGTCTTCTAGATAGGTGGTCTGCTCCACCAGCGGAGCGTTCAGCACCAGGTCAGGAGCCCCTGTGAGCGATGAGATCAGAGGTCAGACAGAGCAAATTCCTCCATGGTTGTCTTAGACAACAGGTCAGGTTAGACGGGGGTGACCCATCTTAAACAACAAACACTAAACACTATTATTGTAAATTAAAACACTACCGTTAAAACGATCTGTAAGATGTTAAGCAAAGTATCTTATGCTCACCAAGGCTTTGATCAAAAATACAGTAAAACAAAAAAAGTGATATATTATTACAATTTAAAATAAATGTATTTTATTCTAACATATTGTAAAATTTAATTTATTCCTGTGATGGCAAAGCTGAATTTTCAGCATCATTACTCTAAAACACTAAAGCAACTTTTTTAAATAGCATCTTTATAAACAAACCAACAAATTTCGTGACACAAAAAAATCTTATTTGTAAATTATACTGGATTTGGGCGTCTGTCCATGACACTCGTTGTGAGAAATACCTCAAGCCGAGTGATACAAACAGTGAAACGGTTCTGTTATCGCTAGAATATCGCACTCCTCCCAGCCAATCAGATTTGAGTAACTGCTTTTTAGTCCACTCTTACTTTAAGCTTGAAAAAACAGGGAATTAAATCACTATTCTTAAGGCGAGACACTGCAGGTGAATAGGGTAAAAAAAAAGTTCTCAATTTTGCATACATTTCTAGTACAAAAATCTAAACACTGGATGAAGTCAGTTTCAAAATTCCTATTTAATATTTTTGATACATTAGAGTTTAATGTTTTTAAAGAGGGATTCTGGGGTATCTCATTTTGTCACTTCATAATTCAGAGAATACTGAAAACACTGACAGAAAACAATATATTTTCACAATTTTTGGGGGGATAATATGTTGTATATAATCAAGAAAATTATATATGAACAAATTCCTCTGCAAAAACCTTCAGGATATAGACAGGAATAAAAATGTAAAGTTTGGTGTGTGTGTAAGTGCTACTAAAGTGGAGATTTAGAGCTCAGCATACGAGAAAAAGTCATTTTGAGAAAGCAGCCTTTAAAAATATGTATTGTAATTGAAATCTATTGGCACAAATAGATGAAGTGCTATAAAAGAAACAATTAAGTGTCTTTTGGATGTTTTCTCTTGACAGTTGCATGAAAAAACTGTTAAGAGCATGATAATCAATAAAAAGTGATTGTCTCACTATCAGAGCAGGAGACCCCGGCAGCGAAGCGTCCTCCTCCTTTGGGGCAGCTGATGTGTTTGCCATGATGAAGACACTGAGGAAGACTCATCTCAGTTCCTGAGCATCTGACCCCGCTCATCACAACATTTTCTGTGCTCGCATCTCCAGCCCAGTACCATGTCTCCTATAACAAACACACATTACACATGAAAAACTATTGCTGTAAGTTAGGAGTCACACATTATATTCACATACTCATTTAGATCACATTTCCCTTTAAAGGATTAGTTTACTTCCAGAATAACAATTTCCTGAAGATTTGTCATTTAAGATGTTTGCCCTTCTTTCTTCAGTCAAAAAGAAATGTTTTTGAGGAAAACATTCCAGGATTTTTCTCGGGTTAGTCTGGGGTAAAATGAGCATTTTCTGGTTAAAAAGTATATAAATATTATTCTTTAAAGAAACTGATTTGTTTCTTTCCAGCTGGGATCGTGTAGAGCTAGGGCTGGGCGATATGGCCAAAAAATATCACAATATATATATTTTTTTCATATCAGTCGATATCAATGTCACATTTTTATTTCTTTCAAGTTTAAAGGGAGTTTTTTGCTACAATGTAAACATGGTAAAAACCAGACAGTTAAATGTGGCTTTAAAATATTAAACATGACAAACACTTCATGTTTTTTGAATTCTTCACACTTTTTCCAGTCATTTTCCTTAACAACATAAGTATCTTAAAAGAAAAAAATAACTTCTTAATTCTTAATGAATAATATTGTTTCAAATCAAGAAACAGGTTTGTGTTACCTAATAATAATAATAAAATTAGTTTCTTAGAAATACATATTTGGTAGTAGCTTCATTTAGAATGCAGTTGTAGATTTATGTTCATTATCAAAATCAATGATATCAGTAAAAACTGTAGCAATCTCATTTTTATATGGTGAAATTTAGTTATTCTGATTGTTTTGAGTTTTTTTTTTTAATTAACCATTGCTCTTCCTTAGCATCAGGATAATAACAATTAAAACCACAAATATGGCACCTCATTACCATGATAAAAATGTAATATGGTTCCTAGGTATGTGTATGAAAAAAAGTAGTCTAAATGCATCAACGCTATAGCTTAATCACAAAAAATACTGTAATTCCATTCCAATATCCATTACTCCTCCTTCAATACATTTAATACATGTCTACATTAATAATATAATAAAATTCGACATAAATATAACCACATTTCTGACACAATACCACTGTGCAGATAGTGCTACTACAGTAAATCTAAGGTAAATGGCGGCGATTGTTGATTTAAAAAAAAAGCCTTCTGACTGTATCGTTGAGCAAAGTGTTTCTCTTGTTTTTCAGCGCGGTTTAATTTTGCTATAAACCGAGTCATTTGTGTTCTTCACTGAATTCAAGCACTTCACATTGGCGCTGTTTAGTTACCGAGGCTCATCAGCGAGTGAAGCATCCTGCTCTAGTAAGTTCGCGGCGTTGTGCCGCCGTTTGAACTTTGATCCGAGCGGATAAACGGTCCGTGTGGAGCGCTTTGACTAACGCTCTTTTGTTCCGGCGTTGCCGCGTAAACATTATATCGAACATATATCGAACTCTTGTTATCGTTTATCGAGGAAATTCATATTGCGCGATAATTATAGTTATCGATTTATCGCCCGGCTCTATGTAGAGCCATTTGAAGCTGCACTGAAACTGCAATTTGGATCTTGATACTTATGGCCACCACTGAAGTCCACTGTAAGTTGAAAAATCCTGGAATGTTTTCCTCAAAAAAAATGTAATTCTTTGCGAACATCTTGGATGACATGGAGGTGAGTAAATTATCAGCAAATTGTTATTCTGGAAGTGAACTAATCTTTTAAATCACGTTTCCTTGTATTTTGTTTCATATTACAAAAAATGGTTTTGCATGGTTTTAGTTTTAACTATAATAAGCCTGATGGAAACCTAGGATGATGGATAACCAGGTGTCATTACACCTTCTTACCAAACGAGGGCTGTTTAATCACGTTTCTCAGATCGACTGAATGTTCCCGAACGTGATTTGAGCATCTGCTCTCAAGATCGCGTTTCATTAGAGCTGTTGCATAAGTTTTGAGGTCTGAAACATAAGACATGCTGTACCCCACAAGATGGGGAAAGTCTCTGTCAGTGTTCCTGACTGCACAAACATATGTTCATGATGAGTAATCATCTAGCATTATGGTGTGTTTTCCATGTGTTTTGTCTTAGAGCTGAGTCACAGCCTCCTCTGATAGATAAGCCTGCCGGACTCCCACCGTGGGCACATTCTGTCAGACTTTCCATATGCTTCCTTCAGCTATTGTAAAAAACCCTCCACACATGCTGTCTGGAAAGACCCACCAGTCCAGACTGTCAGACAAAATGTTAAATGGGTACTCCAACATCTGGAAGTTGTATCTTGCACTTTTCGAGCTTGGTAACAGAAAACGTGACCAACAGCATGTCGCTGAACAACATTCCTATTAATGAATCATTCAAATCACTTATTATGCTCACTAAGGCTGCATTTTTCCTAATCAAAAATACAGTATTATTACAATTCAAAATAACAGTTTTCTATTTGAATATGTTTTAAAATGTAATTTATTCCTGTGATGCAAAACTGAATTTTTAGCAGTCTTTGATTAGTCTTCAGTGTCACATGATTCTTCAAAAATCATTCTAATATGCTAATTTGCTGCTCAAAAAAATATTTTTTTAAGCAGGGCACCAGTTAAACCAACGCCACACTGGCATAAGCCTGTATAATTCATTAAGCTAGCGTTTTCAGAAGGGACTTAAAATGACCACAAGTGACACGAGTCATACTCTAACTGCTTGTGTACCAAAGTCATTACCGCCATTATGTCTTGACATGCAGCCATATGCCTCAGCTAGTGGCAAATTTCAGTCAGTCAACATAATAACACTTAATCATGGCATTAGCCTGCAGAAGCACTTTAGGGTTTTCCAATTTCCACTCATAAAAGCGCCCATCAAGCTATTCCCTCCATGCCGTTTCTAATGCATTAATAGTTTCCAGGCCTGAGTTTGTCACTGGGCTGTTAAATACCCATCTCTAGTCCAGCCATCTCTAGACAGTCTGTGTGATCTTAAATGCATTTTCAAATATTAATTATGGAAATTAATGGAATTTAATAGCGTTATGGCATCCAGCAAACTTGTGGTGGATGAAATAGGAATGCCACACTGACTACATGGTATGTGCCTTCATTAAAGAAACTTTACCCAAAAATGAAAATTAGCCCATGATTTGCTTACCCTCAAGCCACCCTAGGTGTATATGGCTTTCTTCTTTTAGTAAAATACGATCATTTATTAAAAAATGTTCCGGCTCTTCCAAGCTTTATAATGGCAGTGAATGGGTGTTGAGATTTTGAAGAAAATTGAAGTACATCCATCCATCATAAAAAGTGCTCCACACAGCTCCGGAGGGTTAATAAAGGCAATATTTAAAACTTTATAAACCATAATCTCTGCATCTGTTTGCTTCAGAAGTCCTTTATTAACCCTGGGGCCATGTCGAGAATTTTTTATAATAAATAGATGTACTTTATTGGTCTTCAAAATCTCAACACCTATTCACTGCCATTATAAAGCTTGGAAGGACATTTTTTATTATAACTCCAATTGTATTTGTCTGAAAGAAGAAAGTCATATACACCTAGGATGGATTGAGGATGAGTAAATCATGGGGTAATTTTCATCTTTGGGTGAACTATTCCTTTAAAGTCCTTCATCTACACCAAATACCCCCAAAATAGTCTCATACGCATGCATTATAAGAACACTATGATGACTGATTTGTGAAAAAATGCATCGTGGATATTGATATTTTAGCACTATTTTAGGTAGAAGGTCAAATATGATGGATTTAGTGTTGAAACCAACATTTATTGAAATTATTACCAACAATATACCAATATTTGTTCTCACAAAGATTTTGCACTGCATTTTTTTGCAACAGAATTGTGACCCTGGACCACAAAACCAGTCATAAGGCTAACTTTTTATACATAAGCTACATAATAAATAAGATTTCCACTGATGTATGGTATGTTAGAATAGGACAATATTTGGCCGAGATACAACAATTTGAAAATCTGGAAGCTAAGGGTGCAAAAAATCAACATTTTGAGAAAATCTAAAATAAAAATTAAATTTTGATATATTTATGGTGAGAAATTTACAAAACATCTTCATGGAAAATGATCTTTACTTAATATCCTAATGATTTTTGGCATAAAAGAAAAGTATAATTATAATTTTGACTCATACAATGTATTTTTGGCTATTGTTACCTAAGGTTTTGTGGTCCAGGGTCACAAATCTGCTTGGCTTGTAATCTCCAAATCTCTACTCTACTATCAATAGACAACTGTCCTTTTCTGTAACTTTCTGGAAATTTAGCCACCAGATCAGATTTAGTGAGTAGATTTACCTGAAACGCATGGCTGGCGAAGCCTAATCCCAGCTGTCTGCAGACCACCATGGCCTCGATCATCCCCCAGTTTTCACTACAAACAGTTCCCCAAACTAGAGAACCATTCTTTTCTGTCAGAACCTCCACACGTCCCTCATACGGGTTTCTTCCTCCGCTGAGACGTATCTGTTGTAGTCAAAAGTACCCATTGTTTTAAAATCTTAGAGATTTGTGATATTAACATTAACAGAACATATAGGGAGAGATTTAGAGTCCTCACCCTCTTCTGGAAACCCATGGCGGGTATATTACAGCGTACGGCAGCGTCCCCTTCATGACTGCAGCCCAGAGCATCATTATTGAAGTAACAATCAGTGAGAGATTTCTCAAATCCAGAGCACTCCACCTCGTTCATGTGGACTGGACCCATTCCTGAAAAAACATGCATCCATAATCAGTTTTAAACGTTAAGTTAATGATGACATACAATACATTGTTATTAAATTGCTTAAGTTAGTTATTAAATTCCTTAAGTGTCAGTTAGAGATGCTTTTTGATGACTAAATTTGTATTTAACCATGAAATGGCAAAAATAGAATTTGGGAAAAAATAAAAGGGATTTTATAGGGCCATAAAATATTCTCAATATATTTCATACACATTATATTCATGGTCAATTTCTGAAGTAACATTGTGTGAAGTGACTTGCTCAAAGGCACATTTTGGACCTACAAAAAGGAATTCAACTAATAAACATCAAACAGATGACAGTAATCAGAGTAAGACAGAGTATTTGTTTAGACTAGAATAAGCAAAGAATTGTTGATCTTATGTTCAACGTTTAAAAACAAAAATAAAGCCTTAAAAGACCAGAAAAGGACCTTTGTTGGGTAAGAATGCATTTTAATGTGAATCAAAACAGCTTGGAGACTGATTAAAGTAGTTTTCATAGCTAAAGGCTAAAATAAATGTGAAGTTTGAAAGCCAATTTGTATTCAGTCCTGAAACAACCCTCTTGGAGAAAGAAGAAAGAATTGTTTTCCCTGTTGGATATTTCCTACAGAGTTTCCTATATTTAATAAGCTATCAAAATGATCATCTTAATTGCAGTGTGATTGCAGTGAAACGTTAATATAGAATATAAAGGACAAGAGTGAATGTCTTAAATATGTCTAGATGTGAACGTCATCTTTCTGCAAGTTCTTTGAAATTGCATTTTAATCATCTATTACTGTAAGAACCCGTCCAAACATCAGCTGAGGAGCAACTATCCGCACATGCAGTTGGAGCACAGATGTTTCGTTATGCATGAGTCTCCTTGCCAAAGAATGTTCAAAAAAATCTGCCTCTCATGCGGCTGATCAAAGACACTTTAGTAAAAGGCAGTGATCCACGAACGTCTGATGTATGCCAGAGACAGAGGCTGCCGTAGATGCTGTTGTTTTACAAAAAGGGCAATGTGTGACTGGTTTTGGCTTCCTGCTGAATGGATAAACATCATTAATCTCTTTCCAAAACTGAGATATAAAAAAAATTCTGAGAGCCAGTTGTGTAATATAAGCTGTGCATTATTATATGGCTAGTTGGAGTTTATTATTTGCATTTAGCATTTTTTTTTTTACCCCCCTGTCAGTATAGATCATCACCTAGAGCCGTTTAATTCCAACTTTTTGGAATTACTAATGCCAATTCTTTTTTTTTAAGTTTGAATGAATCCAGGTTTGAATTAATCTGCTGAGTGAATGATTGAAGGAATCGATTAACAAATCTAATGAGTTGTTTCAGTAAGCTAAATCAAGTGAGGCAATGTAATTAATGTAATTCATTCATTTTCGGAACACAAATTAAGAAGTTTTTGATGAAATCTTAATTTGTTTTCCGAAGATGAATGAAAACAAAAATAGATGTGAACGTCATCTTTCTGCAAGTTCCTTGAAATTGGACTTTAATCATCCATTACTGTAAAAACATCTAAACACCTGTCTAAACATTAGCTGAGGAGCAGCTATCTTTGAAATGACATGAAATTTTCGTATGCATTTTTTCGTATTAGACCACTAATTTCTGTGAACTCGGTGTACAATGTGTAAAATCTTTACAGTGCTTTGTGCTGCGAGATGAAGTGGATGAACTTGTCAGATGCAATTCTGGATTTTTTGCTTGTATGGTGGCTCTGAACTGTCAAAACACCTCTAAAAATGCTTGCTACGGATGCAAAAAACTCAAAAAATCAAACCCGATCAAACTTTTTTATGACGGGCAAAATTTTTTGAGGCAGTGTGCAAACGTGATTGACACATCGTGAAGATGTATTTATTTTTTAACGTGCTAAATATTCTGACGAAAATTTCAGACTCAGTGTGCAATAACCTTAATCAGGTAATTATATATATACAGTTTATTTTAATTTTTGTGGTAATAAAAATACATTCAATGAGGCAACAATTGCTTTTGATACTTTGTAGTTCAAACAAAGTATCAAAAGCAAGTAATCGTATGGTTTTGTTTAACAAAACATAAATGTATTATAAACAATTGAGCTAAAGTTATTACGCATTATAACAAATGACTGCAGAGGGCGCCAATGGCCTGATGAATGTTTTTACTCTTTACAGGGTGCTCTAATCTTTATTTAATATTGACTAAACAACATTTAATTCAAATGTCCATCTAATCTTTAATATTTGGCCATTTCCTTATGACAAAAATGCTACAGCCACAGTAATTTCTTGAATATGTGGACATCAAAATGTGTAAATGCGAGAGTTTAAACTTTTATTTTGAAATTGCGATCAACAGCATATTAGCATAGAAATATTGTGGTACTCCTGTGTTTGTATAGATTTATAAACAATTTGCCTTACAAATCTGATGAAATGACGCATGTTGCATTCCAAGATGAACATTATGGTAAACCTAAACTCAGCAATATGCAGAGATAATAATAATAATAATTTTGCCAGTAACTCAAGCAATCAAGGATTTTTTATATTGAGTGCTCGAATTGAAGAATCGTGACAGCTCTAATTGATCGGTTAATCGGTTTAGAACCTCTGGTAATGTATTATGTATTAAAAGACAAACCAACCTTGTCCTAACTTCGCTCCAGTGAGGGCCTCCTTGGCGCTCCCGAAACCCAGCTCTCGACACACGACGGTGGCGGCCTTTAGGTTCCAGTTATCATCACAGACCGTTCCCCAAACTCCATTCTTCAACACCTCCACTCTCCCTTCACCAATATTCGCACCTCCCCGCAGCCGAACCAGTGGTTGCTGCAAAATCAGACATTGAAGAAATTAGCAGGATAATCAATCCACACCCCCTCAGTAACCTGTGTTTGTTCAGACTAGCTCTTTCTCTGTAAATGGATCTGATCCAGGTGATTCAGACTTTCGGATGAATTTTCCCATCCCCTGGATAAACACTCACTTCAGATCTCTGGGGCTGTGTTTGAATATTATGTAATCCCCTGTTCTTCGAAAAAGGAAATGTGATTTGCAATGCTACATGGCTTTTTAAGTGTCACTATCATATCCAAGCTCAACGAACATGATGATCCACAGGAAAACAATGGAAGAGGAAACGATTCTTTCCAGAAATCTAAGAGGCAGATAGATGAGGGAAAACAGACTCGCCAAGCGTTCCACAACCACAAATCATCTCTGAGAGGGACTGTAATCTTAGTGTTCAACATTCAGCCCTCTACAGACATTAAGCATGAATAAACGGAAAACTTGTTTGCACGTGCACATTAGTACAAACAAGTAGTCTGTGAACTCTAATGCTAACCGGGAACAGCTGATGGATGACAGTCCAAATGAATTTTCCTTGCAGATGACAGTGTATAGAGCTATTTTTATTCCAGCATTCTGCTGCTAAGCAGCGCTAGTAGCATGAGGCTACTAATGCAAACTTCATTTTCTGAATGTTGTTCATGTCAATGACTCATTATTGTCCAAAACATTTTCTGTTGCTGCTGGTACTGTAGATTCTTAGGAATACTATTTTTTATTCTATCGCTTTTTGCTGTTGAGAAGCACTAGTAGCTACTACCTACAAATCATGAGACCACTAATTTTAATGATCTGTTGACAAACTGTCTGTCTGTGAGCCCAGTGCTTACCAGAACGTTTTATGAAAGACAATCACTGACTTTTCTTGTGCTGATGACACTGTACATTCTTAGGAAATCTATTTTTACTTCAGCGTCACTCCTTATTTTTGGGCTAAGCAGCGCTAGTGATTAGAGCTAGTTAAATTGCACAGCTGCTAATGCTAATTCCATGCTACCAACCTCTGGCCTGTAAGCCTTGCGGTAGCCAATGGAGGGTGAGGGGGCAAAAGCTCTTCCAGGCACACAGCTGACCACCACAGGCAGGCCACGTCCACATGTGCCATTCCGCTTGGGCTCCAGGGGTTTGCCCAGCCTACAGCTGGACAGGTGGACTTCATTTCCTGTGCAGTTCACAGAGAAACCCCAGTAGTTCTTTCTCTTACGCATGGACAGTGATCTGTAAAAACACAAAAATGCCACAGATAATGATCAGTTGTGCTACAAAATAACTAATTATGGAATTAAATACATATTTTAGATATTTAGGAGGATATCACAATCATAATTCAGAGGGACGTGTTATGATTACTATAGGCAGCAGACATTGCCTGTGGCAGTAATGCTGTGCTAATCCAAGAAAACAGGACACTTCCCATGATTCCACAGTCCGGAGAAAATCCTAGTTCAGCAAGGGTCACCAAACATCTGGATTCAAACAATCTGTGAACCATCTGCAGGTTTTCCTTTCCTCCAGATTAGGAAATCATTAAACGCTCATATAATGAGTACAGCATGTTCTGAGTTCAATACACGTCTGTTGAAGGGAATCCTGGGTATTAAG
Source organism: Cirrhinus molitorella (assembly GCA_033026305.1). Lineage (NCBI taxonomy): Eukaryota > Metazoa > Chordata > Actinopteri > Cypriniformes > Cyprinidae > Cirrhinus > Cirrhinus molitorella. The sequence goes on along the minus strand of CM065139.1, from coordinate 24,605,989 downwards.
ACTTGTGTGGCTTAATATTACAAAAATATGTAGTAGAAAACCTGTGTAAGATTTACATTATTTAAAAAAATCCACATCATTTTATACAGATTTTGGACTATGGCGGTTGCAATTATTTCGATGACGTCAACTGGTTGTGTTGATATTCTTACAGCAATCCAACTCGGTAAATAAAATACTGATATGATGCCACATTGTGCGCGTTTGGTTGAAACTTTCAGTCAAAGGGCAACAAGAGAGATGGAGCAAGTCTTCACTGCTTTCCCAGTGAAAAGAAGAGGAGAAAATAATTGGAAGATGGCTGTGGACGGATAAAACTTCCTAAAGACCTGCGTCTTTGTTCCCTCCACTTCAGACCTGATGCCTAGCTTAAACGCTAGATGCCATATTGGCAGGATGTAAACATGCCAACGCTTGTCATGATGCTGCGGCCACTGAAGGAGTTTCTCAGCGTGTATTTCATTCAATATTCGTCGGCATTTAGACAACTTGTGGGGGAAAATTGCTGATACGGCATTTGGTTTAAGCCTACGCTTATATCCATCACCACCAGTAGCTGTGGTCATCACATCATGATTTTGTTTTCCAAGTTGTACTGTGGTAAACATAGCAACATGTAGCGCCAGTAGCTCACAGAGTGCAACCATTTCACATCATTAAAATAATGGCACCCCCCATAGTCCAAAATATGTATAAAACGATGTGGATTTTTTTTAAATAACGTAAATCTTTCCTGGGTTTTTTACAACATATTGTATTACATTCTTAATACCCCAAGTTCCCTTTAAAATTGTGAGCATCTTTTGATATCTCAAAAGCATTATACCATACATTGACTGAGGAGTAATGCAAACATCATTTATGATGTCCTACTCTTAACAAAATTGTGTTTCTCAATGGCATGAGTAACATTAAAGGCCCTGAATTAAAATAAATGGACTGCCACTGAGGAAAAGTAAGGTGATGTGGCTGGTGGCTTAAAAACAGGACCTTTGTGAAATGTTCCAGCAAACAAACAAACCTGGACAAACCTCATCTTTAAATATCACCAGGCATTACTTTCTTTAGTACGTTGCTTAGTTTAGAAGTAAGCCAATAATTACATCTAAAAAAAGAAACATTTTCTGAACATTTCCTGGAATGTTTTATTTTTATGAACGTATACAAACTTATAGACATTGGCTATGAACTTTTGTGTGTTTCAATGTACAAATGTGGTTGAAACACCCCTAAAATTATAATTTATAGGCAGTTTTACAATAAAATGTCCTTTGCAGAGTTGCAGGGGAAACACAATGTTCTCTGCTGGATGGAAAACGGCCAAGAATTATGTTAGGAAACAATCTGGCCATGATTCACTTGGGGAGGCGTTCACACACATCTGAGGAATATATAACTCTTGTTGAATGTTTGCATGGTAACTTTAAACTTTACCAAGTTAATGTTACTTTTGGGGAAACCTTAAAATCTCTACGTATGTTTCTGCTTTCTCTCGTCTGCTTTTCTTCAATATAAAAGCATCCTAATCAGAAAAGTCTGAAAATGTATCTTTTTTTGTCGAAGGGATCAAATTCATGTTTGACTCATGGCCGTTTGTCATACAAAGCAAAACCAGTGGGGACTTTTCCTTACTTGTAGACTTTGTTGTTGTAGTTTTTCTCTCTGGGGAATCCGTACATTCCACAGACGACTCGGCTGTTCAAGGGGGTCCACTCCTCATCGCAGATCTGCCTCCATTTGCCCCGTTCCTTAATCTCCACGTAGCCTTCCGTGACGGGTATGTGCTTGAGGTGGGATGAAATGGGTCTTATACGGATTTCTTCCACCCGTTCTTCAAGAGTCTGGGGAGGAAAAAACAAAAGAGCACTTTATCAGAATTCCCACAGTTTTTCCAGAATGGATCATTTAATCAGGTCACTTTCTCAAGTAGCAGTAAATTACTCTGGAAACGTTCTGGATATGTTCCAGTCACTGTTTTAATCAGAAGGGTGGAGTCTGAATGCCAAACTGAGGAGACAGATAAGTCATGACTCACACTTGACAAAGCTGACCAGACACAGTTTATAAGACAAGGCCAAAGTTGGAATTTGACCAAAAACCTCACTTCAATATCTCTTGAAATATTCTTATCCAGTCTTGTGGTGGTCATTCCAGCTAACACGGAATGTTCCCACAACTTTCATTAACGTTTTTTCAAAGGTATTTAAAGGTTAAGACAGAACATTCTTAAAATAATGTTTATAGGATGTTCTAATAACATTATTAATGGTTGATTAATATGGTTGAAAACATTCTTATAACAACATCCTCAGAACGTTCTTTTGATGTTATTTGTATGCGATTGAGGTTCTCGTAATGTTAAGAGAAAAGATTCTTAGAACAACATTCTAGGAAGGTACTTTTGATGTTATCTGTACACGACTGAGGTTCCTGTAATGTTAAGAGAAAACGTTTTTAAAACAGCAATTTTGGAACGTTCTTTTGATGTTATTTATACGTGATTGAAGTTCTCACAATGTTAAGAGAAAACATTCTTAGAACAGCATTCTCGGAACGTTCTTTTGATGTTATTTGTACGCGTTTGAGGTTCTCGTAATGGTAAGAGAAAACTGTCTTAAAACAACATTCTGTGAAGTTTTTTTATGTTATTTGTACATGATTGAGGTTCTCGTAATGGTAAGAGAAAACGTTCTTAAAAACTGGACGTTTCGAATGTTTACAAAACATTAAGAGTATAACAGGTAAGATCAAAGGGAATATTTGAACGTTTGTATAGTCAGTCAAAATTTTCTCATAACAAAATATGGGTGTTTCAAATATAGAGAGAACATTCAAATATAAGTTTCTCATAATGTTAGGGTAGATTAGAATGTTCCCCAAAAATAAAAAAAACTGGACAGTTTGAACATTTACAAAACTTTCTTGGAACACATTTTCATTAGCTAGGATCCTAGATTTGGAGGAGTTCATGAACTTTCATTACAGTAACACATGAATCTGTCCAGTCCATTAAGCTACAGGAATCTTATAGCTTAGGGGAACATTAACTGTTATAAAATTTAAAGGCATCTTTGTTAGCTCCAAAAAATACCCTCACATGTGCCCTCACGAGGGCTTTTTGCCATGATATCAACTGAACGGAATGTTTTAGATCTGTAAACCCAGCAACGTTGTACTATTAACGGGGAGGCGGTTACCAGACATGTTTCAACTGACCATGGTAAACATAAGACTGCGGCTTCTAATTTAATTTTGGCATGTGTTAATGTGCATGTGTGTGCATGAAAGAAAAGCGAGAGAGAAAGTTGGCCAAAGGGATAAAGCCAAAGGAATGTGGCGGCCTCACGTGGACCTAAATGCTTTAGACGCAGAGTGAGCAGAACTGGGTTTAATGTAAATATTACTATATAAAGGCCAGACTGATGGGTTGGGTATGGTTGAAGTGGGCTCTTGAGTCAGACATGTCACTGTTTGCTTAAGCACTGGAAGTCTGGAGGAAACCAAAGAGCTGAGTGTTGAAGCTAAGGGTGTGAGCCGGGGTCATCCAGCCAGATGTGAGGAAGAGCCCACGCCTGTTGCCTGATAGCATGAACTCCAACTAAAGAAACCAGACTAGACACCTTTTACTGCATATTTTTATACCAAAGTGACGCCCTGTTTGATCAGTCTCAGGGTTTGGCCACATATGAACTTCAGAGGTTCATATTCATATTTAAAATCCTCTACTAGCTTTAAATTAATCAAAAGTGAAAAGATAAACATTGTAGGCTTAACCGATCAAAATGCAGTACAGCTGTTGGGTGTTACATAAAGCACTCTTTAAGGGATAAAATGTTAGGCAGGGAGGAGAAAATGTTCTCTGTACATAATACTTGAACCAACAATTTGTGCATTGTGATACTTGAAGAATGTCTGGTCCAAGACTCGACATGCAGTGACCAACAATGAAGGCAATGTTGTAATCTCCCTGACTGATAGGATGACAAGTTAGACAGGAGCCATCAAGACTTCAAATCCAAGGTTTTGTTCTGGGGGAATTCCTAGGGATGCAAAAGAAAACTGACCCTTTTGAGTTCACTTAACCATAAAATACCAGGGTTGGGTTTTAGCACAAATGTCAAATGTTATTTTGAATATATATCAGGTACAGTACATGACTAGCTTTCTCAAAGAAAAAAAATCCTAACTAATACTAATACTAAAACTAAAACTGTACACTATAATATTGAAGGTTAAAACAAACTGATTTGTATACTAACACTTAAATTTCACTCAGTTAAGTTTTTATAATAATAAAGTTACAATTACATACCTAATTATATTTATACACCAATTAGTTTATTAAAATATAAACATTTAAATGGTGGCTGTCATAAAAACTTGACAGATTTATTCAAACATAAATTAAAGTTTGAAGAACAGTTAAAAAGTATAATTAATATAGCTGCAAGCAGCGATCACCGGGGTTCAAGTGCATTTTAAGCACATATGAAAAAATTATGTAGCAAGCCTTATTTTGCAAATATCTTTTATGACTGTTAAAGCACCAGCTGTGGTCCGATCTAAATGTTTGCATGCTTGTTTAGAATCACCTGTTGAGTTTTCTTATAGGATTTATAGGATTTTGGGTAAATTTGGACAGGCCCCTTTTCTAAACAACCCTGTTATAGCTTCCCAAAGGGAAAGCTTTTTTTATATATAATTATTGACCTAGAAAGTCTAGAGAATTGTACTGCAGTGTTTTTTTTCCCCAGAAAAACCTAGGACTAGTTCGCAAAAGTAGTTTTTTTTTTCATCTTCTCAGTCATTTAACAAACGATATGATTGACAGCAGTGGACCTCAGATTGACCTCTTATATAAATGTTCTGTGTTTGGCGAAGATATCTCATTCCGTTTAGGAGTTATAGGCATTTTACTAAAACTGGCCCTGCCCCTTTGAACGTTTTGGCGCCCCTTTCCCACGGTGAGTTGAAAGTTAGACTTTTTTCGATAATTGGGTGAAAAACTTAGGACTAGTTTGTAAAAAATACCCAAAAATTCCAATGACATAAGACTTTTGAGCCTGTCAGGTCAATTGGGGCAAATCTTGGTGACATTGTCGGCAGTGTGAGTACTACCAGACTTTCAAGTCTCTAGTCTGCACAATCAGTTTTACGTGGAGATCGCTGATCTGTGACCATTCTAACAATTACAACAATGTTTCAGCACTACATGCTTGTTGTATGGTACATATTTTCAGCAAAATGCTCCTCTCTAGAGTAAATTTTACAGACAGAATTTTAAATTTGAGACTCAAAGGTAACAAAGCACAAAGCTTATTGCGATTTATTAGATGAGAGGTACGCTACAATGTTTCTTTCATTAGGCTAAATGAAAACAGGCTAGCTAATCTATTCTTGGGATTTAAGAATCAATATTGTTTTCTAAAAATGAGAATCAATTTAAATCGAGAAATCAATATTTTTTACCCAGCCCTATAAAATATTTTGAATTCTCAGTTTTGCAAGGTACCATAATGAGCGAACGCTGCCAGTAAAGTCATTATTTTGTGCTATTCTGCAATGTCACTACAGCACAAAATTTTTTAGATGTTTATTGGATTAAATTACTGTTAATAATCTAAATGTGCAAACAGACATCGTCTTTCATTCTATCACATCACCTTTACTTCATGATGTGTGGATTAAGACCTGACAAAGAGGTTTTTGAGACTGTAAATGCTGTCTGTCAGCTCATATAGACCAGTATGTCTGAGACATATGCACTTACAGTCATTCATATAAGTGAGAAACCATTTCCATTACCATCTGTCTGCATTTAAGAGCGAGGGGGTCCAAGTGTGAGGGATGGAAACGGTAGCAGTGAGACTGCACGAGGGGGAGGAAGCCCCTCATAGTCCAGACATTCCTCAGTTGCTAAGGTGCCAGCTGGGACAGAACCACCTTCTTTTCACGTTCATGGAATCCAGATATCAAAATATTTACATGCCGTTAATATTCCTCCGTAGAGCTTCTCGAGGTGGGCGAGGGAGAGGTGATGGTGTCTGGTACAATCGTGCAGTCAAAATCTCCCCTCTTATTCACTTCCTGCCTCGTGTTTCACGTTGGTCCTCCACGTGCCTGTTCCAGAGGCTCGGAGTGTAAACGCTTGTTGATTGTGCAGGTTTGTGGTTTTGAGGAACGTTTGAGGGAACAGATGAATTTTAGGCACTTTTTGAGGAAGTGAAGGATAAAAGGGGAAAACGTGAGGGATGAATGGACTCAGCTGGTATATCGTTTCTTGCTTAAGTAATTTCAAAAAAAGAGACTACATGGAAAACATCTGGATTCTCTCCACCATTACAAAGTCGAACATATGTACAAACTATCATTCCAACCACCCAAAAAGCAGGACGTTTTTCACCTCAGTGTGTCGTCACTCTCAAGCACAACTCATATTCACACCACCACTCCAAAGCCATGCTGTCTACAACTGTCTGTGAGGAATGAAATTTTTAGAAAGGCTTTTGTCTTCAGGGTCATTTTTGTGTCAGGGCACCACTTACACCTCCATGTGCATGAAGGAAAAAGAAAGGGAGAAAGGGATGGTGAACTCAGCAACAGTAAAGGGTCACAAGGGTCCCATGAACAAGTCGGTTCCAAGGAAACGCTCCAGCTTGATATGACCCCTGAACTCTCATTCCATGGCATATTTATGTCCAACCCTGGAGATTCTTCCCAAAATGGTGCTCTTCCATAAATCAATACCAGTTCTAAAAACCTTGCAGACAAAGACACTAGTCAGAAAAGTCTGGGGAAAGGACAAGAGTTTTAGGAAATTATTATAGAAAAAAAAATTACAATTCTGTAATTAATTACTCACACTCACGTTGTTCCAAACCCGTAAGACATCAGTGGTTCAACCATAATTTTATGAAGCTACAAGAGTACTTTTTGGCGAAGAAAACAAAAATAACAGCTTTATTTTATGACGCATTCATCGTGCACACAGAAAGTATTCTTGTAGCTTCGTAACATTACGGTTGAACCACTGATGTCACATGGACATTTTAACTATGTCATAACTTCTTTTCTAGGCCTTAAACGTGGTAGTTGCATTGATGTCTATGCAAGGTCAGAAAGCTCTTGGATTTCATCAAAAATATTTTCATTTGTCTTCCGAAGATGATCAAAGGTCCTACGGGTTTGGAGCGACATAAGGATGAGTAATTAATGACCGAATTTTAATTTTTGGGTGAACTGTCCCTTTATGGCTGCAATATATCTAAATGTACTTAAATGTCAATGCAGCAAGAGATCTTGAGTCTGATTTGACAACATTCTGCAGTCAAATATTTTTTTATAACAATAACTACTATCAAAATCACGGTTAATTTGTGTTTAAGTATAGTAACCATGTTTTTTTGGCAAGCAAAACTATCAGGTTTGGATGGATGGTTGGTGTGATATTCCAAAAAAATGCTTTTAAAGGCATCCTAACCTCACATCTGACCTCCCCTCCCTTTACTTCTTGGTTTCTTGGTTTTGAATCTAACAGATTTCTTTGTCTGGAAATCACAAAGGATCCTACTCTTATTGCAAATGGAATGTGAGAGAAAGCCAATACCTCTACGCCTGGTGGAAAGTCATGACCTTTGACCTCTTCAGGGTACATTTAGCTTGTAGGTTCACTACTGGTACATTCTGTTGAGACCGGCACTGGCTTGTTGACTTAAGAGCATGCTTTGGCCGGAGGTGAATATATGTTTTCCAATCAATCACCATGACAAGCAGAGTACCGATCATTGAAAGCATTTAATCTTCTTCTGTCTTGTCATTTTGCCTTATGAACATGACCTCACAATGTTCTACAGTTCAATCCTGAGGGCTGCTAAACATCTGCCGAGGTCGTATTGTATCTTAACAAGCTGCATATTCTCATCTGCATGTCTTGTATATGCCAAGAATATAGAGTTGTGTTGGTAGGGAAGCATGTGCTATAGATAAACATGTTAATAAATTACATACCCATTAGCTGATTAATTGCAACATTTTCTTGAAATGAAACCAAACAAAGTGCTCTGAACCTTTGATAAGCACTCTTTGGACCTCCGATTGTTTCCATGTGTGGTGGTGATTCATTTGATTACGATAAGCTGTTCTTCTGTTGAACTGACTGTTTACAAGAATACAAAACAAACCATTCGCTTATTCATTTACCTCTGCTGTCTGCTCTGAGAGCCTTTTGCTAATCTTATTAGTTTAGACAATTAATTTGTGTCCAGCTGTGTGTGGTCAGTTATGAGTATTAAACGTATGTTTAAAAACATAGTTAATGTTTCAGAGGCAGATATAGTGGGGAAACTGTAAAAAAGGAAAGCAATATAAACAGTTGTGGTGTTTTTATGAAGTCATGATGCTAGTGTGATTGTTAGCACGCTGCTTGACATTTTCTAGACTCTTCTGTTTGGTTGATAGGTTGTTTAAGGAAGAATTTTAGCCAACACACAAATGTGAATGTAAAAACATCTCTGCTTCAGTGGAAACACAGCTGAAAGCTAATGGCATCATAAAAGGACATTAATTAAATCAAGCATTTTGTGCTTTTGCTAGAGGTCATCCAGCTAAACAGTCTTTGAATGACTTGTCTAAACTGTTTCACAAACCATTAAACCCAGCTAATCTAATTTAGTTGCTGCACAGCATTTATGGCTCTAAAAATAACACTAACATTAGTGCAAAACACTACATGTTTTCAGGCTAAAGTAGTTTCTTTACACGTCAATAATAAGCTAGTATGATTATAGCAGCAAAACTGCAGTATCTGTCATCTTCTCCATCTTCTTCATCTTTAAAGAAGGTATTTAAGAGGTAATGTTTGCTGGGTGGAGCGCACACTGGCTAGCTGTGCTGACACCCAGGAAAGGTAAATAAAAGCAGGCAAACAGACACTAAAACAGTGTTTTTACATGTATATGACGGAAAAAGTGTCAAAGTGTTTTCCAGTTTTGGCAAGGGATAATATTTGTGGAAGCCTTTCGTAATCTACCGCTCGTGATGTGCTAAGCACTGTTGGGCTGCTAGTTTCAGCCACCCTTTGTTATTTCTAACATCACATTGTCCATTGATGAGGAAAAAATACACACAAAGATGGACTCTTGCTTATAAAAACACTGGCGCTGGAAGGAAGCCTGAGGAATCTGGATGTCTGTCTCAATTTAGTTCACCCTGACACGGTGGTGTTTGAGAATTCACTCATACGAACTTCACAGAGGAGCGCCTGTGTCTCAGACTTCTGGTATGTGACACTGGGAAAAGTCACGATTACACCTACCAATAGCTAACAACTTTGCACATTCATTCACAGGCTGTCGCCTGACCGGTGACATCATAGGAAGTTGAACCTGGTGGCTGGTATTTCTCATAATGCTTCTCAGAATTAAAGAATTCACTTTCACGTTTTGAAATCATTCCTTCCATGAGTCAGCAATTCCCAAAGAAGGCATCAGAGGAGTGGGGGAACGTCTCGGGAACAGGAAGGATCGGGGGAGAGGCGCACAATGTGGTAAAGTCATTAAATCATGGGGTCGTGGAAATGGAAAAGCACACCATGGGCTCTTTGATTGCTTTCAAAGATTCGTCTTTAAACCTGCTTACCTTGGTTGCCATAGTAGCATGGCAAATATCGGTTAATAAGTGATTCTGGCACAGACCTTTGCATCAAAGGACATAGGGGTGTGTGTAGACAGCTGGCATGTCATAAAAGTAGAATTGAACGCTAATAAACTATTCTAGAGCAGCAAACTTTAGAGAGGAATGTGTGGCCTGTGGTTACAGACCTTCACTTCCTTTTATCCAAGAGATAAAGTGACTGGGAATGTTCACCAAGAAGGAAGAAAGCGCAGAACCTCCACTCAAAACCAAATTTACGGATATGACAAAGATATGTGGTCATTTGTTTCAGACACAAGGCTTTTGAGGGAGGTTCTTGGCTCCTCTGATGGGAAACACTGTGGTTTTAATGATACAGTGTGGTTTTCTGGAGCACATTGTTATTTTTTTAAACCCTGCAACTCCTAAAAATAATTTCAAAGCATATCTGGTCTTTCTCAAGCCTAATTACCACCAGCAGACTCTTAAGCTTGGTTTAACTCCCATCTGCACTGCATTTCAGTAGAATCCAAAGTGACTAAGCACTGTCAACCTCAGTTAGGTTTATAGAGTTGAGGTACCTCAACATCGTTGCTCATGGTATTGATGAACCTGTGGCCAGGGATGCGCTTCTGATTGCAAATCACCCCAACGTCCTCGCTGTGTCTGCAGTCCGACACCCCAAAGCCATTTGACGGGCAGTCGGCTAAAGATTTCTCTCTTCCTGTGCAATGGACGTTGTCCAGCCAAATGCGTCCTGTGGAACAAAGAACAATTGTTGGTTTTGTCAATCACCAGCAGATGTGTTTTGGATGGATGGTTGTTGTCACTACCAGGTTTCTTAGGCTATGTTTACACTAGTGTGTTTTCATTTTAAAACAAATCAGTGTTCATTTTGATTTAGTCTTAGTCATAGTCTTCTGACTAAAATGCCATTTAGTTTTAGTCATACTTTAGTCATCTGATTTGTTTTAGTTTTAGTCGACTAAATAGTGTTAGATTTTCTAAAATCGAATAGGTATATTTAAAGTGTAAGTGTAAATTATTATATAGGTTTGATATTAAGGTTTTATCATGATAGAAACAGATTTAACTGCTGCCTTTATATTAAAATTAAATGAAAGCACTTCTCATAAAGAAGCTTCCCAAATTGTCCCTCCCTAACATTTTCATCTCATTTTTATTAACTGACGAAAATGTCAATAGGTTTTCATCATAGTTTTTGTCTTTCAAAAACTAGTTTCATTATTTCATTATTCTCTCATTTTTATTGGTGAAAAAAATGTTGTTGAAATTTATGATGAAAATTTTTTGTCAACAAATTAACACTGAAATGCATAACATCTGGCGCTCTGGCGCTCAAAAATGAATGAAAGACTTTCGAAAACCCTGCAGACCCCATTTTAGTTTGAAAACTCCGGGGTTGTGTTTCAGTGTAAATGGAAACATGGTTTTAAAATGAAAACACACTAGTGTAAACAGGGCTTTAATTCACTTAAAGGAATAGTTCAACTCTCAAAATTTACTCTGAAACCATGTCTGTTTCAAAACATGTATGACCTTCACAAAAGCAGTTTTTAAAGAATATTCTTAAGAGAACCCTGAGTATTAAGACTTGTATGGTTTAATATAACATAAAAGATGTCTCTTACTAATATATGCAGTAGAAAACCCATGAAAGATTTACGTTATTTAAAAAATCCACTTTGTTTAATACATATTTTGGAATATGGGGGTGCCATTATTTTGATTACATAGAGCGGTTGCACTCAGTGAGCTACTGGCACTATCTATTGCTATTTTTACAGCAAAACAACAGTTTGGTTGAAATTTTCAGTCAAAGGGCAACAAGAAAACCGATATATGGCTTTCCTAGCGATAACAAGAGGAGAAAAGAATGGAAAGATGCATGTGGGTGAATTATACTTCTTAAAGACCAGCGTCTTTGTTCTCTCCACTTCAGCCCTGAGGCTTTTAGTAGACCATAGCTACTGAAAGAGCTTACAAATGGCAGAGACAAGAAATATGTAAACATACCAACGCTTGTCATGACACCGCAACCACTGAAGAAGTTTCTCAGCTTGGATTTCACTCAATATCCGGATGTGTTTAGACTCTTTGTGGGGAAAATCAATGGTTTGAGCCTACACTTACATCCATCGCCACCTGTAAGCTCTTTCAGTAGCTGTGATCATCGTAACAGTATTTTATTTTCCGAGTTGTGTATTTCAAGTTGTTTGCCGGTGATGATGCTTTTATGGTGTTTTTGAAGCTTAAAAGTCCCATTCTCCATTTGGTCTTTAAATTTCTAAAAATGCAATGGATCTTTGAAGTGAATGAAGACAGAATTTTCTCATTTGGTTGAATTATTCCTGCTTATGCCACTGGCACAGCAAAAATTCCTTGGTAAGCCATCCTAAACCACTCTAGTCTGGCTTGACTTCATATCAAATATGAACCCTTCCAAAATTTTCCTTCGCTATGCATTACACACTGTGTATCACTTTGCTTACTCAGTGGAAAGTGGAATAAGAGTGGGAGACCAGTGGTTATTCTTCCCATAGGGCTCAATCATAACCACCCACTGATTTACAATCTTTAGACAGATTTATTGTGACAAATCATCATATTTCTATAGTAAAGAGACTGAGAGATGAGATTACGTATGCTTTTGACTTTGAATCTTGTTTCCATACTTTCTCGACCGTCTAATTACCGCTAATGACTAAAACATAATGGATTAGCAATGTAATCCAAGAATATATGGCTCTTTCAGTGGACCATAAGCCATAATTTGCCTACCTTCTCCATGTCCATACTTTGCAGATGGGGACCAAGCCACAGCGCCCAGGAAGCCAAGCTCCCTGCATGCAACATGGGCGGCTTCAATCGAGAAGTCATCATCACAGATAGTTCCCCACTCATTGTTGTAGAAGATCTCCAGACGACCCTCGTAATGCTTGCGTTTGTCCCCCGCCAGACGGAGTTGAATCTTGGGTTGCTGGGATTCAGACTGGGCCTGAACCAAAGCCAAGAGACTGAAGATGCACAATGCAGAAGAGACCACCATGGCTGAACTTTCACCTGTGAGAGCAATAACACAACACAAGATTAACAATGTAACATGAATGACCAAATTTCATTCAGTGCACAAACTGACTTCAAAAACTGATGACATGTTTAAGAATAAGGCATTTGAGGTCTTCAAAATAGGTCTTCTCTAATGAAGAGCATGTGTATGACCATTCTGAACTATGTCTGTTCATGTCAGTCTTGCCCCCACGTTCCTCAAATCCTAAGGCTGTGGCAGACAGATGACTGGGGTGTTTACCTTTTACATGAATCATCTCAAACTGTCAATTATAGGGGTTTTGTAGGACACTGACACTCTCAAAAGCATGTATATCTACTGCATTAAAAAGCATCCACATTAATTCTGCATCTAAAATAGGAGCTCAGCATTTACACGAGAGCTAGCAATGAATGGCAGCCAAATGGTTTCCAGGATGTTTGAGTTTAGAGAAACGCAAGCACGTGTGACATAACAACCTCCTCTATTCATACACATCTAACCGCCAAAACCACAAAGTGGACATTTTCACAAAAGCAGACTAAACATCTAAACAGTTAAGATGCATGTTTTATTCACATGCATTTATATACACATTTTATGTGGGGTGACTGTTATCTACACATTGTGATGTTAAGATTAGTTGCTGAATTAAGGTTCAGTACACTCGTAACAGAATATCCCATTTCCTGACTAAGAAAATCCCTTTCCCTAAGGGATTCTGCTGTCAAACTCTCTAATCACTAAAAGCTGCCTTGTAATTGAGTAACTGCATTGATTTTAAGAGACTTTAACATGATGTCATTACCACTGTCAATCAATCAAACTTTAGCCAATTTTGCAGTTGGAAAATGTCCTTAGATTTACTTCCTCTGTGTGTGATTTATTTTCTCATTCATTCATTACAGATGAAGTGTCTTATGCCATTCAAAGACAAATATGTTAGTATATTGATAACGTAATCATAATAGTATACAACATTGATAACATTATAATAATGATATGTGATGCATTAAAATTCATTTATGTCCAAAATTAATTTTTTTTTAAATCAATTTTAAGTAGTTAATAAAGTATAACTGCAATTCCAACATGTACTCTTCAATATGGACACTACCAGGATGTATTTATTGGATCTAAGGTACAGCAAAAACATTTCAAAGCTGAATTATTAGCATCATTACTCCAGTCACAAGATTGTTCAGAAATCATTCTAATATTCTGATTTGCTGCTCAAAAACATTTATTGTTATTACTATTATGTTAAAAACACCTGAGTAGACTTTTTTTCAGGTTTCTTTGATGAATAGAAAGTTCAGAAGAACAGCATTTATCTGAAATAGAAATCTTTTGTAACATTATAAATGTCTTTATCATCATTTTGATCAATTTAAAGCATCCCTGCTAAATAAAAGTAATATATATAAGACTTTTGAATGGTATAGTGTATAATGCTACAAAAGCTTTTTATTTCAGATAAATGCTGATCTTTGGATCTTCCGATTCATCAAAGAATCCTTTAAAAATTTCCCCACCGGTTTTAAATATTGATGACAATTATAAAAATGTTTACTGAACAGCAAATCAGCATATTAGAATGATTTCTGAAGGATAACGTGACACTGATGACTGATGTATTGATGCTGAAAATTTAGCTTTGATAAAAAATATATTCAAAAAAGTTATTTTAAATAGTACAAATATTTTTTAATTGTTTTTGCTGTGCCTACTTTGGATCTAATAAATGCAGGCTTGGTGAGCAGAAGAGACTTCTTTAAGAAACATTACAAATCTTACTGTCCAAAAACTGCTGACTGGTAGTGCATATGAAAACTTTTTAAACTGTGTGCGCAAGTTATGTTTTGCACAATCACGTGTATTTAAGGTGCACGAAAATGTATGAAAGCCTAAGTTAATATAACTTGTAATAGGTTAGTATTACACTTGACATCAACTGAGTCATTAAATAGATTTTTCTACTAAGTTTTGTAAGTATAAATCCAACATAAATATAACGAGTACATTTAATATTTATTGGATATCTTTATTATCAAAGATATCCAACAGAACAACTGCTATGTCACAATTTCAAGACATATATGTAGAATATTAGCGTTTTAAACACAATTCGATTCAAAGTTCTTAAACACTACATTTAATTTCTGTTTGGCGCCATAAACTTACCTCAGAAAACGTTGTTCCTGGGAAGTAACAGTGTCTTCCAAGTTACACTCGTAGCTGGATGCAGCAGCGCTGATTCTGTCGGTATCCTGCAACACTTTTAAAGGAGTCCACCGCCTCCCACCAGCACTGCAATCCGAAACCAGCCATCACTACCACATTATGAAAGTTACAGACGCCCCATGTGTCTACTGCACATGACTGACGTCATACAGCTGGGGATGCCCTGTAGCCCTGCGTGCGGATTCACATGCACCAGAAATGCTTACTTTACCACAGTCGCTGGAAACAGACAGTCAGAGGTACAGATATCTAAACAGCTTTAAGGAGAATCAGAAAGACAGATCACCACCAATCATCTTAACATGTCATTTATTCATTAGTTTAGCAGATGCTCATTTGAGCTCATATACAATAGAAGACAAAAGAGATGAACAACACATCTAAGCATCGTTTATTTAACCCCTGTATGTGTAACAGACAAAAGCTCATCTATCAGTCACATTAATGCCTTTCATTTTACATAAATGACTAAAGGTCTCTTTATTTAGGTTTACAGCGAACTGAGTGCCAGTCTAAGCAGCAGGACCCCGAGCAGGATAGGGCTGGAGCTCAGGCTCATGCCGGTGTTGTGGTACTCCCCATGGCTGTGGGACTGGTGCGGGCCGTTACAGTCATCATTGAAGCAGCATTCCAGCTTCATCTCACCATTGCTCATGTGAGACTTATCGCAGAAGGACTTGTACGCACATGACTTCATGACAGAGTCTGTGGAGAGGAAAACACATGGTAGAGTTAGAAGGCCACCACAAAGCAGCACATCACTCACAAAAACATCCCCTCAGTCTAAACACGCATTCTCAAATAGTCCACGTTTGGTTCGCACATTTGCTTGGGTGTGTGTGCAAAAAAGCAGAAACTGTTTGATGTAATAGCGAAGCCTAAGGCTAGTTGCCAGAGTTGTTTCTCATTAAACAATTACACAATTGTTTGTTTCTATAGCAGTAGTTTTGTATATTGGTTTCAAACAGTCTTAAATCAACATCTTTTAAATGAATTCAGTCTTCCAAACAAAATTTTCATATACAGCCATACTAATCATACTGTAAACCAAATGGTTTTATTATAGTAAAAGTTTAGCAACCATGGTTAATTTATGGTTAGCTTTGTTTAACTATAGTAACCATGTTTTTTGGTTTTATTTGTAGTAAAACCATGGTTAATATGTGGCCCGGACCACAAAACCAGTCTTAAGTAGCAATAGCCAAAAATACTCTGTATGGGTCAAAATGATTTATTTTTCTTTTATGCCAAAAATCATTAGGATATGTTCCATGAAGATATATATATACATATATATAGTAATATGCATTGCTAAGAACTTTAGTTGGACAATTTCAAAGGTGATTTTCTCAATATTTAGATTTTTTTTTTGCACCTTCGGATTTCAGATTTTCAAATAGTTGTATCTCAGCCAAATGTTTTCCTATCCTAACAAACCATACATCAATGGGAAGCATCAAAGAAACCCTGAAAATGGACCATTGTGACTGTTTTTGTACTATTTATGGGTCTGGCTTCCAGTATCATCTGCACCCAGCAATTTCTAGCTGTACAAAACATCTTGTTTTGCTGCTTGAGATTGCAAATTGGTGTGTCTTACCATATTATTTTAGTGTATTATCTTAATTGTGAACACACTGGTTTGTAGTGCAAACAGTTTTACCGTTTACTGTACCGTTATTCTTCTCGTTATTTTACTATAGAGAATAATGTACCGGAAGTCTCACCCACAGGCTTTCTTCCACGTTGAAGAATAAAGTTGGGTTACACGCCATTACACGTTTCAGTGAATTCCTTGAATCGCTGATTCCCAGCAGATACATTTTAACACAGGATTTGCACTCTCTTGAAAGTTTAAAATGTTACTAAAACTGCTATTTATATTTACTGTTTATTGGCAGGTTCCATTTTGACGAAATATCGCAGATTCGTACGTCTCCATTCAGCCATTATTCAAGTCTTTAAGGTGTGTTTATACATAAATTGTCTTTCAAAAGTAAACATGCTGGAGTAAAACGTGACACAACACAAGCATGGTCAAGAGTGATGTCACCCCCAAGTGGACAACATGCGAATTGCATCACTGTACTTCTGTGTGTGTACTCACTGGGTCCTGTGATGGTAGAGCAGGCATCTGAATGAGCAGGGCACACAGTCGAGCCTTGCCGGAAACATTCGTCCGGGTTAGTAGCTACACAGGTGTAACACTTCAGCCCCTCACCTTCACACATTGGACAAGACAACACAGCTGATCTGAGATTAAACCACTTCAAACTATATACAGATGATATTAATCATATCACCAGGACAGTAGGAATGTAAAAAGATTTATTTGTTTTTCTATCCGCTGTTATTATATAGCTTTACAATAAAAAAACATTACATTTTTTGGATAACACTTTAGTTTACAGTGTTACATACTTATTATAGTAATAATAGCATGCATCACATCCAGCCCAAAAGTTCCAAATTAATTAATATTATACTCGCCGTAATAGGGAAACCTTAAAATAAAGTATAACCCATTAATATAAATATTGTAACTATTCTGTAATTTCGATCTATTTGGTACTATACAGACAGATACTCACTGTGTAGAACAGCGGCAAACAGGACCAGCGCACCGAGGACAGTCTTCATGTTGAGGAGGTTGTATTAGAAAAGTGCTGGAACAGTGTGGAAGTCTTAACTACAAAACACCTTAGCACCTACATAATCCTACAGTGAGTATCCATCACATGAGCATTACACCAGCTTAACACATACAACGCATCTGCGTAAGCAACAGCAAGCGAGGGGAGAAACAGAATGAAGAGGGTTCAGTAAAGTGGAGAATGATCTATGACCTGGAAATTTAAATACCGTTTTAATTCAGATTTCCTTTTAAAATATAGTCAGTGACTTATGCTAATCAATTACTAGATAGCCACAGAATGCTATCAGACTACTTTCAGCAATTACTATTTATCTACGTACTGTATGTTTGTGTATTTGCAGTACAAAATTGTTTTGATTGAATTCACTGCGGTATGTCTGTCCTCGACATAAGGTGTGTGAGTGCACATATTCATATCCAGTCTACCCATCACCAGATATCCCTCTTAAGAAGAGATTAGCTGTGCAACACACTCACAACGTGAGAATCATTTCTGTAAACGAATATCTATTACTGTCACATGCATATTTGCACCTTATAACACTTATTTCAGTTATTCCAATATTTGGTGAAAATGTATTGGTTAACATTATTTAATACATTAACAACAATACATTTGTTACAGTATTTATTCACCTTTGTTATTGTTAGTTATTAAAAGTACTAGTGCTGTCAAATTGATTAATCACGATTAATTAAATTCCAAATAAAATATTGTTTTCTTTAATTAATTCAATGTGATTAATCAATCACGATTAATCAATCTGATAGCTCTAAAAAATACCAAACTAATTGTTAGTTCATGTTCATCTTAGGTCCATTAAATAATATTAACAACATTAAACAACTTTACAAGTTTAATTTGCAAGTTACAAGCATGCTACACTTCTTGCATGATGCAATTTCTGAAATAATTTTTTTTTGCTAGACTGGATTAGATTCAGTGTGCAATTAGCCATTTTTCTGTTAATTCCATACATTAACAACAAGCAATACACTTTTTACAGTATTTATTAATCTTTGTTAATGTTAGTGAATAAAAATACTAGTAATACTAGTAATGTCAAATCGATTAATCACATCCAAAAAATAAAAGATTTACATAGTTTTTAAAGTGTTTACATAATAATGTGTGTGTGTGTGTGTGTGTGTGTGTGTGTGTGTGTGTGTGTGTGTGTGTGTGTGTGTGTGTAAACTGTATTAATACATTAATATATACACACATTCACAAACTTTTATTTTTCGATACGATTACTCATGATTAATTGATTTGATAGCTCTAAAAAAAAAAACTCTATCTCAGGTCCATTTAATAATATTTTTATGTTTACAAATTTACAAATTAACATTATTTAATAGATTACCTAACATCAAGCATTTGTTACAATATTTATTTATCTTTGTTAATGTTAGGGAATAAAAATACTAGTGATGTCAAATCGATTAATCGCATCCCAAAAAAAGTGTTTAAATAATATATGTGTGTGTACTGTGTATATTTATATTTATAAATACATAATTTTAAATATTTTTTTTAATGTGATTAATCGATTTGATAGCTCTAAAATATACCGAACTCTTAACTGTTATTTCATGTTCATCTCAGGTCCATTAAATAATATTAAAAAAAACAACTTTTGATTTTAATAATGCATTAGCAAATATTGAAATTAGAAATATTTTCACTGTTAGTTCATGTAATGTAGTAAACTAATGTTAAGTGTTGTTAACCAATATTTATATGAAATTCACAACCAGTCTCATCAAGCAAATTTTTACTTTATTCAGGGAATGCATTTATGCACAAAATATATATTAGTCAACAGGATATCTGTGCAACTCTCTCTTTCTCTCTTCCACTTTACAAACATTAATAACACAATAAAAGAACATTACTCTTCTCAGAAAAATATACACAGGTCAGTGAGTACTGTCAAGAACACCAAAACGACAATTTACAGGCTCCACTTCTCCACACGACCCGTTAATGTTTGGCACACGGATAGCGGTTTCTTTTGGCAGTTGGTTATTCTGAGCTGAAATATTGCATAAGATAGCACAAAGGAATTGTGGGTAAAAAAGAAACAACAGCCAATAGAAAGCATCACATCAGCATTAGGCACATACTTTAGCAAAAGATTGTCAATTCTTGAAATGACTTCATTGAATGTTTTGAAAATGATTCGGTCTGGTCGACGCAGCACAGTAAAATAGAGAGTAAACTTGTGATAAACTCTATACTTCATGCAGACTTTGAAACCAAAGTAATTCATCAATAAAAGAAAGTTTAAGTGCTTTCAGCTAGGTTTTTAGGCATTTGTGCTGTAGAATTTTGCAAGCAAGCATTTGCTTGGATGATTATGACCTCATGGCTAGAAATAAGTAACCCATCTAGTAACACCGGAGCTTGCTTAATATGATAAATGATGATAATTTGGCACCTAAACACACAAGAAAACAATGGATGGAACTACAAACGTTTACAAATTCTCTTCAAGTTTTGAATATGCTTAAAACTACTCAGTGAAATAATATTCCAGGTTCAATGCAAGTTAAACTCAACAGCATTTGTGGCAGAACATTGACTAAAATAAAATTTTGACTCATCCCTCTTTTTCTTTAGAAAAAAAAAGCAAAAACTGAGGCAAAGGTGAGGCATTTACAATTAAAGTAAATTGGGCAATTTTTAGAGGATTTAAAAGAAATATGCAACTCATATTTAAAAATTTAAAAGCACTTACATTAATTCTTATGCTAAAACTTAAATATGTAACCCTGGACCACAAAACCAGTTTTAAGTAGCATGAGTATATTTGTAGCAATAGCCAAAAATACACTGTATGGGTCAGAATTATACATTTTTCTTTAGGATACTGCGTAAAGATCATGTTTCGTGAAGATATTTTGCACATTTCCTACTGTAAATGTCTCAAAACTTAATTTTGGATTAGTAATATGCATTGCTAAGCACTTCATTTGGACAAGTTTAAAGGCGATTTTCTAAATATTTAGATTTTTTGCACAATATTTAGATTTTCAAATAGCAGCCACAAACCATACATCAATCGAAAGCTTATTTATTCATCTTTCAGATGATATATAAATCTCAATTTTAAAAAAAATGACCCCGACCCAGTTGGTTTTGTGGTCCAGGGTCACATATAATTTGAGCTCTAAAGCTATTTAACTTATAATTTTTAAGTTTTAAAGGGATAGTTCATTCAAAAATGAAAATTCTGTCATTAATTACTCACTCTCATGTCGTTCTTACAAACCCGTAAGACCTTAAAAATTAATTAATTTTTTTTTCATTTTCATGGTAATCAACATTACACCATCAGTGCTGTCAAATCACTTTGTACTGAACTCTGAATGTTTTTTAAACTTGTATCTGGACCTCTAAAATATAACCGGAAAATAATTACAAAGGCTACAGTACTTTCCAATGCAAGTACTGTAACTAAAAATTTGTAAATAATGTGATTTGCTCCCTCTGTTATAAATAGCAGCAGTGTGATCATGTAAACTATGAACAAGGCCAATGACCCTCATCCCATGTATTTTTCTTCACACCTAAACACACACCCAGAATCTCTCCCAAACGCTCATACGCACAGCTGCCATAACAGCCAGCAGAAAGTCATCAGAATAAGATATGTGGGTAGTTTTTCCCACCCTCTTCAAGAATCATTTTATACCACCACATATCGTTGGAAGTCCAACATCAGCACTGTATGAATCTGTAAAAACGTTTGGGACACTTTTATTTGATTCTTCAGCTCGTATCTTGTTTCTTCCAGTGCCTGAGCCAGACCCATGGAAAAGCGTCTCTTTCCAAAACGGAAAAAAAAAATGCAATGGGAGATGCAGAGGCGTTCTTGGTCAGGGTGGGTTTGGGTCAGACAGGGCAATATACTGTAAGTGGGTTCTCCTTCCTCTTAATCCGTGGTGCCCAATTTTGCAATGAGCTCATCACAAATCTTAGTAAGCTCTTCAATCTCCTGATTCTGGAAATAATAAAGTGTGGATTTTAAATAATGCTTTCTTAGTTATATTGCATTGGCCATGGTTAACGGTGAATGTGTGAAAGTTTACCTTCTGTTCAAAGGCCCGCTCCAGGGACTCCACCTTCATCTGTTCTTTCCTCAGGCTGGCATTCAACGCAACGCTCTCTGCATTGGCCTTAGCTCGCACCTGAGCTATTTCCTCATTCGCTCTGCAGAAATACATGCAGGTCAGAGATTAATCAATTGAGTAAAATACATTAGTGCACCTAAAATTTAAATTCTGTCATTAATTAGTCACCCTCATGTTGTTCCATGTCTTACGACCTTTGTTCATCTTCAGATATTTTTGATAAAATTCAAGAGCTTTCTGACCCTCCATAGACAGCAAGGGTCCTTTTATGGTATAATATATGGTAGATATGTATTAAGGACAATTTTTTAATGGTCCATGTGACATTGGTTCAACCATAATTTTATGATGCTACGAGAATAGTTTTTGTGCGCAAACACAATTATTGACTGTGGTAATACCGTTGCTGTCTATGAAGGGCCAGAAAACTCTTGCATTCATCAAAAATATCTTAATTTGTGTTCCCACGCTGAAAAAAGGGCATACGGGTTTGGAACAACATTTTTGTGAGAACTATCCCTTTAAAGATAAAAAATGCACATGGAAATCTTATGTATCACTGCTAAATGCTAAATATCATTCTTACTTGTCAAGCTTCTCCTCTGCGTGGATTTTGAGTGTCTGGTAACGTTGTTCCTCCTGCCTCACGCGCGTGAGGTAGTCTTGAGCGCACTTTTTTAGAACTTCCTCGTTCTGACAAGAGACCATTGGAATCATCTGTATATGTCCAGAGGAATAGCATTTCAGACATTACAGAAGATATCTTACCTTCTTAAAGCCCTCAAGAACGGTCTTCATGTTTTCGTAGCGTCTGAACAGGTCTGAAAGCGAGCGTTCCACTGAGTTGAGGTCTGCGAGGGCTTGATCTCTTTCTAAGGTTAACTGTTGGACGCTTTTCTGAGATCCTATGTTCTTTCGCTGCTCATCTTCTGTATTGGGAAAAAATCCCAGACATTTAACTTTTAAAATTTATATTCGGAATTTTTTTGAACAGCTCTGAGAGGTATACCACTCACCGATCATTTGAGCTACCGTCTTCTCATACTCATCCACTATTTTCCTGAAGTAAAATGAGTAAATAATGTTAGAATGTTTCATGGGACTGTACTGTACTTATATGGGCATAAAACTATCCCTGGTGCATTGTGGGAAGGGCTGTAGATTAGGACGTACCTCATTTCAGTAACCTCCAGTTTACTCTCCTCGTATTTCCTCTTCCACTCATTGGCTTCAATCTCTTTGGCAATTATCTACAGGTACAAAAACGCTATTTTATAAACAGTTGACAGACTTTTACATTTAATCTGCAACTTTAAATGTAAAAATGTAAATGTAATTTAATAATAAACAATAAAATAAATGGCTAAAATAAAATAAGAGTTAAATATTTAAGAATACAATTTACAATTTTTTACAATTTTTATTTGTTTTTATTTAATGTTAACTTACATGTGTTTACATGTACAGTAAATGATAAATAATGCTCAGAACAGTATAGACACAGGGCAGATGTTTGCGTTACCTCTTCTCTGATCAGTGTGAGAACCGCAGCTTTATCTATCTCACTGAGAGGGATTGAATCCAGCCCTGGACTCGTCTTCGCTATGGTCTCACTGTCTGAAGAGCTCAGAGTCTGACTCTTACACAAACTGTCACTCTGCAGAATAAACATGAACAGAGAAAAGCTTCAGGAAACATTTTACTTTAAAATACAGTGGTGGCCAAAATTGGTTTCACAGCTAAAAATGGTTTTAAGTCAGTTATTTCTATTTTTTGCTGCAGTGTGTCAGTAGGAAATATCAGTTTACATTTCCAAACATTCACTTTTTTGATGATGAGATCAGATCTCTGTGTGGAGAACTATTGTCAGACTCCTTGTGCAAACAAAAATCTCACTGGATTATTACAATTAATGGCAAAATGAACGTTTGGAAATGTAAACTAATATTTTCTACTGACAAACTACAGCAAAAGATTAAAAACATTTTTTAACTGGTGAAAATATAGTGTTTTAATAAATTTGGCCACCACAGTAGATTTATTATACCTTATGCTCTTATCATTACTAGTAATACCAGATGGTAACATACATAATACCAAATTTTTCAATGAGATGAAACAATGACTACACTCTTTCCTCTGACCCAGTTATTGGCTTGCCCTTGGGCAGATTAAGGCCTGTGGACATCATAATCCACTTAATGGGTTTATAATTATGAATCTATGTCTAGCAGATATATGGCACCTCTGCTAGGAATTCATGTGTTGAAGGTAGTCATATGCTATATGCCATATCTAATAAACCCTAACAAAACAGAACTTACAGGAGAGGAAAGGTCCTTCTCATCAAACTCGTCTGTTATTCCCACTGGCAGATCTGATTGAAAAGAAAGGCAGATTATTACTGACTGAACCATTTCCAATTATTTTATAATTAGTTTTGCTCTTACTTTGCAAGTGGACAAAGGTTTTTGAAAATACTAAACAGTAAAAAGTATCTAAACAGTTTATAACAGTCTCGTTATGGCTTAAAAGTAAGATAATATAAAAATAATTCATAAAGTAGCCAACAGAGGGCAGCACAGGCTCTAGTAATAGACAGTTGAATTCAGCTCAAAAGCTGTTTGCTGCGTTCACTTTTTCTGCATTTGTATACACATAATTAACGATTTAATGAAAGAAAAGACAAGAAAGATCTATATAGATAACAGTAATCGGCGTTCACAACGCATTTAATGTTTGTAGTATCATGTATTTCTTACTAAAACAATAGAGTGTTTTCATGACGCGTCATCAATCGGTCACTTTGGCGGCACGTAAACAATGCCACTGACCTGAACGAAACTCGCATATTTTGCTGATTATTACTGCTGAAAATGATTAATTATTGACATGTTTTGGGCTGTACTAATTGGTCGGACAGAGAAAAACATTTGGAGTACTACAGAATGCCAAAGTTATAACAAATCAAGGATTAGAGTGCAAAAAACTGTCTGAGGAACAAAAGGTGTTTGTGGTTGGCCAAACTGAACCAGGATTTCCAGCACAAAAATCTTTACAACATTGTGTTCTTATCATTTCCGGTCAGGTAGGTGAAATATTAGGCTAATATCTTAATACTGCTCGTACGCATCTTTACCAACTATTAACTTTAATTCGTCAAATATTGTGCCGTTTCTTGCTTTCTTTCTCTATATGATTAAGCAGTTTCCACACATTTTTCCCCATGGTTTTGACAGCATTAATTAGCAGAATAACGTATTCAGTAATACATTAACCGTGCAATCCATGCTGTTGTTTACTTCTGAGTATGTCCAAACCCTATATCCACCTTTGTCTTCCCTTAAGAGTGGGTGCAGCCATTTGTACATTTTTTGGGTCTGGCTTCCAGGCTCATTCGTGTCCAGCTATTTTTATTTTTGCTGCTTGATATGGCAAATTGGTGTGTTTTACCATGCTATTTTAATGTATTACATGAATTATGAACACGATTTAATGAAAGAAAAGAAAGTTTAACCGTTTACTCCACGTTGTTATTCTTTTCATTATTTCCCTATACCGGATAATGAACTGGAAATCTAACCCTTTCGCATAGAAGAAAAAGGTGGATATTTAGCGGCATCCCATGTAGTGCAGGACTTCATTGTATCCACTGTGATTTGATTAGATCGTGTGAAGGCTATGTTATGATTCTATTGGTTAATATTATTTGCTTCCAGCATCCTTAGACATGACGCCAGCAGCAAAATAAAAAGGTACTAGTTTCTGAGGAAGATAAATGTACATTTTTATAGAAGAATATGACAACAAACGTCTTTTCGTTTAGAATATGTCTTTTTGATCTCACGTTGTCTTTAAAGAACATTTTTTCAACATCCGTGACACTGCTTCATCAACTTCATGAACTTTATCAACTACAAAGTGTCAACGAGCACAATCTTGCCAAACTAATGCTCTGTGGTATCTCAAAAGATCCAATTTAAAATGTAATTGGAATAACAGGACTGTCTGCGACTGTTTTTGTTTACTGGACAAATTACTATTCCAACAGAACAGAGAGGCGCTCTTTTTTCCTGAAGGAGAGAGAAAAGCAAGCAGAACAAGTAAGTCTGTTTCTCATTTACAAGAGTTCTGTGTCTGCACAATGCCCCCAAACTGTCTGACCTAACAGAGCAGTGCTTGTTAAACCTCATCAGTGACAGATTGCTCCCGTCTCTAATGATTGATTTATTATCTGATAATAAACATTGCTACTATAGAGGAGACTGAGCAGTAACAAATCCACAACTTCTCCCTCACCGTCTGCAGTCTTGGTAGAGGTGGTTGTTTTGGTGCAGTCTGAAAACTCATCTGGGCCATCCTTCTGGCCCATGACAGTGGAGGCTAGCTTCTCCTCATCTGTGGCGTGATGGACGCGGTGGGGGAGTTTAGACGCAGGATCCTCCTGTTCCTCTTTCTCCTGTGATGTAGAAAGCGCATAATTGAGTTGATATATAATGGTTATATTTTACAGTTTTTCCCTGCATGCAAAATAGCACTGCAGTTCAGTTGCTGTGAAAATATTTTAACAGTCTAAAAAATTAGTCATAGCCCCTCATACTCCATTCTTCTCATAAAGTCTTAAACTCTCTGGGACAAAAGCACAGGAGGACACAGTGACCTGATTTAGGAACTGCATTCTGTTTTAGTTTGTGTTGTGCACATACACACACAACAATGATGCACACTAGTTCAGAGGAGGCAATAATATTCTGTATGAAATGCTGTATTTGAAGAGGAGGGTTTGTTTAGAGTGGGATACTGGGAGAAAGAGAGAGACAAGCAGGGAAGGGGTGAGGGAACAAGAAGGATGTTTGCTGAGTCATTGCAGTAAAGTCCAAGACAGTACAGCAAATCTAGAGGCTTTAAATGCAGTATTATAGAGTAGAGTGAAGTTTACATACACCTTGCATAATCTGCAAAATGTTAATTATTTGACCAAAATAAAAGGTATCATACAAAATGCATGTTGTTTTTTATTTAGTGCTGACCTGAATAAAATATTTAACATAAAGACATTTACATATAGTCCACAAGAGAAAATAATAGTTGAATTGATAAAAATGACCATGTTAAAAAGTTTACATATGCTTGATTCTCAAAACTTTGTTGTTACCTGAATGATCCACAGCAGTTTTTTGTTTGTTTGTTTGTTTTGTTTAGTGATAGTTGTTCATGAGTACCTTGTTTGTCCTGAACAGTTAAACTGCCTGTTGTCCTGCAGGTCTCACAAACTCTTTGATATTTCAGGATTTTTGTGTATTTGAACCCTTTCCAACAACACTTTATGATTTTGAGATTCCTCTTTTCACACTGAGGACAACTGAAGGACTCGTATGCAACTATTACAGAAGGTTTAAATGCTCACTGATGCTTCAGAAGGAAAAACAATGCATTAAAAGCTGGGGGGTGAAAACTTTTGAACAAAATGAAGACGTGTACATTTTCTTATTTTGCCTAAATATCATTCTTTTTTCATTTAGTACTGCCCTTCAGAAACTACAGAAGATACTTGTATGACTGTATGATTTTGAGATACATCTTTTCACACTGAGGACAACTGAGCATATGACTCATATGCAGCTATTGCAGTTAGTTCAAACACTCACTGATGCTCTAGAAAGGAAACTCAATGCATTAAGAGTCGGGGGGTGAACATTTTTTGATTTTGTAGATCAGGGTAACATGTTTCTCAGATGACAAAATATGTTAAATTTACCCTGATCTACAAAATCAAAAAATGTTCACCCTATGACTCTTAATGCATTGAGTTTCCTTTCTAGAGCATCAGTGAGCGTTTGAACTAACTGTAATAGTTGCATGAGTCCTTCAGTTGTCCTCAGTGTGAAAAGATGCATCTCAAAATCGTACAGTCATTGTTGGAAAGGGTTTGAATACACAAGAATGCTGAAAAACCAAAGAATTTGTTGAACCTGAAGGATTTTTCTGAAGAATAGCGGGCAGTTAAACTATTCAGGACAAACAAGGGACTCATGAACAAGTATCACTAAACAAAACAAAAAAACACAGCTGTGGATCATTTAGGTAACAACAGTATTAGGAATCAAGCCTATGTAAACTTTTGAACAAGGTCATTTTTATAAATTAAACTTAAAAAAAAAAATTAAATTATTATTAAATTATTACAAATTATTTTCTCTTGTAGACTCTATGTGAAATATCTTATTCAGGTCAGTACTAAATAAACAAATAACATGTATTTTGTAGGATCTCTCTTATTTTGGTAAAATAATTAACATTTTGCAGATTCTGCATGGTGTATGTAAACTTTTGAATGCTTTTGAAGTCATGTGTTGATGTGTTGGACAATGTTGAAATGATACCTGATTGCAGACATCCAGGACTAAGGACTGATTTTCATACTTCTTTACTTTACATGAGTTCCTACAGGGAAAGAATATTGACAGAATCAGTATAAGCAACCAAGAAACACTGAAACAACTTTATAAACAAGTGTATTGTATTGATAGATGCAATAATACCACTAGTAACAGATAGATGTATCGATCTGGCTGATCGGACAACATTTGATTATAGTTTGTTCTCATTTTGAATATTTTTTGCCTAATGGACATTTAAACCATTTTCAAGTGAACTTTTAAAATATATATAAAGAAAAAAATACATTTTCTCTACATCTTAGTATCAGTAAATGTGCACATATTTTGTTTTTAATTATCAACAGTTTCATTTTATTACCAAAGCTTTATAGATAAACATGTTTAAAATTTTGTACACTAACTTCAGATAAAAAACTGGAAAAAAAAAAGTCCTGGAAAAAGCTGTTTTATTATCTACAAGCTACTCAATACAGATTTCTTTATCATACACATTATTTATCATACTTTTTTAAAGTTGCAATATAAATCAATAGTGGGTGACAAATATGCTTGCAAATATGGTAGTTGTAAATGGTAGTTGTACAATGGCATCCGTAACCAAAAACTTTTTTAACAAGATGCTGCCTCTACGCCTGCAAGTTTCAAATACAAGACCACTGACGTATTAGGCTCAAAAAATGTAAATTGCATACTAGGGCTGTCACGATTCCTTGCATGTTTAATATATGTGCGTTAATTATTTACATGTGTATAAGTTACATATGTGCATCTCAGAGCGGCTCTGCTCACAGTAAATGCTGCTCCACACAAACTGTTTACCATTTACATATGTGGAATGGCTCAAACTCCATCTCTGCATATTCCTGTGAGTTTGGGTTTACTAACACGTTCATCTGGGAATGCAGAATGCGCCATTTCATTAGATTTGTAAGGTAAATCATTTATAAACCTATGCAAACACCGGAAAATAAATTAATATCTTTTTGAATATGCTAACTGTTCATCACAATTTCACAAAAAAAGCTCAAACCCTCACTTTTTAGAGTTTATACATTTTGATGTCTAAATATTCAAAAAATTACAGTGACTTCAGAATTTTTATGTAAAGAAATGGCCAAATATTAAAGATTAAGTGGACATTTGAATGAAATGTTGTTTAGTCAGTATTAAACAAGGATTAGATTGCGCAGTAAAGTGTAAAAACAATCGTTAAGCCGTTGACACCCTCTGCAGTCATTTTTGTTTAATAAAACTATATGATTACTTGCTTTTGATACTTTATTTGAACTAATTATTATTGCTCCATTGTTATTATATATGCATTTTAAGCAGTGTTGGGGGTAACGCATTACAAGTAACTCAAGTCGGAGTATCGGAGTTACTTTTTGTTTCCTTTATGTATTTAATCCCATTTTATTAACCAAAGTCTTTGCTGTTGATCTTTGTTGATCCAATTCAACCGTACACTGCAAAAATATTTTTCTTACTTAGATTTTTTGTCTTGTTTCCAGCCAAAATATTAAAAAAAATTCTTAAATCAAGAAGTAAATAATTATTTTCTTGTTTTCAGAAAAAAACAAGTCAAAATTAAGTGAGTGCTTAGAACAAGCAAAATAATCTGCCAATGTAAGGTAAGCAAAAAAATAATAATAATAATAAATAAAAAAATATATATATATTTTAAACAGAAAACAAGATTATTTTCCTTACCCCATTGGGAGATTATTTTGCTTGTTTCAAGCAAAAACGCACTGAATTTTGACTTGTTTTCAGAAAAAAAGACAATAATTTTTACTTGTCTAGAAAATCCTTCTTGATTTAAGAATTTTTAGATATTTTGGCTAAAAGCAAGACAAAAAAGTGTAATAATAAGCAAACTTTAGATTAACTAACATTAGTGCTTTTTTTCTCATTGCTGAAGAGTGTTGACCTTTCTTTTCCTACAGTTCTATGAATTAAATTTTTCTTATTCACCTAATATAATTTTGGTGTGAA
Source organism: Cirrhinus molitorella (assembly GCA_033026305.1). Lineage (NCBI taxonomy): Eukaryota > Metazoa > Chordata > Actinopteri > Cypriniformes > Cyprinidae > Cirrhinus > Cirrhinus molitorella. Next base: position 24,575,856 of record CM065139.1, on the reverse strand, counting down.
AGGGCTTTTACATTTGCTAAGAATCAAACTTTTTTATATTAAAATGAAACAAGGCAAGCCCTGTCCAGATTTGAAAGTAACGAAAAAGTAATGTAACGCATAACTTTCCATAAAAAGTAACTAAGTAACGTAATGAGTTACTTTTTTAGGGAGTAGCACAATATTGTAATGCATTACTTTTAAAAAGTAACTTTCCCCAACACTGATTTTAAGTAATTTTAAAGGCTAATGTTTGCTTATGTCTATTTTTATTACCCAAAATTATGATTATCCGATTACTTGATTAATCATCAGAATACTCAATTACCAAAATAAATGTTAGTGTCAGCCCTACATTATACCTTATAACAGCTATACATACCAGCATTATGCTGGCTAGCCAGTATTGGGTTCTATTGAAAAACTCATTGGTTAACCATTCATTTCATCACTGTTAAGTAAAGAGACCATCTCTAAATTGGCTGCCATGAGAGAGTCAAATGTGAAAATCATTAAAAATTGCCCATGGACTAAATCAATTTTGTCTGCCGGACAGTTAGAATACAATAAAATAAATAAGTAGACCTTCTGCCCTAGTTGGTTTGGAGGACTGATTCTGTATATGATTTGGAGCCGGAAGGCATTTCAGCCTTCAACAGAGCTCATGACATGCAATGGGACAGATGAGATAACTGTGAAAGTACAGCAAACAAGGGCAGAAGAGGATACTTACAATAGAAAACAGAGAAACCGCACTTGCTCAGTGGTCCTGAGGACAGTATGACAGAGGAAGGGACAGGGTAGGGAGGAAGCACACACAGAGAGGAGGGGATGTGGAGAGGGGACGTGCCGTAAGACATTAGAGGGCAAGATAGAAGCATGAAGAAAACAAGTAGGAGTGAGATTAAGCTTCCTGGCTTTCACAAACAAGTAGGAGTTAGTTTGTATAGGGGATGCCAGAGTTTAGCTGAAAGTGGGAATTATTTACACTGGGACAGACTACTGTAACCTTTTTACGACTGTAAACTACATATGAAAAATGACTGTGCCAAATGAAAGATGCATGATTAGACAACAACTGAGATGTTGAAAAGAAAGGGTAGCATACCAACAGTAAAAAACTCAAAAAGGTGTGACTGATGCGTTTATAATGTTAGTAGGTGAAAACTGCACCTTTTTGCTAGATAAAGATGTAAACGAATGCTATGGATGCAACACACAACATACTTTTTGTCTGTCTGTCTAGCACAGAGGTGCCCAAACTCGGTCCTGGAGGGCCATTGTTCTGCAGAGTTTAGCTTTAAGCCCAATTTGACACACCTAAGAGCTAATCAAGCTCTTACTATGCATACTAAAAACTTCCCAGCAGGTGTGTTGAGGCAAGTTGAAGCTAAACTCTGCAGGACATTGGCCCTCCAGAACCAAGTTTGGACACCCCTGATCTAGCATATCTGCCACTCACGTGATGATCCTGTCTTTGTTTTTCTTTGGAGACTGTCCTGCTTTCTTCCGCTGCTCCACAGTTCCCTCTGGATTGTGTTTGTCTGTTAGCTTCTCAGTCGTTGGTTTAATCGTATCACTTACACCTAAGGTCTTTGATGGCTTAAAAGGGTCAACAGAGTCATCAAAGTTATCAGGGTCAAAAGTATACGATCCTTTAGGAAGCGTTGGCGAGTTGCCAAATTTTGTGTTTCCACCAAAAGGATTAAAGTTGGGGTCATCCCATTGACTTGGGTCAAAGTTGTAGGATTTTTTCGGAATGGGAATATCATCAACGTTCACGGGAGCCACGTTCTCAGATGGCGGTTGGTCTTGATCGGATGATGTTTCTGGTGGTGGAGCTGCTGTTTCTGCAGCTTTTGGTCTCTGTTTTTTTGGAGTAGTCAGCTTGCTGCTTGTCTTCTTTCCAGACTTCTTGGGTGGAGGTCTTTTTGCTTCAGCATCATCAAGTCCAAACTCTAACAGTACTGGCTGCGCAGGCATTTCGTCCGTCAACTCTGATTTAGGAATACTGGCATTGGCAGGCGGAGAGTTCTGCAACTTGGGCACTCCAGGGGCGAATGTATTTATGGTATCGTCAAACTGTTCAGGGTCAAAGTTGTAGCTCCCCTTGGGAAGTATCGGAGGATCGTCATCTACCTCGTTGGGGTCTACACCATTCAGTGGGGCCTTCACCTTGAGGGAAGGGGGTCTAGGCTTGAGGGATTTGGTCTGTGGTTTGGAGGATGGCTCTTCAATGAGACCATTGCAGGTGTTGGTGTCATCTGTTATTCCTGTTTCAGCAGGGTCGCGATGGTCCACATCCATGTCAGCAAAGGAAGGCTGGTTACTGAGTTTCAGGGTTGGGTCCACACTGCTCTGCCGCACCACCGGGACAGGTGCATCCTCAGGGAAGCTCTCGTCCAAGGACAGGTTCTGGGTTTTGGTTGTGATGGAGGTCAACTGATTTACTTCTGGGAAACCTGTCGAGGGTAGAAGAGGGAATTATTTGTCTGTGGTCCACGAAATGTATCCTATTGGAATACATGTATGCAGTATGTTACAGAATATTTAAGTATATTCATCTAATACGATTTTTCTTGTAATTTCACTTGGGTGTTTGTACTTTTCCTTTCATATGTTCTTAGAGAACATATAATGTGCTCTATTGTTGAACCTATGGAGGACATTTGAAGAACAGACTTCCTTACGACAGAAAAGGCAGGAAATGCTTTGCTCAGGATGCAAAGAGCTGAACAATAGTCCTCTCTTCCCTGTCTCCAGCAGGCATAAAAAACTCAACAATCAAACGTAAAATGTGAGCTAGATGTTTCAACACACCCATTTCAGATGTACTGGAAAGAACACTGGCCTTTTTCTGTCATTATATGAAGAAAAACTGCCTTAACAACTGTAGCAATTCAAGATGCTCTAGAACTCGGTCCTGGAAAGTCGGTGTCCTGCAGAGTTTAGTTCCAACTTGCCTCAACAAACCTGCCTAAAAGTTTCTAGCATACCTAGTAAGGAAAAGACTGAGTTTGTAGACCCCTGGTCTAGAATGAAACACTAGACATCTACATGCGAAATTATGTCAATATTCTTGAAGTAGCAATTTTGAAACACTTCCCATTGACAAACAGTCCTGCTGGGAGTCATCACTGAGTTTTGATGCAATAGCCTGTTGCTAAGAGACAGGAAGTGACTATTTATAAATGAGATTAATGACTTTGCACTGACCTCTGATTGAGGCAGCACTGAGAAATACTAGCTGCTATCTGTTCAAAATATTTACATGCAAGAAAGAACATGTCCAGTGATGAGGAGACCATTTCTCACAGTTCAATTAGTGAATTCAGTTTGTGCTTCAACACAACATAAGTTTGACTTGGATTTTTCTCCATATAGTGAACTTCAATGGTGGCCAACAGGTTGAAGGTCCAAACTGTAGTTTCAATGCAGCTTCAAAGGGCTCTACACAATCCCAGTCAAGGAATAAGGGTTTTATAGCGAAATGTAATTTTTTTTTTTTTTGTAATGGCCAATCCGTTTCACTAGATAAGACCTTCATTCCTCGTCTGGGATTGTGTAAAGCCCTTTGTAGCTGCACTGAAACTGCAGTTTGGACCTTCAACCCATTGATCACCATTGAAGTCTACTATATGGAGAAAAATCTTGGAATGTTTTCCTCAAAAACCTTCAATTCTTTTCGACTGAAGAAAGAAAGATATGAACATCTTGGATGACATGAGGTTGAGTACATTTTCTGGAATTTTTTATTCTGAAAGTTAACTTATTAAGGCTCAGGGGGTGGTAACCAGAAGGTTGCAGGTTTGATCCACACTAGTAAGTCATGAGTCTTAACAAATGTACTCTTAAGTAAGTTAAGTTGTTCACTTAACCACAGATTGCTCCAGGGGATTGACCTGTATCAAGTTCTTAGCACTGTACTAGGTTAAAAAATGTGAAAATCACATAAGCATAGCTTTTTGGCTGGTAATGTCTTAACTGTAACAGAATGATTTTCACAGGATGTCCAAAAAGAGGAACTTGAGTTTGACCAACTATTATTTTAGGGAACTAGCTTTATGTGTATGAAATTAAAACAATTGCAGCTTTCAGCAATGTAATGACAATATTTCACTCACAGACCTTCCATGAGTCCTCTCCAATGCCCACACCCAGTCTTCCTCCTGATTTTGCCAAATTCAAGCTTTCTCTTCCTCTTTGTGTCTTTCTGTACACATCTGGTACTACACTGTCCTTCAGTGTTAAATGAGATGGCAGGCAGCCCTTCTCACCGAGGACACAAAAACACTCTGATCAGCACTTTAAAGTGTGACTGCTCTTGTCATCACTTCCAGAGGTCAAGGCTCCTCCCTAATGTTCATACTGTAAACTCATTTCTGCAATGGATAAACCTTTTGACAGATATGAGCCATGTCCCTATACATTATATGACCTCTCTTAAGAACAGGTCTACATGTTTTATGTACTATTTGTCAATTAAGGGCCTTAAGAGATTACTTCCAGAATAAACATTTCCTGATAATTTACTCATCCCCATGTCATCCAAGATGTTCATGTCTTTCTCTCTTCAGTTGAAAATAAATAATGGTTTTTGAGGAAAACATTCCAGGATTTTTCTCCATATAATGGACATGGAGATCAATGGGTTGAAGATCCAAATTGCAGTTTCAATGCAGCTTCAAAGGGCTCTACAAAAAATGGCATAGGTGGAATGTTGAAGTTGGAGGAGAAAAATTAGATTTGAGTTTGAGTTTTGCTCCCTACCCTACCTTTTTAAACCGAAGTACACAGATGAAGAACTAACTGCGCTTGACCTTTCCAATGTGATTACGTAATGTGTAAAATTATGGACGTGCATTGCAGAGCTAGTGCTAGACAAGCATTTGTAGTTAGAAAGTATATAATTTTCACTTTTTTAAAAAAAACGGCAGACTGTTTCACTACCTTGAAAAAAAAAAAAAGACCCTTATTTCTCGGCAGTCCTTTGAAGCTGCATTGAAACTGCAATTTGGACCTTTTGACCAGTTGACACTCCTTTAAGTCCACTATATGGAGAAAAATCCTTGAATGTTTTCCTCAAAAACAATTTCTTTTCGACTGAAAAAAGAAAGACATGAACTTCTTGAATGACATGGGGGTGAATTGTAATTCTGGACATGAACTAATCCTTTAATATTCTTTCGTATTTGGTAGGTAACTGAAATGTTGTAGGTTTGTACTCCAGATAAAGGAGAACCATCAGGCACAATGTGATTGGTTATGCAACCAGCGCTAGTGGCTATGACTTGATCTTTCTCTATGTGGTGGGAGTGTGATGCCTCAACAATGTTTATTTCATCAAAACAGAAAAGGCTTGGGATGGACAGCATGAGCTTATAAATTCAAAACAAATGCTTCGTCTCCACCCTTGTGAGAGACATTTCAAATTTTGGATTATATGACATCACTAAAATAATAAGAACACTCATATTAGTCAGAACACATTAGTCAGTCCCATCTTAAAGATACCACACACATAAAAATGGGACTGTACATGACTGAGCTTGTTCTAGAGTAGAAAAAGCAGTTATACAGTAAATAATGATTGTTTAGTAATATGCTCTGACGTAAAAAGCAACGGATGTCAACACGAGTTTATATCTGACTTTACAATGAAGGTACGGCAGGATTTAGCGCCTGGGGTGGAGACGACACAATAAGGCTTGTGTTTACATAACCACAAATTCTGGCTAAAGCACAGCTAGCAATGAAAATGTGTGTTCCAGACGGCTAACACTGGCATATATCTGTCCAGCTGTGAGGATGAGGATGTCTGTGGTGGAAACTGGATTGTGCTCTGCTGGAGCCAGACTTTTACTGTCTGTCTGCTCAAGCAATCCAAACCACGACACGTAGGCTTGAAAAAGCTGCCTCTCTTAGCCCAAAGCAATGCTGCATTTCTGTGGAAAACGTTCTCGCATAACTTACTGAAAAAGCTTCCAGAGATTAGGGTTAGGAAGGGAAGGAAGAGAACTTTTAAAGTGTTAATAAACTAGAAAAATGGTGCGTAAGCTAGCAAGCCTAGCTCAGAGTGCAAATGTGTGTCGAAGAGTGTCTGTGTGTGGCATTTAGAGCAAAGAACTACATCACATGATGTGCTTTGCTGTGAGCCTTTGACCTTGTCCATTGATAAACGTGCTCTGAGAGGAGCAGGCGCTTTTGTTCAATTCCAAACTCCTGAATTCCAAGCTGTGCGCTTTTCCCACACTGGGTCAGGGGCCTCTCTTTACCCAAACCCCTATTTTCCAACCTCAAAACCTCCTCCACTCAATTACAAAAACGTAACTAATACTGTCTGTGCTGTTTCAAATCAGGCTGAGCTCAAAATGCACAGATGCTGTTGAGTCTTTCCAGCACAAGCATAGAATCTTCATCCACATCTATGAAACCACTGCAAGATTTCATTATAGATTCACCTACTGTAGAGACTAAAATAAGATTTTAGATGGAGAACAATAGTAAAATGCATGTGTTTTTGTGTATATGCTCAACGGTAGTGACAAGTCAAATTTTAGATCGTTTATGAGATTTTAATGGGCAGATAAATTCCTCAAAAAGGCTGGGGAAGTGCAGATGGTTTGAGTTAGCGATATGGTACACTCCCTTGAATTTGGACACATGTCTGGGGAAAATTGTAAGAAAACAATGCAAGCTTTTAAGTAAAAGAAGCTGTTCTGGATAAGGAACTGGAATATGAATCTATATGTATGTCAAAATCTAGCTTTTATTGTAGAAGACAACCAGGCCTTATGAATGGTGCCCAAACAAATTGTTCTTTAGAAACGGTCCTTTTTAATGATTCAGTCAAACCGATGCTTAAAACGTTTCTTTGTTTTGATTGATTATTTAAATGTAATAATAAATCAAATGAAATATGTGACCCTGGACTACAAAAACAGTCTCAAGTAGCACAGGTATATTTGTAGCAATATCAAAAAATACATTTTATAGGTCAAGATTATTTATTTATAATATAGTCTGCAAAAAATCTTTAGGATTTTAAGACCATGTTCCATGAAGATATTTTGTACATTTCCTACCATAAATATATTAAAAATTAATTAGTAATATGCATTTCTAAGAACTTCATTTGAACAACTTTAAAGGCAATTTTCTCAGTATTTAGATATTTTTTGCTTTTAGGTGATCTATAAACCTCAATTTAAAACAAAAATACTCTTATGACTGGTTTTGTGGTCCAAATATGATGCACGAACATTGCCATCTAATTAATATTCATGACCCAAGCTGATTGATTAGATAAAATATAATTTATACTGTAAATATAATATGTAATGAGACTCCATTATGCCCATGTTTCCAACACTACTTAGGAATGACAAGAAATGCTACCTACAATATACTGCTTACAAGTAATACTAAAAGATCACAGTAGATGTAAACACAAAACCACACAGAGACATACTTTCCTCTTGTTGCTATGGCAACATCACATTGCATGAGAGGAAGAGAGGCACATGTAGCGACAGGTGCTCTGTTGCATCTACTGTCTGTATCTATGGCTCTCATGTGGTGTAGAATATCTTCTTTTACCTGTGCTCTCTGTGATTGGTTGATCCAGCGCTGATGGTTCTTTATATGGCTGATGGACAGGCGTCTCAGCTTCAGGTGTCTCAAATTGGCCCTCTGAGTCCGAACTGATGGAAAATGAAGAGAGACTCTGTGGTTAGAACACATCTTTGATCGGTACTGTGTTGACAAAAAGACATTTAAATCAGATGGATAATGCTGAACAGGAGTGATCAGTATAAAACATACAAACTCATCAGATCATAAAAATGACATCAATATTTAATAAAACATTTTGCGCAAAGGTTTAGCCTTGGGTGAAGCAAACTGAACTGAGCACATCATGTCCTCATTAAATAATAACAGTGTATCCCAGCTGTGACACCAATAGTTTCTGCGTATTGTGGTTTATCAGGTCTATTTTGATGATTTCATGTGCTCATATGTGTTGTGATGTGACACAGAAGAGCTTTCTAGATTAAAGCAGTAGTTCAGCCAAAAATTAAAGTGATCCTGGAAAACTACTTACTCGTCCACATGTTCTTTCAAACCCATATGAACTTATTTCTTCAATGGAAAACAAAAGAAGCATTATGCAAATAGGCTTTCAAGTTTCAGAAAGCCACAAAAGAGTCACAAAAGCAGACCAGATGACCCATGTGCTTTTTAAGTTAAGGGAATAATGATTTAAATTTGAACTTTTAAAGAGATAGTTCACCAAAAAATGAAAATTCTGTCATTAGTTACTCATCCTCATGTTGTTCCAAATCTGTAAGACCTTCATTCATCTTCAAAACACAAATTTAGATATTTTTTATGAAATCTGGGAGCTTTCTGACCCTCCATAGACAGCAAGGGTCCTTCCACGTTCAAGGCCCAGAAATGTAGTAAGGACATCGATAAAATAGTCCATTTGACATCAGTGGTTCATGCATAATTTTATGAAGCTACAAGAAGACTTTTTGTGTGGAAAAAGTTACATTGACAAAAAAACAAGAACAAAGATTATTTATTTTTTTCACACAAAAAGTATTCTTATAGCTTCATGAAATTACGATGTCACAGGACTATTTTGTCAATGTTCTTGGTACCTTTCTTAATTTGTTTTCCAAAGATAAACAAAGATCTTACGAGTTTGGAAAAACATAAGAGTGAGTAATTACTGGCAGAATTTTAATTTTTGGGTGAACTAACCCTTTAACATATGACGTCTTAAGACAAATTCATTATAATTGAATGGAAAAAGGCAACCACTACAGTTCCCTAAAATTTCTTCTTTTGTAGACATACAGACAACATTTACATTTTTGGGTGAACTATCCTTTTCACACTTGCAACAGAGCATAATGCTCATGAGCCCGAGCTGAAAGGGAAGAATTGTTAATTTAGTGTGTGTGCGAGTGTGCAAAATCGGTTCCCAAGTCTGGGAGAACTGCCCGGTCTTGTTGCACTAGGCCACCTGCAGTCCCATAATACCGTTAGGGAAGTAATCATTACTAGTCCAGCAAACAAACACAACAGACAAGATCATAGAGGAACTTGTGCTATTAACAGGTTTAGCGACAATAAAGTTTTACGACAATATCGATTTCATTCTGCTGTTCTCTTAAAAATAAAGGCTCCAAAGCTGTGTTTTTGCGGTGATGCCATAGAAGAACCATTTTTGGTTTCAGCGAACAGTTCTTAAAAGAACCATTTAAAAAATCTAAAGAACCTTTTTCCACTAAAAAGAACCTTTTCTGCGTTTGAAGGTTTCATGGATGTTTAAGGTTCTTCATGGAACCATCAATGCCAGTAAAGAATCTTTATTTTTAAGAGTGTAAGCCCAAACCATTAAATAGTTGTGTTTTTCATAAAATCCCTCCTTGCACAACTCACTGACTCACACTGAGCTCCATAGAAATGAGTAGCTCTCTACAGAATGTGAGGGTGGCTTACTGTGTGTTTTTCTAAGTATATTTACAACTTTCATGATCCTGCCACTCTTTTGGGCCATTGTTCAGGTCAGTGTAGTGATTAATTTGCGGCAGTCTCTAGGCGTTAGGAAAGAAAGGATTCTTCCAGGAAAGGAATGTTAGCAGACGGCTCATAGACAGGATGTCAACAACACGGCTTAGGGAAAACAAACCAAAATAACTTCTTGCCTAGATGACACATGAACTAGAGATATACTACATTTATGCATTTAACCCTAACCCTTATATAAAAATAAGGGTTAGGGTTAAGTTTAAGATCTATCCCCAAAAAAGGTATGGGACAAGTGAAATCTTCAACCCTAAGTATAAGCAATTACACTAAAAATGCTAGTCATAGCATCAACTAATAATGAAGCAGAGTAGAGTGAATTCTTTTTAACAAAAGAAAACAGTGCTGTGAAAGACAGAGTTATCTGTGGGCAAGGAAATTAGCCGTGTCACAATTGGGGGGTTGGGAGAGGAGAACGGTTAAATTCTGATCTTTATCTGAGCTCAGGGACACATTAGACTAACAGCTAGACCCTGAGCCATGCACACTTCCTAAGGAAATCCCCCAGTGAAGTTGAAAACACCCACAAACAGAACAAGAACACACATAGATACGAACAAACATGTGTACACGCCACTTTCCCCAACCGTGACTTGAGCACCAACAGACATCGACATTCAGAGCCTCTGATCTCTGAATGCTTTGATCCATGTGGCTGACTGCTAAGCCATGACTGTCTGCACAGCATTTAGAGCAGTTAACACCATCATCTGACTCAAACAGGTGGCTCTGGAGGTTGGCCTGTACTGCTTGATCTCGGACCTGTTTTCAAGGTAAGGACTTAAGGGCATCATAAATAACAGTTATCCCACACTTCCTTTCTCAAAAGCAACCTGAAACCCCAACTTCATATCCCTCCGTAAAACACATCCTCTATAGACTTTAGACTTGCCTGCAGCCATGAGACCTTTCGTCGTCCTCTTGATATCTTGGCATAGCCTCTCGTGCCTCTTCCGTGAGGTCCTCGTCGTCCATCCTCAAATCAGTCTCACCTTCTTCCTCCCCTCCACCTCTAACGGCCGACCAGGTCCATTTGGCCCACTGCACTGGTGACAGCCAAGACATCTTCGATCTTTTGCTGGTGACACGCCAAGCGTCTAAAGGAACACTTTGTGGGCGAATCCAAACAAGTGAGTCAGTCTCCCCTTGCGCCTTTTTCTCAGATGTTTTTTCTTAGTGGCAGGCAAAGCTTCACGTGGTCTTGAAGCCGAGCTTCATGTTTTCGTCTCTAAGGTCTAACTGCTTCCTTCCTCTCACACGACTGTTGATGTTCTCTCGCGGCTTCCTCTATCTCGGTGCAGCTGAGTAACGAAGTATTCGCAGTCTCCTTCTTTCCCTCGCAGAATACCACAGCAAAGATCAGCTGGCTGCCAGATAACTCCCCCGTCCACCCCTCCTTTTCAGGATCAGACTATTTAGAGGAAACTAATGGGGGGAGGAGAATAGAGAGTGCCTGTATCTCTGGTCCAGCTGATTCGGCATCCCCCGTGGTGTAGAAATGGTAGCTTCCTCCCCAAGCAGAACTGCCTCTCTCATAAAAAGCAGAAGAAGGGAACACAAACCGAGGCTGAAGAGAAGAGAGAGGGGGGCTCCGTGGTTTCGGTAGGGAGACTGTGGAATGCAGGGCTGAGCTCCTCCTCTGTCTTTTTTCCATTAACCATCTCTAGCCTTGAGCTCCTGCTCGCAACCAGGAAAACCTGTTTTCTCACTTGTCCTTTCACATTGTTACCTGTTTGGAATGCCTCAGCAAATGGCCGGGGGATGTCAGCGCTCCCATGACTAATTTGTACTCAAACCAACATCCTTTTCCAATGGGAACAACGACCACAAGATCTCTACGGTATATCTATACAAAACTAAGTCATGAGCTTGCCTTGAAAAATAAAACACAAAGGCTTATAACAAGGCCTAAGTACTCTTAGTGTGGGCATTGCATAATCTTAATCAGGATAATAGAGTGCCTAAGGATTTAGTTGATGGATACTGCACCAAGTATCTCTATTCTGCACCACAACCACATCCTTTGATCACTGTCAACGGTCTAAAAATACAACCCTAGTCAGGCCGTGTTGCTGGTCGTTGCCATCACAAAGTCTACCCACACAACCAGAGCAATGGTTCTCAAGGCTGTGACTGAGCTTTGTCAAAATGTCCTGAGCAATGTTAGTGTGAGTGCAAAGATACTCAACTCAAATCTTTATTAGGCCGTGTAAAGCAGATGTCCCTTAAAGGCTCGTGGTAACTTACATAACTGATCTCCATGGTGAAGATGGGTCATTCCACTTCAGAGGTCTGCAGATATTTCAAGCTGAATTTATTCTGTGAGACACAGTTAAATGAGGAAGACTGCTTGCTAATGCTAATTGGGCTTTCTTAGAACCATGTTACTTACAGTTAACGTCAAAAGTTTACATACACCTTGCAGAATCTGCAAAATGTAAATTATTTTAGCAAAATCATACAAAATGCATGTTTTTTTTTATTTAGTACTGACCTGTTCCTTGTTTGTCCTGACCAAGTTAACAACTGTTCTTCAGAAAAATCTTTCAGGTCCCACAAATTCTTAGGTTTTTCAGCATTTTCGTGTATTTGAACCCTTTCCAGCAATGACTATGATTTTGAGATCCATCTTTTTGACACTGAGGACAACTGAGGGACTCATCTATTACAAAAGGTTCAGACACTGATGTCTTTAGAAGGAAAAACGATGCATTAAGAAAACTTTTTGAATTTCAAGTTCAGGTTAAATTTCACTTATTTTGTCTTCTGGGAAACATATCTTCTGTAGCTCCTGAAGGGCAGTACTAAATGAAAAAGTATGATATTTAGGCAAAATAAGAAAAAATTACACATCTTCATTCTGTTCAAATGTTTACACCCCTGGCTCTTAATGCATATTGTTTCCTTCTGAAGCATCAGTGAGCATTTGAACCTTCTGTAATAGTTGCATATGAGTCCCTCAGTTGCCCTCAGTTGTGAAAAGATGGATCTCAAAATCATACAGTCATAGTTGGAATAGGTTCAAGTACACAGAAATGCTGAAAAACCAAAGAATTTGGGATACCTGAAGGATATTTCTGAAGAAAAAAAAAAACAGCTGTGGATCATTCAGGTAGCAACACAGTATTAAGAATCAAGTGTGTGTTTTATAAATTTAAGTATTATTTTCTCTTGTGGACTATATGTAAATGTATTTTATGTGAAATATCTTATTCAGGACACTGCTAATTAAAAAATAACACGCATCTTATTTTGGTAAAATAATTAACATTTTGCAGATTCTGCAAGGTGTATGTAAACTTTTGACCTCAACTGTTTTGGCAAAGAGATTGGACAATGACAAAAAAAGAAGAGGTTTTTTTTTATTATTATTATTGGTGGAGACTTTTATAAAAGACCACCCTTACATATTATGGAGCATTTTGTGTGGTTTTAATGCCACATGCTCAGGATATGAGGCTAAGATTCCATTATGCAAGTTGAGGAGGACTGCACGAGGAGGTCTCACATTTCAAACACACGTGGAAAACTTGGCAAGAGATGCTACAGAAGCCGGAATAAAAGAAAACACACAACACAAAAGACAAAACAGGCTTCTCAAATCACCAAAACGAAACGTTGCTCTCTATCACCAAAACAATGACTGGGCACATGTTTCAGAACATTTTCCGGTAACAAGACGCTGAGCAATCCAAACAGACCTAAATATGATGGTTTCTCAGATAATTTTGGGTTGAAGGGAAAAGTCTTTTGGGAGAGTGCATCTGTGCTTCTAATTACAGATTCCACATTTGGAGAATTGAACAGATTGAAGTCGTTGAAGCTCTGTGTTTAGATCCACCCAACAGCCTGTGACTGAACCACCATGATTGGAGCTTAGGGAAAGACTAAATTCCCCTGTTTGTCACAAAGGAGAAAGATGAAAAATGTGAGGAATTTCAATCAGTTTGTTCAGGGTACTGGGTGTAACCTGGGCGGCACTCAGCACTAATTTAGAGAATGAAGGTATAGTGACTTTTACATTTGTTTGTCTAGAGAAGCTTAGCTTTTTGAAAGCCACTTCCACCAAACCCAAAAGTAGCCTTTTGAAATCTTAACAACATACTTGAAAGGAACTGAGCCAAGACCATCAAAAATATCTTAATTTGTGTTCTGAAGATGAATGTCTACCGGGTTTGGAACGTCATGAGAGTGAGTAATTAATAGCTACCAGAATTTTCATTTTTGGGTGAACTATTTCTTCAAGAGGAATTTAACTAATGAACACTTGCTATTTTTTGTTCAGGCTACTTTTATTTTCTGGACACAGCTGCTACAACCTATGAACTTGTGATGTCAGGCCAGCTTAACACATCATAACAATGATCTCCAACAACCTTCAGAGCATCATATTCCTGTGTTCAGTGCCAGGCTCAGCACGAGATCTCATAAGCTCCCAGCATTCAATCTTGGATGAGTGTGAATAATGACATCTGCTACTAGGGAGACTTCATCTTGGTTTTAATTTTGCAACATCACAAAATTATTCAACTGCAGGATTTGAAATAGGTTTCGAGAACATATATGGAAGGATGTGTTTAAGAAGCAATCCTGCCTATTAAAGGAATTATTAGACGTGTAAAAGAGAGATGTGATAATAACAGGCAGCCAGAACTCGACAAAGCAAATAAGGGAACAGAGCCATCTTACATAACAAATCACTGATGTGAGAAATAGCAGTATTATGGTCATTTGTGTCAGAACAGACCTCATGCCTCCAGAACAACACATCTTCACATGGCCGCACTCCATTGTGTACTAACGGGAGCCAAAAATAGCTTAATCAGCTAAAACACTTTACATTTCCAGAAAAGACCATGGTGGCCAATAGTCACCTCTCCAATACTGATAGGCTTTATGTGTTACTTAATCCACATATACAGCCATATAGAGATCCAGTCTATTTGTAGACAAGCAATAATCATTGTTATTTTTACTGGAGTCACAAGGCAGGGAGAACAGCTGTCCAAAAACAACTCGCATGAGAAAAACCACTCCCTTCAGAGTAATGGTGTATATCAACAGGAGTACAGAAACACACTGTTCAATGTTTACTGCTACAGGAGATTTTGGTTAGATTACAATAAAAAATTATCAGTTTGCTACAATATAACCAAACATAAGATGAACATTAGCAAATTTTTTTTTAAACAATTAGAATTATTGAAATGATTTAAACAGTTAGGCAAACTGTTGGTTGATATCAATCAAGTAAGGAAGATGCAAAGTTGAAAAAAAAAAAATGACAAAGTTCCGAAGTTTTTCTAGACTTGGATTTCTATATAATATTAGAAAGTGAGTTTGCTGTAGATTAAAGAATTAAAATACTGTAAACACTGCATAGCAGTTTAAACCAACCTCTTCCCTCATGAAGTGTTAGTCTAAAGTCATGGAGCCACCTTGTGGTGAAAAACTGAGCTACCTATGAACCTACAATGAGTGAATTCAAATGGGACCTATTTCAACTTCAGTCTTCAATCAATTATCAGCTATCAGCTATATCAACTAGGAGTGTATAAAGCACAAAGAATTTAGCTAAAGTAGGTATCATTTATACTTGTGTCTAAGCAAAAAGTTTTGAATCATTAACTTCTGAAAATATTTGAGCTGCTGAAAATACAGCACACTGGCCACATCTGCTGGTCAAATGGAGGTTCACTACTACAGATTTTTAATATTTTTTTTTTAAAGAAGTCTCTTCTACTCACCAAGCCTGCATTTATTGACTCCATTTATTGACTCCATTATTATTATTTTTTTTCTATTTAAAAATAACTGTTTTATATTTGAATATATTTAAAAATGAAATGTATTATTGTGATATCAAAGCTGAATTTGTACCACCAGTCACATGATCCTTCAGAAATCATTCTAATATTCTGATTTGCTGCTTAAAAACATTTATTATATTGATGAAAACAGCCAAGGAAATTTTTTTTTAGATTTCTTTGATGAATAGAAAGTTCAGAAGAACACAATTTATCTGAAACAGAGATCTTTTCTAACATTATAAATGTCTTTATCATCACTTTTGATCAATTCAAAGCATCCTTGCTAAATAAAAGTATTAATTTCAATATCATTTCTTTCCCCAAAATAAACCCTTTTAATTACTGATAACAGTAATAATAATTAATGAATGTTTCTTGAACAGCAAATCATCATATTAGAATGATTTCTGAAGGATCCTGTGACACTGAAGACTGAAGTAATGATTCTGAAAATGTAATTTTGATCACAGGAATAAATTAAATTTTAAAATATATTCAAGTAGAAAACAGTTAAACTTTAAATAGTAAAAATATTTAAAACATTTTACTGTTTTTGCTGTAATTTGGATCAAATAAATGTAGGCTTGGTAAGCAGAAGAGGCTTCTTTAAAAACATTTTAAAAAATTACTGTTCAAAAACTTTTGACTGGTATTGAATATGCAAATAGATTTTTATTTAAGGGTCATGCTTTTCTATATTATAATACCATAGCATGTATGTATCTAAAATTAAAAGTTTATTGTGAAAAATGTATTATGAAAAATGTAACTGTTTTCTCTTGAGTCATTTGACACTGCAGACTGGAGTAATGATGCTGAGAATTTAGCTTTACATCACAGGAGTAAATTACACTGCAAAAAACTGCTTCTTACTTAGTTTTTTTTGTTTTATTTCCAGCCTAAATTAAAAAAAAAAATCTTAAATCAAGAAATATTTTCTAGACAAGCAAAAATTATTGTCTTGTTTTCAGAAAAAAATAGTCAAAATTAAGTGAGTTTTTGCTTAGAACAAGCAAAATAATCTGCCAATGGGGTAAACAAGATTATTTTGCTTGTTTCAAGCAAAAACTCATTTTGACTTGTTTTTTCGTAAAATAATACAATAATTTTTGCTTGTCTAGAAAATCCTTCTTGATTTAAGTGATTTTTAGATAAAAAGACAAAGACAAAAAATCTAAGATAATTTAATTTTTTGTAGTGTATAATTTATAATATATTCAAACAGAATACTGTTATTTTACTTTTTAATAATATTTCACAATATTATTATTTTTACTGTATTTTTAAACAAATAAATGCAGCTTTGGTAAGCAAAAGAGACTACTTAAAATCTTTTAAAATTTTCAACCCCCAAACTTTTGAATGGTAGTGTATATATTAGTAGATCTTAATACATAAACTCCATGCTTTCATAAATATCTTTATTTTGTACTTTTAAATCCATAAAAGTTTTTTCAAGGCATGTCACTACTACTCCCACTGTACAGGCCTATGTCATCTCGCTCTAGCACATTTGACATAATCCATCACAATAGAGAAACTCAACACAAGTATGTGATTGTCCATAGACTCACAGCCTTAATCACATGCATGAATGCAGAATATCATTTCAGCGCTGACCCTCTGATCCAAAACCCCAAGCAATTCCTCCGCCCCTCGACCCCCTCAAAACAGGAACAAACATTCATCAGACGACCTCCTTATTAGCAATACACTTAAAAAGAAAGGAATGCTTGTTTGAACAGACAATTCTGCCTTTCTAAAACTTAAACTACAATACTAACAACTTCAAAACGACCCAGTTATAAACATCGACTGACATTTTTGACCTGCGCTCTGGGAAAATAGAAACATTGATTAAAGTGTCCTTCTAAGAAGTGCTACCAGCATGGAAGAGCTATTTTTAGGGTCTGTGTTTGTACAACAAGCACTGCACAGAATGAAAACCTGACAAGTAAAAAAAACTTTCAGTCATGATCTCAATCTGCCATATAATGTCCCACAAATTGGACCTAATCAGATGCGTCATGTGTCAGATTTTCTAATTCAAATGCAATTTATTAACACAAACTCAATGAACTAGAAGTCACGTAAGGAGAATTTCCCACAAACGCTACACATTGTGTAGTATAGTGCATTTCGACTTGAACCTGAAGAGCTTATGAATCATCAGTGTATTTGAATATGAAAATCAGCTACACAAATTACGCCACACGTCAAATCAAGCTTTCCAAAGGAAGGAAACTGACGTTCAGCATGAGTTAAGGACCTAATCTAATCTTCAAGATGAACGTACGACTAGCTGACGTGTCATTTGTACACTTTTACACCTTTACAACCTGCTACAGATGGTGATGCAATCAGTTAATCTTTATGAATGCCCTTTAAAATATAAACAAATTCTGCGAGCATGATACCAGTAAAGTTACTTTCCAAAAACACTTCGTCATGCCATATTATCGCACTTACAGTAAATAGGCTAGACTGCAAAAAGCCCTGAAACTTGTCGGTGTACCTAAAAGGCGTGGGGTTATTTACATTTGCTTTTAGCAAAGCATTGAAAAAATCATAAAGACATTCATTTAAACATTTCTAAAAAAATCTGTGTTTGAAGCCTGAAGCCGTTTAATGCAAAGCCACCACAGAAAAGACACTTCTTAACCCTTTCAGTTGACAAAATGCATTACAGTTCACAAAATGCATTTCAATCAATGAGAAACTTCACCAACATAATGGCCACACCTTTGCTGTCACACCGTACATCGGGAGGTGTTAGCAAACACAACGTATGACACAACAACACTGATACGTCGTACGACGTATGAAGTTAAAATATCAAACACAAGTCAAACTTACATGCTAACGCTGTTCTGTTTTATGAAGTTTGTCCCATTGCCCTTCTTGCTTTGGGACCCCCCCATGATGTCGGTCTGTTCAGAGCTTGTACGACTAACTTCACGTGTATTTTCAAGATGGTCCTAGCAGGTGTAGTTGGCTCATTCTGGCTCCCGTCCCACAGTAAGAGTCATACAGCCTAGTGCTTCAACAGTGACGGTGCAAAGTGTGTCAGAAATGCTGAAACACTGCTTGTTTCTACGCTGCAGGCCCCTCCTACCTCAGCACACACACACACACACACACACACACACACACACACACACACACTCCTACAGTAGCTACAGTAGCACATGACCTCTAAACACACACACACACACACACACACACACAAGTTGTCAGTCAGACGTGGGACATGCCATGGAACGATGGTAGGGAAGTATACACATCAGGTTATCTCATCGTGTTGTGAACGGACCTGCACTGATGATCTAAGTGATCCTGTTTTTTGAACAAGCACTGACATGTGGAAAAAGTTCAGCACTGTTAACAACTCTTTCTTATAGATAAACGAAAAAAACGTTGCTGTGATCTCGTGAGACAGACTAATTAAGGTTCAACCTCATATGTGGGTCAAATCTGATTAGCCATTTTTTTAGACCATTTCAAGGTAAAAATGATGTGATATTGTGTTCTATAAAAAGGCTTGTATGAGTGCAGATAAGAGTAAGAACAGCAGCATGTGTGGTGATAGACTTGTTTCTTTTACTTTAATTAAAAAAACTGTTAGCATTTACTTGCTCTCGTGTCATTTGAAACCTCTGACTATCTTTCTTCTGTGGTAGACAAAAAAGATATTTTAAAGAAGGTTCATGTTCCTTTCTTTTGCACAATAGGGCTGTCAAGTTCAAAAAAGCATAGTAGGAATATCATATGACGTGTGCATTAGATTCTAAGGCCATATGATAGCTTTCTGTGACAAACAGACTGAAATTTAAGTCGGAATTCACTGGAAATCAAATCTTATTGTATGGAAAACAGCAGCTTGGACATTCTGCCTAACATGTCCATTTGTGTTCCATAGAAGAAGTAAGTTATGTAAGTTTCAAAATTAATTGATAACTGATTTTGATAAGTGAATTTTCCTTTAAGATCTGGACAGATAATGATAACTAATCAAATGAATCAAAAGTAACAGTGATATTTCCGAAGCTTAAAGGGGTAGTTCACCCAAAAATGAAAAGTCTGTCATTAATAACTCACCCTCATGTTGTTCCAAACCCGTGAAACTTTTGTTCATCTTCTGAACACAAATTAAGATATTTTTTATGAAATCTGAGAGCTTTCAGTCCCTGGATAGACAGCAGAGTGACTTACAAGTTCAAGGCCCAGAAAGGTGCTAAGGACATCAATAAAATATTCCATGTGACATCAGTAGTTCAACTGCAATTTTATGAAGCTACAAGAATGTTTTTCATCAACAACAATTTATTTTCTTCTATGTCAGTCTTCAACGCATGTTCATGAGAGTATGACAACGCAATAAATTGTTGAATAAAGTCATTATTTCTGTTTATTTGCACACAAAAGTATTATTGCAGGTTTATAAAATTAAGGTTGAACCACTAATGTCACATGGACTATCGATGTACTTACTACCTTTCTGGGCCTTGAACGTGTCAGTTGCGTTGCTGTGCTATGCAGGGTCAGAAAGCTCTCGGATTTCCTCAAAAATATCTTAATTTGTGTTGTGAAGATGAACAGAGGTCTCACAGGTTTGGAACGACATGAGGGTGAGTAATTAATGACAGAATTTACATTTTTGGGTAAACTAACTGAATATCAGCATCTTTCTTTTGGTGAAATAAAGTAAATAAGGATACAAATGAACAAACATAGTATTACATAACACTTTCTATACCTACAAATACCTTTAAAAATCATTACAGTACACAAAACTTACAGTTTTGATTTAGAGTAAAAGCTTTAGGCAAAAGCTTCAGCTGAATGTTCCCCTCACATATACCTGACAAATTTTTGCCTAAATTTGCAGATCTCACATTGCAGCTGAGTGCTAACACTGAACACTGAACATTTCTAAACTGATGTTGCTTTCAAATACATTTGGTTGGCTGGTTTGTCAAAGCAACAGAATGTCTAGGTATTCAAAAAGGAGCTAAAGAACCACATTCACATGGGGTTCAATTTGTGCCAAAATGTCCTCTTAATCTCATCCTGCCTTCAATTTTACTGTCATCCTTTTTGTTTTGTCATCTTTACTGTGGTCTTTTTCTGTCGTCCTTACAGTCTGTCAGGACTTACAGTAAGAGCGGCAGAATAAAATGGCATAAAGCACGATAGAATAAAATAACATTAAGGAAGACAGAACAAGACAACAGTACGGACAACAGAATAAGATGACAATAAAGGTCCACTGAAGTGCCTTGAAACACGCAGAATTATTCTATGTGGTGACATAATTTCAACTGAAACAGGAAGACAGGGCGGGAATATAGAGCAGTCCTGCCCCCTTTTTAATATAGTGTTTCATTTATATCTGCTCGGGCCACAGCCGCTGAGCTCGGTAAAGCTGCATTTGACAGCTTATGACGGCCACAGTCTAATAGTTTACCCCCTAGATCAGGGGTTCTCAACTGGGAGGCCACGGTCCACTAGGGGTCCTCAGTGATCCTCCAGGGATCCTCCTGCGAGATCGCTTAAAATTTATTTAAATATTATCCTATAATTGTTTAATTTCATTATTAATGTGTTTAATTAAAATGATCAAAGAACGGCCTCTCTTGTGTTCTGTTATTGATTGCTTCGGACTTGGCGCAGCAAGCCTCATCACGCTGTTAAAGGAACACTCCACTTTTTTTGAAAATAGGCTCATTTTCCAACTCCCCTAGAGTTAAACAGATGAGTTTTACTGTTTTGAAATCCATTCAGCCGATCTCCAGGTCTGGCGTTAGCACTTTTAGCAAAGCTTAACATAAATCATTGAATCTGATTAGACCGTTAGCATCTCGCTCAAAAATGACCAAAGAGTTTCAATTTAAAACTTGACTCTTCTGTTGTTACATTGTGTACAAAGACTGACAGAAAATAAAAAGTTGTGATTTTCCAGGCTGATATGGCTAGGAACTATACTCTTATTCTGGCGTCAGAATCAGGGAACTTTGCTGCTGTACCATGGGTGCAGCAGGTGCAATGATATTACGCAGTGCCTGAAAATAGTCCCTAGCTAGGTAACTTCCAACGTGACCAGCACTAAGCCATTAAGGTAATAGTAAAATAGCTGGGGACTATATAAAGACGATTAGTGTAATAATAACGAACTTGCGCCTGCCTAATGTATGACCAGTGGTGTAGTGGTGCCTGGAGAAGTGGGTATACGCTCCTCCAAAAAAAAAAAAAAAAAAAATATTTGAACTCATTCGTTTACTGGATCCTTTGACACAGGCATTGTGCACATGATCACAAGCGAATTTAATATTGAGAACGAAAAAACAAAAAACATTAATCTGTTCTGATCTAGCATTAGATATTGCTAAGCAAATCATTTAGCTCAAAAAATCTCTACAATATGAAGCTAATAATTCAGTGTTTCCATACCTATTTTTATACACATTATGGAATATTGCATAAAAAAAACGCAAGATGAGCATAAATTCTAAAAATGCGCGTAAAAAAAATGTATGCACTCAACTAGTTTAAATTCTTATCCAGTAGGAAAACGTGCGCATAAACTACAATGGGAACACTGTGACTGCGATGGGACAGCATAACTGGACTACCTAACGAACCGATCTCTTTGCACTGCATCTAAAATGCTACTTTTGTCATTCTAAAATGCTTGAGCAAAGTCTTGTCGAAGTGTTTCTTTATAGCTCCCAGATCTGCATTATCAAACAGCAGACTCTGAAAATAAGAAAACATGACCGCGTTTCATCTGCCCGCTCTGAACCTTTTACAGTTCCGAATAATGTCTTATTCTTATCTATATGACTAAAAATTACATAGTATTAGAACCGCCGGGGGTCGCTGTATACCTAAAAGCGCCATGCGGGTAAATTTTACCCACGCAAGTAAGTAGTGTTTTATATGACTAAAGAGCATTTTGTTTCCCTGTATTATGCCACTGTCTTCATAAAGAAGTGTCTGGAGTCATAAAAAATGAATGTCTAGTCATCCACTATATTTTTTGTCCTGTTATTTTATGTTTAAGGCTTTTTATACAAGCTACAGTCAGTTTTCATTACAGTCCATATAAGCTAAACAAGTCCGCACTTACGAAGATAATTAAAAGAAAGTAACTACATATTTGGGTGCTGTAATATTATTATTCATTGTCATTAATCAATATATTAAGACAATTCATTTTATTTAAATGTCTAAAATAGCCTATAGACAGTAAATGTGTAATAATTCACCACACTGCATAGGATGATGCGATGACAAATTCAAGCGCACGTACAGCTTCACCTAATGAATTATTAATTTGTTTAGTTGTATCATTTATAATTTGAATAAGAGAACAACGCCAATAAACTACGGGTAATCAAAAAAAAAAAAAAAAGGTTGTATTCATTACATTGGATTATTTTATTTTTTTTTTATTTTTTCAGGGAACGTGCAGACTAGAATAAATAGCAACACATGAACAATAAACAATAGAAATGGCAAAACAAAAATTCAATAATTAGTCCAGAGTTTGAACAATATAAGTGGGGCTAACGTTAGGCTAAAACATCTAAAAATGAGATCGCTGTCAGGTGAGCCGTCAGATGCTGAGCCGACCCAGGACGCACCAGACTCTCCGAATCCATCATGGTATTTAGTGCTTCTAATACCTCTTCGGCATCCATAAATCTACTTCATTTTATTCATTTTGTCTTTATTTTTGAAACTAATAACCACTAATTCAGTGAGTAAAAGTCACTGCCTAGCAATGTACAATGTTACAACATAAGCGGCAGGATAATGACAGCGCGAAAATACATGTATTATATAGAGGGTAAATTTGACCCGCTGGCGCTTTTAGGTATAAATGCCCTGTTTTACGATCTGGTTTTATCTAAACACTTTTTAACACCAGGGAAGTTTAAATGACACAATTTTAGTAAAAGTCAATGACTGGGAGACTTGAGTGTTTTAATGAAAATCTGTTACGTACATTTGAAAAGCACGGTTCTAGTGTTAAGTTGTTTCTGTTACTATAAGGAAAAAAAAATTCTTAGCGATCGTGGGAAATATTCGTGCCGAACGAGAGATGTATCAGTGCGCTTCAGTTTCTCTTTACATTCGTTTTGGTTTGACTTTTGTATGTTGTTTATAACGAATACAATTACAATTTGTGTTTTATTTTGTAATTTGTCCGTTTTTTCTTTGCCATTATAATTTGCGTTTTATTTTATAATTTTTTCTGTTTCTTAAATAAATTAGTTTTGGTTAGACTAATGTTGTTTATAACGAATTACATTAGAATTTGTGTTTTATTTTTATAATTTGTCTGTTTCTTAAATTTGTTTTGGTTAGACTCTGATTCAAATCAGTAATAAATAATAATTAGTACTTTTCCACTCGTGCGCCTCCCCTAACATGCTCTTGCGTATGAACAGGCAGCATCTGGGGAGCGGGAGACAGAGCGGGCGCGGGGGCATCAGGCGCAATCATCAAACAAATTTCAAAGCAAGCCTGTGCCATGGTCCTGGCCGCATCATCACTTTATTCTTATATGTCTGGATGTGGTGAACAGTCATGATTTTGGCTAATGCAGGACACTACTAAATAATGGGCATCGGAGGGTATTAGAAGTGGTTATACGCCAAGCTGCCTGATAAAGAAGTGGGTATACACCGTACACCTGTGTATACCCTCCACTACACCACTGTGTATGACACTCCTGTATATCAGAGTCATACATTAGGCATGCATAAATCTGCTGCTGATCCACAAATTTCTATGTGAAATTTCAATATATTTGCATTGTATAAAAATGTCCTGTAAGTGTTTTATAATGGATGATCACCGATAGAGAAGGATCTCATGAGGCTCTGTTTATGAGCATCAGACACGCTCTTGCGGACTTCACTGATCCTGTCTTCGTTAAACCAGACTTCATTTGCCCCAAACCATATTTATACTGTGTGAATCGTTCCTTATCACCTACATTGTGTACTAAATGCCATCCACCATAAAGAAAATACTAACACTGTGAACAAGCGACCGATCTCAGACACAGCTTTAACATGTATTTAAAGTGTAGGGGGCGGGATGCTACAGATTCTAGAGATAATTTGATTGGACAGAAAACTTAATAATAAGCTGAAGTGAATGGTGTGGACATCAAAATTGTTGATTCATATTTGCGGAAGTTAGAGACTGTAAGTTTTGAATGCTTAAATCTTGTAAACGCAAATTTTGGTTTTATTTTGGAGCACACCAGCTTAAAGATAACCTTAAGGCTAACATATTCAAACTAAAAGCCAAAATACTTTACTTTGCATTTCATGGGGACTTTAAGAATGTCAGAATAAGATGACATTAAGGACAATAGAATAAGATGACATTATGGAAGACAGAATAATATGACATTAAGGAAGACAGAAAAAGACTACAATAAAGATGAAAGAACAAAATGACAAGGACAACAGTACAAACAACAGAGAAAAAGACAGCAGGAGACAGATTAAGATGACATCAACAGAAAACATACATATCAACATATACTGATTTACCTGAACAAGTAGGCTGTAGACAAAGACAAATGTATAGTACAAGGCACAAAGCAGTCGACTAATTTTTGGCACAAATTGAACCCCATACAATTTTACATCTATATGTTTCTTAGCATACTTTTCTAAGAAAGCTGGCATCATACACTGTAAATATTGTCCAATCTGTGTCGAATTGCCTCATTTTGATGTGTCTACATCACCAAATTATAAATAAAACTTTTTGACCAGTGTGCTGAAACCAACCTGGGGCCAGCTGCATAAACTTAGTCACTGTGTTAAGACCTAGTGTCCTAAGAACTAGTTGCACCAAATAGCAATAGACAAGGGGTAATCAGTCTTATTTTTCATACTCATTTTAGACCAATCTATCATTTTGTAACTGAATTTAAAAAGTTATGACCAATGTCTTGAAGGGAAAAAAATTGATGACTGACTTTTTAAAACTAGTCTAAGCAGTTTATGCAACCGGCCCCTGATCTCACGACGAAAACGTAACTGGGGGAACTTTTTTGCAAGACCGTAGATTTTGTGACATTTCTGATGTGAAATGTCCACTAAGTGGAGCTAAAAGACTGTTTGTTTTTTTCCCTGGAACAGATAAATTTACATATGGTACATTTTTATGTGACATTGGTTTTGTACGAGTCACCGCAGTTCTGACTAGAAGTCTTTTGAGTGGAACTCTAAGCTCTGTGACGTTTTAAAATAACGTAGCCGACCATCTGCACTACACCTAAACCTACACGATATTATGAGGAAAAATGCAAATACCAGCATGCCGTTTTAGCTTGTTTTCGATCTCTCATCTTTCAGCTCTTTCATTGTGAGTCACGGAGCTGTAATCATAACTATTGATTTAGGCTACTCCAATGTCATAATGTGACCCTGGACCACAAAACCAGTCGTAAGTAGCGCGGGTATATTTGTAGCAATAGCCAAAAATACATTTTATGGGTCAAAATCTTTGATTTTTTGTTTTATGCCAAAACATCCTTGTATTAGGCTAAGTAAAGATCGTTCCATGAAGATATTTTTTTTAAATGTCCTACCGTGAATATATCAAAACTTAATTTTTGATTAGTAATATGATTTACTAAGAACTTCATTTGGACAACTTTAAAGGCAATTTTCTCAGTATTTAGATTTTTTTTTTTTTTTGCACCTTCAGATTCCAGATTTTCAAATAGTTGTATCTCAGCCAAATATTGTCATATCCTAACATCTCAATTTAAAAAAAAAAAATGACCCTTATGGCTTGTTTTGTAGTCCAAGGTAAAAATTACTTTGAGATTTCATAATAAAGACCAAACCTGACTAAATTCGGTTGTGCACATACAGTATTCCCAGTGAAAGTTTATAGTGAAACGGTGATGTTTAAATCTGATAAAGTCTGCCCTCTTGTGGTGTGGGCGAACAAAGAGGCAAATAGTTGAGCGTATGAAACCAGAAAACAACTCATGAAGAAAAGCTCACTGTAGAGAATCCTTCAAAGCACATGAGGCTGGTAGAACATACTTGGGAAAAAAAATTGAATGTATTCTGCTTCATCGAGTGAACCCAAAACGACCACATAAAGACGAGTTTAATAAAGTTATTCTGAAAATCGGAACCCTATAAAGGCGCAGCATGTGCTTATGTTTGTTTACATAGTTGCCATGCAACAAGCGGAACTAGAGGTCAGGAAGATGACAAATTCTATTCAGTCAGGTCTCATATGTATCTACGCTCTTTTCGGAGGCACAGAAGCATGAGCAATCTCAGGCTGGGAAACTTCCCTTTGTTGACTCAACATCTTTCCACATCCTTCTTCCACAAGGGACATTACATAGTCCACTGCACACTGTAGGGGTCGAGATCCAAGTATGTGAGCATAATAGTGCTTCACTTCAGATTCACAAGACTAAAACTAAAGTTTCACCCTCTAGCACTGTAACTCAACTGATGGGTACAAGACTCAACATTTCCAAGCAATGAGTGTTTTTAGGTGTGACATCACTCCTTAGCCTCTAGAAACTTGGAAATACTTGGAAAAAAATAGAAAACCAAGCCAAGATGACGCATTTCGCATGCGAAGGGTTTGTGCAAGATGATTACTTAAAAAATAGTTTACTCAAAAATGAAAATTTGCTGAAAATTCTCACCCACAGGCCATCCAAGATGTAGAGGAGTTTGTTTCCTGTGGAAAAATTTAGCATTAAATCACTTGCTCGCCAATGGATCTTCTGCAGTAAATGGGTGCCAACAGAATGAGCGTCCAAATGGCTGGTAAAACATCACAAAGCAATCCACACCATTCCAGTCCAATTAAATTCTTGTGAAGAGAAAAGCTGTGTTTTTGTGATAACAAATTCATTATTATGTTTTTATCAGCTCTCATTCTGATGGCACCCATTCACTGGGTGAGCTAGTGATGTAATGCTAAATTTCTCCAAATTTGTTCCAGTGGACAGATTGAGTTTTTTTCTGACAGAACCATTTATTATTTTACATTTTTGTTAATTATGAATTTCCACATCTTAGTTTCTTAATTCAATCCAGATAAATCCAGCATTTTACAAAGAAGGAGCCAACAGTGAGTCTTTACAAACGGGAGCATCTCTGATTTAAGTTTTCCGAATGCAGGCAGTTTGGGACTTGTATGACTTTCTTTGTATGAGTCTAGAGAGTGAAGTGACCTTTGCGTCGGTGGATAAAGCAGTGACACAATTACATTATTGACTTCAATGCAAAGGTCAGAAATTTGAAGTGGTTTACACATGTGACTGACCATGTAATGAGTACGTTAAGCTTTTCATTTCCTTCAGCATAGCCCAAATAAAGTTTCCTTCATTGATGATCAAAGATGATGCGGGTATTTACATTTCTCAGGGATTTTCACGAACTGTGGAACTACCATGTGACTATGAAAGGAACGTAGGACTTCAGCTACAGTAGGATTATGAAATTTGTGCACTGATGCGTGTAAGTCTTGCTAACTAGCTTTTTTGGTGCGGGGATCAAATGGCGAAATTGTGAAAACAACAGCACTCTTTTTGGAACACAACGTTATGTCCAAGCTTGGAATCGATTCAAAAAGGGTGACTTGAGTTAAGTCTAAAAGACACGGATAGGTTAAGAAAACAAATATGTTCCCGACTTCCCATGGAAGCAGTAAAGCATTCTGAAGTAAAATTTTCAGCCGGACACAGGGGATGAGAAACAAGAAATAAGAATATACTTGATAAATATAAACGATAAAGCATAAAAGTTCCTCCAGAGATGCATATGAATCTCCTTGTACTGATTTAAACATTTTATTAATGTTCGATATATATATGTTAATAAAAAAATAAATAAAAATACATTTATATATATATATATATATATATATATATATATATATATATATATATATATATATAATTTACAAAATTATAATAAAAATTAGTTTTCCTTGATGAATAGAAAGTTCAGAAGAACAGCATTTATCTGAAACTATTTTGTAGCATTATAAATGTCTTTATCATCACTTGTGGTCAACTTAAAGCATCCTTGCTAAATAAAAGTATTAATTTCTAAAAATAAATAAATAAATAAATAAAGCTTTTGAATGGCATCTTGTATAATGTTACAAAAGCTTTTTATTTCAGATAATGCTGATCTTTGTATCTTTCTATTCATCAAAGAATCCTGAAAAAAAGAACTGTTTTAAATATTGATAATAACAATTATAAATGTTTCTTGAACAGCAGTTTAGCATATTAGAATGATTTCTGAAGGATCATGTGACACTGAAAACTGGAGTAATGATGCTGAAAATTGCTATAATAAATTACATTTTAAAATATATTAAAATAGAAAACTTGACTTGTAGTGTATAAATATAAAGAAAAGAAAACATGCCATTATTATTTATTTGCCATCATGTTGTTCCAAAATGTCAATTTTTTTTTCGAGTGCAAAACTGCAATTATGGCCAGTATTTCACAGGCATATATATGTAGACAGTAGGCTACCAGAATATGTCTCCGTCACATTCACTGTTTAGCTAATGAAAGTGAATGGTGACTAAGTCTGAGGTAAAATTCTAACAACGTTCTGCAAAATTTCTCCGTGTTCCACTGATGAAAGTCAGTCATACTGGGTTGGAACGACAGAAAGGTGAGTAAATGATGACACAACTTGATTCTTTTGGGTGAGCTATTCTACATTAAATTTTATTTATAACTGGTTGTTTTCGTTAACCATTTTACGCAGTGCACAATTCACTTCAAATGTTCTTAGCTATATCAATGGTAGGCTATACTTACGAATCGGATATATCTGACAAAAAAGGTTGAGGTTGACAGTTTAGAAAGTTGACTCGAGAACCATTCAGTCTGATTCGTAAAGAAATCATTTTGTTAACCGGTTCAACTTAAAAGATTCTAACGTTACTCAAAAGAACGAGGCGCTCGAATGTTGAAAACCGAACATTATAAGATGAAGGATTTAAACATTCCATTTGTTCAATTTGCTCACAATGTTTGTTCAACTAAGCGCAAATTTTAAACTTCTGACAGGCAAACTATTCTGACTCGTGAGCGGCGTGAGTATGAAACATAACATCACCGGCTTCATGTTCGGAAGAAAGTTTAATTCCCTCCAAGCAGATGAGAAAAAAAGAAAACATTTCTATAACATTCCTGTGGGATAAGAGCGTTTCCTCACCTTTTTCACGTTTTTTTTCAAATGCTGGGCATCTTCATGCAAACTTCTTTTTTTAATTTGAGTTTGAATATCCTCACGTTGCGGAACGTCTACATTTAAAGAGACGAAATGAAAGTCCCATAAATCCTGACGGCGTAATGCTGTTGTGTTCATTGGCTGTGTGGAATTCTTGGCGGAGGAAGGGAGGGCAGTTCATGACTCTGTATGGAAAGGGGATGTTTTGTAATGTGTGGCGCACTATTCCAGACGGATAAATGGGAAATGAACGAACTTCCCGGTGGCTATGATCTGAATTCTGCCTTAAAGACACAGTGTTGGTATCTGAAGAATGTCTAACTCAGGTACAAGTATCACAAAAAATTATTTGGGGTTAGGAGTTTAATAATAGTATAATTATATAATAATAATAAAAAAAAAACATCACAAATATCCAAACATTATGAATACATAATAATAATTAAATCTAAAATTAGAAAACACTGACCAAAGTTACATAAGTAGGCCTATACATTAATTGTACGTTTCTATTACAGTGCACATTAGTGCACAAAAGGGTATTGTGCGTATCAAATGTCTCTAAGCCTGTCTTAAGAATACTGCAACAAAATCCCAATACCTGGCAATAGTTCAGTTAGGATTCCAATTTCAAATTCTTCATTTTTTTTAAGGTAGTTTATTGCTGGCTGGTTAAAATGTGCGGAGCAAATCGACTTATTGTGGACTGGACTGGCTTTAAAGGTTGTTGTGCTATATAAAAGATATATAACATTTATAACTGAGCGTTTCTCACTGGAATATTTCCATAAATCTCTCTCAGAACCAACAGAGCCGTATCTTCTGACTCCCTGCAAGCAAAACAGAAAGAATTATAGATTTCAGAGCACATAAAAATACACCAACTATGCATATATACACTACCAGTCAAAAGTTTTTGAACAGTAAGAATTTTAATGTTTTTAAAGGAGTCTCTTCTGCTCATCAACCCTGCATTTATTGGATTTAAAAGTACAACAAAAACAGTAAAACTTTGAATTATGTTTACTATTTAAAATAACAGTTTTTTAATTTGAGTACATTTTAAAATGTAATTAAAGCTGTGATTAAAGCTAAATTTTCAACATCAGTACTCTAGTGTCACATGATCCTTCAGAAATCATTCCAATACACTGATTTGCTGCTCAAGAAACATTTATCATTTATTATTAGAATTGTATCATTTCTTTTCTTTTTTACTGTTTTAGCTGTACTTTGGAACAAATAAATGCAGACTTGGTAAGCAGAAGAGACTTCTTTAAAAAACATTAAAAATCCTTGTTTGACTGGTAGTGTACATAAAGTGTCATGAAAGATGTCCATTTACCAGTAGCACAAATGGCTCTGTATGGCAAAGAGGTACTCGTTGAAACTTTCAATCGGCGTTTCTTGAAGGACAAAGTCTATGCGTCGTCCATGATTCAACATCCCCACCTTGGTGAAGTTTCTTTCCTCATGCTCCATTGGTGAAACTGCACCAGACATACTGACATTTAAGGAGGGACACTGAAAATATGAAGTGGATTTTATAAAAAGTTTCATTAGATACCTTCTGTTTCATATGTAGGGGTCATGGAGCTCATTCCACCCTCTGCGAGCGCTGGCGTTGGGACCTGAGAAATGCTCTGCCACACCATTCGTAGCGATCCCAATAAATCAGAACTGACTCGCGTCAAACCTTCTTTGAGTTCTGGCATCAAAGACATTTCATTTAGTAATATTTAGTCATTTTACAATATAAAAACTACAGATTTTGCTCTATAGCAGGACTTGACATACCAAGGTGCATTCTTTTTCGGCCTTTATGATGAGGTATCAACATGGGTGGCAAGTCCATGTCTTGAGGCAAAATCATGGGCTCGATTCGATACGCCACTGGGTCAAACTGCACAGATCACATTCAAGGTGTAAAACCAGAGCTCCAAAGAAGTTAAATGGTTCTCAGTGTTTTGGAGAGTGTCTTACTGGATGGAAGATGTTGTAGAAACTCTTGCAGGTTGGGAAGCTGTAATTAGGATCTATCCTTTTCAGACCTCTGACAGTTAAAAACATTCCTATGGGTGAACCCATGGCAAAGAATGCCTGCGGATGAAAGGCTAACTGAGGATAATCGATGGATACCTGCGGAATAAATGAAGTTATTTGACAACCATAAGAGACTTTGAATTTTTAAGATGTTTCTACTTGTATCAATGGAGGTTCAACAGACAGCAGCAGCCCAAACTTGGAGGAACAAACAGAAAAGACAAATATTTTATATATATATATACAGTGGAAGACAAAATTATTAGCCCCCCTGTGAAATTGTACATTTTTTTAGAATTTTTTTTCCAAGTGATGTTTAACAGAGCAAGAGAATGTTTTCACATTATTTCCTATTATTTTTTTCTTCTAGAGAAAGTCTGATTTCTTATAGTTGCTTAAATAAAAGAATTAAAAAATAAATAAATAAAAAACTGCTAAGGTCAATATTATTACCCCGCTTAAGAAATTATTAGTTTGATTAGCTATACAACAGTAAGATGCATTATCAAGAAGTTTAAAGAGACCAACACAGTGGAGAACAAGACGGGCAGAGGCAGGAAGCGAAAGATTTCAAAAACGTTGGAAAGAAAACTAGTGAGAGAGGTTTCTAAAGACCCAAGAACAACTCCCAAGACACTAATGAATGACCTAGCCAAGTCTGCAATTGATGTCTCAACGAAGACAGTCACTAGAGCCCTGCACAGGAATGAACTGCAAGGTTGCCGACCAAGAAAGACTCCACTTCTGAAGAAGAGACACCTCCAAGCTAGAATGAAGTTTGCTAAGGACAACCTGGGGGAATGTGATGCATACTGGAAACATGTCCTTTGGTCAGATGAGACAAAACTAGAGCTTTTTGGCCATAGGGATGTTGCCTATGTTTGGAGAAAGACGGGAAAGGCACTGAACCCCAAGAACACCGTTCTCACAGTGAAACATGGTGGTGGGAGTATAATGCTGTGGGGATGTTTCAGTGTGTTTGGAACTGGGAATCTCGTCAGGGTTGAAGGAAACATGAAAAAGGAAGACTATAAGAAGATTTTGAAAGACAACCTCAGACAGTCTGCAAGAAAACTTGGTTTGGGTCGACATTTTGTCTTCCAGCATGATAACGACCCAAAGCATACCTCACTTCTGGTGAAGAAATACCCCCAAATGAGCAAAGTGAGTGTACTTGACTGGCCTATAATTTTAAAAGCTTCCTGAATAAAGTATTATGTTTAAAAAATCTGTGTTGATAAAATCGTCTCTCTGTTAAATAACATTTGGGAGTTATTTGAAACATCATAAAATATTTTATAAGGGGCTAATAATTTTGTCTTCAACTGTATATATATATAAAAGATTAAATGATATATGAAATATACAGTAGTATAACTAATAACTTACTTGTCCAATGCCAACATCAAAATGCTGATAATCAACTGCACTAGTCGTGGGAGTTTGATGTTCATGAGCGTTTCTCATCCCTAGACTTGGGGAGTGTGTTTCATTTTGGGCTGCATGTCCACTTCCGGATCTACAGTGCTGTTGGATATTCAAGAAGTCATTACTAGAAAGTGTCAAAACAGACATTCCGATCTAAAACAATGGACTCTTATCTGTCTTCCTCTCCATTTTTGGGTGTGGAGAGGAAGCCGTACACAATTAAGCTACATTGCAAACCTTTCCATTTCAGCCATAAACCATTGAGCTCCTATAAACACAGGGCAATAAGGAATTTCAGGAATTACCTTCCATATCTTCACACTGTTCATAATTTTCTTACGAGGGCCCAGGGGTATTCCGATATCTTTTAGGTCTTTCTCTGAGCAGAGCATCTGAAAGAGTTTAATGGGGATGAGAAGGGTGAAAACGAAGAACTGGTGTGTTGTGTTTTTAATATGTACTGTATTGAGGACAGAAAACTGACCAAGGACTCCATATCCATTTGTTCTCTTTGCAGTACATTGAGGTGCTCCTCCAACCCATGGCTCTTCAGCGCCTCCTCCAGACTCTTATAGGAATCACAGCTTGTGTCTACATGAGCGTCCTTGTGGAGCTGTGCGGACCACAAAAATGCATTGTTCATTAATTATGATCTTTGAAATGTATAAAAGCTAATAGCTGAAATTTACTATACATGTTTCACATCAAATAAGCGATTTATTCAATAATTATTTTAAAATATTAAAAAATACTATATAAAATAATTAGTCTCTTTCTTATTAGTTATTATTAGACAAGTCATAATGTCATGCAAAGACATTTTAATTATGCTTTTTTTAATATATATATGACATAAATCAAAATATATTTTACATATATTTTTATAATATATAATATACATACATGTACTGTATATTATGTAAACACAACTTTTATTTTGGATGCGATTAATTGCGAATTTGACAGCTCCATGAGATATTTGAACTACCAAAAACAATACAGAAACAATGCAGAAAACAACACAGGTACAAACCTCATGAGGTGTGCCATCTGCATCAGTCTTTTGATTGGTCAGGAGATCAAACAAAATCAATGAGCCTGTGTAAAACAAGATACATTATTATATCATGATTATAACTGACATAAAATATTTGTACGGTCTATAAGTACCAGCTATCATTATATCAGCAAACCAAAACAGTAATTCTGTTATGAAAAGCACAGTTAAAGATTTTTTTCACCCAAAAATGAAAATTGTCTTTTACTCAGCCTCATGTTGCTCCAAACCCATAAGACCTTCGTTCATCTTCAGAACACAAATTAATATATTTCTGATGAAATCCAAAAGCTTTCTGATCCTGTATAGACAGCAATGGTACTACCGCCTAGAAAGGTAGTAAGGACATCGAAAAAATAGTCCATATGACATCAGTGATTCAACTGTAATGTTATGAAGCTGCAAGATTACATTTTGTGCACAAAAACAATTTCTTATCTTCCTTGAACATGGTAGTACCAATCTCTATGCAGGGTCAGAAAGTTCTTGGATTTTATAAAAAAATATATTAATTTGATGAAAGAAGGTCTTACAGGTTTGGAACAACATGAGGGTGAGTAATTCATGACAGAATTTTAATTTTTGGGCGAACCATTGCTTTAAAGCTACATACCGAGGCTGTGTCCAACCAGGGAAACGTGTCCTGTGAAGTATGGATGTCTCTGGAGGAAGAGGCTGTGCAAACGGTTGATCTCAGAGGCCACTGTATCCACAATAGTCTGGCAGTACGTAGCGCTATTGTAGAAGAAAAGGTCTAGCACTGTGTCATTGCTGAACTGGC
The DNA here is from genome assembly GCA_033026305.1 of Cirrhinus molitorella. Taxonomy (NCBI): domain Eukaryota; kingdom Metazoa; phylum Chordata; class Actinopteri; order Cypriniformes; family Cyprinidae; genus Cirrhinus; species Cirrhinus molitorella. The sequence goes on along the minus strand of CM065139.1, from coordinate 24,540,879 downwards.
GCAGACGGCTAATGCTAGGGAGAGTGATTCTCTCAATGTCTCTATTAAAAATAGAACAAAAACAGTAAAAGAATTATGTGCATTTTATACACATAAAATACATTTATTAATGGGCCATTCTGTGTCAAATCAATATTTCATTAAGTTCCCTGGCTGAAATGTTTGATTTTGTCAATATTTTTTCTGAAGAATGATAGTTATGAAAGCCAAAATATGAAATGTCATGAATGTATATTTACAGAGTAATCCACTATTTTGTAGAGAGGGGTGACAATGACAATTTTTACCTGAGATTCTGAGCCAAAGATGGCCGCATCATGATGTTATTTTTACACAGAGATTGAAAGGTCTATTTAAAAAATCTTTTGACTTCAGCACTTATATGCCAGTGGTGGTAGTTCAAAAATGGGAAAAAGCTATTTTCAAGTTTATTCTCTATGCCTGTAATTCAAGGGTTCAGTTTCATAGACAGGGCTTAGCCTAAGCCAGGATTAGGCCATAGTTCAATTAGGGCATTTTAGTACTTTTTTAAAATGTGCCTTAGAAAAAACATAACTGGTGTGCATCTTGAGACAAAACAAAGGCACTAATATATTTTAAGATCAGTCAGTGCGAGTTTCTTTCAGTTGAAACAGCTCAGACTTATATTTTAGTCTAGGACTAGGCTTAAGCCTTGTCTGCGAAACTGGGGGAAAAAGTATTAAAGATATCTTAATGCCCTTTTGAATTTTGGGTCTTAACAAACTTTTCTTTTGGCATCTTTATTTTTAAGCCTCTGTTTGGTTCAGTTCTAGAGATATTGGAATGTCAATTGCTAAACTGCTACACATTTTCAGTAGTCAAAATCCAAATGTGGGTCATTTTACGTAATGATGATACTTTTTTCTTGTAAAGATGAATGTCGGAAGAACAAATAATGTTGGAACTAGAAATGTATCTTGTTTCCCTCTATCAAACAATCCCATAGAACAGACCTGTCTAAGTGCCAGTAAAAATATAAACAAAATCAAAAATTTGAGTTCAAGACCTCAGAATAACCCTAAAACAATAAGAGTCAAACATCTTACTTGTCAACTCCTGTAGTTTCCCCATGCAAGACTTTGTGCCAGTTGACAGGAAGGTACTCAACTCTTCCAGTAATGCACAGATCCTCACTTTGCCTGAAGTGGATCTTTATGAGGCCGTTGGAGGCGTTTCGAAATTCATTAACTGCAGCAGGGAATTTAAAAAAAGTCAGGATACTCCTTTTGCATTCAGTAAACATGGCTTGCTAACAACTCGACGGTTAAAAAATAATCCAACATACTAAAGAAGTGCTTGTATTAATTTTAGATGATAAAAGCTCACCGCACTGGACAATGCCACGAAGACGTATGTCACAGGCCGGACCGATACCGTGAATCATGAACACCAGGTGGTCTACTATATCTGGTTCTCCTACAAAAACAAGCAAAAATATTCCAAAAGACATATACGGTTATCAAACAGACACTATAAACTATAGTGAACTATAGTGAGCTTCCTTGCCGTCTACTGCTTACACAGACAGCAACATCCTTACCAAAGTAAACACCACACAAGCTGCTTCTCATGAAGACAGACTCAACTATTGTAATAAAGTTTGATGTTAGCATGTTACTAACCGCTAAAGCTAACCGTATGATACTTCATTAAACAAAACTACACAGTACACACAAATATTAGGGTGACATAGTTCAGAGACTTATGTTAGCATGTTGCTAAGCTAACAGTATGATACTTCAATAGGCATTAAAATACAAATAATGTACACACAGCATAAACAAATAATGAGTAAAACCAAGAGGGTTGGATGTTAGCAGGTTGCTAAACTAACCCCTTGTAAAAATTAACCATGGTTTTACTACAAATAAAACAACAAAAAAACATGGTTACTATAGTTAAATCATGGTAACCACAAATTAACCATGGTTTTGTTACACTAATTATGGTATTTGTGGTAAAACTGTGGTCAAAAAAACTATAATAAATCCATGGTTAATTGTTGTAAGGGGCAATATGAAACTTCTGTAAACATAAAACTTTAGACAAAAATACAAAGTATTGAATAAAATATGTATATTTGTTATTGACAATTCTCTTAAATTCTTATGGATGAGCTTGTCACAATGTTTTCTGGGACTGTCTACATGAAGGATAAGTATTATACTTATAACACTTACATATGCCTGTGAAATACTGGCCATAATTGCAGTAGGTATTACACATATTGGAACTGTATTTGTGTCAGAAACATAAAAGTCACTAGGATTTTAAATAGAGTTCGATAACGCTACACTCACCTTCTGGTATCTCTACCGGAATATTATCAATTCCTCTTTTTAGTGTCCTGGGTTGACTCCGTTCAGTTGGAGAAGGGGGAAAATCCTTGCAGCTGGAGGGATACTGCGTCATGAGCTGAGGTAATGTAATGAAAGAGTCCAAATGTAACTCGTGAACAGAAAAGTGTCAGTTTACCTTGAGCTTTACATTCAGACAATACCTTGGGATTGTGAAGGATCACAGATTCCCCTGTTGGGAGCTCCAAATTCGTCTTCCATTCATTCAGGGTCACTGCAATCATATAGGCATCCTGTTTTTAAATAAAGAAAAACAATTAAGTATGAAAAACAGAAAGAAAATTGGATTTGTTCTAGAAAGTCTGTGTCTCACCTCTAGGAAATCACTGAGTTCTTCACTGTAGGGGGTGTAGGCCAAGTCTTTACTGCCTTTTTGGAACCAGGAGCAGCGTCTGACCTCGGCGGGCTTCTGCTCCCAATATACAGAGTAACGCTTTCTTTCACGAAGCCTGACGTCATACCTCCTTCCATCTGTAGCCACCACCACTTCATCCTTGTCATTTTTTCCCACTGCAGACAAATAGATACAATGGTTAAACATATGGACTTGTGCCTTGAGCTAATAAAGTACACTTTCATTAATAGCAACCAATGGTTTTAAAGTTTGTTAAGAAGAAGTCAATGGAAGACCTCGACTGTAGGCTTCCTCCAGCTGCTGTGAGTCTTCTCTGCTGAAGGGTTGCCAGGAGTCTTTGGAGTCCACCTGCTGGTTGTAGAACCAGTGGTGCTGAACGGGTTCATATGGCTCAACAACATTCATCTTGAGAACATGAGGGACACCACACCAAGGCCAATGGACTGCAAACATAACATATTGCCATTTTTCAGTACTACGAAGGCTAATTTTATCAATGGATACAACCTAATAGCATAGTCTGTTTTTTTCCCCCCAAAAGCATAAGCCTAAGTAGATCATAGATACATACATGTACATTCACACACATACACTACCAGAAGTTTTGAAACAGTAAGATTTTTTTTTTTAACCATCTGCTTACCAAGCCTGCATTTATTTGATCAAAAGTTTAATAAAATTAAAATATTTTTACAATTTATAGTACTATTTGAATATATTTTAAAATGTAATTTATTTCTGTGATCAAAGCTAAATTTTGAGCATCATTTCTTCAGTAATTTTTTTCAGGATTTTTGAACAGAAAGATCCTAGAAATTATAGAAATTAATAATTTTTTTTTTTAGCAAAGATGCTTTAAATTGGTCAAGAATGATGATACAGACATTTATAATGTTACAAAATAATTCTATTTCAGATAAATGCTGTTCTTCTGTACTTTCTATTCTTCAAAGAAACCTGAAAAAACTCTACTCAGCTGTTTATAACATAACATAATAATAATAATAATAATACTGTCTAGACGTAATACTGTCACATGGAATTGATGTTAATGGTGTTGAAATTCTGCAGCAAAGTGATGATATCTCGGATCATTATCTAGTCTTGTGTATACTCCATATACCTAAAACTGTAAAACCAACTCCTTGTTACAAGTATGATAGAACCATCACTTCACAAAAGACTTCTTTGTAACTAATCTACCTGACTTATCTGAATTCCTCAGCATATCCAATAGCTCAGAAAAACTTGATGATGCTCTTTTCTAGCACTTTAGATACAGTTGCTCCTTTGCACTTAAGGAAGATTACAAAACTAGAGGTATTTCGTGCTGCCTGGTGTGAATGTACCCTATCCTATAGAAAAGCATTAAAAACTGCTAGATCTAATTACTTTTCGTCTCTTTTAGAAGAAAACAAACATAACCCTAGGTATTTATTCAATACAGTGGCTAAATTAATGAAAAATAAAGCACCAACAGGTGTTGACTTTTCCCAACAGTGCAGCAGTAATGACTTTATGAACTACTTTATGTCCAAGATCCTATTAGAGATAAAATTGTAACCATGCAGCCGTCAGATACAGTATCACATCAGATGCGCTATAGATCTCCTGAGGAACATTTCCACTCATTCTCTACTATAGGAAAGGAAGAATTGTATAAAATCATCTAAACCAACAACATGTATGTTAGACCCTATTCCATCTAAGCTACTAAAAGAGGTGCTTCCAGAAGTCATATATTCTCTTCTGAATATTATTAATTTGTCATTATCATAAGGATATGTCCCCAAAAACTTCAAACAGGCTGTTATTAAGCCTCTCATAAAAAAACACAACTAGACCCCAACAACTTAATTAATTACAGACCAATCTCGAATCTCCGTTTTCTGTCAAAGATACTAGAAAAGGTAGTATCCTCACAATATTGTTCCTTCTTACAGAAAAATGGTGTATGTGAGAATTTCCAGTCCGGATTTAGACCGTATCATAGTACGGTCTAAATTGTCTTATTGGAGCTACAAATGACCTGCTCTTATCATCTGATTGTGTATATCTCTATTAGTGCTACTGGATCTTAGCACTTTTCATTGAACAGACTTGAAAATGATGTTGGCATTAGTGGAAGTGCATTGGTATGGTTCAAATCGTACTTATCTGACCGCCATCAATCTGTGGCAGTGAATGAAGAGGTATCATATCGATCACAAGTGCAGTATGGAGTACTAGGGCCATTACTTTTTACATTTTACATGTTACCCTTGGGAGATATCATCAGGAACCATGGTGTTAAGCTTTCACTGTTACATTTCTTCGCGGCCCGGTAAAACATACCAATTCGGAAAACTAATGGAATGCATAGTTGATATAAAAAATTGGATGACAAGTTATTTCTTACTGCTAAATTCTGAAAAAAAAAACAAAAAAAAACAGAGGTGTTAATATTGGACCTAAAACCTCTGCATGTAATAACCTAAAACACTGTCTAATACTTGATGGCTGCTCTGTCAATTCTTCATCATCAGTTAGGAACCCAGGTCCTCTGCGTCTTATTTGCTGCAACATGAAACAACTGCTGGTTCGTTTGGCCACAGGAGAACTAGCCCCACAATTGAGCCTAGGTTCTCCCATTTCTCCATTTCTGTCACCAATGGAGTTTTGGTTCCTTGCCACTATCGCCTTTGGCTTTCTTAGTTGGCAGCGATATTGTATACTATTTGAACTGAACTGAGCTAGATGGTGACATCACTGAATTCAATTATGAACTCCTTTGAGCTAAAAAACTGATTGTTTACTGTTTTTTGCATTATTAAAACAATACTGTACTATTTAATACTGTGAAGTTGCTTTGACACAACCTGTATTGTTAAAAGCGCTATATAAATGAAGGTGACTGGCTGACTGACTGAAGAGCAAATCAGAATATTAGAATGATTTTTGAAGGATCATGTGACTGGAGTAATGATGCTAAAAATTCAGCTTTGAAATCACAGGAATAAATTAATATTATTAATAATAAAAATGATGCCTTGAATTTCAGAAGAATTTCAGGGTTTCATGAGCCTCCCAACTAAGAATATTTGGTTTCTGGAATGTTCTGGGAACATTCGTTTCTGGTTATTAAAATAAAAACTAAAAATAACCTGTTCTGTTCTGGGTATGTTAGTTTTTGGATAGAGAGCACTCCTAGAACGTTTTTTCTGTAGTTTTCTGTTTGTAACCTACAGAGACTGTTCCCAGAACGTTCTTACTCGTTCATAAATATAATAAATATTAGAAACATTTTTAATATATCAATAACAAACGTCAATAACATAAATGAACGTATATCGCAAAACTAACAAACAGAATGTTGCAAAATAAAACATGATTTCTGACTTCAAGGAGAGCGGTTACGTCATCACTATGGTGCCAACAGCTATATTACGTAATATATTGGGTGATGGCAGCAACACAAATGACAAACAGAAGTCAGATTATTAGCTGATCCAAGCATGAAATGGCAACTGAAACATCTGGCGTGCTAATATAAAGTAATTAACCAAACTACGTAAATTTCCATCATGCAAGCATTGCGGAGCGTATTTGCGTTGGGTGGGTGTATAAATGTGCTGCAAAAGTAGGACACGGCATTTAAACGAGTGACCAGAAAGAAGAACGAAACATAAACAATGCATTTTTTGGAATCCTGACAACTTAAAAATACCAGACAGTGATGTCTCGAACTAGACATCTGTCAACATCACAAACGGCAATTCGATATATGGAAATAAATACATGGAAAATAACTAACACAAGAACAGTTGATTTAGATGACCTAATAAGCCAGTTTGGTAATCTTTAAAAGACGACGTGAAGTCATACTGGTTGTAAGTATGACAGCGTGAGCCTGAGACGAATGTAACAAATAAAACGAGGTAGCATAATAATGTATCGCCTTTTACTCACCGGCTGTTTGTACGGATACACGCGTAGGACAAAATTGACTTCTGACGGGGAGAGCAAACCCCACGCTCATTCACTATGGTGGGCAAATCCCAAGTAAATCCATCTACCAGGCGCTGAAATCTTATAAGTATTCTTTGTGTCTAAAGGTCGACTGAAAGGGGAATTTTGAAATGGTCACCAGTCAGCAACAGCAAATTTCACTATGGTGTGATGGGTTATGACTTATGAGTCAATGATTCTGAAATTGTGATGTGCATCATCACATGCAAAGTGAACTCAGAATAATAATGACTCATTCATATTATTCAGTTTTCAGCGTGTTGCATAATCCTTTAGAGTTTATATTTAGAAAGACCACAGCGGTGACTTTAAAAACTGAGGAACAAAAGACATTTGAACAAAAGTTTGTGGTTGGCCAAACTGAACCAGGATTTCCAGGGCAAGAATCTTGACAACATTCATGTTTGTTCTTATCATTTCCAGTTTAGTAGGTGAATTATTAGGCTAATGTCTTAATTAATACTGCTTGTGCATATCTTGACCACCTATTAACTTTAGTTTGTCAACATATTTCGACCTTCTCGAATATGATTTAGTAGTTTCCACACGTTTTTTCATGGTTTAGTAGTGGCTAATTTTCACTTTTTTCTCTCTCTCTCTCTCCTCAAGAATTTATCAGCCTCTCACTTAACAATTCCATTCTGGCAACATTAGTTTTTGGTTATAAAAATAAAATTAAAAATGAACCTGTAGGGAATGTTCTGTCAAGGTTCAATTTAAGTTGAAATAAAGAAGTAAAAATAACCTAAAGAAAAATAAGAAATGAATCAAGTCAAAATTATTAGAATAAATTTGAAATATTCAAAATATTTTCAATTTTATTCATTGGGTACTATTTGTAGTGCGCCAGCCACCCAAAACTAGCAATAGGTTTTGTGCTTTTGGTACTTTTAATACAAAACAAAGTCTCAGCTTTTATCAGTTTTATAGCAAAATACAAAAAATGTAATATAAGTGACTATTGACAAGATGTTTTATTCACAGTATAATACAGTAAATGACTGGAAATAATATTTAACGTCTTCCATTCATTATTTGTACTGCAGCAGCCACCCTGTATAATATAACACAGCTCAGCTTTCAAATTCTGTCAGTTTTATCATGAAATACAAATTATAAATGTGTTTTCCCTCTTTATTCCAAGTTTATAGCACAATATAAATGTGACCCAGATATCACACACACGTCTGCAAGATGTCTGTTAAAGATTGCATGATCTGGAAAGACAGACATCTGTAAGATGTCATAATTTAATTTTTATTCTTGTTATTTTGACTTAATTCTCGTAATATTTTGACTTTATTTTTGCAATATTTCGTAATATTTCAAAATATTATAAGAAAAGAGCCAAAATATTCAGAGAATAAAGTCATAATATTCCAAGAATTCTCTTAATATTATGACTTTATTCTCGTAATATTTTGACTTTATTCTCATAATATTATGACTTTATTCTCTGAATATTTTGACATTATTCTTGGAATATTTCTACTATATTTCTCGTAATATTTCTACTTTATTCTCATAATATTATGACTTTATTCTCAAAACATTTCAACAATTCTGGTAATATTACTTTATTCTTGTAATATTTCAAATTTATTCTCGTAATTTCGTCTTTATTCTTGTAATTTTGTCTTTATTCTCGTAATATTACAAGACCAATTCTTGTAATATTATGACTTTATTCTCATAATATTACAAATTTATTCTAGTAATATTTCAATTTTATTCTCATAATATTATGACTTTATTCTCATATTATTTCGACTTTATTCTCGTAATATTACGACTTTATTCTCGTATTATTTCAACTTTATTCTCGTAATATTACGACTTTATTCTCTGAATATTTTGACTTTATTCTCTGAATATTTCAACTTTATTCTCGTAATATTTCTACTTTATTCTCATATTATTATGACTTTATTCTCAAAACATTTAGACAGTTCTGGTAATATTACTTTATTCTTGTAATATTTCAAATTTATTCTCATAATTTCATCTTTATTCTCGTAATTTTGTCTTTATTCTCGTAATACTACAACTTTATTCTTGTAATATTCTGACTTTATTCTTGTAATATTATGAATTTATTCTAGTAATATTTCAATTTTATTCTCGTAATATTATGACTTTATTCTCGAAATATTACGACTTTTATGTTTTTTTTACCATGGCACTAAAACGTTGTCAAACAAATTGGTGTCTTAACGTATTATTTAAGTGTATTATGTTAATTATGAACACACTAGTTTGTAGTGCAAACAGTTTTATCGTTCACAATATTACAACTTTATTCTCGCAATTTCGACTTTATTCTTGTAATATTACAACTTTATTCTCGTAATTTCGACTTTATTCTTGTAATATTACAACTTTATTCTTGTAATATTACAACTTTATTCTCATAATATTTAGACATAATTCTCGTAATATTTCAACTTTAGTCTCGAAATATTATTACTTTAAACTCGTAATCTTTTTTTTAACATGGCACTAAAACTTCGTCAAACAAATTGGTGTGTTTCTTAACGTATTATTTAAGTGTATTATATTAATTATGAACACACTGGTTTGTAGTGCAAACAGTTTTATCGTTCACTGCGCGTTGTTATTCTTCTCGTCATTTACTTTTTTCTCGTAATATTACAACTTTATTCTCGTAATTTCGACTTTATTCTTGTAATATTACAACTTTATTCTCATAATATTTAGACATAATTTTCATAATATTTCAACTTTATTCTCAAAATATTATGACATTAAACTCGTAATCTTTATATTATTTATTAATTATGGACACATTGGTTTGTAGTGCAAACACTTTTACCGTTTACTGCGTGTTGTTATTCTTCTCGTCATTTCCCTCTACTGGCTAATGAACCAGAAGTCTTGACCATAGGCTTTCTTCATTTTAGAATGAGGTGGGTAGGATCTTTCTTAAAATTTATTATTATTTTATTTTGCTGGTTAAAGTGCAAGACCTCTAGTTCAAGCTAATTTCATGTCAGATAATAATTTATCAAACATTTCTAAAAATTAAACAAAACATTAATGACTCACTTCCAGGAGATTCCCCAGAGTGATGTCCACATGGAATGATCTAATCTATGAACAGACAACACACGGACCAAAGGTCTTCTTCAGTTTTGACAAACACTAAAACGTCAAATGATTTCATCACAATCCAGATGATAAATTATAAATCATCACAAACTTTATTGACAAAGATATCAGGGGATTTAGTGTATAGATACACATCTCTATAAATATGTCTGGAAAGTTTTAAAATGGACCTCAAAGCTGTTTTCACAGATATTTCTTCACCAGGATAGTTCACATATAAACTTCAAAGAGCTTGAAAGATACAAATTTCAAAAGGACAGCTCTACAATACACAAAACATTCACTGTGAATGTCTAAAACAGTATAGGAAGGCAAAAACGAGAAGTGCTCGTTGATTAACAGGCATCACACATACAAAAAAACAGACATGATCGCAGCACATGGCTTGGTAAACTTTCACACAGTATGTGGTTGTTGGTCTGGTTAGGTTCCTACAAAGGTAAGAGGTAGCCTGGATTGGCCTGCTTGCGTTCCTGTGCAGGAACCGTCGTTTCTTTCATTCGGAGGGGTCTGTGGCAGTCTGAGTCGTTAAAAGCTGGGTAATGTTGTCGGTAACATAAGTACGCAAAGACCAAACCGAGAAGGGATCCCACCAACACATCTGCGAATAAACGAGAGATCGTGTCAAGCAATGGGGATATGAAAAGGCAGCATAGAGATGATGGCATGAAAATCTCACCTTGCCAGTGATGTTTGTAGTCACATGTTCTGGAGAGGGCGATCATGATGGCAAAGAGGAGGGGGGTGAGAAAGGCACACAACCTCCAGGCTTTACCACGGCCTACCGGGCTGAAACAGTGCAGCTTTCCAGCCAAGTACAAGGCAGTGAAGCCCAGACCAGCAAACGCAACTATGACAAGATGAAATGTTGTTAGAGTGGCAGGATAATGTAAAACTATTTTATTCTATTGTATTTTAGTGTTTTAGGTTGGAAATACCTTACAAATATTTTTTGAACATCTTTTTTGCAGCAATGACACATTCATTAATAAATAAATAATAATAAATTCATAAATTAATAGCTCAAAAGTGACAACAAAGATTTAAAAAATCTTTGACCTTTCTAAATTCTCAAATATGAAAATTCAGTTTTGCATTACAGGAATAAATTACATTTTAAAATATTATTCCAATAGAAAAGTTATTTTAAATTGCAATATTATTTCACAATATTACTGTATTTTTAATCAAATGCAGTCTTGGTAAGACTAAGAAACTTTTAAAAACATAAAATGCATTTATATTATATTGTTATTATATATATATATATATATATATATATATATATATATAAAAAATCACATATGTTTTTTAAAGAATTCTTACATGATCATCAGGGCTGCATTTACTTGATCAAAAATACAGAAAAAAATAATATTGTGAAATATTACTACAGTTTAAAGTAATGGTGATGCAAAGCTGAATTTTTATCAGCCATTACTTTGATTACCAGTGTTACCTGATTCTTCAAAAATCATTCTAATATGCTGATTAATTACTGTTATTATCAATATTGGAAACAGCTCTGCTGCTTAATTTTTTTTTTGGAACCTGTGATTCTTTTTTTAGGATTCTTGATGACAGCATTTAAAATATAAATCTTTTCTAACTATATCAGTCTTTGCTATCACTTTTTTTCAATGTAACACATCCTTGATGAATAAAAGTATTCATTTCTTTAAAAAAAAAGAGAAAGAATAAAAACATACTGACCCCAAACTTTTAGATGGTAGTTTATATTGTTACAAAAGATTTCTATTTTAAATAAACACTGTTCTTTTCAACTTCAACCTTGATGAGCATAAGAAACATCTTTAAAAATCATTAAAAATCTTACTGATCCTAAACTTTTTTTTTTAGATTTATTTTTGGCCTTTTTGGCTTTATTATTATAGGACAGCTCACAACTGACAGGAAGCGAAGTGGGAGAGAGAAGGGGTAGGGAAAGGTCCTACTCGGGGGGACTCGAACTCGGGATGCCTGTAGCGCAATGGCGCTGCATGTCGGCGCGCTACCCACAAGGCTATCGGCACTGACTGATCCCAAACTTTTAAGCAGCAGTGTATATACATTTCTTTTTGCATGTATTTAGGGCATAAAATAAGTTTCAATTTAACATCTTGATGGTTTTACTGTGTATGACTCACTGGTGCCATTTAATTTATTCCAAATTAAAAAGTAGTAAATGTAAATTGAAAAGTATTTATATGAATTTAATTAAAAAAAAAAACAATATTTATTTATATATTATATATAACAATATTTAATAACAATATAATACAGTATATATATATATATATATATATATATATATATTTTCAATCAATTTCAGGCAGGAAAAAAGAAAAATCCCACCTTACTTTTTTTATCATTTCACCCCGAAATATAGCAGATTACAGAAGCAAAACTATAAAATAGTGTTTCATGGTGACTTTAAAAACTGCCACTAAAAAAACTCAACATTTGCCCTTACAGGAAGAGTGTCCACTTGGAAAGCTCTTCCTGCCCTCCGTGACTACATCCGGGTCACCGGTACAGTGAAGCTCTGGGTTCATTTGGCCATCCGGGAAACAACGGTAGAAGAAATCAGGTCGTGGCCTGGTAGGGAGGGAGAAATATTTAAATATTTGAAAAAAAAAAAAAAAAAAAAAAAAAAAAAAATCCCCATTACTAGTCTTTTGTAGGTTTACAATATTTTCCAACATTCCAAATTCCACTTACTGTGAGTAAACGGGAGATGTTCAAAATCTAATTGTGTACAGTTAACATTGTAATAAGATTAGATCATTCACTCACCTGCCCACGGCTAGCTTGATTGCATTAGTGAAAATTCCATTTAACACCAGGGTCAAAGTAACAGCTGTGTCACACAAAAGAGAGTTCCGTTAGCTGGCAATAACACAGAAGTTTATGAGATAATGGGAGACAATAACACAGAAGTTTATGAGATCATCATTTGATCATTTATCATTATCTCTTTTTTCACTGATTAGTATTAACACAACTAGATTTCACAATGATTTGCATCACTCTAAATTTTAAATAAACATTACTAGGAAGCATACAACTATTCTATATGTGCATGTCGTTTTACACAAACTATAAAAATAATATATATGGTATATACAGTATCTCACAGTACAGTTTCTGGTCTTCTGGGACAAGAGCCACGCAGACCAATTTGATGCAGTGTCAAAGTCAAAAAAAGTCAAAGTCTGCTTTATTGTCAATTCTGCTATATATACAGTACATACATACAGAGAATTGAAATTGCGTTACTCTCAAACCCTAGATACATACAGGTAACATTAACAATAACAAGAAGTAAAATACAATTACGTACAAAAATAAATAATATATAAAAATACACATTTCCAGTAAGAGTCAAGTAACAAAATAAAGTGGCATTAATTATAAAGATGTATGAAAGATAAAGTGACTTATGAAGATAAAGATAAAGTGACAGTGGCAGATAACAGTGCAATCCAGACAAATAGTGCAATTAATGTGTAGTGCAAGAGCTTAATAGTCTTAATAGTGTATGTCCTGAGCACTGACAGGCTGACCCCCCACCCCTTCAACCTCTGCTGCAATGCTGGCAGCACTCATACGTCTATTTCCCAAACACAACCTCTGGATATGACGCTGACTTCTTTGGTCGACCATGGCGAGGCCTGTTCTGAGTGGAACCTGTCCTGTTAAACTGCTGTATGGTCTTGGCCACCGTGCTGCAGCTCAGTTTCAGGGTCTTGGCAATCTTCCTATAGCCTACGCCATCTTTATGTAGAGCAACAATTCTTTTTTTTTTAGATCCTCAGAGAGTTCTTTGCCATAAGGTGCCATGTTTAACTTCCAGTGACCAGTATGAGAGAGTGAGAGCGTTAACACCAAATTTAACACACCTGCTCCCCATTCACACCTGAGACCTTGTAACACGAATGAGTCACATGACACCAGGGAGAGAAAATGGCTAATTTGGCCCAGTTTGGACATTTTGGGGTGTACTCACTTCTGTGAGATACTGTATATGTGTGTGTGTATATATATTATATATATATATATATATATATATATATATATATATATATATATATATATATTATTATTAATTTTTTTCTAGATTAAATAAACATTACTTACACTATCAAAAAAATATTTTACATTTTTACATGAACAATGTAATTAATATTCTGTTCATTAAAGCAAAGTATGAATCACATCAAGGTAGTGTTTTTAAGCATTTCATTTCATTTATTTGAAAATAACAACTCAAGGCAGGTAAAATTTTAAAATATATTTTTTCGGATCATCAGTTACCAATGCCCGGTAAATATACATCACAGACATGGAGATTAACTTTAAATTTCACCACACTGATTACTCACTAAAAACGCGCACAGATCATGTTTTCCTGTTGTTGACTTACTTTTTAAAATTAGTTTTTTTATTAACACCATTATATTGTTAATTCAGAACACGCACAATCACAAGAGGCGGGATTTATCTCATTAACCAGTCAAAGCCGATCATAACCAGTCATATCCAATTATAACGTGATGGAGACATTGCCTCCTCATACATGACTTTCCCCCATTCATTCTCAGTTACCCCACACCATACTTATTGCATGCTTTAGGGAGTCTGTTAAAACTCAGTGGGCTCAGGGGAGGCAAGAGAGACGCAGACTCCTGCTGTAACTTAACTTGCTGTTGTCACTGTTGGACAAGGTTTCTTTAACGAGTGATTTATACACTTTGTAATGTTATATTTTGTAATATTGTTTTATTTTTATACTACAATTTTTTTTTTTTTTCTCATAGTGAGGAAAAGTTACCAATGCTCTGCCGATTCCCAATCTGACAACTTATAGACATCCACTGGCATTAAAATCAGCACAATAACTGTTGAGTATAAGCTTCATGGAATAGATTTCCATGGCTGAGCAGCTGCATGAAATGTCAATCATCAGATGGAGTGGTGGACTCCGGAGCAGTGGAAACCTGTTCTGTGGAGTGATAAATCATGCTTCCCTGTTTGGCAGTCTGATGGGCGGGTTTGGCCGGGAAAACATTACCTGTTTGACTGCATTGTGCCACGGTAATGTTTGGGCTTCACCCTTTAATTCCAGTGAAGGGGAATCTGAATGCTTTAGCATATCAATACATTTTGAACAATGCTAAGCTTTCTAACTTTGGAAAGGCCCGTTTGGGGAAGGCCCTTTTCTATTCCAGCATGACAAGGACTGAATGAGTGTGGAAGAACTTGACTGTCCCGTTTAGAGTCCTGACCTCAACAGACACCTTTGGGAACTGTAACCGAAATTGCAAGCCAGGCCTTTTCATCCAACATCAGTGCCTGACCTCACAAATGCTCTAGTGGATAAATAGGCAAAAATTTTGGCACAGAGTTTTAACATGTGGTGAGTTTGTTGGGGAGGTAATTGAAAATGAATGAGGGAAATTTCACATGAGATATGATTGGATATGATTGGTTATGTTCAGCTGCAATTGGTTCATGCAAATCTTGTGTTCATGTGCATTCTGTGTTTGCAAATCAGTCTAATTTTAAAAAGTGAAAAACACACACTTACATATAAAATTTTGTTACGTGAAAATAAGACTTGAATAGTCTGAAAACATGATCCGTAGGAGCTTTTAGTGAGTAATCAGCTTGGTGAAATTTAAAGATCATTTCCATGTCTGTGGCCAATATTTACCAAGCTTTGATGACTGATGATCAGAAAAAAAATACAAATAGTTAAAAGTGAACTATTAAAAAGAATAGCTGAACAAGTTCTCAAATAAAATATATTGCTTAAATTTTTTTACTGCCTTTAGTTATTATTTTGGAAAAAATGTAATGAAAAAAGTGATTTCTTATTAACATTTCTTACCCAAAGACGCCTCTTTCACATCTCCATTTCCACCTTTTTTCAGTAAGGCAAAAAAGAAAATAACCAGCAATGGAGTGAAGAGGGCGATAGACTGTTTCAAAAAGTGAATCAGAGAAAAACAGTAATGAGATTATCATCATCACACACATGCATTTCATGTTTAAAATAATTTTAATTGCTAAACTTGAGTTGTAAGCACTTACAAACATGTAGCGGGTAGGAACATGGTCCTTTTTGACTGGATGGAACTTATAGAGCCAAAGTTCCTCAGGTTGGATCTCACGGCTGAAAGGAGGAAGCTCCTCAGTCACGCTATGAAAGCATAATAACAGCCTGAGAGAACAATCCGCATCTCCACAAAACAGACAAACACAGGCACAGCTCAAGAGAATGGAAAATCCTCCCACACAGCTGCGAGGGAATCTGTCAATTGCTTTTTTTGGGTGACAGGTCTTTAAAAATGAACAAAAATCTAGCATAACAGGTTATAAATAACTTACTAGTTAGATCTGTAAAACCGACTAAAGTTCCAGCCAAATGTAAATCTAGCATCTGTTTGATCAAGCAGAATGTGTACTTACAGAAAAACAGCTAGAAGCAGTAGCCGTACAATAACTTCAGCAATAAAGCCATTATCAAAATTCTTCCTCATCTTTGGTCTTGGTTTGTCATCGACGACACCTACACCTAAAACCTGGAAGAAAAGTGGAAGATGATTGTTGCATTAAGCTGGAATCATACATTTATATTCAGATACAAAGATAGAATTAAACATCTGAGAATTTTACCAAGAACATCTAAGATGAACTTCATTACCAACAACCTTCCACCACCATGGGGAATGTGACATTTCAACTGGTTAGTATTATAAACCCAAAGCAAAAAGAAAATAAACCACTAGTGTTATTTAAAAGGGGATTTGTTTCACCTGCAGCACAGAGCCCTGTTAGAAAGTCCAGTTTAAGATGGTACCTGGTTTCTAGCTGGTCTATTTCAGTCACCACAATCCAACCTGAACAAGAGTTTGACCTACTAGTAGCTGACTTGTTGTTGGTCCCCTACCATGTTCCAAAAAGACACCTTAAGATTGTATGAACAGCTGATAGATGGTTTGTTGATGGTCCAAGATGGGTCTTTTTTTTAACTAAACAAGATGCCAGGTTTGCTGCTGGTCCAAATTGGTTTACAGCTACGACCAAACCAGCTACCATGTTCCAAAATATAGCTAGATTTAACAGTTTTCCAGTATAGAAATGTTAGAAAAGTAGTTTAAGGAGGTAGCTTGTTTCTAGCTGGTCTATGATAGTCATTACAAGCTGGTTGGACAGTTAGCATGTTCCAAATCCAACCTGACTGCAAAGTATAACCAGCTAGTAGTGGACATGTTGCTGGTCACCAACTAATAACCAACTTGGACCAGCTAGAAACCATCAACTGTTTAAGCCCCTTAAGATGGTATGAACAGCTAGTTGATGCTCCAAGATGGTTAAAACTAGCATAAACAAGCTGCCAGTTTCAGCACTGGTCTAAGATGGTCTACAGCTTCAACCAAACCAGCTACCATGTTCCAAAATACTGCTAGATTTAACAGTTTTCCAGAATGGAACTGTTAGAAAAGTAGTTTAAGGAGGTAGCTTGTTTCTAGCTGGTCTATGATAGTCATTACAAGCTGGCTGGCCAGTTAGCATGTTCCAAATCCAACCTGACTGCCAAGTATAACCAGCTAGTAGTAGACATGTTGCTGGTCACCAACTAATAATGAACTTGGACCAGCTAGAAACCATCTCCAAGCCCCTCAAGATGGTATGAACAGCTAGTTGATGGTCCAAGATGGTTTAAACTAGCATAAACAAGCTGCCAGTTTCAGCACTGGTCTAAGATGGTCTACAGCTTCAACCAAACCAGCTACCATGTTCCAAAATACTGCTAGATTTAACAGTTTTCCAGAATGGAACTGTTAGAAAAGTAGTTTAAGGAGGTAGCTTGTTTCTAGCTGGTCTATGATAGTCATTACAAGCTGGTTGGCCAGTTAGCATGTTCCAAATCCAACCTGACTGCCAAGTATAACCAGCTAGTAGTGGACATGTCGCTGGTCACCAACTAATAACCAACTTGGACCAGCTAGAAACCATCTCCCAACTGTTTAAGCCCCTCAAGATGGTATGAACAGCTAGTTGATGCTCCAAGATGGTTTAAACAAGCATAAACAAGCTGCCAGTTTCAGCACTGGTCTAAGACGGTCTACTACAGCTTCAACCAAACCAGCTACCATGTTCCAAAATATAGCTAGATTTAACACAGTTTTCCAGAATGGTACTCTTAGAAAAGCTAGTTTCAAGTGGTAGCTGGTTTCTAGCTAATCTGTGATGGTCATTACAAGCTGGTTGGCCAGTTACCATGTTCCAAATACAACCTGAGTGCCAAATATAACCAGCTAAACTGTTTAACCACCTTAAGATGGTATGAACAGCTAGTTGAAGGTTTGTTGATGGCCCAACATTGTCTATACTACAGTTTAAACTGCATAAACAAGTTATCAGGTTTGACGCTGGTCTAAGATATTCTATAGCTTAGACCAAATCAGAGACCATGTTCCAAAATGCAACTAGATTTAACAACGTTTTCCAGCATTGAACAGTTAGAAAAGGTAGTTTAATTAGGTAGATGGTTTCTAGCTGGTCAATGGTAGACATTACAAGCTGGTTGGCCAGTTACCATGTTCCAAATCCAACCTGACTAGCAAATATGACCAGCTAGTAGTTGTTTAGTTGCTGGTCACCAACTAATAACCACCTTGGACAAGCTAATAAAAAAAAAAAAAAAAAAAAAAGAATTCTCAAAACTGTTTAACCACCTTAAAATGGTATGAACAGACGGTATATAGTTTATAGATGGTCCAAGATGCTACTGGAGTTTAAACCAGCATAAAAAGATGCCAGGTTTGTTGCTGGTCTAAGTGGTCTACAACTTACACCAACTAGAAATCAGATACAATGTTTCAAAATACAGCTAGATTGAACAGTTTTCCAGCATGGCACGATTATAAAAGCTAGTTTAAGGAGGTAGCTGGTTTCTAGTTGGTCTTTGATGGTCATTACTAGCTGGTTGGCCAGTTAAAATAATCCAAATCCAAACTGACATGCAAAGTATAACCAGATATCAGTTGTTCAGTTGCTGGTCACCAGCTTATAACCAATTTGGACCAGCTAGAAACAGCTAGAATCTCCAAACGGTTTAACCACCTTAAGAATGAACAGCTGGTAGATAGTTTACAGCTTCTCCAAGATGCTACTAGAGTTTAAACAAGTATAAAAAGATGCCAGGTTTGTTGATGTTCTAAGACAGACTACAACTTAAACCAGCTAGAAATCAGCTACCACGTTTCAAAATACAGCTGTTTTTCCTGCACGGAAGTAAGGTTCGATATTTCCTAGTTAAACAACCAGAGCACCACTAGAGAGTGTGTCACGGAAGGCAAACTGATTGTTAATCTATAAGATGTGCTGCCACCAGTCGCGCCGACATCTGTGATATTTGCTTACGAACATTTCCGCAAACACGACATCGCGCATCCTCCGTCTTTTGTCTGCAGTTCGAAGTTGAATACCGACCTTCGGATTCTTTCCTTTTCCGTCTAAACCGTCGCCTTGTCGGCTGTTGACAACAGCCACTGGAGCAGAATTTCGTGATGTCTGTCATATATATTTGACATGTCCAGCTGCAGCTAAGCGCCGTATCTGAGCAGCGATAAAGAGCTCTGACGAGGCAGTCCATTCACTCACATAACACGTCAGTGCTTTCAGGGATGTCCGAATCGCGATGGAATCGCTCGTTTGAACCGATTCTTTTTACTGATTCGATCGAGCCGACTCGCGAAAGTAAAGGTAGATTGTGAATGACTGATGATTTTATTGGCATTCGTTTTTTAAAAATGAGCAATTTCTTTTACTTTATTCACCTCCCCTAAAACCAGCTGTCCTCAGATCACATGCGTCAGTCACAAGTTTTGTAGCAATAGCCAACAGCACATTATGGGACAAATATCGATTTTTCTTTTATGCCAAAAATCATTAGAATAGTAAGTAAAGATCACCATTAGGATATTTAGAAAATTTCCTACAGTAAATATATCAAAACGTATTTTTTTATTCATAATATGCATTGCAGAACTTAATTTGTACAATTTTTAAAGGTGATTTTCTCAATATTTTGACTTTTTTCCATCCTCAGATTCCAGATTTTCAAATAGTTAGTTGTATCTCGGTCAAATATTCTAATCTTCAAATGTTCTATCTTAACAAACCATGCATCAACGGAAAGTTTATTCATCCAGCTTTTAGATGTTTAAATCTCAATAAAAAAGACCCTTATGACTGGTTTTGTGGTCCTTTTGTAATCACATAAAATTATACTATACACTCACTTTCAAAATATATTAAACTTTAATAAACGCTGAACATTTATGAAACATTATAGGCAAAAGCAAGGCCTTCTGCTAAAAATTATACAATGTCACATTTGCTCAAATGGAGATAACGTATTAAATAAATAAATGGAAAAATGAGTGATAAAGAGCAGTAATATTCAACTAAACGTCACTTCTGTGAACACGACGCGATGGCGCGAATGTATCATTGAAAACAGCAGTAATATTTAGCTAAAGTAACTTTTGTGAACACGACGCGATGACTCGAATATATCATTAATAACGAACGGTTCAAAAGAATCGATTCGGACACATCAGTCGTATATGATCAAGAATCATACGCCCTCTAGAGACGGTCACAGCCCCAACCCTGACAATTTTTGCACATGCAAATTGCCTCAGCCACTGGATCCTATTCAAAGTAAACATATGCAAAAATATGTATATTTAGCAACGTTTTATCATACAGCACACAATATGCGACGGCGTCAATTACTCAATTCACATGCGGATTCAAAGAAACACTTGAACATTCATTACAGTTTATTGAAGTCAAACCAGGCAAGTCTGAAAACGTTTAAATCTGTGGAATGTTGCTTAAAGTACTCTCAGAATAAATTATGAATTCTGAAGAAATACATCTCAAAAGTTGGTCAAATAAAATACAAGAAATGTACAAAATGTTTCTAGGTTCACAAACATTCAGAAGCAATATTACAAGCATTCGTATGACACTACAATATAATGACAATGGAGTTGTTGTTGTTTTGTTTTTTGTTTTGTTTTGTTTTCTTTTTTAAGCTTTCAGCTATGTACAGTTGATCAAGCATCATTCTCTTACACAATGCAATGACAGGCTACATAACATAGCCAAAGAAATTTCTATCCATGAGTAGTACATCATTAGAAAACTTGGAGAGGACATACATTCTACCCAAGTCATATCATTTAGGATAAGTTTTATTCAGTTGGAGTGTGTAATTGTGATTCAATGCGCATGGTGAAAAATAGTACAATATCACATTAATCTTTACACAAACTCTGTAACTCAGTAGCAAGAATTAGTAAACAGTCTATTTAAAAGGAATGTGAAATCAGTACACCGAAATCAAAGTGTAAGCTGGTAGGACACCACCTTTAGCAAATTTAGTTTTAAGCAACACAAAGAACATGCTCGGATAGCACAAAAATGATAATGACACCTTCAAATACACATAAAAAATGTACACAAAGTACAGTGCACTGACACCAAACACTGGAATCAATGGAGGTAATACACTTTTAACATCTGATGCGGCAAAATCGATATAGCAACAAATCAATTACAGTCAGATCCGTGATTGAACCGCTGCAGAAACAAAGAGGTGTTCACGAGGGTTCAAACAAGCAGTTACGAAAAAGTCATTGGCAATTTCTAGTGATCATCTAAATTTGATTAAACATGTAAATGAAGGCCAAATAAAGACACTAAAAATAAAAGTATATGTAAAAAAAGTATAGTACCGACAGAAACCAGGCAAAACATGTGCTCTGCATTCTGCCAATCGCAATTTCTTGATATTTTTCATTATAAACCAAGAACAAATATCGGTGTTTCAGAAACAAAAGTGCCTATGACTTCTAAAAAAATAAAAGTAAGCTATATAAAAATAATGTAAACTATAAAAATATCACATATCAGAACAAACACTAAAGTATAGAAGCCTGCTTCTGCTGTAGAATAATAAAGGTTTAAAAAAAAAAAAAAAAAAAAAAAAAGTATTTTTCCACACACAACTTTATTCAATGGCAGAAACAGGCTTCCATACAAGAGAGACCCAAAATGCCTTCCATGTTTCAAAGATGCAGATGCAAGTAAGAGCATACAGTATTTCCATAAACATACAAATCTCAGTTTGGCAGTCAAATCGAAAGATTTACTTTAAATTTGCCGTCGGATGCAAGAATCCAGTACAGAAAAAAAACAATAAATACAGACTTGAACAAAGGCAAAAATGGACACGATTCAAGTAAAAATGAAAACTTGCAGCGCTTTCCCTCCTTTTCCATAAAGTGACAAACATACTGGTGGTGCCATCACGGTAATACTTGTACTGTGGTCTATAAAAAACGTTCATGTGAAATGACTAACGAGTAAGTATACAAAGCCCATGTGCCGAAGCCGTCGAGATCGATTCTTCATCCGTGCAAACTGTGGCACAGCACGACCGCACAGCTACCAGTAACAAGAGAGTAACAGCTCAACTTTACAGCACAGGCGTCAAAGCTATTGAGTTTAAGTAGATTCACATCAAGTACAGTCACAGAGAGGATTATGCTACACTCTGCCGCAAATCGTACAACCCTCCCACGTTCGGTTTTAGCGAAGTAGCGCGTGTTAATACAACCGAACGTAGCTAGATGAGAAACAAAGGTGTGCGGGTTAAGGTACGATTTGATACCTTTTGAAATGAGTCTTGACTGTACAGTAATATACTAGGTGTGAAATATGAACCTCAGCTACTCAAAACATAACAGTAAATCTGATTATATTTACACGTCGAAAACACAAATGTAAACAGAAAAAAAATTGGAGAAAGAAAGAAAAATCACATTAATTAAAGATTGTACTCACAGTCTCACAACTAGCGCTGCTCAGAAAAATGATACGGGTTCCTCGTAGTTGATATACACACTGGCACCTGTTCAATACTCACAATGGTAAATATTTGTTTAAGACACATGGCAGTGTTGGAGTATATGTGGCTTATCACTACACCATCAAACGGTACCGTTTGTACACGTCAGAACTGATCTTCTCGGGTGACCGGTTATTTCTAACACTTTTAACTTTGAATTATGCTGCGGCGTTACTCTATGGACCGAAAGGTGACGGCAATACAGTACCGGCCAAGCAATAATGCAATTTTGCTGACAAAAAGGGCACATATACAACAATACGATTAGTGATATCAAATTGACTAATACAGATGATGAATAATACTGTACATTGTGAATGGATGTAAACATCGACATAAATATATTAATGATTATATATCTTACAAATCACAAACTCACTGGAATGGGGCGGCAGTTGAACAAACCTCGTATGTCATTTTTTTCTTCTTCTTTTTTTTCCATTTTTTTTTTTTCCAGATGTTACCACGACAGGTTCGTATTCAGAAATGTAGTGAAATCCTACTGGCGAGGGGCGAATGGTTGCGCCCGACACATATTACAACAGTCTTTGCTATTTACATGAGGTACATAAATAAAGTTCTTGGTTTAAAGTGTTTATAGAGTGTTTTTAAGTACCGTAGATGTGGAAACCGACTTTTTATTTTTGCCGAAACGGAGCACGTCTGAAAAACAGTGAGAACTAGCTGTGAAATTTCGCTTAGAAAACCAGAAGTGAGTAGCTTATATTGTTATATAAGCCCGTATGAATTTAACACAAGGCCGTAAATTGTGATACGCTCGAAAAAATTCATACCAGCTGCTGTAGATTGGAAATGAATCAAAACCAGTTTATCAAGTCCACTTGGTTTAATTGAAAAGTGGACCAGCTGGCTGCATGTATCTAACTCTATTTTGAACTTTCGTGTACTTTGATGTGGTTTTCAATGCTTCTTCGGTGCTTTGGCCCAATCACTCTCCCTCTCCGACCTCGTCGTCGTCGTCTTCCTCCTCGTTGCCGTCCCCCTCGTCTGCGGGTTCGAGCAGTTCCTTCTTTACAGTGACCTGGCTAGGGTTAGCCTGAGGCCCTAAGGGTCTCTGGGGGTCGTGGTTTGAGCAGCAGGGCCGGTTGTCCAGGGCAGACACTACCAGCTTTCCTCTCTCGTGCTCTCGGCAGAAGGAGGCGGGGCAGAAGTGGCAAAAGGAGTTGGCTGTGCGTTGGCACACGCTGCACTGATGCCAGGGGCATTCCCATCGCCCTGAGACACATAGAAGAAACAAATTAAATTACACAACATCAAAGTGGTGAGAGAGAGAACTTTTGCTGCCCTCATATTGTCAATTGCTTTCTAATTAATAGATGCAACATCTCATATTGTCAGTGGATTAACATATGGACCCTGGCATAAAAGAAAAAATAAATAATTTTGACCCATACAGTGTATTTGGGCTATTGCTACAAATACACCCATGCTACTTAAGACTGGTTTTGTTGTCTAGGGTCATATATTATAAGATGTAGTGCAATGGGGTCAACAGCAAATCCAAAATAAATAAATGTCTAAATTCTGTCAGCTGTTGCATTTTGGGTGTCCTGAGTTTGAGTCCCAACTTGCAAAACTTTCCAGATCGCACTTTCCACTTCCCATTTTCCTGTCTACATATTGTCATAATCACAATAAAGGCAATAAAACGCCAAACATCTAGTTCAAAACATGCATTAAATTCTTAGAAATGTGCTGTTTTTTCCTGAAAAACGTAATTAAGAAATGTCATGTGGAGTAACCATCAAGTAAAATGACTTTTCCTCAGTTTCCTTACACTTTAAATACATGCAAGTCTACACATTCTAAAAATGGTCAAAACATTTTAAAACACTTTTCTAGATGTTTTCTACATTCTAGATCATTATGTTTTTGGGGAGTTGCACCACATGACATTTTACAACCTGAACCAACTTTGTTTAGTCATAAAAAGGTCAAATGATCTTATATTTTAAGAAACTTTGACACAGAAATGAGGGTCTGCATCATTTCTTGTTTTTCACCCCCTTTATGTTGGTTGTGCCACATGACATGGTTTTGTCAAAAACAGAAACACTGAATACATTTTTTTAAATAAATAAAAAATACAATTTTAAAATACATTTTTAAAACAGATACAATATGTTTCAACAGAACTGCGGTTTTACCTAATAATAAGGGATTATGCCAAACAACTTTGCCAAAGAATTTCATTCTTAAATTTTTCTCTTCATTATGCAGTTGTATCACCTCCTAAACTTTCAGACTTTTTATACACCACTCAATTTAAAATTGCTTAATTTAAAAATGAAATAATTCTCATCATAGAAGGGGTGTGATCATGTCATTTTATCTATTTATTAAAAAAATAATACTTTTTGATTGACCCATCTATAGATTATTAATTTGTTCTTTTTCTTTGAGGTTCTCAACCTTTTAGGCTCAAAGGAATCCCTTGGTCATTAATTACTTACCTTTACGTCATTCCAAAGCCGTAAAAACCTTCGTTCAACACAAATTAAGATTTTTTGATGATTTTTTTTTAATTAAATCTGAGAGCTTTCTGGCCCTCCATAGACAGCAACACAACTACCATGTTCTAGTAGTAGTTGCAAGTAGTAAGAACATTGTTAAAGGAACACTCCACTTTTTTTTTGAAAATAGACTTGTTTTCCAGCTCCCCTACTTAAACACATGAGTTTTACTGTTTTTCGAAAATCGCAGCTTTTCATTTTCTGTCGGGCTTAGTAGATGATGTAACTATAGAAGAGTCAAGTTTTAAATAGAAATAAATCTTAAAACTCTTTGGTCATTTTTGAGAGAGATGCTAACGGTCTAATCAGATTCAATGATTTATGCTAAGCTATGCTAAAAGTGCTACCGCCAGACCCGGAGATCGGCTGAATGGATTCGAAAACAGTAAAACTCATCTGTTTCACTCTAGGGGAGTTGGAAAAACACTTTTTAATTTTTTTTGAAAAAAGTGTAGTGTTCCTTTAAAATCGTCCATGTGACATCAGTGGTTCAATTGCAATGTTATGAGGCTACGAGAATGTTTTTTTTGTGCACCAAAAAGTGTGTCATGGTACTTTTGTGAACGTGCGTCTAAGACTGACACAGAAGAGAAGAAATGTTGAATAAAGTTTTTTTGTGTTTTTTTTTTTATTTTATTTTATTTTTTTATTTATGATAGGACCACATATGCACATTACTGTCGTTAAGGTGTGTCAAAGACTGACAGGGAAGCAAAGAAATTGTTGAACCAAGTCACATGGACTATTTTAACAATGTTCTTACTACCTTTCTGGGTCTTGAACATGGTAGTTGTGTTGCTGTCTATGCAGGCTCAAAAAGCTTTTGGATTTCATCAAAAATATCTTAATTTGCATTTCATTTTTGGGTGAACTAACCCTTTGAATAATTTTTTTTTTTTTTTTTTTTTGAACATTTATTTATTTATGAATTTGCATTGACAAAATAGTGGCAGGTGTCTTAAGGATACAATCATTCATCATACAGTTGTCCATCAGCTTGGAAATCAAAAAAGAAAATTTGTAAAGGGCAGTAGCACAGAGAGTATATAAATAAAGTGTGTCCATACATCAAAAAGTGAAGGGATAGTAGTATATAAATAGATTAATAGAAAAAAAGTAATAATAAAACTTTAAAAAAAAAAATATATATATATATATATATATATATATATAACTATGTTCCATGTAAGTTCTCAAGAAAGTCCCAGAGCGGGCCCCTTTGAATAATTTTAAGACTTACTAGGGTCCCGGAGTGAATCTCTGCCCTCTGATTGAGAACCACTGATCTAGATTTTAGACTTTAATGCTATGGAAATCTAAATCCCCATCAAGCAACATGTACCAAGAGGCCACCCAGCACATGTGTCAGCATTTCCATGAAATTCCCACAGGTGACAGAAGAAGAGCTGGAGTGACAGACAGCACGTACCGTATGGAGGTTTGGTCAGGTTGAGGCAGAGGAGATGGTAAGCTTTTGGACAATCCTTTTTGTCACACATGACCAGCTCTCCTCCCTCTCCACAGCAGTAGCAGTAATACTCATGGGTCTGTTTGCTCTCAGTCTTCAGCTTGCGCTTCTTGGGCTTGAGCTTAGCATTGCGCACCTTCTCTTCTCTTTCCATAACCACTGCACTCTGCAAAAGGTTTGAGACAAGAGATAAACATGATGATGATGATGATGACAGAAAACCCCCCCGAATAATAATACAAGTAACCAAAAGAAAACAAATAACCTAGTGTTAAATACAGCATAGTACACTCAGCTATCAGAAACTCCAGAGAATTGTCAATGGCGCAACAGGAAATCGTGGGTAAGCACTTCATGTGCTCCTGTCTAATTCAATTAGGCTTTACCTTGGGCTTGACTCCAAGAAAACCGCTGCAGTTCTCTGACCCACAGTGGCATGATGTCCTCCCATTACCCAGACAGTCCAGGTTGTAATTAAAAGTCAGCTCCGTGTCTGGAAAAAACATGATTATCTCAATTAGCTTCAAAACAAAGAGTAATTTTTTCAAAGAAAATGCTAATTGTTCTTACCAGCAGCGATATCACACAAGGTGAAGAGCCCTATCCGCACATCTCCGTTCACGGTCCACTTCTGAGTCTCACAGTTGGGACTGCAACTGTGGTTCATAAAGCGTGACAAGTTCCCTTTGGGTCCAGCATCAATAACACGGTCCTGAGAAACAGGAGGGTTGACTTTAATACAGCTGAAATTATAAAATAAGGTGACATGCAAAATAAACATGAAACAGTGGTACCTTTGTGAGGGTCAGCATGTAAAAGTTGGTCACATGGTTCTCATTGGCATGTCTTATTCGTTGCTTGCACTCTTCGGAGTCGATCAGTTCTCCAACATACTCCATGACAAAATCACCCTAAACACAGTCAATGTCACAAGATCATTAAATGAAGCATGTTATGCAATATAATGTATGCCATTGGACATGAATGCTATTTACACTCACCTTTTTGAGGTCCTGCTTGGTTTTAAGGCCCCATCCTCGGCCGGTGGTCTTAATGACCTCACTGTCAGGGTAGAGGCGTTTGGAGAAGCACTGGTTGTGGCAGCGGTCACCTGCGGGACAGACCTGCGGGTGGCACTCGTACTGCAGCATGCGGTTCAGACACTGGGAGTCCTGACTGCACGGACGCTCGTCTGTGGGTTTGCAGTTGCAGCGTGGGATCTCTGAAAGGTCAGCGACGTGCACCTGCACCTTCCCAACTGGCTTATTGGACTGAGGTGAAAAACATGGACAAGAATATAAAGTTTATAATACAAAGTTGCATTGTAATTCCAGGACTTGCAAGGACTTTTAAAGCACTACTGGACTTATCAAACAATGTTATCTCTCACTTATCAAACAATGTTATATCTTTCAAATTCTTAAAAAAGATAAACAGATAAATAAAAATATACTAATAAAACACATGGTTACTATAGTTAAACCACAGTAACTACATATGAACCATGATTTTCCTACACTGACCATAGTTTAACCATGGTATTCGTTTTCCTGAAAGCTTTAATGATAAAATTTAATGATAAAAATGTCATGTGGAGTAATCATCAAGTAAACTGACTTTAAATGGACACTTTTTAAGTGTACACATCCTAAAAAATGTCAAAATAAAGTATTTTATCATAAATTAATTCATAAAAATCATTATGTTTTTGGGGAGTTGCACCACATGACGTTTTACAACCTGAACTACAATGTAAAAAGATCAAATGATCTGATATTTTAAGAAACACCGAGTGAGGATCTGCATCATTTCTTGTTTATTTTCTCCTTTATGTTGGTTGCACCATATGACATGGTTTTGTTAGAATGCAGAAACACTGAGAAAAATATAAAAAATTCATGATTTGATTCATGATCCTCCCTCCAAAGTTCTGATCTGAATAATGCTTCGCAAAATGATTAATGAACCCGCTATTCATGGGGATACTTGAAAAAACAGCCACTTTGACACATACAAGTATGTTTATTTGACCACTCAAGGCCTATGAAGCGTCAAAAACAACTTGGTTTAATACTCCCGCATTGTCTTCAAATGCACATGCCTTCCTGACAGCATTCAGACACCGCACGCATTTAGCAAAATTAGTTCTCTTTCGCTGCAGAGAAACCAAATATTTGAATACAAGATTTGAAATGCATCCTGTACCTTGATAAGTTTGTATGGTGGGGGTCTGCGAGAGTTGCGCTCCTGTTCGAGGGCTTCTTTAGTTTCTCGCTGTGCTTTTAGCTCCTGGAACCTTTTTGCCGCTTCCTCAAGTGCTTTAGACACACAAAGACACATTTAGAAATCAATTTAGCTTAACCATTAAATAGGGACATTTTACATGACTAATTAATATAACTAAACAAATGAAACTCAACTGAGTTGGTCTGGTATCTTACCTTTTTTAAACGTCTTATTGATGCCAACTTGTCCCTCTGCAAAGTTCTTATCACTCTCAACATACGGGAAAACTCTGCCCTGGTTGATCCAGTAATAGTCATGGGAGCCAAAGAAAAAGACTGGAAAGTCGCCAATGTCATGCTTCAGGCTCTGGATGTTGGAGGGAACCAGGCGAGGGTTGCATATCTCAGCTGGCCACCACCTACACATGGTTCAAAATCAACGTTAGGTTTATTGCTTATTCGTAAAGTTAGAAAGTTAAAATTAAAAGTTAAAAACAAAAATACTAGTGATGCAAGGGCGAGTCTAAATATTTGTCCAATCAAATGCTCTACAGTATGAGAATGTCCCTCAGCTTGTACTATTTGCTTTTATTAATAGTAGCAAAAGCACAGCTGTGACACAGAGTTAAGGCTGCTCTGTGCCCCTTCAAATTCAGCGTGAAGACATGATGCCACATAAAAGCCAGACTAAATTTTGCCTGCTCAGACCCACGTATCAAATTATACAGCTGTAATTTGTGTAAACGCATTCATGCCACCTCTGAGCAGCATTAAACTGTCAAAATAAGTTTTAGGAGACTTTCAACAGTTCAACAGACATACCTGTAGTTGCCCAGCTTGACCCAGACTATCTGCTTATAGTGGGGCTTCTTGCCCGCTCTGCATTCCCCACACAGCCATGTCCCCTCTGGCATCTCCATGTTCAAGCACTCGGGGTGGAACGAGGCGGGACAGGCCTCGCAACACAACAGTCTTCCTCCTTTTTGACAAGCACACACACGCACATAAACACACAATCGAATACACAGGCCCACACTATCACCACATGCTTGTCCATTCCCAATAAGGCGGTATTCCACAAACCTCATCCATGAGCATGTCCGAATCAGACAGAGATCGATATACGCCTCTGAAATACATATATGTCTAGATTCTAAATGCCAATTTGAAGTTCAGTCTGACATGCTCAAAGACATGGTTTGATGACTAACACCTTTTATGTTAATGTGCTTTTTGTGCCATGTGATTTAATAAGCAGCCAATAGTGAATGATCAGAGGGGGGCACTATGGGAAACATGCAGTGATGCACACTGACTGATCGTCCGCATTAACATCACCTGCAGTACACTAGCAGACAAGGAGCAAGTATTTTGGATGGTATCACTTAAAACGCTTGGTTTGACTGAGAAGAAAAATATGGCTAAGCACTGATGGACGATAAAAGTAGTACAGCAAGTGCTCACTTTTTTTAAGTCACCTTGGTTCCGAAAGCATTTTTCAATTCATTTTCTCCATAGGAATTAAAAACAATTCTTAAAGAGTTCTAGTCCTGAACCAATACAACCAGCTCTGAAATTATCCACAGAATAAAAATTACTTACACAATTTGGAGTTGTTGTTGTTGTTTTTTTTGAGAATTTTTCTCAGAATTCTGAGAACAATGCTAGAATTGTGAGATATAAACTCAACATTCTGAGAAAATAAAATCAGAATTGACAGATGTAAACTCAGAATTCCGAGAAAAAAAGTCTGAATTGTGAGAGGCAAACTCAGAATTCTGAGAAAAAAAGTTGGAATTGTGAGATGTAATCTCAATTTTGAGAAAAATATAAGAATTCCAAAACGTTGGAATTGGGAGATGTAAACTCAGAATTTCAAGAAAAAAAAAAAAAAAGGTGAGATGTAAACTCAATTCTGAGAAAAACATAAGAATTGCAAGATGTAAACTCAGAATTCAGAGAAAAAAGTCCTAATTGCGAGATGTAAAATCAGAATTCCGAAAAAAAAAGAAAAAAGTCTCAATTGCGAGATGTATTCTGATTCTCAATTCTGAGAAAAAAAGAGTCAACATTGCGCAGATGTAATCTTATACTTCTGAGAAATAAGTCAAAATTGTGAGATGCAAACTCAATTCTGAGATAAACGTAAAAATTGCCAGACGTAAACTCACACTTAGTGAAAAAGTCCGTCCGAGAAAAAAAAGTCAGAATTGTGAGGTGCAAACTCAGAATTGTGAGAAAAAAAAATCTAAATTGTGAGATGTAAACTCAGAATCCTGAGAAAAAGATGTAAAGAAAAAAAAAAGTTTAAACTCTGTTTATATCTTGCAATACTGGCTTTTTTTTTCTCAAAAATCCAAGGAAAAAGTCAGAATTGTAACCATCAGAGCTGTACAAATGATCTTTAAAAATCAGTTCTCTATGGACAAAATGAATGGGATTTTGACTTTCGGGACCTTGCTGTTGGCTCTATTAAAATTGCCATCCAAAATATGTTTATGTTTGTAGGGTGGTAGGGTATAATTGTGCTCAAGCAAACAAAGAAACGGGACAAAGTAATTTAGAAACAATCCAAGCAATTAATGCTAAGCCAAAGCGTGTTAAGGACTCAGAATAACAAGTTACGGAAAATATCATAACCTAGTTAAATTCCCAGGAATCAGTTAGAGGCACACAAAGATTTGAGTATTATGCCAACTTACTTTATTTCTCTACACAATCTCCGAAACTAATTGAAAATGCTGATATCTGATTTTAAAGTAAAACACTACAAATTTAAGCTATTTTTTGCTGCGTGTTATTTCAAGCCCACTATTAGAAGCAGCGTGAGGGTGTAAAATTACGAGCAATAAAGTGACCCCAAAAAGAAAGAAACAAACAAAAAGTAGCAATAAGACAGCTGTGAAAGCATACAGATGGCAAACTACATAAACCAAGAAAACATGATTTTACCTTTCCCAATATTCTTTTTGGTAGCTGACGAAGAAGAAGGAATCATAGGTAATTTCATCAACTCAGCACGATTTGACTCAGTCAGAAGGTAGTGCGACTTAAAGGTATATGAACTTAATATGGTGTCAGTATGGTCGTGCACTAAAAGCCCTACACGAGACAAACAGGAAAAGTCATGAGTAATGAAACTACCCATGATTCCAGAAAACACACATCAGGAAAAAAATGACACGTGATTAAATAAGTAGTCCTGAAAAGAGAACACAAAAAACGAGAGTCTTAAGAGGAATACTGCAGTGTTGGAGTGGGAGCTTTAGGGAATTAAATGGTAAAATTTTCAACAAATGTGTTTTTTCTGCTTTTAACAGTAGCCAAATGTTAAATGAATAGTTCATTCAGATATGTAAATCAAGTTATTTATTCACCCTCATGTTGCTCCAACCCCATCTTTCAGTGAATAAACACTTCAATTTTGTCTGCTGAAATATTGTGGACCGAGTCATATGGACCAATTTTATGATGTTTATGGTGCTTTTATATCCTCATGAAAACTTCAGTTCTCATTAATTGCAACTGCATGGAATTAAAAAAAAAAGACAGAACCAGGGGCCGGATTCACGAACATCTTCTTAAGAAATTTCTTAAGATAAATTCTAAGAAGTTCGTAAGAATGTTCTTAAGTTAAGCTCAAATATGTTCTTAAGAACATCTTAATTTTTTCTTAAGAAGAAAATGACACATCTTTATTTGTGTGAATACATGGCTGAAGACGCATTGATAAACTCATATACCACAGACTCTCTTTTTGTGGTTTCTGCAAATTATCCTAATAATCATAATAAGCATGCACAAGCCTGTTTTCGTCATGACCTTGTTTGGCGCTCGGCTTCAAATTTTTAATGCGCCGTGTTTTTGAACAATTACTATTAAAGAGCCTGTCTTAAGCTTCGGCTGTTTTATTCATTTTCGTGTTGTGTTTTTGCGTCCTCATCTGAATGAACACTTCCGGTAACGTTATGTGTGCGCGCATTAATTTGTGCTAAAGATGGCCCAAGATTATGTCGTATTTATAGGCTAAATACGAGAACTCGTGCACATCCCTATTAACAGTCCTAATATGTATTATATGTAGCTAGCTTATACAATAATATGACAATTAATTTGAAATCCATTAAATAATTCATACTTTTTGGGATTTAAGACAGGTCTGGGGCTATCCCAACTTTAAGAAGTTATTTACGATGGTTTTTAAGAAGATTCTTTTCAAGAATTTGAATTCTTCTTAAATTTTGTCTTAAGAACAATCTTAGGAAAAAAGATAAGAATATTCTTAAGAATAATTTTCAGGAATACAAAATATTCTTAACTTTTTACTCAACTTGGAAAATAAGAAGAAAATGGCAGTTAAGAAGAAATTTCTTCCTTAGAATGTTTCGTGAATTCATGAGGCCCCAGGACTTTTAAATTTTTCGTTTTGTAAAGGCTTCATATGGGTTTGGAACAACATGATGGAGAGTAAAAATCAAGATGAAGATATAAAAATCAACTGACATGTAACTGCTCCCACGCCAACACAGACTATCCAAATAACTGCAGACAACAAAGATGGTTAAAGAAATGACAAAAATTCAGTTTATCATTATCAGTTAGTGCCTTGTGAAATTAAGAGGGTGAAAGAGCTTTTCTACAAAAGTGGGAAGGCATCTGATAACTCTGCTATTCATTAATGTTTGCATTCTGAACAAAACATCTGGCAGTAAGAAACCAACACAGTGAGTAGGATTGTGCAACAAAATGCTATCAAAAAAATCAGTGGCCATTCAAGTACAAAAACCTAAAAATGATTTGGTTTTGGTCTTAATTATTTGATTATTTATCTGTGGTATTGCATATAAAACTTTAAGTAAATATTTAATGTTATGTGTCTAATTTTACTTGAACAAAATTATGAATGCTGCCATCTCTATCTCAGTTAATAAAAATGCTAAAAAAGATAACTGAAAAACCATAAGACAAATATATTAACCTCTAAAACTGACAGATTTTTAGAATTTTACCTTTACAAAAACAACATAACAGATTTAGTGTTCATTAATTGCTTAATGGAATGTTTTAAATTACTGACAATTTTGGACGATTTAAGAGTACAACTGAAATTAATTTTGTAATCCAAACTCAGTCCTTCCCCAGAAGAATCACAGACAATTAAAATGTTACTAATTAGTAAGAAACAAACATGATCTGATGGATCACGAACACACAGTACATCTTAAAGTAAAGGATTAGGGGACAAGAAAGGTGGTCAAAGGTCACAGCAAAAAGTGTCCTTCTCTTAAACATTGAACATTGCAAAGGATGACACCAGAGAACGTTAAAATAGTGATGTGTGAAGTTTGTTAGACAGTGTCACATTCACTAAATTGCACTAGTGGCAACTTGCAATTTCGACAAGAACCCATTTAAATGGCATTTAAACTATGAGATACACTGAACATTCAAATCTAATCATAATGCAGTGTATGAAGATTGTCAGGACAAACGTACCTCGAGCGCAGATGAAACACCAGCCTACGTTTACAGGTGAGGAAAAGTGTCCGTTCTTCCTGGAACTGGAGTGGTTGCTACATATGATGATGTGGGGTGTTATCAACACGCTGCCAGCCGCCACACAGCCGTCTCCTGTGTGATACGCCACGGGACAGCGGATACATCGCATCATACGGCCTAAATGGGGGAAAAAGGAAACTTCTTTGAAATTCCTTCTGTAAAATTCAATGAATGAAGGTGAATATTCAATATATCTACCTTTGCCAGCTTTGTGGAGGTCTCTGTCGAGACAGCATGTGGCGCAGCTGTGCTGAGGGCAGCGGAGGCCTCTAGTGTCAGTGGCGGTGCCAGTGTACTTGCGGGCACAGGTTTCGTGGTAATATCGGCCACAACCGTTCACTGAGCACCGCTTCATATCACCCTCCGCGACTTTGCAGGAGAAACAAGGGTGGGAGCCTGGAGAAAGGGATGTGAGATACAGATTAGACTAAAGAGGGTCTGAAAATAGAAAAGAATGCACTAATAAAGTTCAAATTCTTAGCACAAATAAAATGCATTACAGTTATAAAACACACTTTTCAATTTGGGCTACATAACTAGTTTTAGCTTGATCAGAAATTGAATAAGCAGGCCTAATCATTTAGGACCAATAGCTCACCTGTCTTACACTCCTGACACAGAAGTTCTCCGTCTGTTTGACTGTTAGATCCTATACACTCTGGGTGAAACAGCCTGTTGCAGTCTCCCTCACAGCTCACCAAAGAATCCCCAAATGTTTCACAGACCTAAGAGATTGTAGAGAAGAACCACAACAAGTCTTATACAAAATCTGAACTACTGTTTTACACTTCTGTGAATGCTGATCCGCTGCAACCTCGAAAATAATACTTTTATTCAGCAATACAATTTGACCGTTCAGCATTTATTAGAGATGGTAGACTTTTACATTGTGTCAAATATAATTCTATATTAAATAAATGTTGTTCTTTTGAACTTTCTATTTGCCAAAAAAAATCTAAAAAATAAAAATAAAAATAAATATATATACCTCATATGGTTTACACAAAAATATTGATCAGCACAAAGTGTTTTCAACACTGATAACTATAAGAAATGCTACTTGAGCATCAAATAAGCTGCTGA
Source organism: Cirrhinus molitorella (assembly GCA_033026305.1). Taxonomy (NCBI): domain Eukaryota; kingdom Metazoa; phylum Chordata; class Actinopteri; order Cypriniformes; family Cyprinidae; genus Cirrhinus; species Cirrhinus molitorella. Next base: position 24,505,143 of record CM065139.1, on the reverse strand, counting down.
AAATGCAGCTTCGCCAGTACCAGAATAAATTACATTTTAAAATATATTAATATATGTAAATGTATATGTATGTATATATGTATGTGTGTGAATATGTATATATTTATTTTCAATTGTTATTTTAAATTAATAATATTTCACAGTAGTGATTAGCATCTTTGAGGAAGGCTCAAAAGTATCTATAAGTGTCACTACTGAAACATTTACTGAAATTTCTGTAGTGACACCATTGATTTTTTGGGGTGTTATCCTATAAAATTGTCACTACCAAAACATGTCTTCTATGTTTCGGTAGTGACAAAAGGAAATACAGTATCCTTTATTTGGGGGAAATTAATACAATTTTAGCACAGTTATACTAATGTTTTGTATTTTTTACTGTTTTATGTTTGAGTAGTGTTTTAGAATGCAAGTTAAAATCCTGTAATGTAATGTGGTCACACAACCAAAACATGGGATGTTTTGTGAAAAATAAAAGTATACCGAATTATCAACTAAGATGTTATGATAGTTTTTGGTTCAATGTACAGTGGGATGCGAAAGTCTGGGAACCCCTTGCAGAATTTGAATGTGAATAATTATAACAAAATAAGAAATCATACAAAATGCATGTTATTTTTTTATTTAGCACTGTCCTGGGTAAGATGTTTACATATAGTCCACAGGACAAAAAATTGCTGAAATGATTAAATACCCTCTTCAAAAGCATGGTTACCTGGATGATCTACGAATGTTTTGTGATGGTTTTTCATGAATCCCTTGTTTGTTCTACAGTTTGTTCACTGTTCTTCAGAAAGATCCTCCAGCTCCTGCAGATTCAGGCTCAAACATGCAAAAGATGCTGGAAACCTGAAGAATCTGTAGGACCTGGAGGATTTTTCTGAAGAACAGCGCTTAGTTTAACTGTTCAGGACAAACAAGTGACTCATGAACAACCATCACAAAACAAAACAAAAAAAATAACTACACACAGTAGAGACCCAAGAGTTTCCAAACTTTTGAAGAGGGTTATTTTAATCATTTCAACTATTTTTCTGTTTTGTAGGCTATATGCATCTTTTATGTAAAATATCTTACTCGGGACAGTACTAAACAGTACTAAACAAAAACTAACCCAAACTTTCGCATACCGTTGAATATTCAAACTAATGAATCCTTAAGTTTGAAATCAGCATGATCAACTTTTTGCCTTTTCAAAGAAAAACTGGATTCAACACAACAAATCTCATAAATCATATTTGAAATATTGTTAACAATGTAATTGTTATTGATTTACCTCTGGAAAAATGTTAACAAAATAGCAAAAAAATATAATTACAATGTAGATATAAGCAAAATCTTAATAGGTCAATATAACCCTTCTTATTAAATTATATATAATCGTTTTGGTAGTGACAAATTTAAAAAAAGAGGACAAATATTCCAAAACTTTGTGAAAATACAATATGAGAATGAACTGCACAATCACTACAAAAAATGTGTACCTTGGATATTATACAATTTGCAGACAAGATTTTTTTTAAAGACATTTCCAACTCTGACTTTGGACAAGTTCTGTAGAACGGCACATATAAAAACAGCGTTTATAGAGCTTACATGGCAGACTGTGTCCTTTTTTGAGGAACTTCCTCCTTGACGGGACAGGCTGGAGTCCACGGACTGTGCATCAGATCCGTCAGCATCTACCGTAGTGGGACTGTCCGAGCGCTTCCCAAATCCAGTCTGCAAGGGATGCAAATGAATGCAAAAATATGACTTTACAAGCAGAGTCCGTTTGTCATTTAGCTACAAAATCTGATAGACATTTCAAGCAAACAAATCTGTCATAACAATTGTGTAACCCTATGAGGATTGTATCGCTGAGGTGTCAATCAACAAATCCTGCTTGTGTTCTGATTCTGACCTGTGGATCATTGAGGCCTCTGGAGTCAGAGTCAGAAGTGTCTCTGTACAGTGAGCTGGCCATCTCCACATCAGTAGATGCTCTACTGCGTTTCTTCAGTGGTTTACAAGAGTCTGAGATTTCACTGGCACCTAGAGGATTTGAGTAGCATTAATAGGGCATAAATAGCAGAATAAATTAATTTATAGATTTATAAAATAAATAAAAAAAAATTAAAGTAAACCAATTAAACAAATGTAAAACTCACCTTTTTGCGACCCTGTTTTGAAATCCATTTGTGGTGCTGCTTCAGCCTGTTAAAAAAAAAGGCAACTTTATAGTATGTTTCTTTACTATCTGACCCCTTTGCACAACTTACAGACATTAATTTAGCATCATCAAGATATTATTATAGTGTTTATTCTGCTTTCATTTTAATTTAGTTACCATTTTAATAATTTTGTTGTGTTTGTCTTTTTTTATGCCTCTATATAGCTTTTTTTTATATTTTTTATTTCAGTTTCAGTTTTTTTAGTGCAAGTTGAGCAAAATGAAAATGACAAAAGGTTTTCATTTAAGTTTAGAATCATTTTAAGTGCAGAATCAGACTGTACTAGTCTGCTGTATTCTTCACAAGCAAGCATTCAGAACTTGCCCCTAATATGAGAAATTGTTCTGTGCAAATAACATTTTGCACAAATATATAATAACAGGTTCGCACAGTAATATGATTCCTTTAGCAAACCAGGTGCTAAAATTATACAGGCAGTGAATACAAATAGATACAGCAGGTTCAATTAATTCTTAGTGAATTCTGCTCAGAGACTGAGCCTACGGCTTGTTGGATTCATCACTGTTAAATTATTTCATACTATATTTCATTATTTTGTTTATGTGCTCTACCTGTTCTTTCTTCACTTTCTTTTTTGGCACTGGTTCCACACTCTTCTCCGACTCAGAACGGCTTCGCACAGACCGGCGCTGCTGCTTTCTCTCTGATATCACACAGACACAGATTAGACTTATACTGCGAAGGACATCTGATTATCATTGCAACATGGAGGTGAATAACTGCGTTTGTGTTTATATATACCTGTGGATTGCTCCGCACTCTCCTGGTCACTCCAGGCTGAGGGAGACGCAGCTCGCTCTTCTTCACTGGAACATGTTTCTGCCTCTGCCTTATCACTGGAGCCCTTTGTGGGATAGATTGACAAACATTGAGGGAAGAAAAAAAAAACCTACCAACAGCTGGCAGGCAGAAAAGGTTCAATTTCTTCTTAAGCAGCATGCATGAAGAGAGTGCAGAGCCCTAATTTTAGGTTAGCTAGCTGCAGCAGAGCTAGTAATTAACTGTAAGCAGTAAGCTATAAGAGCTTAACGTACATTAAAACAGCATTGCAATCAAACTTAATGCAGATACAGAGGATAAATAACATTTCACATTTTTTGTGACATTAATTCTACTTAACCAGCAAGTTATTATGCAGCATAGATATTTAGTTAGCTAGTAGTAACCCTGTTTTACATGAGTCAGACAGGAAAGCTAGCTAATATTGGTACACATTAAAGTACACATTAAAAACATTTTACTAAACACACTCATATACAATTAGTACACTATTAACACTGGGGGATGCAAAAAGCATAAGTGTTATTTTAGTAGTAACACCATAGCATATTTATTAACTTTTTTTTTTTACTTTTGTGTTTTTCACTAGGGGTTCAAGCTTGTAGCGCTGAAACCCTATTGTGATTGCTAGAATGGTCAAGAATCAGCAGACAAAAACGTAAGTCATAGAGACTTGAAACTTGGATGGATTGGTAGTAATAGCATCACTGACAATGTCACCAAGGCTCTACAGTGATCCAAAGTGCGAAAATGCTCAGAACTGTCATTGGTATTTTGGGTTTTTCGTAAAACCTACTTTTGTGAACTAGTCCTAGGTCTTTCAACTGATCGGAACCAAACCAGTGCAGAAGGGTGGAACACTTACACAGGGTTATTTGGCAAACAAAAAAAAAAATATTTGAAAATGATGGTCCTTTAAACTAACTAGTAATGTATCTGTCATAGCCCTCGACAAGTTCAGATTACAAATGACATGATATAAATATGATTTTTTTTTTTTAAATCGTTTGTTCAAAAGAAATGATAAATTAAATACTAGGAAATGAATATAACATAGGAAATATACAAAAACTGTTTACTACAGAAAACTACAGTTCAGTTCAATTAACAACAACCAAAACATTAAAATGCTCCAAGAACTGGTAAACAAAACAGGGTTCATACAGTTTGTGAAATTCCAGGATTTTAAGGAAGTTTCAAACACCACTTTTTTGGTTTTCAAGGACTAAAATCAGACATCTCAATTATCAAACAATATAATTAAAAAAATCTTTAAAATTCTAGTAAATAAACGAATAAAACTAAACTGTACAAATGAAGTGCAGCAGATGCAAAGAAAGATTTGAAAGGTTACTTATTAACTCTTATTAACTGTTTTTTTTACCCCATGAATATATATGGACCCTTTTCACAAGACTGTGATGACGCGTTTAACGATCATCAGCATCGTAAATCCTCGAAAGTTTTTTATATTTTCATTTTTTAAAAAATATATGTACATTTATAACATTAAAATTTATATTATATTACCTTTTAATCAAAATACAAATATCTAGTTAATATTAATGCGAGGATGCTTCTAATGTCGCGTCTGTGGGAGTGACATGAATTTGACACCGTTCTCTCTTCTGACTGCCGTTATCAGTCTCTCTCGATTTTTCCCCTTTTATTCAAAGTCATGGAAACACTTTCGTGGACTTTCTCTTTCTCTGCTCTGAGCAAATCGGAATGGAAAAATATATTTGTGGTACTCTTCCATTCACTGCTCTAGAAGTTAACCCAACTATGACGAGTTCCGCTGCTAGAAACCCGGAAATGTGAAAAAGGTCCATTGACCTGAAGAATGAAAGCTATATCATACACTTATTTGAGCTATATCACGCTTGTAGACACTAGCAGTGTGACAATACAGACAAAATACAGATACTTGGTTCACTAGACTGAGACAATATTTTAATACTATTTTTTAGGAATTTTCAATGACAAAATGTGTCTTTTAATCACAAAAAGTAAAATACAGTCGTAGTTTGAAATGTTTTAACCGATCTAAGGCCGTAACTAATGATTATTTTGGTATATCAAGTAAACTGAACGTTACCACTATCAGCGTTTCAACCATAATTTTATGATGCTACAAGAATACTTTTTGTGCACAAAGAAAAAAAAAACTACTTTATTCAATAATTTCTTCCCTACGTCTTTGTTGCGCATTCACAAAAAATGTATTCTCATAGCTCCATAAAATTTGGGTTAAACCACTGATGTCATATCACATGGACTATTTTAACAATGTCCTTACTACCTTTCTAGGCCTCGAATGTGTCAGCTGCACTGCTGTCTATGCAGCGTCAGAAAGCTCCCGGATTTCAGCAAAAATATTTTAATTTGTGTTCCAAAGAAGAACGAAGGTCTCGTGGGTTTGGAATGACATGAGGGTGAATGATGAATTCTCATTTTTGGGTGAACCAACTTTAAAATTATGTTTTCAAAGTTGATTTCGCTTTTCTTTACAAAATAAAAGTGATCGATGCTGCCATTACATTATATTCAATACCACATTCTCTTATATTAACTAGCATTTTTTCATTTTTACCTCAGGCGACTGAACCTGATCGCTTGGCCTCTCCTCACTCTCAATCTTCTTAGGTAAGTCCAGCTTTTGCTTTGGGAGCTGCCAGTCGCATTTGATGATCTCCACATTGAGTTTCTTCATAGTAATGGAGAGTGGGAGGAGCTTGCGGGCTGCGGCAGTCTTCCAGGGTGTCCTGACTGGAGGTGGGGAGGGTTCCTTTGGGCGGGGGTCAGGTTTTGCAGGGCTGTGGGGTTCATCACGGTCCATATCATCCTCTCCCTGATTGGGAGATGATGTTTCCCCACTGCTATTGATGCTGCACTGCCTCCGTGGCTGCTGCCGACGAGGTATAGGCTCGTCTTTCGCTCCGGCACTGCCTTTAGAGCGTCTCTGCTTGCGTTCAGGGCGATTTTTAACAATCGCCCTAGGTGAGGTCACAGTCTCGGCAGCAGGAGCAGGAGAAGGAGAAGGAGCAGGAGCGGTAGCAGCAGCAGCAGCACTGGGTTCCTTGTCAATGTAGATGAAGGTGTAGTTCTCGTTGCGTTCTTCACGTGTCATCTGCAGAGCAGCTTCTGCGTGACCCACTCCCACTTCCCATTGGGCACGCTCCTTCTGGGACTGAGGCTTCAGCAACTTTAAAATAAATAAACCACAGAATAAGTCATCAGAAGAGTTGACAGAAAGAAGGTTACCAAATTTGAAGAGGTACAGGATACCTTTTGCTTCTCAGTCGGGTTGGTTGCTTTTCGGAGTGTTTCAGCTTGCAGCTCATCGAACTGGCTCTCACCCTTGTACACCACAGTTCTCCTCTCATGTATCCAAGCCCTCTCAGGGACACTCCCGAAGAACTGCACGTGGTATTCCTTAACACCTAACAGGAACCATAGAAGCAAGTTATTTGAAATAAATTTAAAGCAAGCCAGTAAAATTACCAACTAAATCTAGAATACACAAGCCTAATTTTTCCTCTAATAGAACATGGTGGTGAAAAAAAATTTGGGGTAGGAGGAAAAAATATTTTTTTAAAATTTCCATTCTCTCACAAAACCAGTTGAGTTTTTCTCCCCATAGCAAATTGTTAGAGAGAACACTTAATGTAGGCTAATGGATGAAGACAGTAATATAAAAAGACCAAATGTGACAAAACCAATCGTAAGGGTCAATTTAATGAAATTGAGATAATACATATAATAATACATAATAATAATACATATAATCTAAAACCTGAATAAATAAACATTCCGTTGATATATATGGTTTTGTGTGATAGGACAATATTTGGCTGAGATACAACTATTAGAAATAGTTTGACAAATATTGATAAAATCTCCTTTAAAGTTGTCCAAATGTAGTTCTTAGAAATGCATATTACTAATCAAAAATTTGGTTTTGATATTTACGGTAGGAAAATACTTAATATCCTAATGATTTTTGCCATAAAAGAAAAATCAATAATTTTGACCCATACAATGTATTTTTGGCTATTGCTGCAAATTCATACGTGCTACTTAAAGGAACACTCCACTTTTTTTTGAAAATAGTTGGAAAAATTTTCCAACTCCCCTAGAGTTAAACACATGAGTTTTACCGTTTTCTAATCCATTCAGCCGATCTCCGGGTCTAATGGTAGCACTTTTAGCCTAAATCATTGAATCTGATTAGACTGTTAGCATCTCGCTCAAAAATGACCAAAGAGTTTTGATATTTTTCCTATTTAAAAATGAAATTACGGAGCGCCTGAAAATATGCTCCAGCTATGTAACTTCCAACATGACCGGCACTAAGCCACTAAGCTAAAAGTAAAATAGCTGGGGACTATATTCAGGCACTGTGTAATATAATTGCGCCTGCTGCACCCATGGCACGGCAGCAAACTTCCTTGATTATTACGCCGGAATGAGAGTATAGTTCCTATCCATATCAGCCTAGAAAATCACACCTTTTAATTTTCTGTTGGTCTTAGTACACAATGTAACTACAGAAGAGTTTTAAATAGGAAAAATATTGAAACTCTTTGGTCATTTTTGAGTGAGATGTTAACAGTCTCATCAGATTCAATGATTTATCCTAAGCTATGTTAAAAAGTGCTAACAGCAGACCCGGAGATCGGCTGAATGGATTTGAAAACAGTAAAACTCATCTGTTTAACTCTAGGGGAGTTGGAAAACGAGCCTTTTTTTTTTTTTTCAAAAAAAGTGGAGTGTACCTTTAAGACTGGTTTTGTGATCCAGGGTCACAAATCTAGCACACAGTTTATTAACAAAATATATCACACAGAAGAAAGCAAACGAGACCAGAATATGAACAGAACGTGCAAAGTTTCACATTTTCTCCTCTGTAGAAAAACATTATCAACTCTTAACGTGGCTTAATGGATTACAGTGTTACTTGCCTGTACATAGTATATATTTTTCATTTATTATTCACTGTCTTCTTAAATTAAGGGACATAAAGCATAGTTTTCTATGAGAAAGAAAGCACTTGTCATGCAATTCAGCTAATATTCTGAGCTGATCTGCTTGCATGTACACAGAATATATATATTTTTAAATTATTTAACATATTTGGTCTTTTTAAGGTCTACATTAGGTCATGTTTTCTTTATGGCAGTCCACTAATTTATTGTATTCTTTCTATGGGGCATACGCTTAACGTGCAATTTAACATGTTACGTTCATATTCTGGTCTATCCGCTGGTGTGTACTGAATTTGGTTGTTCTGTTTTTTACATTAAGCATTTTAGAATGTCCCAAAACCATGCCTTGAACTAAGCACTGAAAGTGTTTCTTTATACCCGAGTCCAAGTTCAAAATAAAACTATGAAATGCTACATTGTGAACATGCAGAGCTGTATGAACCACTGCAAGCTGTGAAGTATTAAGGAATTGTTTGTCCGAACTCAACTGGTTTTGCGAAATAATGCAAATATCTATGCTAGAGAATGCAAAAGTTTTACAAGGAAACAAATATCTTTGCGAGAGAAAGCTAAAGCTTTGCAAGGGAATGCCAAAAAAAATAATAAATAAAATACAAATTTCACCACCATGTCCCTTCAGGGGCTCCATAGTGATCCTCAGTCATTTAGTGTATGATGCCTCTGTAAATATTTTCAAAACCAACAAGTGTGTGATGCCTAGTATTTTAAAATGTCTGTCGTCTAGACTATTCCCGCCATAAAAATATGTACTTGTAGTAGATTAATTACCTCTTTTATTAAGACGTATATGAACGTTTGACTGAGGGTCTGATGACACCATGCATGGCCACCAAGGATACGTCCCAACTTTAGCCCACACCAAGTCACCGATCTCATACTCTTGACAAGAGCCGATGCTAGTGATGACCGAAGGAAAGTGCTTTTCGACCTAAACAAGAACGAGATGGTTTAACCAGAAATTCTCCACACTTTTCCACATCTACTGAAGTAAAAAAAGACTATAAGCATGACAAGAATATTAAACTTACTTTCTGTTCCTTCAGTTCAGCTTTGGGGCTTTTGAGGGTCGAAGAAGGTTGCTCTTCTCTGAATGTGATGAGACCTTCGTTGGACTGCGCGGTGTTGTGAACCACCCCTGGCCGCTCCTCTACAACTTTGCATGTCTGCTGGCTTTCCTCTTCTTGACCAGCACCATGCCTGCTGCTTCGCTTTTTCCTCTTTTCCTTCTTCTGCTCATGTCTTCTTCTGGAAGCCTCACCGGCCTGAAACTCTTGCAGCAGATCCCCACACAGTGAGGACTCGAACAGCTCCCTGCCGTTCTGGTAGGTCTTAATGATCTTTATTTTGATCTCTGGGGAACTGGTCTTTTTGGGAGTGTTGGTGGATTGTGCAATGGGGTTGGAGATGGTGCTTTCTTGAGGTGACAGGAGGGGTGGCGAAGAGGGCAAGAGCAATGGAGGAGGGGGTGGCAAGACTTGAGGCATTAGGTGAGAGGCAGGAGGCGGGTGATGGTGGTGAGGTAACAGTGGTGGGTTTTGTGGATGGGGTTGCTGCTGCTGCTGCTGATGATGGTGGTGGTGGTGATGGTGAGGAGGATGATGAGGCTGGTGGTGATGAAGGGGATGAGGCGGAGGTGAGATGTGGCTTGGAGGCTTCTCCTGGACCACCGGTGGCCTCAATACTGTGCCTTCACTAAGCAGCAAACCATGATCCCCATAGTTTCGTATGGCGCCATAGCCATTAGCTGAGCCGTTGGGGAACTGAGAGTACAAGGCAAACTTGGCCTGTTGCTCATAAGTACCTACGCCTGTCGGGTAGCCGTTTGTAATGACTGGGAGGTCTTCAGCAGGGTAAGGAAAGCCTGACTCCAAAGGAGAATCAAAGTTTTGCTGTCCTCCATCATCTCCTGGGTCACTGATGGCTTCATAGACATCCTCCTGCCTGATGTTAGCGGAGTCAATAAGCTGAGGGGGTTGCTGAATTGTGTTTCCCATGATCCCTTGCATGAAAGAGAAGGAGAAATCCATTGTTCTGCTCCAGCATCCTTAAGTTTCCCTTTTTCTTACAGGGCCTGCTGAGATATTGAGGAAAAACAGACATTTGTGAAAAATTCTCTCTGCACAAACACTTATTTGTATATTTTAAAAAAATGGGTCAAATGTGTGGTTAATACTATGCACAAATGAGCGTGTGTGGTTTGCAGTGCTTCTGCACCACTGCAAATCTCCCTCCCGGGGGATAAATTAACTTTACTCCGCTCCAAGTTATGCCAACTTTTCCTGATTCTTGAGAGGAAACTTACATAGCCTTGTTGGATAACTTGAATAGCATATTTATTCAGAATCAAGCATTTTAAATTTCATTTTCCTCATAAATCATCCCCTCTCTTTCTTATATTTAACAACAGTGCATGCTTTACCTCAGTTTTCAATTAATTAAAGAATCTGTTAGACTTTGAGTTTCTCTCCCTTTAATTATAAGCATGGCTAGTCAAAACATAAATATTTGCCATCAATGCAGTGTTTATTTTGTATATTTTGCTTGTTCTGTCTGTTCAGTAAGAAAATATGTAAAACAAGCCGTTAAAGACCATAATTTAGCAACTGAACCACATCTCTCAATGCCACCGAACAATAAACGATTGTTTCTAAAGCAACTAAACTAAAACACTGTTTCATATCAAAGAAACAAACCTGCAATGGCCAGCAGCTGGCTAACATTAGCCTGCTAGCCTTTTCTGGATAACACAACAGACCCGATATAATCATTTTATCACGTATAAATGTATACAACCTAATGAAAATCGTATATGGGCTACAAATAAACAAATTAAAGCTCTTGTGTAACGTTAGTTAAAAACTGATCCTGTTTTCCTAACAGCCTTGTAAAGCGGAGCCGTGTAATGTCGCTGCATTATATGAAAGGCGGCGTTAGCGGATGTGCTAATGTGTGTACACGGGGAAAACACCAACACACGTACTTCTAAGGTTTATCAGCAGGGAATTTTCCGAAGAGACATTTTGTTTCAAATTTGTATGTTTTTTGGTAGACTGCATCATGCGGAGAAGCTTAAAAACTGAAGGGAATGCGAACATGCCAACATGGCTGCCCGTGCCCCTTTAAATCAAATTGGCCAGATTACATTTCCATCAGGAAAAGGTGTGATGAAAAGCATTGCTTTATTGTTATCCAAAACAGAAATGCATGCACGCTTGTTTGGATTCAACGCGATATTATGAAACGAAGCATCGAAACAACGGTAGAATAAAAGCGTCTGTACCTTCAGCGTGTTCCATTCTAAACAAATACACCAAATAAACTGGATTCCCGCTGCAGTTAACATAAATATATCAACACAAAGACCTATGACTCCACGTTTCTTTCATCTAATCCGTTGTTTGGGGGGAAAATGGGGCTAGATCAGTCGTATGTCGATCCCCATGATAGGACGTGTGGCTGTGGAATCGGGAGAGGCCCCGTTTTTTTTTGCGGGATGCTCCTGCAGACCCAGGGAAATTTGGCTCCCATATATTTTATTATAGCCGTCTCCCTCCCTCTAGCTGTAACAAAAGCCCCTCTGCTTAAGGCCTGTGTCTCAGCGCCAAAATAAAATCTCCCCCATTGGCTGTGCTGCATGATGTGAGGGGCATGTTGGGACGAGTATTTTTTTTTTATTTATTACAACATAATTACAGCAATATTATTGCTTGACAATAAAGCATGTGACCAGTGTATTACAGAGAATTATATATATATATATATATATATACACACACACACACACACACAATAAAATATTTAACTGTATATAACAATAAAAAAATGTATGTAACAAACATGTAACAAATAATGTCTTTATTGTTTTCCAAATATACCACAGCGTTTTAGTGCCACATTTAAAATTTTTTTTTACAAAAACAGATAACTCAGTTTTTTTTAATGTTCAAAACATTAGTGTGGTTAGCTGTATTTTTTAGTTATTTTTATTTATAAATAAATATGTGTGTGTATATACAATAGGCAAAAATACATTGTATTTATTGTAATTATCGTGTAACTATTGTATTTTTCTTTTATGCCAAAAATCATTAGGATAATAAGTAAAGATCATGTTCTGTAAAGATATTTTGTAAATTTACTACTGTTAATATATCAAAACTTAATTTTTGATTAGTAATATGCATTGCTATGAACTATGAACATCTGGACAACTTTCAAGGCGATTTCCTCAGTATTTAGATTTTTTTTAACCCTCAAATAGTTGTATCTTGGCCAAATCGTGTCCTATCCTAACATAGTATTTAAAATGGACCCTTATGACTAGTCTTGTGGTCCAGGGTCACATATTATTTAATAAAAACAATATTTTAGATGGATAAAGCTAGATAGAACTAGATATATATTATATATTATATTATAGTATACTGTCAAAAAAATAGTACGAGACCTACAGAAATATTATTTACCAGTGTAACTTTACAGCAGTTGTTTTACAAAAATGCAACGCATTTTAGTTTAATTATTCTGCGGGTTTCATATACATTAATAATAAGAACAAAAACAATCTTATGTAGGATACTACATCGTTGTTATAGTGGTTCAAACTGAATAACAGCGCCATCATCTGCACAAACACCTATTAAAATCATATGAACGCCGTCACTGCTCTCAGCACTGTAATTTTGACTGTTGCCATGACAACTCTGAGCTACAACTGAACTGAGATCAGCATGTGTAGACGCTCATCAGCTCTCTTCATCACGGATGAGGTCATGGGAAGTTCCATTATCCGCCCCGTCGAGCGGATTGGCCAGTGTCACTAGTGCGTACAACTCGCCCATTGGTGTATATGGCTGTCAATCACGCCTCTCCCCTCATCGGATGTTCCTCCTCTGTAGGACAGTCGGTTTGTCTGGGGTACCGGAGGCAACCCGACAGTCTATTTTAAAATCCGATCACAACAGTACATCAGTACGGATGTATTAATTTATATGCCCATTTAGATTTAAACTTAAAGAGCGACATACCATCGTGAATGGAGTATCTCATCTCGCAAAAGCTCCGGTTTTCTCCCATACAATCGCCTCCGAGGAAATTTGACCCTCAGCTGCAGGAGGAGCGCTGTCGAGCCGAGCATTTTTCTCCAGCGTCATCCGATCTGACACCATATCCAATGGTTATAGCCTAACAGCCATCACACCACACGACACGGACATTTTCGACAGGTTGGTAGTTGTTTAGATGTGTTTCTAGTTGTTAAATGCTCGCTAACGTTATCTCTATCCCTTCTCTTTCATCTGTCTTTTAACCGTTAAGCTACCGCTCGCTGTTAACGTTAGTTGTACATTAACGAAAGTAAAACAAAACAACTGTCCGATTTCTTTTGTCTAATGTTGATCGATGTCGTGCTTACTATACCCATAAATTAGCATCTGTAATAGTTGTGAAGTTGTGCTGGTACTGGATGCGGTATGTTTTGAAATGGTGGTTTTGTATCTGCGGCCTCTGTTGTGGCCTTCAGCGCCTGTCATTAAACTTAACTGTTTTGACTTCTCGTTACTCGCTCCGCTTTGTTAACAATTTATAAGTTTAAAATGATAAAACTCTCGAGGAATTAAAATCTGAAATGGATATTCAAGTTCATGCTGACGTAACGTTACGCATGATGTAATAGCACTTTAATAATTGCGAGGTATGTGTCATAATGGGCATAAATATGATGTAACGTTAGCGTAAACAATTTTACCCGTTGTAATTTGAAACCAGCCTTCGGGTGATTTTAAACGTTCCATGTATTGTCGTTAAATATGGCCTATGACTTTGACCGGTCTCCGTGTTTGTGTTCTGTTTTAGCAACGCAAGCGTGGAAGAAAACACGTGAGTCAGTATTTGTGTGCAGTGCTCGCGACCTGCCGCTTCTGCACACGAGCGTGCTGTCGTACAGCAGTGACATATGAGTTTAACAAAATGCGCAAAAATAAACGTATGAATAGGTCTAATGGTACACTACCAGTCAGAAGTTTTTGAACAATAAGATTTTTATTCTTTTAAATGTTGTTGTTGTTGAAAACAGCTTAGTAGATTTTCTTTCAGTTTTCTTTGATGAATAGAACGTTCAGAAGAACAGCATTTGTCTAAAATAGAATTTTTTTGTAACATTATAAATGTCTTTATCATCACTTTTGATCAATATAAGGCATCCTTGCTAAATAAAAAATATTAATTTCAATAATTTATTTCCCCCCAAAAAGACTCCAAGCTTTTGAATGGTATAGTGTAATTTACTAAAGCTTTTTGTTTCTGATAAATGCTGATCTTTGGATGTTTCTCTTCAGCAAAAAGTCCTGAAAAAATGTACTCAACTGTTTTAATTATTGATAATATGTTTCATGAACAGCAAATCAGCATATTACACTGACACTGAAGACTGGAGTAATGATGCTGAAAATTTAGATTTGATCACAGAAATAAATTACATTTTAAAATATATTCAAATGAAAAGCAGTTATTTTAATTAGTAAAAATATTTCACAATTTTACTGCTTCTGCTGTATTAAACAAATGCAGGCTAGGCGAGCAGAAGAGACTAATGTTTGGAAAACATTAAAAATCTTACTATTCAAAAACTTTTTACTGGTGGTGTATTTACACATCTGTTCAAACATCTGTGAATCTCTTGTAAAACTCCTTATACATGAATTTAATTTTTTAGTATTGGGACCATGATAACTCCTACAATGAAACTTCGAAAGTCTAATACAAAAGTTAATGATTGCGGAAAACCATTTTAATACCACAGAAAAACGAGCAATTATAAATAGGAAGTAGAGTAACAAACATTTAAAATTTTGTGCATCTTGTTTTAATTATTTGAATCTACCACTTCCTATTTGTGATTTTTGTTTTTCATTATTACTGCAACAATAACACCTAAATTGTGCGATATAAAACAATGATCACTTTAACGATTCTGGAAAATTTAAAGATTGTTTTAGCGTCCAGCTTCACAACGTACAGGTACTGACTTCAGAGTCAGTATTACCATTACTGTAAATGTAATTAAATGTAGCTTTTTTCTTGTTACAGGACACCTGGTTTTAAATCACAAAAATGGCAGTTTTCAGCTCACAGGTGCTTCTCGCTGTAACAAGATCAAGGTAAGGCCCACATCCAAGTTACTGGGGCAAAAATTTGCATTTTTATCCTATTCCAAGTGCACTATTATTTTTAAATATTATTATTTTATAAAATCTTATCATAAATCTTATCATTTTTCCTTAATCTTCCATAATCTTGCATTTTTGTTATATATTAATTATTACATTCAAAATATCCACCTTTTTCTTCAATGGGTGAGACTTCTGGCTCATTAGCCGCTATAGGGAAATAACGAGAAGAATAACAAAGTGCAGTAAATGGTAAAGCTGTTTGTGCTACAAACCAGTGTGTTCATAATTAATTATTTGCCAATTAATTTAATGTTTTTTCTGATGTAAATGTCCCTTTCTCATATCCTATGGCATGTGATTATAAAGCCACTGGGTTTACAGGCTTTATATGATCATGATAGGATTGAAAGATTAGATTTAAGACGATGCTTATCGCACTAATCTTATGTTAACAAACGTATACATATATAGCTTGTTTTTACAAACTGAGGGATGAGTTGAAGTTCTTTTCTGTAGTAATCAAGAGCATAGAAACGGGAACATCCCTCAAATATTTGATTCTCTGCTTTAAAAGGATAGTTCACCCAAAAATTACTCACCTGCATGTCGTCCCAAACCTGTAAGACCTTTGTTGATCTTCAGAACACAAATTAAGATATTTTTGATGAAGTCCGAGAGCTCTCTGACCCTGTATAAAAACCTTCTACGGTTAAGACACAGAAATTAGTAAGGACATTCTTGAACGTGGTAGTACCGTTAATTTGTGTTTTGAAGATGAACGACGGTCTTACAAGGTTGAAGCAACATGAGGGTGAATAATTAATGACAGAATTAAAATTTTTGGGTGAACTAACCTTTAATGTTGTCAATAGTCCATTTGTTTGAAGCTCATAGTTTTGATTTTCTTCCAGGGGATCCTATTTGCTTTCTAAAAGACATGGCTATGCTTCACTCCCGTCGACCGCATGCATACGCTACCATTCAGAGTTCCTCGGCCGGGCTGCCATCACAGCCAGGTGTCCCAGGCCGCTGTACCCCTGTTACACATCCAGCTACATCCGCCCTGGTTGCATAGCTGCACGTCCCCTCCACAGTTCTTGTGCTTGGCTTCAAGAAGTGAAGGACGCTGCTGCAAATTGTGAACCCGTCAAGGGTGAGCCTGTCCCTACAGCCTCTGGCACGCAACCCCCACCAGGACCACCAGCAGTGCCAAGGAAGTCCCTGGGACAGAGAGTCCTGGATGAACTCAAGCATTACTATCATGGTTTCCGCCTTCTGGGGATCGACACCAAAATTGCGGCAAGGATGGTTTGGAGGTTACTGCATGGGCAGCAGCTCACCAGAAGAGAGAGGAGGAGGGTATGTTTGGGTGGAAAATGATTTGGAAATTTTGGGATTAGAACTATTTGAGATGTTTGTGATGAGGAGGTTGTTGTTGTTACTTTGGCTTTACCATGGTAGGGTAGTCGTATTGGATATTAAAGGCATAGTTCACTCAAAAATGAAAATTCTGTCATAATTATTCACCCTCATGTCGTTCCAAACCCATAAGAGCGTTGTTTATTTCTGAAACACAAATTAAGATATTTTTGATCACATCTGAGAGCTTTCTGACCCTGCATAGACAGAAACTGACAGGCCCAGAAAGGTGGTAAGGACATTGTTAAAATAGTCCATGTGACATCAGTGGTTCAACCGTAATTTTATAAAGCTATGAGAATACTTTGTGTGCAAAAAACTAAACAAAAATAATGACAGTATTCAACAATTATTTTCCTTTTTTTGTCAGTTTTTTCGGGTCAGAAAGCTCTCGGATTTCGTCAAATATCTTAATTTGAGTTCTGAAAGTAAACAAAGGTCTTACAGGTTTAGAACAACATGAGGGTGAGTAATTACAGACAGTTTTTGTTTTTTTATCTATATGAAATATCATTATCATATGGTGCCATGTCAAAAATAATGGAAATACCACGGTATTTTTGTTATTTATAGTCTCAAAACATGTTTATATAAGACATAAGTAGTATGACAAAGGAAAATGTGTTGTAAGTTATTAATAAATGCACAGGATTTTAGTTTTATGAGGCCATGGTAATTATGTTCGGTAATCCTGTTAGAACAAACCAGTGCTTGGTCATCTATTTATGATGTAAAGTGACACAAGTAGGATTGCATAACCAAAAACCTTAAGACCTCATGAGAAAGTACACCTGGATTAGGCCAGAAGTGCTATTCTCACTAACCCATATTGCTTTTGTCTTTGACTACAGCCGAATAAGTCTTGTCCCATTGTCTCCACAGCTGATGCGGACATGTGCCGACTTGTTCCGGCTTGTGCCCTTCATGGTCTTTGTCATCGTTCCCTTCATGGAGTTTCTGCTTCCTGTTTTCCTCAAACTCTTTCCAGAAATGCTGCCTTCCACATTTGAGACTGAGACCAAGAAGGTATTAAAAGCTTACGTTTTAAACAACAGCAAAGGTTCAGGCTAATTCACTTGGCCTTGATTATGTAATGTGAGCATAACAAATCTGAAGTATTTGTAAAATTATTTCCCAATGAATCTGAATAATACATTTCTTTTACTCTGACAGGAGGAAAAACAGAAAAAGGGACTTGCTGCTAAACTAGAGCTGGCCAAGTTCTTGCAGGAGACCATTGCTGAAATGGCCAGGAGAAATAAGGCAGCTGTTGGAGACGAGACTCAGAAGTTCTCGACTTACGTACAGCAGGTGAATTCGATAACTGAATCCATTTTATCACATGTAGTTAAAATTGTTCTGGTTGTGATTGACACTTCTGACGTCCACTATAGGTGAGGCACACTGGCGAACAGCCCAGCACTAAAGATATCGTGAAGTTCTCCAAACTCTTTGAGGATGAGCTTACGCTGGAGCATCTGGAGCGGCCGCAGCTGGTGGCCTTGTGTAAGCTACTGGAGTTGCAGCCCATCGGCACCAATAACCTGCTGCGTTTCCAGCTGATGATGCAGCTGCGTACCATCAAGGGCGACGATGAGGTGAGACAAAGCCAGACAACTGCCACTGACCCTCTAAAGTAGATTTACAGCTGAATTTATGACTTGACATATTGCTGTGACCTCAAGGTTTTTGGGTGACTAAACCATAAGTCTTTAAATTAGGGGCTGTTCACCAAGAACACATTTCTGCATTCCACTATGGTAGTTTTCCATTATTTTTTTAGTGTAAACATCCTTAATAAACATCTTTGACTGTTACTCTGGCATCTTGTTTGACACAAAGCTATTTTTTGTACTACTCATTTCTCTTTTTTTTTTTTTTTTTTTGAATGCGTTGGACCTTAAAGAAATATTCTGGGTTTGTTAAAGGTATGTTAAGGAGATGATCTCAGATTTAAGATAATAATGTTTTTTGGTTTTCATTTGTCCGTAGATGATCGCCAAAGAGGGTGTAGCCGCAATGACTGTAGCTGAGCTTCAGGCTGCTTGCAGGAGTCGTGGCATGAGATCTTTGGGTCTGACCACAGATCAGCTCCGACAGCAGCTGCAGCAGGTGTGTGTGCACAGACCAGCCTGACTAGGTTGTAAAACTGCCTACTGGAGGATATTTATGACTGTTTTTCACCCAAAGACTGTAGACAAACTGAAAGTGAGACACATACAACAAACTTTAAACAATCCAGCTTATGTAATGCTTATGCCCATTATGCACTTTTTTCTTATCGGGCACTGTAATGCTCCGTCACGACTAATTTCATAGTCGTTTAAACAGAATTTTTTTTACAGGCTAGTCTTAAAGTAACAAAACAAAAGGTGCTTCGCTTTGAAACGCGCAACAAAAACAGACTTGATGAAGGGATTAAGCCATTTTTGTGCTTTCAGTTTTAGTTTGTTTGACAGATGTTGTGCCAAAGCATAATGGCCCAAAACACAAATATTAAATGTTAGAATAAATATATTTTAAAAACTACAGTTTTTGCCTGAAAGACCTATCGTATGATATCGTCATGTGACCATAATAATAATAATGAGACAGTTTTGCTATCGCAATACCACAACATTGATAATATTGTTACATCCCTACTAATTCCATAGTTGTTTAATCAGACATTTTGTAACCAACTAGTTTAAAAGGAAGGAACCCTAAGAAAGCCATGAAAAAGGGTCATTGCGAATACCTGTTGATGTAAACTCAATTTCCGAATAAATTCCTCCATGTGCATCAAAAAAACTCATGTGACTTTGCACTATGGGACAGCATAACCTGACTAACCAGTTGATCGATCTTATTGCACAGCATCTCAAATGTTATGGTCATACTGAAAAGTATTTCTGTATAATTGCCTCGAGGAACGAGGTCTTACACAACTGTGTTCTTTGTATGCAATGGCAAAGTGATTATATTTCGTTTAATTTTTTTCTAAAGTTCATTTAGAAAAAGTTCGAAGCATGTTTTGTTCGTAAATATAAGTTTTTGTTTTTTTAAAGTAAAACGGCGGTCAGCAGAAGATTGTTCATAGTCGGTTTGGTCAATTTGCCTTCTCAAATCATCACGACTTGACTAAAATAAAATCTATAGATATAGAACAGTTCAAGTATAAAACAATTTAAATGTTAAACCTAGATAAATGTGCGCTATTAGGCGCATATACAATCGTTTGTGCGGAGAGTGAAAGGTAAAGCCGCTTTGCAGGAGGCACCAGTGCGATCACTTGCATTTTTTTCAGTGGAAACAATTTAAAATGATCCGACATTTTTGCTCAAAAAGGTAATAGTAAAATATCATTCAGAACTGAAAAGGGTCTACTTTTATTTGTGTGCAAAATCAACAAAATGTTACAAACAGTATTTTATAAAATAAAGAAAACAAACATGACTCACAGACATGATAAATACATATTTAGAAAGCTTTAAATTGTTACTTAACGAAATAAAACAAATAAAAAAAACAATAGCTCTTTCATTATGCAATAATCCGTAAAGATTTCTCTCTATAAAGGCGCATCCAAAAAGATTGCCAGTCAGGATCTTTGCGACGCTGACTCAGAATACACTAAATAATTCATATCTCCTTACTATTTCCCCCGACACGTTCATTGTTATTTATTTTTGCCGGTGCTTTGTGGCAAGTTTCAGCCTATTGTGTGCAATACCTTAAAAAATAAAAAACGTTCAACAACCAGATACATTTACACTTAGGATATACAATAACAATGTGTAAAGCACAGAAATTCTGTTCAGAAAGGACGTCGGTAACGGGATATCGTTAGACCGCCCGCTTCCGTTCAAATTACACCAGAGTTACCGAACGCTACCGCGTTTAATTTGGAAATTTATTCCCACGTCGCAAGAAATCTAGTCGGGTCTCGCGGGTCCTGCGGGAGAACTGCGGGAATGCAGACCTCTACATCCACCTCCAAAAGTAGTAACCGCATTTATTTTTTTGTCTGCTTGCTCTAAGGTGCAAGTAATTTATGTATGATAATTATTATATCCTACACTTTTTTTTTTTCTTTGACTCGTTGGTTACTCCACCCTAAAATTAAAAATGTTGTTCCAAACCCGTAAAAGCATTGTTCGTCTTCAGAACACAACTTAAGATATTTTGGATGAAAACTGGGAGGTTTGTGACTGTCTTATTGACTGCCAAGTAAATAGCACTGTCAAGGCCCAGAAAAGTATGAAAGACATGTCAAAATAGTCCATCGTAAAATTATGGTTGAACCACTGATGGCAGATGGACTATTTTGACAACGTCTTTCATACTTTTCTGGGCCTTGATAGTGTTATTTACTTGACACTCAATGAGACGCCCACAAAAGCTCCCGGTTTTCATCCAAAAGCAAAGCTCCCGGTTTTCATCTTAAATTGATTAATGACACAATTTTCATTTTGGGGTGGAGTAACCCTTTTAATTTGCAACTTTGGATTGAAACCCAGCTATTGTGTTTATATGTGATCCATTTGAAATACTTAAACTATTGAATCAAACGGATTATCTGAATTGTTCTTTGTCAAACGCTTAAATTTACTACAAGCAGCTGACCGGCTGAATGAAAATGCAAATACACTCTCTGACATTAGGTGGCGCTTTTGGACAAGCAGAAAATACAGCTGTTGGTTGCCCTGTAAATCAAACAGTGCCTTTTAGCATTATTCAGAGATTATAATGTGAAAAAATGTCAGCGCAGCTATCTGAAGAAATTCAGTTCCCTTTAAACTGGTAAATACTAGGGCTGCGGCGATCAATGCATCTTTTAACAGCAGATAGCGCTCTAATCTAGTTGTACACTCAAATGCTTACGAAGAAGAGTGTTTGTGTGTTCGGCTGAGTCTCAGAATGCTTTTTATGATGCAAGATTAACGTAAACACACTTGTAATTCGCTTGAACCTTTTCGAACTTAATGATAGTTTTAGGTTCAAGTGTGTAAGCAATTTGAATTGTAAGGTACAGCTGTTTCTAAAGCATGCAGTGCCATCTGCTGTTAAAAACTAAGCTCAGAATCGATTCGAGAGAAAATTCAATGCAGAATCATTTCTCAATTTGTCATCAACTTATGAAAAGTTCAGATGCAAAACCCCCTCAAAGCCATCTTGATCAAAAATGAGATAATGATACTGAGTGAATGCTCTCGACACATTATACGCCCATCAAATAATTTTACTTCAAACTCACTAAAATACCATGCAAAGTGAAAAGAATTTGTTTTCTGCTTCAAATATTTTCAAAATAATGTATTAATTTTAAAATGTAACATTAAAATGACAAAATTTTGACTAGCGGACTAGTATTTACAATGTCGCCTAGCAGCAGTTCCTTAAAGCTATGCTTCTGATTTTTTTTTTTTCCCCATCCAAAGACATTGGCATTGCTGTTTGTTAATTGTTATTTGTGTTCTTTGTCTCTCAGTGGCTGGACCTGCACTTAAAAGAGAACGTCCCACCGTCCTTGTTGCTGCTCTCTCGTGCAATGTACCTGACGGACCTCACTCCTAAAACTCCAGTCATCCCACCGGTGCCCAAACTGGAGGTGAAAATAAAACTCTCTTTTTGTCTAGTTTGTCTAAATACATTTATTATCAAATACAACTGATTAAAATCAGTCTTCTGAATACTACAAGTGAATTTGGCATCATGACATTGTAATGTACAGTATAAAAGAAATCAATGTTCATTCTGAATTTTGCTAAAGATTACATTTAAGTGTTGAATCATTAGTTGTTGTTTTTTTTTTTTAAAGATGAACTTCGGATATATTGAGTGATACTCAATTATTCAGTAACCGATATTACCAATGTATCACTTATATTTTTCTCAGACTATCCAAGATATACTAAATAGGTTTCATTGGTTTTAACAGCATAATTATGAATGTAAAAATACTCATTCTATAAATACCCTTCTGCAAGAGGTTGTAAATATTGTTGTATTTACCTAATAGGCATCTAGACGTTATAAATCAAACCAAACTTTGTCAGTTCTGTTTACTTTCTGCTTAACTTCCCCTAGTGCTTGCCGACAGATTACCTTTGACCTATGAAATCTTTTGCAATTGATGTCTTGAACTTAATCAGGCAGAAATGCGGACTGGCACATTGCTGCCTCAGTGACAGCTGATATGTTATCACTGTTCTGTTAATGGTTGTTACGGATTCATATGTAATAACCTTTATGTCTGTGTCACAGAAAGCCAATCCTCCTCCTGTGGAGGCCGAAACTGCAGCCAAAGGGAATCCGCTGTCCTCCTCAGTGGAGATGCTGGTGGACTCTGCTCCGGTCATTAAAGACAGAAAGGTAGGAATGTTATTACGTCACTAATCAATCAGTTTATTTGTATAACAGGAAATGGTTATAAATAGTTTTAATTCAAGATATATTTTAACACTTTAATTATGTATTTTAGTCTGAAGAATTGTTAGAGAAACCCAGAGGGTTGGACATGCCATCACCTGAAGCTCAGTTAATACATGTAAGTGTGTTAAACAAGATATTGTACTGGTTACTCAATGTTTGTATTTACTGAAAGGTGAAGAGTCAATATGGTTTTTGTAGGATCACTTTGACTATTGCACATATTTTACAGGACCGTCCTACTTTTAGTTGCTATGCAGAGGATTTATTCAGAAACTTCATTCACCAGGAAAAAAAATGTTTGTCTTATGTTTAACATAAATTTGAAATTTCTATGAAAGATTAAAATGAAAGAATTAATATAGTAGTTGTAATATTTTAAAAGGTTTCATTTGGTATTGTATTTTACCTTTATAACATGAATTTAGAATTTCTATTAAATTGAGAGATTTTATATAGTAGTTGTAATCTTTTTAAGGTTTCCTTTTTTATCTTTAATTTAACAAATTTAGAAATTCTATCAAATAGTAGTAGTAGTAATAATAATTTAACAGGTTTCATTTAGCATTTTTTTTTAATCTTATTGTTAATGTAAATTTAGAAGTTCTGTAAAATTTTAAAATGAAAGATTTAATGTAGTAGTTAATATTTTAAATGGTTTCATTTAGCATTTTTTTTTATAAATCTTTTATTTTTAAAATAAATTTAGAAATACTGTAAAATATTAAAACTGTAATTGAACAGGTTTAATTTACCTTTTTTATCTTTTATTTTTAACAGAAAATTAGAATTTCTATCAAATAATAAAATGTAAGATTTTATATAATAGTTGTAATATTTTAAAAGGCTTCATTTTATATTGTATTTTTATATTTTATTTATAACATGAATTTATCATTTCTGTCAAATATTAAAAGGATTTAATTTAGTTGTAAAATGTATATAATTTAACATAATTTCTAGAAATTGCATGTAAATACAGTGTAAATGCCTATTTATACTTATTAGCTTATATTTAACTATAACTGTTTTATATTTTGTTTGTGTATGTCTCGTACACTGATGTTTAACGACATCAGTGACGGTGTCTAGAAACTGCTGGATTTTAACACTCACCCCCACCTGTTCTGTCCCATCAGGCTAAAGAGGCAGAGTTGTCCCAGAAGTCCAAGATGAGCGCCAATGGGATATGAGAGGGGCTCCATGTTTCATCATTCACCACCTTATTCTGTTAGAGAAGAGGGTGGAGTTTCGAGTTTGGCCCCTTTTACCGCTGCTGCTCCTGCTGAGGAAGCGTCTCTCGCACAGTCCAGGATTTCAGAGACCTGATGGACTAGTCGCATCACATCCTTCATAGACATCTGGTGCTTAAGGAGGAAAATGGTTTGTTAGAATTTAGACATCACTCCAGCTTGATATCCGACATGTTTACATCTCCCATCCCCCTGAAGATTTGACAAATAATGTAAATTTGCAATGAAAAAACTCAGTCCAGCTAGGAAATGAATAAGGAACTCAAGTCTTTGCTGAACTCCATTTTGTAAATGTGTAAATAAATTGTACAATACCTGCATATTATAAGTGCTACTGCTTTATACAGTTGACTGTGCCATATGTGTGGGCCAGAAGGTGAAAGAAGTCATATTTTAATATGGGGAATGCATATGCTTGCATTCTGCAAATGGCAGGTGATTTGTAAATGGCCAAGTATGTGGGTATTTTTTTATTTGAAATTTCAAGTTCCCTTTTCTGTGGGAATATTATGTTCACTCCCTCAGGAGATGCGATTACGCCAGGCCTGCCTATGGCAGACTCTGCAGTTTGGCACAGAATAAACTATGTATTTAATTTGTTCATAATATGCTGTGTGCCCCTTTGAATCATGCATTGAAGTTTTTCCTTAGTGGAAAATCATAATGACTATTGATAAGATTATGTTTAACTGATGGTTAAAAAGGTTCTAAATTCCCCCCAAGACAAGCTTATTTTTGATTCACATTTTAGATTGTTATTATGTTTCATGTTGCACTGGATAAACCAATATAGTATGGCAAAACTGTAAAGTACTTTGTTTATTCCATAAACTGCCTTTAACTCAACTGTAAACTCTCAACTGCCCGGTCCTATTCTGTCCTGGTGCACTTTTTTTATGTTGATCAATTGTGTGAAACAGAAAATTGAGTTTGAAACTGCCTCTCATTGCGTTGAACCATGTACCATCTTTGACCACTGTACAGTCAAATAGTAAAGGTGCTCAATGCTCATACTTCTTTTAAATGTGTTACACATCCATATTATTACTCCTGTTTATTTAGTGTAATGTGAACAATTGTAATGGTTTTTGTTTCCAAAACAGACAAAATTTAAAGCATAAATTCAGTCATTTTTGCAATTCACTGGTTTTTGTGTTTAGTTGGAAAAACAATATTTCATTAAAAAAGCTTAAAATCTAAATGCTTGATTTTCTCATGAATCTCATCTAATTGAATCTCATTTTCTCATCTAAATTTGTTGCAAGCTTAATTTATATAACTGTTTTTACCCCTGAAACCAGGGGTTTCACTTTACATTACATTTAGTCATTTAGCAGATGCTTTTATCCAAAGCGACTGACAATTGAGGACAATGGAAGCAAAATCAACAAAAGAGCAATGATATGCAAGTGCTATGATGAGTCTCAGTTAGCCTAACACAGTACACACATCATGTTTTTTATTGTTAATTATACAGTATCTCACAGAAGTGAGTATACCCCTCACATTTTTGTAAATATTATATATTTTTATGTGACAACGCAGAAAAAATGTAAAGTAGTGAGTGTACAGCTTGTATAACAGTGTACATTTGCTGTTCTCTCAAAATAACTGAACACACAGCCATTGATGTTTAAACTGCTGGCCACAAGTGAAAATGTCAAAATTGGGCCCAAAGTGTTAATATTTTGTGTGGCCACCATTATGGATAGAGACCTTGCGCTCCACCTTCCGTTTGAGGATGCCCCACAGATGCTAAATAAGGGTTTAGGTCTGGAGACATGCTTGGCCAGTCCATCACCTTTACCCTCAGCTTCTTTAGCAAGGCAGTGGTCATCTTGGAGGTGTGTTTGGGGTTGTTATGTTGGAATACTGCTCTGTGGCCAAGGGGATCATGCTCTGCTTCAGTATGTCACAGTAAATGTTGGCATTCACAGTTCCCTCAATGAACTGTAGCTACCCAGTGCCAGCAGCACTCATGCAGCCCCAGACCATGACACTCCCACCACCATGCTTGACTATAGGCAAGACACACTTGTCTTTGTTCTCCACACACGCTTGACACCATCTGAACCAAATAAGTTTATCTTGGTCTCCTCAGACCACAGGACATAGTTTCAGTAATCCATGTCCTTAGTCTGCTTGTCTTCAGCAAACTGTTTGTGGGCTTTCTTGTACATCACCTTTAGAAGAGGCTTCCTTCTGGGATAACAGAGAGCGATAACACCAAATGTAATACACCTGCTCCCCATTCACACCTGAGACCTTGTAACACTAACGAGTCACATGACACTTAAAAGAGAAAATGACTAATTGGGCTCAATTTGGACATTTTCATTTAGGGGTGTACTCACTTTTGTTCCCAGCTGTTTAGACATTAACAAAACAAATATGGGTCATTCCTGGGATTCAGTAATATTTCAGTCCAGTAATATTTCAGTTCAGTAATATTTCAATATTTCAGAGTTTCTAAAGTGGTGGTTCACCAAAATGAACTGTTAGAAGCTTTTCACAAAACTTTGGGATGCCCATTATAATAAATAAAAATAATTGTTGCATTTTAATATTTTTTAGCTTAAAATAATGTCTTATATCTATAGTATTTTGTCATGTCCCTGAGTTAAAATCATTAACAAAATGTTTATAGTGTCTGTGAGTTTTGGCAACAATGTAAGCATTTATTTGTGTTCTTTTCTTGTAAAAAATATTTTTTTCTAAAAAATTGCAAAAAAATTTTTATAAAAAACAGACTTTAAAGTTATGTCCCTCAGTATGAACTTAACCCCAACACACAAACTATTTTACGGCCATAATAATTTAGACTCCACACTTATGTCACATAATTTACCAGAAATTACATTATCCAGGTCTCTTTAATAATGGTGCAGAAAATGGTTAGTAAAATCATCCTTTTTATTCATATTTTTGAGCCATGTTATACTCAGGGAGGGTACTGTCAAGCTTAACAACTCAACCCTGTCACAAAAAAATATGATGGAAAATTATTACTTTTTCAACATTTCATTTTAATTCATAAGTACAGGGCTAGCAAAATCGCTAGCCCGAAGTCCCGGGGCTATTGTGATTTCCAGTCGGGCTACCAAAATTTTTCACCTCCCTGCCCGACGGGCTATCTTAAAGTAAAGGGCTCCTGCAGGTCTTTAAAAACTCCTCAATTTAGTTGTATTAAATTGAAGGCCATACAAAGTTTTCAATACGTTAAATAATATAAGAAAAGTCTTTTAATCATAATTTTAAGAGGTCTTACAGTTGGGGACGGAAAGACAAGAATCGCGATAGGGCTGGATTGAACTTCAAAAGGCAATGATGTCACTGAATAAATATGCGCGCTGTCTGTTTCAAAGTCAAAACGCGGCACGGATGTCTTTATATGAATGTATCTGAAGGGAAACGACTGTCTTTAGAAACGTGCCCTTTGCATTGTAATTTCTGAGCGCGGTGCTGCTTTGTGTACAGCCGTTTCTATGGAAACCGTAATATTTCAGCACTTCTAAAAAGCGCCAATTCGTGGCAGAGAATGAATTTGCATTTCCAATCATTTTTGGTCAGATTATTGCAAATATCGACCCATGTTTTTATGAAGCAAACACAGAGTTGTAAATGTGAAAGAAGTTAAAGTGCCTTCTAAAAATCTAAACATTTAAGACAGTAATATGGTATAAAGGCTAAAATGCTGTTGTATAACATTTGTTTTTTTTGTGAAAACCTGTATCTGAACTGTAAATCATAATTTCATGGCTCAATATGCTACCATACTTTGTCCAACCGCACTCATACTGTGTTCATTTTACTTGTGCAGCTCTTAGAATGGGTCATAAATTGCCTTAAATTGATATTTAAAAATTCTGCAGATACCCTGTATAGTGAAATAAAATTCCTTCTCCTTCTAAAATATTTTTAATTGACATTTAGACTCCCATCTGATTTTCTATATTTTTTAAAAAAGTTTTTTTTTTTTTTTTTGGGCTAGTTAAATTATTTTCGGGCTACCAAAATCTAAAGAGTACCTGCCCAAAGGGCTACCAGAGATTTTGAAATTTTGCGAGCACTGAAGTATATACAATGTACTTATTTTATTGCTGCCATATATGGTCTACACTGCTACACTACATGAGGAGCAGTGGCCATTATAAGTGAAAAACCACAACCCCGTCACAAATATTTGCTTAATTTATTACTAATTTTAATGAAAAAAATATAAAATAGTCATGGTTTCAGTAAATAGATATACTTTGAAATCATGACAATGCATTTTTTTTTTGCTTTAAATAGAATTTCAGAAATTGCACCCACATTTGCAGCAGAAACACAGTGTTGAGCAGTATGTACATGTTTGTTTTATAACAATTTTTAAACCATTTTGTCCGTTACAGGGTTGAGAAAAAAAATGTGTCTAAAGCTGAAAACAACTGAAAACAATATAACATCTTAAATGTCTGAGGTGGGAATATATGATTTTTTGGAGTTCTGAAATGTGCCTAATGATGTGGCTTCTCACATAGTTTCTCAGAGAACGAAGAAATTTTGGAAAAGATTGCAACAGCATTGGAATAGAACAGAATTATCAATATAATTACACTTGAAGGGATAGTTCACCCAAAAGTTAAAATTATCCTATAATTTAGTTGCCCTCAATTTTAAATCAGTTATATATTAAAAAAATGCTCTTTCAAGCTTTATAATGGAATGAATGGGTGTTACAGTTTATAGTTTTAAATATGGATATTTTTTTTCACAAACACATCGATTCTTCAGAAGGCCCTTATTGACCCCCAGAGCCATGTTGAGTACTTTTAATGATGAAAGAACACACTTTATTGGACTTCAAAATCTCAACACTCATTCACTGGCATTATAAAGCTTGAAAGAGCCAGGACATTTTTTAATATAAGTCTAACTGTTTTTGTTAGAAAAAGGAAAGTCATACGCACCTAGGATGGCTTGAGGATGAGTAAATCATGGCATAATTTTCATTTTTGGGTGAACTACTCTTAAAAGTAAAGGTGCTTCACAATGCCATAGAAGAACCTTTTTTGTCTAAATGGTTCCATAAAGAACCTTTAACCTCTGAAGAACCTTCTGTTTCACAAAAGGTTCTTTGTGGCAAAAAAAGATTCTTAAGATTATAAAAAGATAAGAAAGAGATGGTTCTTTAAAGAACCTTTGACTGAATAGTTCCTTGTGCAACCAAAAATGGTTCTTCTGTGGCATCGCTGTGAAGAACCTTTTAAAGCACCTTTATTATTTTCAATGAATGAGTCTTATATAGTTCCCTTTTATATTTCAAGAAGGAGGTCTCTCGCAAAGGATTCATGAAATGCGGGGCTCCTTGGCATCAAGAAGTTTTGAAAAATAAATTCCTTGTTTTACTTATTTTGTTCTTTTACCAATTAAGCCTTGCACTGTTCCTAAACCATGCACTTTGTATGCACATCCTGTGATCCTCTGGAATGGTTGACTAGCGATGTCTTCTCTGTGTTTTTTAGTTTGACTCTATTTAAACAAGCTGATTAGCAGGAATGTCATCCAAGTCCTCATTCCTTAAATTAGTTCAGTGGAGCATAAGGCCAGACCTTACATCGCTCATGCTGGTACAGTTACATCAGGCTGTTCACAAGACTCCTTAACTTCTTTGAAGTTTCCTATAAAAACCTGACTAGGCCTTGATCATTCTGATGGTGTACATGTTTAAGCTACTTTTAAGATCATTCTTTACAACCGTTCCTAGCAATTCTATACTGAGTATGTTGTGACATACAGTGCCTTGCGAAAGTATTCATACCCCTTCTATTACTTTTTTTCTCCACATCAATCTACACTCCATAAACCATAATAACAAAGCAAAAAAAAAAAAAAAAAAAAACAAACAACAGATTTGTGACAACTTTGCAAATTTATTAAAAATAAAAAATAAAACACTGAAATAAGTGCATTGCATAAGTATTCAATAATACACCTTTACAGCCTCAAGTATTTTTGGGTATGATGCGACAAGCTTTGCACATCTACATTTGGAAATTATCTGCCATTCTTCTCCTCACCTCTTCACCTCTCAAGCCCTGGCAGCTTGGAAGGGGTCTGGCAGATATTTTCAGGTTTCACCAGAAATATTTGATTGCGTTTAATCAATCAGCACGCTTTAATTCTGGGATGGTACTCTGCAGGTGATGAGCAGATGTGCTTGGAATTAAGGATTATCCGACAAGAGAATCTTGTTTCTCACCATCTGAGGCTCCTTTAGGTGTTTTTTTTTTTTTTTTTGCAAATTCCAACTGTGTTTCCATGTGTCTTCACTGAAGAGAGGATTGAGTTTGGCCACACTGCCATAAAGACCAGATTGGTGGAGTGTTGTTGGCTAGAGTGACCACCAGCTTCTTGGTCACCAGTCTAACCAAACCCCTTCTCCATCAGTTTGGTCAGGAGGCCAGATCTAGGAAGAGTCCTAGTTGTTCCAATCTAGCATCAGCGTCAGTTCTGGAGGGTAATGTTAGTTAAGCTCACATCAGCTGACTCAGCTGATCCATGTCTACCTATAGGGATGTGAGACCTATAACACTCACATGTAAGGCCATTCAGTATTATCACCAGCTTTGCGCTGCTCAATAGCTAATTTCCCACCTCCATCCCCAACTCCTCCTCTTGTCAGTAAGGATTCAGCTTTCTCATTCTCCTTGAATCAGACTAATTCTAAAAGTACATAAAGTTATTGAAACTTAATGACATCTGCAATACATTTATGTTGTTTTGTTCTGTTTGCCCTGGGGGATTATTGCTGCTCCTCCTGATGTTAGGCTGCATGGATGCGTAGGGAGTTCTTGCCCAGAACAGATCCATACCGCCAATCCAAACTGTATGCTAACTGTCAGTCATCTTTAACGATAGTGGTCCTGACAGAAAATATGGATAATGGAGGCCACATGCTTCTGTGAACCTTCAATGCAACAGTTTTTTCTGAACTCTTCCCCAGATCCGTGCCTTGACGCAAACCTGTTTCTGAGCTTGGTTTTTGCTCTGGTAAGCATTTTCAGCTACAAATCATACTCATTCAAATGAATTTTCCACAGTTTAACTCCACTCGAAGTGTAGTAACACCTACAAGCAGTATGAGTGTTCCTGGGCTAAATTTCAAGTGTCCCAGAAAAGGGTAAGAATACTTATGCAATGGAATCATTTTAGTTTTTTATTTCTAATAAATTTGCAAAGTTGTTACAAACCTGTTTTGTGCTTTGTCATTGTGGTGTATGGAGTACAGATTGATGTGGAAAAAAAGTCATTTAAAGCTGTTTAACATAAGGCTGCAACAATAAAACATAAAAAATAAGGGGTGTGAATACTTTCGCAAGACACTGTAACTGGAAAATTTAGCTGTTTTTCCAATTATTTGTGTTTTGAAGTTCCTGCCTTTGCTTTGTCGAGTTTCAAAATGTTGAGTTCACTGTGAAGTGATAGAAGGTGAGAAATGAGGCATTGAAAATTATCTTGCATTTGTCTTAAAGGAATAGTTCACCCAAAAATGAAAATTGTCATTAATTACTCACCCTCATATTGTTCCAAACCTGTAAGACCTTTGTTCATCTTGGGAACACAAATTAATATATATTTGATGAAAACTGAGAGCTTTCTGACTCTGCATAGATAGCAAAACATCTAACATGTTCAAGGCCCAGAAAGTTAGTAAAGACATTGTTAAAATAATCCATGTGACATCAGTGGTTCAACCGTAATGTTTCAAAGCTACGAGAATACTTTTTGTTCTCAACAAAAACAAAAATAACAACTTTATTCAACAATTTTTTAATCTTCTTCACGTTCAGGGGAGTACCACAATGCATTTAAGCAAACTGAATCAAAAATATCTTAATTTGTGCTCCGAATATGATGAAGGTCTTGCAAGTTTTGAAGACAGGAGAGTAATTAATGAAAGAATTTTCATTTTTGGGTGAGCGTTCCCTTTAAATATGTAAAAGTGGAACCACAGCGACATCTAGTGGTTAAAGTGTAGGACTACATCTCTCAGAACATCCTACACATGTCAGTAAACAGAGCAAACAGTGGAAAATCTTCTTGATGACTTGTTTCAAGTCCCATGGTGGAACTTTTTTATTCAAATTTGAAATTGATAAAGTGGGTAGTTTTAAGCTAGTAGGTGTACAGTATGTACAATTCGGGGATTCCCTAAAACACTTTTACCACTGTTACTAAGTCTGATCTTGAAACCATTAGTAAGAACAAGGCCAAGTGTACACACTACATCTTACTCCACAGAGCAATCTGCCTTTCTGTAAAACTAAACACAATGTATTCATCCTGAAACCAATCATTCATTTCTCTTTATCTAAATCATTATGCTTTCTTACACAAAAGTTGTTACTCTAGCTGTTGAAAAACACACTACAATAGATGGCAAAAACTAAGTTCATCTCTACAGATGAGGTGCACGTCCTACACATTATTGTGGCCCATATTTTTGAAGGATGTGGTTGCCACTTGCAGCTTCCTGTCTTGCTCGGAGGTGCGCATAAGGGGTGACGTGACAATCAAAAGCATCTTTGCCTTGGAGAGATTCAGACGGTTGTTTTTTTGTGTTGTTTTTAGTTTGGGGCAGAGCTTCTGATTGTTGAATCAGACATCGAGGAGCACCGTTTGACTGAAGGGACTGGGATTTCTTAAGGAGTTGGGGTGAATTTAAAGGGAGGGAGCCATGGCCTCCCTCCTGATGCGTATTTTCCGGATGGGTGTGGAGAAAAAGCGAGTTCGGCACTATGAAAACCTGAAAAGGGATGTGGATCCACACCAGACGTGGGAGACTCTCGGAGAACTGGGAGATGGAGCTTTTGGGAAGGTGTATAAGGTAAGAGATTCAAATCGTTGTGATAAAGAGTTTAAGTTTGCTGTTAAATGCAAAGTAACTTGTAATATATTTCTCTCCGGCCATTTAATGCAATGCAATGGTTTTAAGGAATTTATTATTATCAATAAAAGTAGTGAATGTTTAAAAAATAATAAAACTAGTCTGGGCCTTTAAAGTGGCATAGCCTGATGTAATCTCGGTCATTTCAAGGAAATCCCTCCCTCTTCTGTCTAGCATGTCAGCCTAAGAGGCAAATGCACTTTTGACTTTTGCAAGTAATTGTATTTTGCTTAGTCTACCTTTTTCAACAACTGATGCTCTTACTAAACTACAATAATGATTAAAAGTGAACAGAAATACAGAATGATTCACAATTTAAAAACGAGAACTTCTATCAGACTGTTTGACCCCATTTAAATTTTTAGGTATAAATCTACATGCAACTAACAATTATACACAACCAGTCAAAAGTTTTATTCCAAGCTTTCTATTCATCAAAGAAACCTGAAAAAAATCAACGCAGCTGTATTCAACATATGATAACAATACATGTTTCAGAATATTAGAATGATTTCTGAAAGATTATGTGACTGGAGTAATGGTGCTAAAAATCAGCTCTGAAATCACAGGAATAATAAATTACATTTTTAAATATATTCGAATTGGAAAAAAGTTAAAAATAGTAAAAAAAATATTTCTAAATTGTACTGTTTTGCTGTACTTTGGATCAAATAAATGCAGGCTTGGTGAGCAGAAGAGACTTTTAAAACATTAAAAATCAAAAAACTTTTGACTGGTAAATATATAAATATCACGCAAAAACAAGTGCTGTTGTTCATATTATTTGCTAATTCGTACAGCTGATTCACAATTGCTAAAATTCGGAACTACAGCACAAATGCAAATGTGATTTCTTTATACAAATGTTCAATAAACAAAATTCCCATTTATTTCATTTTTGCTCCACCAGCAGTTCCAAACAAAGTCAAACAAGTATCCGATCTACCATGTTTTGTTCCCAAATGAATCAGTTTGTTTGAATCGGTTCGGTTGAGTGAATGATTCGATGATTCACTAATAAGGACACCACTTGACGCCATCTATGATGTAATGATGTAGGCTAACCTACAAATAAGGGCCACTAAAATATACTTAATTACATATAAATTTTATTTAAAAGTTCTTTGTACTTAACGCCCTTGCCATATATCACCAAGTACTTGGTTCTTAAGACTGTCTTTAGGAAAAAGGAAGAAATATTTGATTGCTGTTACATTTTTGTTTTATGTACTCTTATTGTCTTTCTGTTTTTAATTTGGGGCCAAGCACCGAAGGTGCGGAGGCACCTATTGCATCCGTTAGCGTTCTTTTTCTTCTGCTCTGGAAGTCTATGGCAGCCCAAAGTAGTGAAATTTGGCACACTGATAGAGAACAGTCTCAATATTAACCATAGCAAGTTTGGAGTCTCTAACTCAAACTCTCTAGCGCCACCACTTGGCCAAAATTTCAATTATTTTATGCAAATCAATCAATCAATAATTGATTTGAAATAAATTTTGATCTGTAAGGTCTAGAAGGAACATTCTTTTTTCCTCTGAATCCTTGGCTCATGCAGAGTCGAATGAACACCAAAATACAAAAATCATAAGGTTTAGTTTTTTTTCTATTTTGAATTGTTTGAAAAACCTACTTTTTCGAACTTGTCCTAGACGGTTTGTCTGATTTCCACCAAAATTGGCTCAGATCATCTTCAGACCGTGCTGACAAAAAGTTGATTAGCCAAACCGTTCTCGAATAAAGTGCAAACAAATTCTACGTAAAAAATGCAAAAACGGATGCGAGGCTATATCTCCACAACGGTTTGGCATATTAAAACCAAACTTGGTGTGTGTTATAACAAGCATGACCTGAGGCTACATGCAGTGTTTCAGCGCAGTGCTACCTTGTGGTCAAAAGTTATAAAGAAATTAAAAAAAAAAGTTAACTTTTTAAAATAATTTTTGTTTACATTAGCCTATTGTAATTAAACTGGTCTCAAAATATTACTTGGGTTAGGCCGACAACATAGATACCAATTATGCCACTGTGGGCCGAACTTCCTGTCTGCCATTTTGATTAATGTTGAAAACCTACTTTTTCAAACTCCTCTTAGACCGTTAGTCCGATTTTCACAGAATTTGACTCAGATCATCTTCTGACCATGCTGCCAAAAAGTTATGGATTTTGTGTCATATACAAAATGGTTTTCGCTTAGCGCATCAACGAATTTGCTAGAAAGATGCCAAACTGCATCTGAGGCTGTATCTCTGCAAAGCTTTGACGTATTAATACCAAATTTTGTATGTGCCATTGTCACTCCATACTAACCACACCACATAATTTTGGTTACAGCGCCACTTATCTGTCAAGAGTAGTAAACCACTCATTAATCATTAATTATGATAATTATATAATTATCCAAAAATGCTAATAATTTTAGATTGCATTAGTTTGTTATAATGAAACTGGTCTCAAAATATTACTTGGGTCCTGCCAACAACATAGATACCAATTATTCCACAGTCGGTCAAACTTCCTGTCCCTCATATTGATTTATGTTAAAAATCTACTTTTTCAAATTCCTCCTCGACCGCTGCTTTGATTTTCACCAAAATCGAGTCAGATCATCTTCAGACTGTGCTGACACAAAATTTTGGGATTACATGATGATAGAAAAAATACCAGACTACATCTGAGGCTGTATCTCTAAGCTTGGACATATTAATACCAAACCTTACTCCTTACACAGAACACACCACATCGATTTAATAACAGTGCCACCTGTTGGTCAAAAGTGATAAGCCATTAAATCATATTACTAGGTGTTCTACGTTATTTTTCTGACATTTTGACTAAAATCATAGTAAAAAGGCTTCCTTTACTCATTGTTGCAGTTGGTCTGATGCTCCATGCCATGCTAAGCTACTCATTTTGTTTTTGGTGTGCTTGGCCCTTGTAATTGCTGCTTCCAGCTATATTTATCTTTGAATCAATATTTATCTTAGTGCTGGGCAACGAATATTCACAATTAACTGCATCCAAAATAAAAGTTTTTTGTGGATAATACATGTGTGCATACCATGTATATTTAGCACTTATTTATTTATTTACCTTTGTAGATTATTTGGTATATTATAATGTCTTTGTTGAATTATCGTTTGCTGTACATGTGTTGTAAAATGTGTTCCCTTAATAAAAATAAAATAAATAATAAAAAAAAAATACAATTAATAAATTTACCTTATTTTCTGAAAACAAATCATACTGTTTTATACAATATTGCTTCAAGTGCTTCTTGTTTTAATATTTTTTTAATCTGTAAAACAAGAAAAATAGCCTGCAAAATGAACGTTCTCCTAGCTATACATGTATTGTAACATTTGTCCGTTAATAAAAGAAAAAATACACTTAATTTACCTAATATATTCTCTAAAAAACAAATCGTACTGTTTTATACAATATTGCTTCTGAAGTATAATATTTTGATTTTTCCAGCTAACTTTTTTTTTGGTTCCAAGAAAAGGTCTAAAACCTTCAGAGAACGTTTCCAGAATGTTATTATTTGGTTGCCAAAAGTAACCATAAGGGAACGCCAGTGGACCGTTGTGTGTTGGTGGTGCATATTCTGTTTGTGAATGACGAGACATTATTTGTGGTTTAGGTTGTAAACATGAGCATAGCCTACTGTTGTGATGACACTCACTGCATTACATAATGAACATGCATATCCACAATATATAAACAAACGAAGCAGTTCGCATTTAATGCAGTTTATTTCACACAATTGTATTATCAAAATTCATTAAACCTCATTTTAGATTATTTTAAATAAACAATTAAGAAGGTATATCGATATATAACAATTCAATTGTAAAACTGTAACCTATATGAAAAACATATTCATGCACATATTTTTATTTATAGGTTTCTAAGGTGACAGAAAATGGGGGTTTAGGGCTACACTGTGGTTAAGCAATTTCCTGTTAAACCAAAATGTGAAAGATCAAACATGGCTTCCTGTTAGCGATTTCAAGCTCATATAGCAACCTCTCTTTCTGCATACCGTTCTGAAAATGAATCTCACCTTGCAACTTTACATCTTTCAGCATCTTTGCAGAGTGCATGTGTTTTTGCACCATGGCCTGCAACTGTACATCTGTTACGTTCTACATCCCAGTTTTATATCTTTAAACTCTTATTAAAAGTCACAAAGGCAAGTGTTACAATACCGTATATACTGTTGATCACAGGCACATAATCAGACTACGGGGGTCCTGGCAGCTGTTAAAGTGATTGAAGTGCGGAGTGAAGAGCAGCTGGACGACTACATCACTGAGATAGACATCCTAGCATCCTGTCGCCATGCAAACATAATCTCGTTGATGGACGCCATCTTCTTTGAGGGCTGGCTGTGGGTAAGAAACATCTGTTTATATCTTGTTTTTTCTTCAGTTGCAGAAACGTGCCAAACGTTGATATATTTATTACAAATTTCGAAATTTACCAGAATGATAAAACTCGTAGCTAATATATACATCTTATATATATCCAAAATATGTCACCATAGAATGCTTGCTAATTTACCTTTTGAAATGTGATGGAAATGTGTATAACAATAATAACAAAATATTTTTTGAATTAATTTGTCAAATTTTGATATTAATAATGACAAAAGGACACCTCTTCTGTAATGCGTGTGTCTGCTGAACACTGATAGTGGACAAACTGAACTAGTGAGAATAGGAAAGTGTGTTTGTGGAGGGTTTTACCTTCTAAAAACCTGCCCACATGAAGGCCCATTCTTATGTTGTTGGACTATTATAGTGTTTATTTCATTAGAGGTTCTGGTTTGTCTTTTTAGATCCTTATTGAGTACTGTCCTGGAGGCGCTCTGGATGATATCATGTTGGGTGGGTGTGGAACCGACCTCACAGTTTTCAGTCATTTTTTTGTAGTATCTGTGTGGCATTAATATGCTTTATACTGTGTGTATTTCAGAACTGGAGCGTGGCCTTACAGAGCAGCAGATCAGTGAGGTGTGCTGTCAGACTCTGCAGGCCCTGTCTTACCTGCATCAGCATCACATTATACACAGAGACCTGAAGGCGGGCAACATTCTTCTCACATTGGACGGACAGGTCAAACTAGGTACAGATATACCGTTCACTCGCATTTATAGGCATAAATACACTCTGAATACAGCCCGTGTTCTATCTTTGTATCTTCTCTTTCATACAGCTGACTTTGGTGTGTCTGCAAAAAATGACTATACCCTTCACAAACGATCAACTTTCATTGGAACTCCATACTGGTGAGACTCTTTTACGTCATCATTTACCTATTTATTATTATTTCACACAAGTCATACAGATCAACATTAACAGGCTAAGTAAAAGACAGAATTATCATTTTGGTTAAACTCTCCCTTTGAAGCAAAGTTTATTGAACTTAAATAATAAAAAGAAACAATACCATTTTAAAAGGATAGTTCACCAAAAAATGGAAAATTCTGTCTTTAATTACTCACTCTCGTTTCGATCCAAACCCATAAGACCTTCGTTCTTCCTCAGAACACAAATATAAGATATTTTTGATGAAATCCAAGAGCTTTCTGACCCTGCGCAGACAGCAACACAAATGTTATGTTCAAGGCACAGAAAGGTAGTAGGAACATTGTTAAAATAGTCCATATGACATCAGTGGCTCAACAGTAATGTTATTCAACAATTTCTTCTCTTCCGGTCTCAAGTTTCAACAAAATAATCTTAATTTGTTTTCTAAAGATGAACAAAGGTTTTATGGTTTGTAATGACATGAGGGTAATTTAATTACATGATCTTCATTTTTGGGTGAACTATCCCTTTAATGGTGATTATTTCACTGAAAACAACCCTTCTGCCAAAGAACATTAAATTAAAGCAATTTGTCTTTCAAGGATGGCACCTGAGGTGATTATGTGTGAAACATCAAAGGACAATCCCTACACGACTAAAGCTGACATCTGGTCATTGGGCATCACTTTAATTGAAGCTGCTGAGATGGAGCCTCCTCATCATTCTCTCAACCCCATGAGGGTCTTGTTGAAGATCACAAAGTCTCCACCACCCACACTTTCCAATCCTCGCCAATGGTGGGTCGGCACTTCTTTATCCCCTCTCTAGATCTGTTGAGGTTTAGGCTTTATCTTTTTCTTGATTTTTGCCACCAGGTCATCACATTTCCAAGATTTTCTTCGGAGAACCTTGCAGAAGAACCCTGAGTCTCGTTGGGGAGCCCAACAGCTCATGGCCCACCCTTTCGCTTATGCAGGACGAAATGGACGAGCCCTTAAAGAACTCATCGCTGAGGCCAAAGCAGAGGTCACTGAGGTCATAGAGGCTGAGGTAAATACATAAGTTAATGACATGATGTCCAAATATCTATTTCTATTTCAGACAAATGCTGTTTGTTTGAATTTCTATTCATCAAAGAATCCTAGAAAATGTATCAAGGTTTTCTATAAAAATGTTAAGTAGCACAACTGTTTTCAACATTGATAATAATGTTTCTTGAGCAGCAAATCAGTATATTAGAATGATTTCTGAAGGATCATGTGACACTGAAGACTGGAGTAATGATGCTGAAAATTCAGCTTTGCATCACATTGCATTTTAACATGTACACATCTTTTTCTGCATCTTTTCATCTGCAGTCTTTGTTAGATCTTCAGTCTTCTCCAAAGGAGAGCATCACAGCAGAGTCAGAGCAAACAGTGCCACAACCAGGGCAAGTCGGTGAAGAACAAGGACCGCAAGAACCTGAGACCCCTCAGAAGACCTCTGTTCCAGATGGTGTTCCTCAAACTCCCACTGACTCAGAGCCAATAGCTGAGGTTAAAGTAACCCGCAGGGCTTCTCAGGCTACAGACAAAGCTCAGAAGAAGGCAAGACGCCTCTCGGTTCCAGGAAATCTCCTCTCGTTTTTGACTGGTGGCTCCCGCCGCAAATCTGGATTCTGGGGTGAGAGTCCACTTGTTCAAGGACGTAAAGACTCAGAAGTTCCGAGTGCAGTTTTGGAAACTGTGGGAACTTGCCCTTCAGATGACAAAGAAAGTGAAAGCACTGACAAACTGAACAAGCAAACATCTGACGTAGTTGATGGTTCAAGTAATGTGGCTGCTGACACCAAAGACAAGGAAGCTAGAGTAGAAACTGACAAGGAGGAAGCTCAGAACTCAAACCTTGCAAACACACCAGCACAATCAGAGATTGAGACTGATTCCTCTGAAAAGGAAACACTAGATCAAACCAAGGAGGACACTGATGCTGAAGAAAATGTGAAGTCTGATGATTCAGGAAACAATGACCAAACATTTTGGAAATCACTCCAAAAACCTGCTATCATAGACAAAGACACAGCACAACCACAGAGCACACCGGTTACAGCTTTGTGTTTGGAAACCCCACTAGCTAAAAAAACTGAAAGGAATGAGGGAAATTATAAACATGAGTACCTTGATTTGGCCTGTGCTTTGAAAACTTGCAGTTCTCCTCTCACAGTAGACATAAACAAAATCTTAACGGTTGAAATGCCTTCTAATAATGTTCCTGAAAAAGTTCCTGACCTCAAAACAGCACAACAGACAACTGAACCATCAGAAAATGATGCTGTTGATGGAAGAACTGAGAAAGACGGAGAAGAATCAGGAGAACTGGAGACAGATGGAGGAACGGTGGATGCAACAAAAGAGGAAACCTGTGAAAATACCAAGGACGTTGATGTAGTGACAGAAGAACATATAACCAGCGACGAAGATCACATGATGGTAGAGTGTGAGGATGTAAATGAAGTCGTTAAGGAAGAGCATGTTACTACTGAGGTAGGCCATGAAGATGTCAACAGAAGCAATGAAAAGTCTGAGCAAGAGGAAAGCTGTGAAAAAGACCAAGATCTTTGTTCAGAAACAGAGGAAGAGGAACTTTCAACCAACAAGGAAGATGTTACCATGGAGG
Organism: Cirrhinus molitorella; assembly: GCA_033026305.1. Classification (NCBI taxonomy): domain Eukaryota; kingdom Metazoa; phylum Chordata; class Actinopteri; order Cypriniformes; family Cyprinidae; genus Cirrhinus; species Cirrhinus molitorella. Next base: position 24,463,966 of record CM065139.1, on the reverse strand, counting down.
TTGATCAAGAAGATTTAGACTCAAAAAATGAAAACAGTGAAAACACAAGAAAATCTGATCCGGATGAGGAAATGGAAATACCAACCCAAGATGAGTCGACCACTGATTCACAGATGCCAGAGATATCATGTCAAAATAAAGAAGACACCAGTTCTGAAGAAGAAAAGATCATCATTAGTACTGAAGGAGATGCTGCTGGTGATAAAGACAAAGCAAGTCCAACAGAAATCTGTTCAGAAAAGAAAGAAGATGGGACAGATTCAGAGGAACCTGAACAAGAGCTTCAAACAAATACTAATGATATACAGAACATTACAGAAGAGCAATCAAAACATCTTGGTGAAGATACAACAGACGCTCCTGGACCAAAACTGAAAAAGCAAGTGATGTTTGCAGTTCAAGAGGACAAAAATGAGCAGGAAAGGCCACTTGCAAATGGATTGAAAAATTCTGACTTAACAGCACCTCATGAATCTAACGGATCCACACTTAAGGAATCTAATGAAGACATAATTCCACCTCTTTCCCCTACGGAGCCTCCGCTGTCTCCCGGATTTGAAGTGGTAAGTCTAAAACAAACAACTAGCTAAAAACAACCCGGCAAATTACAAACTGTTCTCTTTTTGCATTATTGATTCAGGAATTGCACCCAAGTAGGCGAACTGTTAAAAAGACACGTAAATTTATGGTGGACGGTCGAGAGATGAGTGTCACCACTTCCAAAGTTGTTAGTGAGGGGGACAAGATGGAGCAACAACTGCGCTACAACAGGTAATGAGCCTTTATGCGTTATAGTGGACATGGATGAATGAAAGCATCACATTCATATCTTCTTGGGTGTTTGCAGACGGCAGGAACTGCACGCGTTGAAACTCTTGCAGAGAGAAGAGCAGAGAGAACATAGCCAGCTGGAGCAGAAACTACAGCAGCAGCGAGAGCAGATGTTTCGCCACATAGAACAAGAGATGACTGTAAGCCACATGCACCAAAGCTCTTTGGCCTCAGTTAACCACTTGAGACGTCCTATTTAATAAAAAATGTTTCCATTCGGGTTCTTATTTGAGAACAAAACCCCACTCTTGTAGACACGCTCTTTGTTCATGGATGAAAATTAAGATGCTTGCCTGTTAACAAACTCAGCTGAATGTTTGTCCTGTTGCAGGGCAAGAAGCAGTACTATGATGGTGAGCTTGAGAGACTTGAGAAACAGTACCAGCAGCAAAGCAGCCAAATGGAGGCCGAGCACACGTCCCGGCTCCGGGAGGACGCACGCAGACTCAAGGCCCAGCAGGAGAAAGAGCTAAGCCGCAAGAGCAGCGCATTGAAAGCGGACCCTAAAGAAGTATGGACTGGTGCATTTACCAACACTTACACAGCATTAGGCTCAAATGCATGAAAACAGTCACTCATGTTTGACTGTTTCTGCTTTAGGAGCAGCGGTTTCTGCAGAAGCAGCAACAGGAGCTGAATGAAGCTCTGCAGAAGGGCGTTCAGGAACATAAGAGGAAGGTGGCATCTATGGAGTGGGAGATTACAGTCAAATCCCAGCAGCTCAAGCGAGGTAAGTATGCCACTGCTAATACACTTATTTATGTTACAATTTATGGATGTGGTTGGTCATCCTTTAAAATACACTCTTAAAAATATAGGTTCTAGTCGGCGCCAATAGCCTAGTGATACAGTCAAATCTAAATTTATTCAGACACCTTCAACATTTCTCACATTATCACAGTTTGGAACTCTGAATTAAACTGTGTCAGAACAAATTCATCTTGATAATGTCAAATAACTTTGATAGAAAGGTATGTAACAAAATGTAGTCAGGTCAAAGTGTCAATTTTACTGGTAGTCCACTGTATGAAGAATTTTTGGGTATATCACCGTTTACTTTATTTTGCTGTCTTCACTTAGATAAATGAACTATAGTGTCATGCACCCACTAGTAAAAAAATATCCAAAATTGTATCTGGTGAATAATTTTTGGTTTGACTGTATAATGGCGTTGTGTTATGGGTGTCCCGAGTTCGAATCCCAGCTCAAGGACCTTTCTTGATCCTGCCTCCTCTCTGTCATGTCATAATAAAGTCAAAACTCCAAAAATAAATCTTAAAAAAGACAATGCCAAACAACGGCCATTTTTGGCTTCACAAAGAACCCTTTTTGTGAACAGTTGGTAAAAAAGAACCTTTTTGTAGTATAAAGAACATTTAATCATGTGAAGAACTTTTATTTCACTATAAAGAAACAAGAGTGCCAGATAAATAAAATAAAATAAAAATAAAATAAAGGAATATTTTTTTTACTGTGACTTTTTTTAACGTAAAATATATACCATAAAAACTAATAAACAAAACAGTACAAAACAAAACAGAATATTACTTGTCAAACAAGTAATATTCTAAGTAATATATGTAGATTTACATATCTACATTCCTCAATGATAATAATCGAGTTAACTTCATAATTATGTCGTCTTAATGTTTTCTTAATACATTATTTACAATTTAGTATTTATTTATATGCTTATCCCCACACACCCAAAATTTGAAAAAAACATAACTAAATAATGTTATTTTTACCAGAATTATCAAGTTAATTAGAAATAAAAATGTAAACATTTAAATAAATAGCTTGCTAAATTTAGAAATAAATGTACTTTGATGTATGAAAAATCCATGTCTAAAAATATAGTTAATGTAACACTGAATAATAAATTGACACATTTTTTAATACAAATTTTAAATTGCATTTATTTTTCAGTTTGAAAAGCAAACAAAATTAAGGAATCAGCAAATCCAAAATAAAAATGTAACAATTAATAATAAGTTGATAAATCATTATTAAAACCAACATTAAAATTCACTGAATTAGCAGTCTAAAAAGTGATGTATTTATCATTTTGATATTCTATTTAATGACATTTTAAACATGAATTAAAAAAAAATACTAATTTTCATTAAATTGCTAGTGTTAACTACAGTCCTCTGTGTTCCTAATTAAGATAATACATTAAAATAATATGGTAAGACACACCAGTTTGCATTGCAGTATCAAGCAGCAAAATGAGCTGTTTTGTACAGCTAAAAATAGCTGGACGTGGATGACACCGGAAGCCAGACACATTACATTTACAAATGTCCATTCCTGCTCTTACAGGAAAAATAAGGTGGATATACAGGAGAAGGCAGAATATGATTCTAAACTTAGTTTCCTTCCTTCTCAAGCTCGTGAGGCAGTGATTTGGGAATTGGAACAGCGCCATCTACAGGAGAAGTACCATTTATTCAAACAGCAGGTGAAGGAGCAGTACTCCCTACAAAGACAGCAGCTGACCAAAAGACACAACAAGGTAAATTATGCAGCAACCTCCAAAAGCATTATCTTCTATATTTTCCTGTGTTATCCTGACAGTGCTCTGCGGTTCTGTTCTCTCCTGTGGTAGGATAAAGAGAGAGCGTCTCGGTTCCAGCAAGCTCTACTGGAGGAGCAGAAGTCATTGCAGGCCCAAGAGAGAGTGTCTTTCCATAAGGCCCAAAAAGCTGAAGCAAAGTCCCGTTTGAATCAATTCAAGGCGGAGCTCAGAAAGCAAAGTGTGAACGCTACTGAGCAGCGACAACATCTCACACAGGTATGGATTCTGAAGAAACAAAACATCATGTAGTAAATGAAACCTATACTTAATGAAATTTGCAAAAATTGCAATTGGTCTTTTCTGGTTTGCCCTCAGTTTTTGTCAGAGGAGGAGGCCAAACAGAAGCAAGAGAGACAGAGTCTTCAAGAAAGTCATGAGAACCAACTGAAAGCGGTGCAGGAACAATGTGATGCCAGTGCGGCTGAGCTACAGCAGCTTCAGGTACATCAGCATTAACTTGGGAACAGCTTTGCAGGGAAGGTGGTTTCTTAATGTCTTTGTGTTTGGATTTTAGAATGAGAAGCTCCAAATTCTTGTGGACATGGAGAAGAAAAAGATCAAAGCTCTAGAGGATGAACACACCCTGGAGCTCAACGAATGGAGAGATAAACTTGCATGTAGAAAAGAGGTTAGGAGTGAATAGTAAAAACGAGAGGTTTAAAGCTTTTTAATTGGGAAAATGCATGACGACCGTTGTATGTTTATGTTTAGGTGTTAGAAGAAGACCTCGCTCGCAGACGTAGAGAAAAAGAAGGAAACAGGAGACGAGGCAGTGAGCCGGAAAACCGACATGCAGCTCGCCGTCCAAAGTTCTTCCATAATCTAAGCTTTTCCTGACAAAGTTAAGAAATACTCTAAACCCCAATGCCTTTATGTGCAGTAAATATACACTACTGTTCAAAAGTTTCGGATCTCTTATGTTTTTTGGTCAAGAAATGACTGATTTGTTCGATTTCTGGCCCTCAGCCAAAACTATTTGCTCTGGAACAAGTAACAGATTAGTGAGACCAAAGACTGGATTTACCCCTAAATGATTTATATCTCATGTTTAACCACCATAGAGACATCAGAGCCAGTGGCAAATTCCAGAAGAACTGCCCAAGGCTGCTCTCGGTGGGTTCATGAGCACTGAACTGTAATTTTTGACTAAATGAATTCAGCCTTGGTAAGAGATTACTTTCAAAAACATTAAAATCAAGCCTAAACTTTTGAACAGTAGTCTGTGTGTGTGTGTGTGTGTGTGTGAGTGAGTGAGTGAGTGAGTGAGTGAGTGAGTGTGCTTGTATAGGGCTAGTTGTCACATGGGGTTTATTTTGTGTTAAAAGTTATATTGTGTAAAAGGGATTTTTATTCTTTTAAATTGTTTGTTAAAAATGTTTTTAAAATGAATTCACCCTAAGAAAAAATATGACAACTACTCCCTTGTAAATATACACACATCATATAATAGAATATATGGACGTTTGGGTAAAGTTGCTAAATATTTTTGTCTAGAGTTGATGTATTTTTGTAAATATGTTTAAAATATGCTTAGTCTTAATTCCTCTGGAAGTGTGTCTTGTAGCCTGAAGAACGTTCATGTGTAAATAAATTTCTAAACTATTTTAGACAAAGAGTGTATTCAGATTATATTTCTGTGTGAGCAGCTTTTGAATAGTCATCTTCATGCACACAATAACAGCATACCAGCATGGGCTGTCTGTAAGGCAGCAAAGAAACTTATTACATAAAGCCACACCCCAGACCAATATCTGTCTCTTGACTGGAGTCAGAATTATTTCTATTGAGCTGCTGAGGAGACGTGTTCCTCTATAGCAACCTCTTTATGGTAAGATAAATACTTTTATATTACTAAACGTGTGGACATATTAAACTTTTATTGTGACATTTGAATTGAAAGCAAGAAACAGGAACATAATATATATATATATATTTTTTTTATATTGAAAATATTATTTTGATTTAATGCATTGAAATGTTATGATAAACCCTGGTTTATATGTAAATATTGCCTTATTCTAGCTTCTAACATTTAAAAAGGACTTAACAACTGAACAATAAAATAATTAATTTGTCATGTATCTTAAAGCTCATGTAATTATGAATACTGTTTAACTGCTTTTCATCAAAATCAGACCCTACTTGAAATATATACAAACTGCATACTGCAGGACCATTTAAATGATCTTTCATTTAATTAAAAATCACAAATTCATGTAAATCTTAAACTAATCTAAATGTTAAAAATGATGTTTTTCTTTCTGCCCAAAGAAAAATGCTTAAGATGTATATTAACAACAGAAGGTCTAACCTCCAAACCGCCAAACATGAAATTGCGGATATTACATGCAACATTGATATTACAATAGCAGCAAGGATTATTCATTCACAATGTTTTATGTACAGTAACTATTGTTGATTTTGTTCTCAGTGAAATGCATATGTTTGAAGTATAGCAAAACATTTCAAGATCATTTTGTGTGTTACGGTCTGTTTTATGGACACCAAATGGATAAGATGAAAGTGCTGTATTACTCGATAGGAATGCTTTCTTGTCCATTACATTACTTGTGTTTCACCCCTGTGCAATTTCTAATTCTCCACCAGGGTCCTCCATTAGTGCTGTGGTAAACACTTACTCCATTTTAATGCCTTTTTTTCCAAACAATGAGATGGATCTTTTAGTCTCTAATAAATGCAGCTAACCTGCCTAAACAGGGTTTCTACAGATATGAACAAGTGAAATTTAAGACTTTTTAAGACCTTTTTAATACCACCTCATATGAAATTTAAGACCTAAAGTGGAAATGAAAATATATATTATACTGCATACATATTACATGTAATAGTTAATGTGTTTAATGTAAAAGAAAACAAAATTTCATCACTGTCATAAATTATATTTATTACTAAGATATACTGTGAACTTTTCATACCAGCAGGCAATATTTCACACAAAATATCCCCATAAAATTACCACATCACCGAGATTTTTGGTGGTGTAAATAATTTCTTCTGAAGCAATGTTTTCATGAGTTCTATCAGCTTTTGCATACTTAAATCTTAAATAAAAATAATATTTTTATTTACCTTTATAAAGGCCTGGTTTTTAAACTTTTGTTTAAAGTTGTTTAAATGTATGCATCAATTTTTATGTCAAATTATTACAAATTATCAATAATTTATATATGGCTGTTACCAGTCAGATTAAATAATTTACACTGCAAAATTAAAACTGCAATAAATGATGGTATGAGATCAATGTTTTAAATGCATTTATGAATAAACAAATAAATGTTTTGGGGGAAACGCATATTTTTACTAAACTACCAGTAGGCGGCGGTAAGTCTCTTAATGAGCGAGTCAATATGAGTCATTTCAACTGATTCGTTCAAAATACTGAATCATTTAGTAACAAAGCACCGCCGAGTGTTGCTTGCAGAATGTGCTGCTGTGATCCTCGTTTGGAACTATTTTCGGTAATGAAATGGAATAAAAACTGTAAATATCGTGTTTAAAATGTAAGTTTACTTAACAACTACTTGACTAATTATTTGTTTACTGAACTAAAATCAGTGTAACAGTTGCAATCGTGATAATATTCAGCAAAGCTCGGTTGGTATGTTACTGAACTATATGATGTTATAAATAAACTACACATTTAGAATTTCTTTATGTGTGCTGTTTCGCTCTGTTGTTTTTAAGTCTCTCACTAAGAGACAGGCAACGCGATTTTGATACCAGAAATACAGATCCATTATCAAACACTGTTTACGTTGAATGTATTAAAATGTGAAGAATCATTCTTGTTTTTCGATGCTTCGCGTTTTTTTTTTTAGTCAATCTTCGGTCTGTCCAATGATTGTAAACAATCATTAGGTCCGTCAGACTGAAGATATTTTAGCGGTAATGTGACCAAAATAATTTAAGACTTATCGAATCTGAATTTAAGACATTTTAAGACTTTTTAAGGATCCGCGGACACCCTGCTAAAGTGCATCTGTTTTCTAGCAATCATTTCCATAAGTATTTATATTATAAAGCACCATTCTTTCTCTCATGTATACAGTTAAGCTTTTTTGTTGCATTTGCATTTCAGTAAGCTTCTCAGTCTTAAACTCTGAATTGTGGGCATATGAAGTTTATGCTAACTCGGTGTGCCTTGATTTCTTAGGACCAAAATGGGGCAGTTATGCAAACTTGTACTGTTCACTTTGGTTCTGATGGCAGTGCTACACAATTCATCAGGTGGAAAGAAGACTTCTTCCAGTAAGCCATCACAGGGGACCAAGACCCAATCTAGCTATCCCAGGCAACCCTCCTATCCTTCTGCAGGAAGTAACCCAGGCTACCCTAAGCAGCAGAATCCTGGTAAAGGTGGCTCCAGTCCCGGAGCAGGTAGTTATCCCGCGGGTGGCAGCTATCCTTCGGCTGGTGGCAACACCAAGCAGTATCCGGGAAGAAGTGGGTACAGCCCTGGTGGGTATCCAGCAGGTGGATCTTACCCAGTAAGAACTGGAGGATACCCAGGAGGACATCCAGGAGGACACACTCCCATTGGAGGGGGATATCCCAACTGGAACCCCAAAAATAAGATTCTCAGTCCACGCTATGGAGGCTCATTTGGAGGTGGTGGGTTTGGCAAGGGTGGCTCCCCGTTCTCAAATACAGTGAAAAGCATGGGCTATGGTCCTTCTCCTCAGTCTAAAGGCTTTGCAAAAAAGGCAATGGTAGCTGCAGGCGTTGGTGCAGTGGCAGGAGTGGCCGTAGGCTATGGAGTCGGAAACTTTCAACGCCCCGATTTCCAATTTCGTAACCCTCAGGAGGAACGTCAATACAACCACTATATGTACGAACGTCAGGGCACTCGTTCTAAAGACAGCACTCATTCTAAAGACAGCACTCGTTCTAAAGACAAAAATAAACAAAACAAAGAAGGACCTAACAATACATCAAAGGAACCATCCCAGGCTCAGTCATATGAGCAATACATGAGCACATGCATGAAACGAGAGGATCTTCTGAAAGAGCAGGACACGACAGATTCCGCAGGTCGCAAGAACATTCAGAGAGATGAGCCACTGACTGATGCAGCTATAAATGTAGACCACCTAGGTGAGCTGGAGAAGAATAACACCACATCCCCTACGATGGTTAATGATCATCCAAAGGCTGCTGTGAATCGTGAAGAAGATGATGACACAGTGAGTATCTTACAGATTGGTTATCCAACTCTCATTGAGCAGATGAAAGCTCGGAAGTGTGTTGAGCTGTACTTGGTTTACTCCGAGAGCTTTGCGGAGATGCAGAAAGAAGATAAGGAGGACAGTAAGGGAAGAAATGTTTCCAGTCACTCCAATAACCACAATGGACAACGTGTCTCTGGAGTGCTTCTGTTGCTCACTACTTTCTTTGTGCTTCTTATTAGCACTTAGTAGCCCTGTCAACGTTGATTATTTATAAAGGCATGCAATTGCCCTTCCTTTCCACTCTCACAATCTAGAAATCCAAAGTTGCAGTTACATGTTAAATATTGTATATATTATCAGTTTTGATTGAAAGTTTCTCTGATCTGCTTAAAATGTAACAAGACTGGCTATTTAAACTACAGTATGAGGCAAATATAAAGTGTACTGGCCATATGCATTTTATGAATGTACTTTGATATAATAAATAACTGCATAACATGCAAAACATTTTATTATTATTAAGGTAGTGTGCAGCACTGAAACCATATTGTAATTAATAGAATGTTCACGGATCAGCAAAACTGGTAAAACTGGTATAATTGTGCAGACCAAACCTTAAGTAGAGAGTTGAAACTTGGAGGGATGGTAGTACTCATAGCGACAACAACATCAGATTCAATCGTGCGCCTGGTGAAATTTTCAGGTATTCTGGATTTTTTGTAAAACCTACTATTGCGAACTAGTCCTAGGTTTTTGACCCGATCGGAACCAAACCAGTGCAGAAAGATTCACTGGAGAGCAAATATCAATAATTATCAACAACAGGTCTAACTTTCAAGTCACCATCACAAAGCGATGCCAAAACGAAGTCACAGTGACTATAAGAGTAAAAAATAAAATAAATAAAAATGGCTATTCCTATGCAACCATTTGTTCTATAAACCTATGCAAATCACTGTGCACAGTCTTGGTCAAAAGCCTATAAGGACATCTGCGTATCTCAAAAAAACATGGCAGATGAAGTTTGAGCGCCTGTTAGACAAGGCTGATTGGAACGAAACTCTGTGGGCCTGTTTGACTCATGGCCCCAAAGGTCTGTGAGAAATTTGAAAGAAATTGGCCACTGAGGGACGGCAATATCGTGTTTTACAAGAGCATAAACCAGGGGTGCCTAACCCTGTTCCTGGAAATCTACCTTCCTGCAGAGCTCAGTTCCAACCCTGATCAAACTATCTGTAATTATTAAGTGCTTCTTCAGATTCTAATTAGTTGGTTCAGTTGTGTTTGAACAGTGTTAGAGCTGAACTCTTGCTGGAAGGTAGGACTTCAGGAACAGGGTTGGGCACCCTTGGCATAAACAACTGTGCATTGTGCGTGTTTTTTTTTTATACATACAGTTGAAAACAAAATTATTAACAGAGCAAGAGAATGTTTTCACATTATTTCCTATTATTTTTTTCTTCTAGAAAAAGTCTGATTTTGTATAGTTGCTTGAATAAAAGAATTAAAAAATAAATAAATACAAAACTGCTTAATATATATAGGTTAATATTATTAGTCCCCTTAAGAAATTAATAGTTTGATTAGCTATAGAACAAACCACTGTTGTCCAATGACTTGCCAAATTAACCTAATTTGCCTGATTAACCTAGTCTAGTTAAGCCTAGTTAAGCCTTTAAATTGCTCTTTAAGCTGAGGATTAGTATCTTGTGAAACAACTAGTAAAATAATATGCACTGTCATCATGGCAAAGACAAAAGAAATTAGTTTGGACTTAAGAGAAAGAATTGTTAATGCTCATAAAGATGGAGAAGGATAAACACGTTTATCAAAGCATTTTCAAGTGTAAAGAACTGCAGTGAGATGCATTATCAAGAAGTTTAAAGAGACCAACACAACGGAGAACAAGATGGGCAGAGGCAGGAGGCGAAAGATTTCAAAAACTTTGGAAAGAAAATTAGTGAGAGAGGTTTCTAAAGACCCAAGAACAACTGCCAAGACACTAGTGAATGACCTCAGTAAAGAGCCCTGTCACTAGAGCCCTGCACAGGAATGAACTGCGAGGTTGCCGACCAAGAAAGACTCCACTTCTGAAGAAGAGACACCTCCAAGCTAGAATAAAATTTGCTAAGGACAACCTGGGGGAATGTGATGCATACTGGAAATGTGTCCCTTGGTCAGATGAGACAAAACTAGAGCTTTTTGGCCATAGAGATGTTGCCTATGTTTGCAGAAAGAAGGGAGAGGCATTCAACCCCAAGAACACTGTTCCCACAGTGAAACATGGTGGTGGGAGTATAATGCTGTGGGGATGTTTCAGTGCGTTTGGAACTGGGAATCTCGTCAGGGTTGAAAGAAACATGAAAAAGGAAGACTATAAGAGGATTTTGAAAGACAGCCTCAGACAGTCTGAAAGAAAACTTGGTTTGGGTTGACATTTTGTCTTCCAGCATGATAACAACCCAAAGCATACCTCACTTCTGGTGAAGAAATACCTCCAAATGAGCAAAGTGAGTGTACCTGACTGGCCTGCACAAAGCCCAGACTTGAATCCAATAGAAAATCTGTGTGGCACACAAAAGTCCAGAGTTTGTGCCAGAAGACCAACAAATCTAGAGGAGCTTGAAAGATTTGCTAAGGAAGAATGGGCTGTCATTCCTCAGGAGACATGCTTGAAACTCGTTGAGAACTACAGCAAATGACTAAAGGCTGTTATCAAGCAAAAGGGATACACTATTGACTATTAACATCAGAGGGCTAATAATTTTGACCAGTAGACTTTTTAAAATTATTGGTTATACATTTATTTCTATTTGTATTACAAACTCTAAATGCTTCCTGAATAAAGTATTATGTTTAAAAATGCTGTCATCTTTCAATCATCTTTCTGTTACACAACACTTGGAAGTTATTTGAAAAATAATGAAATATTTTATAAGGGGCTAATAATTTTGTCTCCAACTGTACATGCGATATTCATATCATATGACAGAACTCCTCATTCCAGACAACTTTGCCTCTATAGAACCACTGCTGTCAATCAAATAATTTGTTAAATGATTGAGAAGAGGTAAAAAACCTACTTTTGCAAATTAGAATGTTGAAATTTACCCTTTGGGAAGCTATAACAGGGTTGTTTAAAAAAGGGGCTTGTACAAATTGACCCCAAATCCTATAAAGCCTAAAGGAAAACGCAAAACTTCATGAAACCTAGGGAGCGCATGCGACAGGTGATGCAAAGTTTAAAGGTGATCGGACCACAGCTGGTGCTATAACAGTCATGAACGTTACAAAACATAATATTTCTATGGTAAATTACCTGTGTTCGCAAAAAAACAAAAACACTTGAACACCGGCAATCGCTGCTTGCAGTTATATTTATTATTATTAATATTTCTGGAAAATAAAAACTAATTTATTTTAATAAAATGTTAATAATAATACATTTTCCTGGGAATAAAAAAAGTGTTAACCGTTTAATTCATTTACATTGATTATTTATTTAGTAGTATCTCTAAATGTTCTTTCTCTCATGAATGTGTGGTGTATAATAAAATCTACTTTAGGAAAACAATATTTCTTTTCAACATTTTATAGATCAAACAATTGCTGGTGTGTTTAAAAGCCCCCCAGCAAAATGAAGACCATTGCTATGGTAACATCACAGAGCACACTGAGGCCTTCACATGAGACATGTGGCACGTTGCTAAGAGACCAGGCCATTCAGTAACTGAACGTCATGATTAGGAGAAAGCAATTGGAGGTTCAGCAAACAAAGTGGACAGGAATAAGCAGAGTCAATTATTTATTCAGTTACACTCTGAAAACATTACAAGGTGCAAACAGTGACAGGGGTTAAAATGCCTGCCAAAATACACATCAAACCCTGAAACCAACAGTAATGAAATCACCATAGTGAAAGGAACAGCAAAAGCACTTTTGTTATTTTTTATTTTGCCCATCCCACGACATATAAGGTTATAAGGTCACAGAGTTTGCATCAAATCATTTCAGGTGTATGAGGGAACACAAATATTAGCCCTTAAAATAAAGCTGTTTCAGTTGTATTACATGACATTTGACTGTTTAACCAAAATAAATACAATTCTAAATTAAAATCCACAGTGACATATGATAGCAGAACTGTCAGCCATTAGCAACACAGCATAAGTTAAACATAACATTAACCACATATGGCTAAAACATTTGAATATGTGTTTAATAGTAAAACTGATAAATCAATCTACCAATTTACCTTACCCTGAACCTGGCATAAATATATAAGTAAATATAGGCAACATTTACATTACATTATTATTATTATTATTATATATAGACATAAGCCCCTTTCACACAGTAATACCAGTAAGTTGCCGTAAAATTATCAAAATGACTTTACCGGTAAAAAAGTGCGCTGTTCACACAGGCAATGACATTCTGTCTTTTACCAGTAAAGCACCATTCACACATCAGTTTCAAAATACCGGTAAATTCTGTGACATCATTTGTAAACATGAAGGGGTCACATTCATGCAGAAACAGCTGCTTTTGGCCCAGAAACATTGTATTAAGTCACCTTTCCACTGTTTCCGACATTTGGATACGATTGTCGCATAGAACTTTTAAAGTGTTTGTGAATCAACCGTTAATCTAAGTTTATTCACTATGGTAAAATTATTTTAATGAATATAATGAATGTATGAATATATCGACACAAAACAAATGAAAACCCCCTAAAATAAAAACGTAGTAGGTTTTATGGGGCTATCAACATACATAAAGATTTAATAATTATAAATTATCATAAACACATACAGCACTACCAAATTTTGCTATAAGTTTGATTGCAACCTATAATCATTACTGTTAATAGTGTTCATTATCTGTTTGATTACATCAACTGATTTTACCATACATCTCTGCCATATGTACATCAACATCAACCACTAATAAGCTACTAAATATATTGTAGATACTTTAATTTTCTGTAAAGCTGCTTTGCGATGATTTGCATTTTGAAAAGCGCTTACACAAGTAAACTTGAATTGAATTATAAGATAACTGTTTCTGCCATAATTACTCAAAAGTGCTATTTTACATAAATAGTGTTCGCAGAATAATGTTAAATGGTAATTCTTATCTCACGCTTATAAATTTGATTCAGTTCAAATATTCAAATTCATTTTAAAAAAAAAAACTCCTTGGGCTTTTTTTTTGGTTTGATGTGGCGTGTTAAAAACTGGCCAACCAATAAGATTGGCGCTTTTGTTCACATGCCTGATTATAGTTCTGATTAGAATAAATCACATACTGTCCAGTCGCAAATGTTCAACGAATTTTACGCATCCAAAGCTCAAATCGGATCCAAATTTTACACAGTACAGTGTAAATGCATCATCTGTGTCAGAATGTTATGACTGGTCCAGAGTAGACATGTTACTTCAGCTCGTTCTGAACTGGTACATGCTCTTACCAGGAAATTGCCAGAACAACTTCACCAGTAGGTTTGAAAAGGTCCTGTTTACGTTCTGCGCGCTGTTTATGCGCCCCCAGCGCCTTGCTTTTTTGCAGGAGCGCTCTGAGCACCTGAAGTTGAAAAAAAAAGCTTTTTTCCATTGTCCAATCGAATGTTTTGATGGTTTCCTAGCAACATAAAAAACAGCTGCGCACTGCTCTTTCCCAAAATAGGCAGTTCTGTGCGCCTCGCGTTTTCAGACATAAAAAGCGCGTTCGGTGTGATTGGGGCCTGACTTTTCACAAAAAGAGCAGTGCGCAGCGTTTTTTTATGTTGCTAGGAAACCATCAAACCATTCGATTGGACAATGGAAAAAAACGTAATGACGTCGAGCGCCTTTCTGTACATAGGACGCGTGTCCACCAAAGCATTTTTAGCCTGCTGAAAACGCCGAGCTGTGAGTGCTTGAGAGCGCAGAATGTTTTTTTCCATTGAGATGCCGTGGTTGCTATGATACAAAATATCCATTGAAGTAATGGCAAACACATCACTAATGAAATGTTTCAACAAGCATTATTTTTCATAACAATCATAACAATTATATTAGTTGGGCAATTCCATCTTATAAAGACATAAATACTCGAAGACAAGCAATATTAACTTCTGCAATTGGGGTGGTCGGTAGTCCCGCCCCTTCTCCACTCTAATTGGTTAGCTGATTAGAATGTGACTGTGATGAGCGCAGCTTTTTACTCAAAGTTGAACATTCTTCAACTCTAGGTGTCGAGGAAAAAACGCCCGAACGCTCAGCATGAAAAAGATTCTCAGTGCTCGGCACGCTCCTGCCGTTTTAAAAAATGCGGCACTTCCATTAAGAACAATGAAAAAAATACGCTAGCCGCGGGGAACAACACCTTGGTGGACACACAGCCATAGTTGCTTTTTTTTCAACTTCAGGCGCTCAGAGCGCTCCAAGCAGAAAAGCGTCAATGTCATTGCGTTTTTCCCCATTGTCCAATCGAATGAATGAAGAGGCAGGCCTTTGCGAGGCTGCATGATGGAGGAGAAACTTTTGGTGTCTGTCTCGGGTTACCGGGAGCTGTATTTTTTTTAAGGTTTTAGCTAATATGACAGTTTACTTAACAGCAAAAACCAACCAATTTTAGAGCGCTCACACTATAATCCGTTGATTTGATTGACAGGACTACTGTTTTGATGTTTTCCTAGCAACATAATAAAACGCTGCGCACTGCTCTTTTTAAAAGTCACCAAAAACAAGGCAGTGCGGTGCACCTTGCGTTTTCAGACCTAAAGAACGTGTTCGGTGTGATCGGGGCCTAAGGTGGTTGCACACTAGACAATTTTATTTCCGAAAAATCCTCTGTTGTGTGGTGTCATTACGATTATTTAACTGCTCCCTATAAAGATGGAGTGTCCCCAAACCCAAATCGTAAATCTCAAAAATGATTTACGAGTTCGCACTTACAGATAATAAACTAAGTAAAGGATAAGCGTATTTGGCGTGCTGTCCGGGAGAGGGGTCCGAGCTCGGCAATCGGCCCGAACCCAAAGTGCTTCCCCCCCGGTAGAGGGATGCTGAAAACGAGAGATGGTGAAGGTAAGGCTGCTTTGAGTATATATAGGGATTCTCTCTTGTGCTAATTGGATAGGGAGTGTGATTGCTGATGATGAATTGGCCGTGTTAATTATCTGCGCGTTCTCCTCCCGAAATTTGTTAATAAAACATCACTTCTTAAAGGAGATGCATCTGACATGATCCCGCGATAGCCAATGAGAGCGAGCAAGCGTCATTTACTGGATGTTAGGTGCTTCTGTAGCTGAAACTTGGCAGCCACAAAAAAATGCCACGAAAGCAGAATACACCCCCCATATTCTTTTTTATACATTGTTTTTCACTGTGAAACAGAACGCACGCCGGGAGAGCCAGCTGACAGTGCTGATTGTCTTCCTGTTTTGTTTTTCTCTAGTAACGTTTAAACTACCAAGTCTCAGTGAGATCCCGTGTCACTGTGAAATCGTTCCTACAGTCAACAAGTGTGTGGTCTTGCGGTCTGGTCGAAACGTCTAGTGTGGGCATTCAGAGGATTATAAATTGAAAAAACGGACAAAACCATCTTCATGTCTGTGGTCTCCCATGGTTTTAAAATCGGTTAAGATTTGAAAATCATCTAGTGTGCAGCCAGCTTTACCAATAATTTACTGGTAATTTACCAGTAAAAACTGTATGTGTGAAAGGGGCTATAGACCACTGGTCAAAAGTTTGGATTAATTACAATTTTTAGATATATTTTTCTAAAGAAGTCTCTTGATCATCAAGGCATTTATTTGATGGAAAACACCGTTAAAACAACCATATAGTAAAATGTTATTACAATTTAATGTGTAAAAATGTAATTTACTCCTGATGGCACAGCTGAATATAATTACGTTAGAAGTTTTACTTTTAACTTTTGACCTGTAACTTAACTTAATCTTAAATTTCATGTTTCTCCAAGTATATTGCTGGTGTATATTAGTTTCCTTCATCAAACACTCTTTCAATGAAAATGATTGCATCCTCTGTTAAAAATGCACCCTTTCTGCATCTTGTCTCTCCGTGACAAGAAATGCCTCTGTAACTCATCCCCACATAAAGACATTAGCGACTGTTCCGAGTGTTATGAGGACGCTGGCCATGTGCTCTGAGCTGCCTGTGTTCCTGTAATACCGCCAATCTGAGCGATTATATCCTGGTCCATCAGGGTAATAGCGTCTGTCTTCCTCTGGTGAGCCATCATAGCCATACCCATATCCGTAGCCATACCTCGGTCTGCCCAAAGAACCCAGCCCATAGCCGATGGCCGCTCCACCGAGGGCCCCTGCGGCTGCAGCACCTGCCAGCTTCAGACCCTGCCTGCCTTTGCTGTGGGGCGGAGGCGCTCGAGCTGGCAGACCCACTCCCTTGCCTCTTCCACCAAAACCTCCTCCACGCTTGCAGTGGGCCGAAGGATACAAGGATGCCAAGAGTAACATCCACACCCAAATCATCAGGACCTTCTGATTACCCATCATGACTAAAAAAAAAGTAGAAAATAAATGAATAACAAAAAAGACAGAAATAATTTTCACTCGCAAATCGGTAGTAAATTTCACAGCTAATTTCCCCCTCGCAGGAAATTTGATTGACAGACGATTTTACCGGCAAATCTGCCATTTTGTCCGACAAACAAACCAGAGATGAGAGTAGATAAACGTCGGTAGATTTTAACTAGAAAAATGATGTGCATGCCACAGTTGAAACAAGATACCTCTGTTTATTTTGTGATTTAACAAAGAGATGCAGGAGAAGAGGCAGGCGATGGGTCAATTGACCCATTACAAGCAGCTTTACTACCAGGCCATCTGACCAATAATAACACAGAGCCCGCCATTCTGTCCGACAAACAAATCAGATAGGAGAGTAGATTAATTTCTGTGAACTTAAACTTGTGTATTGACATCTTTCCATGGTTTAAATAAATTCTGAGTTTCATTCGTGTTTTTTCGTTCTTTAAAGTAAAGAATAATGCGAGGGCTGAGAACCAGGAGCGTGTAAGTGACATTCCACCAGCTTTACAGGAGGACCAAAACAAAAGATTTACCAGTTTGATATTACTTTGTGTACTGATTTCAATATTTTATAATAAAAATGTGTACTTACATGGATGACAGCATACTTATTGAACACTATTTTAACATTTATTCAGAAAAAATATTTAAAAAGTCACATACGCCTTTTTGGCACCAATGTTTCATTCTATTTCATATCAAGGGGTGAGGACCAGAGGGGCATAAGTGACATTTCACCAACTTTACAGGAGGACCAAAACAAACAAAAAAATCGATCTGACTTTGTGTGCTGATTTCGTTTTAGAATAAAAATGTGTAAACACATGGATGACAGTATAGTTATTGAACATCATTTTAACATTTACTTTTTTCCATTTCATACATAAAAACATGGGCACATCTGATGACGATTTGAACAAAGCCATTAATGAGTTTAAAAGAAATAACAAAATATTCTGATAAAAAATCAAATAACTAATTAATATTATACAGATATCTTTTCCATGAAATGAGCTTAATAATACATCTTCAGCCGTTAAAAACTTTTCTTTTCATGACTGAACTGCCTGGCTTACATGTGGTGTCAGCTATTTTGACTCAAGTGATATCCACAGGTTTTACCCACAAAACATTTCTCAGTGCCAAAAGGGCTTAAGTCCAGTTAGGCCCTTTTGACACCAACAGGCTTGGTGTGTTCAGAGCTAAGTCTTTTGGTTTCTAATGAATAACTCCAAAATTATTAAGAATTCACTTGTGTCCTTTTTGGCAGTAGAAAGAGTTCATCAAGAGCTTTAATTTGATATATATCAAATTATATATATGTATATATATATATATCTCCATTTCGAAAATTCCAAAATGTCACTTACGCCCTCCTGGTTCTCAACCCTCGGAAGACCTCATGTGTCATTGATCTAATAAGGCAATGTGATCGGTCACAAGACATTAAAGAGCCAGAAAACGCTATTTATTGTTTGAATTTCTTAAAAAATTACAACATTTTAAAGCTGAGACCTTGTTTCATACCAGAAGTAACCTCTGTCTTGTCTGTCGACGTGTTTTCAGTTTCCTCTGCTCCGCGATGTATTTTTCACTGTGTGAGAACATGATGTGTGCCGTGAGAGCGGCATTGTTTGTCGGACATAGCAACAGAAACGAGAGCGGGTTTTGCGAAGGGTCAGTTACAAATAAAGTAACATCAAATGGTATTTTCTTGCAAAACATACTACTCCTAACACCCGATAATCCTTTTTTTACAGTGCAGGGAAATAATTAAAGGAAATTTGACATAGCCTAAAATGTTTTCTAAAATAATATTAGGCTACATCGACATAAAAATATCGTTAGGCTATTTGTACAACTAATTCAATGGTGTATAATGGATTTTTCTATAATAAAATTGTCACACCTGTTATTCTATTTATTTCGGTTATTCAAATATTTGACATAATTTTTTATTGCTATAATTTATTAATGATCTTTTCATCTTCATTATGTACATATGTACAAACTGTTGTTTTTATATTTACTATTACTGATAATATTAAACATGTTTTAAGCCGTTTTTATTATCAAAATTAAATATTTGTTTCGGCTCATTTATTATTTAATTTTTTATTCAACATAATTATTCTAAGCGGAAACATTCTTTGTCAATATTAGACAATTACAGTGCAGCGAGCGGCACAAGTCATCTGAATCTAATTATACGCTCCATTGCACATCAAAAGAGGAGTGCTGACCACTGACAACAAACAAACGTCCTGAATGATGTATCAATTGTCATACTCACAACGAGTGCTGCGATCTGCATTAACTGACACACAATGACCCACTTGTTGTGCCGTAAGTATATATTTCACTTCTTTGACATTGATGTCGTATTGTATTTTAAAACATACTATATATATATATATATATAAACATTTAAATAAATTAAAATGAAATAAACCAATGAAAATCTTTAGGATATCATTTACTGTATCTCAAAATGCACCATTATATATTATATTACATTTGATATACTAAATGTTTAAACTCAGTTATCTCCTTATTTTACAAATCTCATCAAAGCCTCATCTGTTGCTACAAACAGAAGCATCTTACCTGGTGATAGTGCTGATCACTAGCTTCTATTCACCGCTTGAACTGCTCAGCCTTACTGTGAGAAACAGCTCTGTGTTGTAAACAACCACCTTACCGAACTGTCACTTACTCAACAGCAGCCAATGAATGATCAGGGATGCTCAACAGCCCCGCCCACTCGAGAACAAAGGCACAGTAGAAGATGAATTACAGCCTGGTACTAGTCTGGCTTTTACTCATTTAAATGCAGTTTCTATTAAGATTTACATCTTCATTGCTCTCACACTCTATTTTCCCCTTGTGTCTATTATTCCCGGTGATTAATTTTACATATCTCAGTTGTAATAGTAACAGATCAGTGCCTAGGAATAATAAAGAAACATATTAGGAGAGATCACAAGTCTTTGTTCCACATGGAAAATTATGTTTTTTTAAAACATCATTGCCTAACAATGTGGAGCAATGGGTTAATGTAGTGTAGCGTAAGACATATTCTTAGTAAATGGACTTATTTTTTTTTCTTACTGCTCTCTACTGCTATACAGACTGATTTAAATGCTAAAAAATAATCAATAAAATAAAATGTCAATCAATTTAATAACAGTTTTTACCAAGGTAAATGTGCATGAAAAGTTCACTGAAAAATAAAAATATTTCAGCAATTGTCTCAATGTTTTTTATTATCAGTGGAAAAATCTGTGCACATACACTGTAAAATACGTTACAAATAAAAGATATTAAATACTTTTTTAATACCAATAAACATTATTACAAACATTATGCAATAAAATAAGGCAAATACATTAGATTTTCAAATTGTTTTTCTTCACATTTACGTGTATTTAGAGAGAGAACATTCTCACGGCTTATTATTATTATTATCATTGTGCATGAAATGGATCAAACTCTACAGTTTTGGACCTGTTTGCTTTCCTTTGTGAAAAACAAGGCTTTGTAACAGTCTGATGTTTATCATATTGATTTATAGCACTGCTGTATTATGATATTACATAATATGTAAAGATAATAAAAAGCCTAATTTAACTAAAAATATGTTCCTGTTCCTGAGATAGCACTATTTTGTCACTGTTGGTGCTTCAGATGAATGATACATGCCTGCACAGCTTCATCATGTAGTTGAATCAGCTAAAGACCGCATGTATTTTTTGATGATACGGCGCATATCAGCGTATCTGAAATAACAGGAAATAAGGGCAGATAAAAGAAATGAGTGATTCTAAAATGATTCTAAAATGTATTACGTGTGACAACTGTACCTTTTCTTAAGTTTCTGCATCTCTCTTTCTTCTTCCTCTTGCAGCTTAGCAATGAAGCCTTGTAAAACAGGAAGCTCAAACTTGATGTACTGTGCCACCTTGAGGACAAAACTAAGTGTTACAACAATATATACATAGAAAACTTGCACTGTGTATTTGTCACTTCTCTTGCTATTTCTGTAATAAATATTAAGAGTTCTACTTAAGCCAAAATGTGCAGTATACAACCAGACACATTATTAGAATATTGCATCCCGCATTCCATAACAAATGTAAAAAAATAAATAAAAAGATCTTCATTTTTATTTGACATATTTTATTTATTTGACATATTTTAAATATCTTCAGATTTTAGAAAGAGCAATCTAAAATTACAATTATTTAATCAGACTGAAAAGTTTATCTCAGAAAATGAATGAAGGAATGAACAAAGGCTCTAACGTTCTCTATGGAGGCAAAGTTACTTATTAAATTATTTATTACAATCATTACAATCAAAACACATTTTTAAATATAGAATTAAACAGTTAATGACTAAATTAATTAGTTATTATATTACCAGACAAATAATAAATGTAATAAATATCAGCTGTATGTCATTTTAGCATTAGTTTTATGAATTGAAAGCATTCTTGACTTTTCAAAAAAAAAAAAAAAACATAAATACTGTTTATTTATTTACTTATTTATTTGTATTTATTTATTTATTTGTACTAACTAAATAACTAAACTATTTGTATCTATCTAAAAAAAATGGTTAAGTTTATTATAGTTCACATAACAAGGCTCTAGCATCCTTTATGGAGGCAAAATGACTTTAAATCATTTAATAAATATTTTCATTAATATTTAAATATAGAATTAAACAGTTAATGAAAACATAAAAATGACTAAATAAATTATTATATCATTAAACAAATAATACCTGAAATAAATATCAGTTGTATGTCATTTTAGCATAGGTTTCATCTTTAAATTGAATGCATTCTTAACTTAAAAACAAAAACAAAAAACAGTTTGTTTATTTATTTATTTTTATTTATTTACTTAAAAAAAATATAATTTCTCTAAATAACTAAATGGTTACCCTTAGAAAATAAATAAATAAAAAGCTAAAAATAGACAAACAAACAAACAAGCAAATAAATATGGCTCTGGCATCCTTTATGGAGGCAAAATTACCTACCGTTAAAGAAATAATAAATGTAATAAATATCAGTTGTATGTCATTTTAGCATTTGTTTTATCTTTTAATTAAATGCATTCTTGACTTTTCCCCAAAAAACAAACAAACAAAGAAATACGGTTTATTTATTTATAAAAAAAAATTATTTATCTAACTAAATAAAAAATTGTTTAGAAAATAATAAAAAAGATCAAATAAATAAATATGGCTCTAGCATCCTTTATAGAGGGAAAAGTACTTTAATAAGTATTTTACTAAAAATAATTAATATAGAATTAAACAGTTAACGAAAACATAAAAATAACAAAAATTATATCAGGTTTATGTCATTTTACAAACAAACAAACAAACAAACAAATAAATAATGTCTGTTCAGAGAAGAATTTTGAGGAAAAGTAAATATCAATTCAAAGATAATGATAAAAATAAATGTGAAATGATGCTAAAAAAGACAGGTACTAATGTGTTTGACTTAATACTTTATACGTTTTATTAACAATTTATGTATGTATTTAACGATTTATTTAAAATGTTTTAAAAATATTTATTTTAGATGATTATTATTATTTATTATAGATTAGACAGACAGATAGATAGATAGATAGATAACATTTGGTCTCTTACATCATAGGTGACCTCTTCCACTTGGTCCGTCTCCATAAGAAACATTTTGCTGACCTGTTCACAAGGGCCTTGCAAAACTCTGAGCGCCAAAGGATGGTCATTAGGCTTCAGCTGATGTCTCTCTGAATGCAGGAACAGAAATAGGAACTCAGGGGCAAAGAAAACGGCGATATGACACATCACATTTCAGTTGGGACGTACCTCCACTCGTGTGGACGATATAGAGGCTGAATTCATCCGGACTGTTCTCAATCTTGAACTTGTTCAGCAACACCCGCATGACCTGTGCTGTGTTCATACAGCTGTTGACACGAACATTGGTCACAGAGCCGAACGCTGGGGTAAAAACCGCCGTCTGTTTGACAGAAACAACTGTGAGCAAAAGTGTGAGCAAAAGGGTAAATAACATTGCATTCCGGTGACGAAACACGACGCTTGCCCTGTGGTTATAAAAGTGTCCGTTGAAGGAGCATCGATGTCTCCTGAGTCTCCTGATTCCAAGTCTTCGTCCACTAATTCTCTTTCCGCCGAGATCACTCCTGGTCCTCGGGAGCCGACTGGAGTGTGTGGAGTCTTGCTGTTCCTCATCTGGCAGATGAGATAACAAATATATTTAACAAAGCTATGATGTGCAGACAGTGAACGTTGTGTAGTAAAGAAAAAGTAAAGATATTCACCTGCTTCTTCCTTCTCTTCACTTAAGTCTTTTGATTGGTCGCCTGCTGTCGTGACCTCACTGGAAATAAATGGCTCATTTGTTTAATGATTTATAAAAGGCAAAATAAAGGAAACAATTTTGACTTATCTATCCGTTTGTAAAGACCAAAAAAATCGCATTAGTCTCAGTTAAGTGTTTTCACAACGTGTCATCAATCGGCTATATTGGCAGTACTGAATGTAAACAATGCCACTTAACTGAATGAAACTCGCATATTTAGCTAATTATTGCTGCTGAAAATGATCAATTATTGTCATGTTTTGCATTGTAATAATTAGTCAGAACAGAAAAAACATTTGGAGTACTATAGACTGCCAAAAATGATCTTAAAGAAGAAGAGTGCAAAACTGAGGAACAAAAGGCGTTTGTGGTTGGCCAAACTGAACCAGAATTTTCAGGGCGAGGATCTTGACAGCATTCGTGTTTGTTCTTATCATTTTCAGTCAGGATTAGGCTAATACAGGTCCTTCTCAAAAAATTAGCATATTGTGATAAAGTTCATTATTTTCTGTAATGTACTGATAAACATTAGACTTTCATATATTTTAGATTCATTACACACAACTCGAAGTAGTTCAAGCCTTTTATTGTTTTAATATTGATGATTTTGGCATACAGCTCATGAAAACCCAAAATTCCTATCTCAAAAAATTAGCATATTTCATCCGACCAATAAAAGAAAAGTGTTTTTAATACAAAAAAAGTCAACCTTCAAATAATTATGTTCAGTTATGCACTCAATACTTGGTCGGGAATCCTTTTGCAGAAATGACTGCTTCAATGCGGCGTGGCATGGAGGCAATCAGCCTGTGGCACTGCTGAGGTGTTATGGAGGTCCAGGATGCTTCGATAGCGGCCTTAAGCTCATCCAGAGTGTTGGGTCTTGCGTCTCTCAACTTTCTCTTCACAATATCCCACAGATTCTCTATGGGGTTCAGGTCAGGAGAGTTGGCAGGCCAATTGAGCACAGTAATACCATGGTCAGTAAACCATTTACCAGTGGTTTTGGCACTGTGAGCAGGTGCCAGGTCGTGCTGAAAAATGAAATCTTCATCTCCATAAAGCTTTTCAGCAGATGGAAGCATGAAGTGCTCCAAAATCTCCTGATAGCTAGCTGCATTGACCCTGCCCTTGATAAAACACAGTGGACCAACACCAGCAACTGACATGGCACCCCAGACCATCACTGACTGTGGGTACTTGACACTGGACTTCAGGCATTTTGGCATTTCCCTCTCCCCAGTCTTCCTCCAGACTCTGGCACCTTGATTTCCGAATGACATGCAAAATTTGCTTTCATCCGAAAAAAGTACTTTGGACCACTGAGCAACAGTCCAGTGCTGCTTCTCTGTAGCCCAGGTCAGGCGCTTCTGCCGCTGTTTCTGGTTCAAAAGTGGCTTGACCTGGGGAATGCGGCACCTGTAGCCCATTTCCTGCACACGCCTGTACACGGTGGCTCTGGATGTTTCTACTCCAGACTCAGTCCACTGCTTCCGCAGGTCCCCCAAGGTCTGGAATCGGTCCTTCTCCACAATCTTCCTCAGGGTCCGGTCACCTCTTCTCGTTGTGCAGCGTTTTCTGCCACACTTTTTCCTTCCCACAGACCTCTTGCTTGAGGGTGTCAATGATGGCCTTCTGGACAGCAGTCAGGTCGGCAGTCTTACCCATGATTGCGGTTTTGAGTAATGAACCAGGCTGGGAGTTTTTAAAAGCCTCAGGAATCTTTTGCAGGTGTTTAGAGTTAATTAGTTGATTCAGATGATTAGGTTAATAGCTCGTTTAGAGAACCTTTTCATGATATGCTAATTTTTTGAGATAGGAATTTTGGGTTTTCATGAGCTGTATGCCAAAATCATCAATATTAAAACAATAAAGGGCTTGAACTACTTCGAGTTGTGTGTAATGAATCTAAAATATATGAAAGTCTAATGTTTATCAGTACATTACAGAAAATAATGAACTTTATCACAATATGCTAATTTTTTGAGAAGGACCTGTATTTTGCTTTAATACTGCTCGTATGTATCTTGACCACTTAACTTTAGTTTGTCAAAATATTGTGCCCTTTCCTGCTTACTAAGTCCTTCTCTACATGATTTAGCAGCTTCCATGTTTTTATTTTTTATTTATTTATTTTTTTTTTGTGGTTTAGACAGCATAAAATAGCAGAACAACACATTCATTAGTACATTCACTGTGCAATCTATGCTGATTTTATCGCCAGTATGGCCACGCATCTAACTGACCAAATCATGACGTAAAGTGCAAACCAGTGGTGGTCGAAGTACACAAATCAAGGACTTGAGTAAAAGTACAGATATGTATAATAAAATATTACTCCAGTAAAAGTAAAAGTACTCCTTTTTCAATTTTACTCGAGTGAAAGTACAAAAGTACTCGATTTTATATGTACTTAAGTAAAAAAGTACAGATTTATTTTGTAATTTTATATAGGCTACTTAATTTAATTTTATATTAGCAAATATTTTTTTTTTATAATCCTACTGCTTAAAATACCTGGGATTTTCCCAAAATAACCACTATATGGAGTCAAGATAATTTTTTGTTGTTGATATAGACTACATTGATGAGAGTGAAATTTTCACTAGTAAGAAAAAAAGTGTTTTAAAGCTTGTTGTTTTGCAGAACTTCACAGTTATATGATATGAGAGCCTGAAGTTAGGAAGAACATTTTAAGAATATAATTATATTTTTATAATAATAAAAACACCCCTGGCCAAATGCTCCCAGAGGGCATCACTTCCCACTTTGATAATTACTGTAGTTACCATGTTCTGAACATTCAACCACCAAGATAGATTGCATCTGAGATGCAATCTATCTAGCTGGTTGAATAAAAATATTTGGACTTTATATCTAAAAATGACCTCAGCTTAGCACCAGCAAGCTTGTTAGCTAGATAGTTAGCACTAACTAACAATATTTACTTATTTTCAGTATGGTTATTATGAATAAACATGTATGTCTAAATGCGTAGCATTAAAAAGTTGCAGCAGCAGGAAAAAATGTACATGCATGAGCTATTTTATTTAACGTTAATCTGTCTTATTTTAATGTTCTGACCAAATGTTTTTGACCAGAAACATAGAGACGTGTCTGCATTTCAGTGGGCTTAAATAGATCACCCTTTACACCCTTTAGCAGATTTATTTCACAAACAAGTGACCGTTTTGACCTAAATATGATTTTCATTTACAATAATCCTATATTCTACATTAGTAACTTACTTTTCGCAGCGTCAGTCGCGCGCACGCTCTCCCAGTTCAGTTCACTAGAGACTCGCTCTAAACGGCTTATTTGAACCAGTGAGTTGTCGACTCGAGAACAGCTGCAATCGGATCACTTCCAATTCGTGAATGAATCGTTTGGTGCGATTTGCGAGCCGATTTAACAGGTTCATTGAAAAGAATCAGTTTGTTCATGAATCAGACACCGCTTCTGCATCTCGGAGCACGTGGTATATTATAAGGAGTAACGATATGTTTTATGAAATGTAGTGAAGTAAGAAGTACGATCTTATGCTTTGGAATGTAACGTTAGTGAAGTAAAAGTAAAAGTTGCTCAACATAAAACTACTCCAGTAAAGTACAGATACTTGAAAAATGTACTTAGGCCTAAGTACAGTAACGAATTACAACTACTCCACCACTGGTGCAAACCCCTTTATAGTGCAGGGCTGCCAGGTTTTCATAACAAAGCATGGCCAACTGTTACTCAAAAAACCCAAAAGTAGCCCAATCGCATTTCAAGGGGGGTTGTCTGGTAACAATCGCGCTCCAGGGGGTAAAATACACATTTTGTGGTGGGGTTCCTCTGGTAAAATTAGCATTCCAGGAGCTAAATATTACGTTATTGGCAGGATTGCCAGGTTTTCACACCAAAACCCGCCAAAAAACTTAACCAATGGCGTTTTGACGGGGGTCCCCGTTAAAAAATTGCATTCTGGAAGATAAAATACAAATTTTTTTTTGGTCTGGGTTCCCCTGGTAAATTCATATGTTAGGGGCTAAATATGACGTTATTGGGGTCGCTTCAACCCGCGGACATCAAAAACTACCCGCTGCAACAGTGTATACGTAGCCCAATTCAGCGGCAAAACCGCGGACTTGGCAACACTGGTGGTTATTGGGGTCGCTTCAACCTGCGGACATGAAAAACAACCCACTGCAACAGTATGAACTGATGATTTTGAACTGAGGAATTAAGTTGATTTCTGTAGTAATTCACAGATGTGGTATTAACTTGTATATATAACCCAAAACATTAACCAAAAACACTAATAAAAATTATATGAATAATAAAATAGTTCATAAATCCAAAAAAAGGTTAAAAAGTACATATAAAATTCTTCATTACATTAAATATATGTGTAGGACTGTTTTGTATGTCTCAGCTTCTACATTGTGGCAGTGTGACATAATGTCTGACTTGAGTGTGTTGATGTCTGTTTTGCCGCTTAGAGATGTCAGTGAGGGGAATGACCTGTCTGCCTCCTTCTCGTCCTGCATCTGCAGTCTGATTGGCCGCCGTACGCCCCAAAAAACATTGAGCAACCCCTCTATGATCAACTCTCCTTCCTCCTGTGAAAATCATGTAACACTTACATCATCAGTTATATGACATCAGTACAACTGGCTGTCATTTACCAACTAACCAACTAACCTCTCTGTGTCTCAACTGGAGGGCCTCTCCATTGTAATAAAGGTTATATGTGTCAAGGTGTGAGAGAAGGACAGTCCTGTAAACCAAAAGGAAGAAGGAAAAAGGAAAGGAAGTCAGGTTTGCTAGAACGGTGAGAGCGAGAAACATTGCAGTAATATATCAAAATGCACTTACTTGTTTACAAATTTGTTATCGCCAATCTGGACCTTGTCTGAATCCTCACAGTCCATGTCGAGTGAGTGGAAAAACACCAGAAAGCCTGGAAAGAATAATGGGATGAAGTGAAGAAGGATCTCTTCAGAGAAAAAAAGAAGAGGAGGATCTCATGACTTTTCGCCTCATATCGCAAAAGGACCCCAGGCAAGATTCTCACATACACAAACTGAGATAGTGAGCTTAAATCACACTATTACACTATTAAAGGCTGTAAACACACATTTAAGTCTAAAAAGTTTATATTTTACCATGATTTAAAGATAAATATTTCATAATTTTTATTGCTAATACGTAAGTAATGGACAAGAAATGACTAGTACATCACAACCAAGCAATAACTTGTGGTTCAATTAAATAACTTTACAGTGATAGTTCACCCCAAAATGAAAATTCTGTCATCAATAACTCAATCTAATGTTGCTCCAAACTTTAGTACTAACCTGAATATAGTCCACAAGAGAAAATAATAGTTTGACCCTTTAAAATGACCCTGTTCAAAAGTTTGATTCTTGATACTGTGTTGTTACCTGAATGATCCACAGCTGTTTTTTTTTTTTTAGTGATAGTTGTTCAAGAGTTGTTTGTCCCACTGTTCTTCAGAAAAATCTTTCAGGTACCACAAATATTTTTTTTTTCTTTTTTTTTATTGCATTTTTTGGGTATTTTAACCCTTCCTGATATTGACTGTATGATTTTTAGATTCATCTTTTCACACTGAGGGCAACTGAGTGACTCATATGTAACTATTACAGAAGGTTCAAACGCTTACTGATGCTTCAGAAGGAAACACGATGCACTGAGGGGGGTGAAAATTTTGAAAATAATGAAAATGTGTATTTTCCTTATTTTGCCTAAATATCTTTTTTTTCATTGAGTACTGCCATTCAGAAGCTACAAAAGATACTTACATGTTTCTCAGAAGACAAAAAAAGTTAAATTTACACTGATCTTCAAATTCAGCTCCTAATGCATCATGTTTCCTTCTGAAGCATCAGTGAGCATTTGAACCTTCTGTAGTGAAAAGATGGATCTCAAAATTTTACACTCATTCCTTTTGTTGGAAAGGATTCAAATTTATAAGTTCAACAAATATTTTCTTTTGTGGACTATATGTAAATGTAATTTATGTGAAATATCTTATTAAGGCACTAAATAAAAAAAATAACATGCATTTTGTATGACCCCTCTTATTTTGATAAAATAATGAACATTTTGCAGATGCTGCAAGGTGTATGTAAACTTCAACATTCATGTTCTACATACAGGTTTGGAATGAGTAAATAATGACAGGATTTTCATGTTTTGGGTGAACTATCCTTTTAAATCCTTTTGAACTTTTCAAATGCATAAAGACTTCTAGAAGTCTTCTTCACACTAGTTCACTAAAAGTTCCAAAAATGGTTCTTCTATGGCATCACTGCTAAAACCACTTTTGAAAACTTTATTTTAAAGAGTCTAGAGAGCTGAATTCAGTTTTTAAACCAAGATCCATTATATATCAGTGATGATATTTGGTAATGTACCTGCAAAGGTCAAAAGGATAAAATAGGTGACTTACTGTACAAGCAGCACGTGGGAGAATCCAGGAAAGTCAGTTAAAGCAACTCAGGCCCTGGCACTCACATCAGATAACATAACGGTACCAGTCAGCAAACGTGGAAGTCTCGGAAGTCAGCTGGACAGCATGAAACAGCTGTGCCGTGGATAAAAGCGTGTCGTTGACAAGCTAAAGGAGTCTTTGCCCCTCCCTATAAGACTCTTCCTCATTGCAAACGTTCAGTCAGGAAGTTAGCTATTTTCACTCGGGTCGGACTTCCTCCAATCTGCCGCAGATACACACACAATCTGCCCCCAACCACAATTCAACACGCACGCCAAGATAATTACTAACACAGATAATGTTTAGATGGTTTGCTGGGCCAGACAGGAAGTACTCTTGGTCAAGCACATAAACAGGCCTGTGGATTGTCCATTGGGGCAGATGTTAACAGACCGTCCCATGAATGATAGACTAGTGAACACTTCATTTAAAAGAAAGTGTGCTTAGCTGACAGAAATATGCATCATGTAAACACCTTTGTGTGCTAGTACTTTAAAATCCCACTATTGTGAAAGTGTTTTTCTCAAATTTCTTTCTCAAAATACAATAGGCTACTTTTATTCTGAGGAGGCCTGTGTTTAATATAGTAATTGAATTGTTCCTTTTGTGTTTGAGGAAGCTGGGAAATCCTGAAAAAAGAGGAAGCTTTATACGTTTGGAGCTATTTTACAGTATGAATACTGTATGTTTTGACTGATAAACTAGAGTGAGCTAAATAAGGAGGAAAAGAGAGAGAAGGAACAATGAACTGATGCAAAGGCTGCTTTCACTTGTGCCTGCTTAAACTTTCTGATCTTCTCTGGTAACAAACAGGTTTGAGCACAGCATTGCCACCCTGTGGAAGCTAATATAATTACTAACTGATTGATTATCACTTGGTCACTCTGATGTTGTTTATACAGCATTAAATAGTCTTAACATTTAAGCCAAATTTGTTTAGTTTTTCTTATAAGATGAATAATATTAAGCTATCTAATGCAAACCTCTAATGTTTATGCCTCTATTGGTAAAAACACACGTTAAGTTAATAAAAAATAATAATAATAATAATAATAAGGAAATGGAAAAATAAAAATAATAAATAAATAAATAAATAAACAAAGCAGAGTATAGTGCTAGATTAATGCAAAGTTATTTATCTCTGTTTGTTAAAATTGATATTGGAGTATTTATTTAACATAACAATATACTGTGCCACACCACTGAACATTGTAAATAAATGGATGAATTTAAACCCATTCCTCACAAATTACAACCAAAAATAAATAAAAGTAAATGGATGAATGAATGAATTAATTAATAGTCCAGATTGGTGCTGTATAAAAGCTAATTTCTGATGATGAAATTATTCATTAAAATTATAATTAATTATTTTTTTGCAGTATCCTGTGCCGCACTGTTGAATGTGTCATGGTAAATAAATAATAAATAATAAAATAAATTGTTTAAATGTTTTTGTCTCTCCTTGTTAAAATGTATGTTTAATTACTTAACAATAATTAACACAAAAATATTGTGCTAAACTGTTGAATCTCTCATGGCAAGTAAGTAATAAATAATACATTTATTTCTAATTAAAACTAAAAAAGAAAATACATTTTAAAATAATAAATCAATTAAATAATTGTCCAGGATAATATTTAACTAATGCAAATTTTTGATAATGTTTTTGTCCCTCATTCCAAAATGTATATTTAATTACTTAACAATATTTATTTAACATAAAAAATACTGTGTCATATCGTTGAATCTGTCATGGTAAGTAAATAATAAATAATAAATTCCTTCCAAATTAAAAATAATAAATAAATAAATAAATAAATGTCCAGATAAATAATAAATACCTTCCTAATAAATAAATAAATAAATAAAGATTAGTACTTGACTAAGGCAATTCTCTGATACTGTTTTTGTCTCTCCTTGTTAAAATTTATGTTTAATTACTTAAAAATTATTATTTAACAAAGAAAAAACAAAAAAAAACAAAACAAAACAAAAAAAAGGTCAAATAATTAATCAATTAAATAAAATGTGTTGTTAAAATGTATATTTAATTACCTAACAATATTTATTTAACATAAAAACCTTTCATGTCACACCTTTAAATCTGTCATGGTAAGTAAATAATAAATTCCTTCCAAATTAAAAATAGACAAACAAACAAATACATATAAAAAAAAAAACAATAAATGCCTTCCTAATTAAAAAATAATACAAAATAATTAAATAAATGCCCAGATTAATATTTGACTAATGCAAATCCCTGATAATACTTTTGTCTCTCCTTGTTAAAATGTATATTTAATTACTTAATATTTATTTAACATAGAAAATACTGTGCCACACTGATGAATCTGTCATTGTATATAAATAATAATTCAATTCAAATTAAACCAAAAAAGAAAATACATTTTAAAATAATTAAGATGAATACTTGACTAATGGAAATCTTTGATAATGAATTGTCTCTCCTTGTTAAAATTTATATTTAATTACCTAAAAATATTTATTTAACATAAAAAATACTGTGGCACACCATTGAACCTGTCATGGCAAATAAATAATATGTAATAAATTCTTTACAAATTAAAATAAGGAAGTATATAAATAAATAAAAACATTTAAATGAATAAAATAAATAATAAATTCCTTCCTAATTAAAAAAGGCCTTGAACCTTGAACCACCGTTGAACCTGTCATGGCAAATAAAAGGAGGAATTTAAGGAAAGTCCTTCCAAATTAAAACCAATAAATGAATGAAATGAATGGCTAGGAAAGTATTTCCCTCATTTCTGCTACAATCCCACTGTGTATTTTTAAAGTGAAATTTTTGTGTCAATTTTGCATATTTTACTTATTAAATTCAGTGAAATCATATTCATATTCAAATTCTATATATACCAACTTTTGAACACCATGGAATCATAGATGCCTTTATTTCTATGTACAAAATAACAGACAAATAGCAGGCAAACATGCAAAAGTTCATTTATCTAGGCAGAAATGAACTGGTTTAAGGGCACAGATATATCTACATATATACAAATGAGCATTTACAACCTGTCTTGAATGCTGAAGATTAAATTGAGACACACGCAGACGGCCCACATCCTGGTGTTAAAGCATTCAATGCAATCAATCAAAATATTCATTCACATGCTACAGATGATGTGCAAGGCCTAGGTACAAAACACAAGTGTTTCTAGAGAGTCCCTGCGGAGCGCTTGAGGACTAATGGAACGATGCTGAGAGTCGATGTGGAAAAAGAGCCAGGATCATTCTGCACTTCATGCTGCGCTCTAGATGACATTCTCAAACAGCTGCATGGAGCTCATAATGTTCTCGTCCTAATAAAACAGCAGAGAAAAAGCGTCAGTCGCAGATTGTTGCTGACAGCTTCATGTTAGAGGGAGTTTAGAAAATGTCTGGCTGTCACACACTGACAGTGAGGGCCTCCGTATCAACATGAATCAGTCCATTGTTGACATTTATCTGACATTAACTCTGATGGTTCTGTCTTTGCATGGTGAACAACAGATACTTCTAGAAATGACATGATCAAAACAAGAGGATTTAAAGGGGTCATCTTTTCCCTTCTAAGGTTTTACTTGCTGCATATTTTGTTTGTCAAGATTTTTAAGCCAAAACAACTCAGAATGTAGTATTTCATGACCATTTCATGACCATTTTCTTAATCTTATTAATCAGGCCATTTATTTCTGTTTATTTTTTACTGGCAAATGTCATTAATTAATATTCATAAGTCAAGCTGATTTATAATGTGTTCATGCCTACTTTTTTAGATAGTTGCAAATTCGCATTGTTGATATACAAATATATGTATATATACATATGTATACTGATACGCAATATTTTTCAAATGCCAAGTTTTTTTTGTAGCTGGATTTTTAACAAATTGTATTAAATAATATCAAACTATTATTTAAAGATATAAGTTGTGTTTCACATGTGAGTTTGTATCTTGCAATTCAGACTTTTCTTCCTTACAATTCCGAGTCACAATTGTGAGATATATACTCTGAATTCTGAGAAGGCTGTCGCAATTTTGAGTATGTATACTTGGAATTCTGATAAAAAAGTCACAATTGGGTGATATACACTTGGAATTTTGAGAAAAAGGTCACAGTTGTGAGATATATACTCGGAATTCTGAGAAAAAGGTCACAGTTGTGAGATATATACTCGGAATTCTGAGAAAAAGGTCACACTTGCGAGATATATACTCGGAATTCTAAATAAAAAAAATCACAATTGGGTGATATATCTAAATTCTGAGAAAAAGGTCATAATTGCGAGATACATACTCGGAATTTTGAGAAAAAGGTCACAATTGCAAGATACATACTCAGAATTCTGAGAAACAAGTCACAATTGTGAGATGTATAATCGAAATTCTGAGAAAAAGGTCACAATTGCAAGATACATACTCAGAATTCTGAGAAACAAGTCACAATTGTGAGATATGTAATCACAATTCTGGAAAAAAGTCACAATTGTGAGATGTATAATCGAAATTCTGAGAAAAAGGTCACAATTGCGAGATATATACTCAGAATTCTGAAAAAAGGTCACAATTGTGAGATTCTGAGAAAAAAGTCACAATTGGGTGATATATATTCAGAATTTTGAGAAAAAATAAAGTCACATTGACTTTCTGTGAGTTTAAATGGCAGCTCTGAGAAAATAGTCAGAATTGTGAGTTTGTATCACAAATTGTGAGATAAAAAGTCGCAATTACATTCTGTTCACTTAAACCACTCAGAATTTAGTATTTCATGTCCATTTTCTATCCTCTTAAATAATAAATTTTGCATTGTTGCTGGTCCTGTGTGAACTATTTCAAAAGTATTTCCGAATGAGCTGTTTTTGTAGATTAGTTTCTGATGAACATCTGTTTTGGACTAGAGAGGAAGTTTTGAGTTAAAGTATATTTTCGTATTAGCTAAAAACTGTCAAAACATTAAGAAAAGTTTGATTTCGTATGACAATCGGGCCTACCTTTTGACAGGTCTCTATGAACTCCTCGATGGTTACAACACCGTCTCTGTTTCTGTCCATTTTCTAAAACAAGCATGTTGTCAGATTTCAGAGATGATCATGGCTGGCTGATATAACTTCCATGGGATTGCTAAAAGTTTGATACCTGGAAGAATTTCTCCACGTGTTCAAATGCAGCATCATCTTTTACAGATGGAAAGGTGTACCTGCCCATCATGTCATAGATTGACTTCATGATAGCCAGCATTTCCTGAAGAAAATAAATGTTAATTGCGGTAACAATGCCAAAAGCATATTTGTACTAATGAAACAATGTCCAGTCTGTTAACGCTGGTGTTTTGTACCTCTTTAGTGATGTAGCCGTCTTTATTAATGTCATACAGGTTAAAGGCCCACCTCAGTTTCTCTGTCACAGAACCTCGAAGCAGAACAGACAGGCCGATTACAAAGTCCTGCCAAAACACATGTATCAGACCTGATTAGAAAACAAAACTAATGATACAAGTAAAAAAGTAACAGTAATAATTAACCTCTTTTTTGTTATCTGATATAATTAAAAGCTAGTAGACTGATACTCTTGGTAATGAAGTTGAATATAGTAATATAGTTTCTTACCTCAAAACGTATAGAGCCGCTTCGGTCCATGTCAAAAGCATTGAAAAGGAAGTGTGCGTATGTGGTTGCATCTGGAAAAAATAAATGATTAACTCTATTTTTGATATATTTTGATTGTATAACTTACCTACCAGGCAAAAAACTTGGCACACCTACTCATTCTTTATTTATTATGACTTTTACAGATTTTATAATAACAGTCAATTCATAAAACAGTTTTTTGTAGATGCCTGTCACGTCTCACTATCATAATGTACTTGAACCAAGATTATATCCACACTAATCAAGCGCTACCAAATTAGAGTCAGAAATGTGATAATCACTCTACCTCCTTGAGGAAAGAACTGGGAATAAATCGATTTAAATGTCTCCTCATCCACCAATCCGCTGGGACACTCCTATTGAGAAATATAATATAAACCCAAGAACCTAACCCAGCATAAGAAGGAAAGTTTCACTTGTGGCAAACTTAACTTGTGCTTCTTAAGCAGTCTTACATTTTTGAAGCCTCTGTAGAGTGACTGCAGCTCCTTCCTAGTGAACTTGGTCTGAGCCTGGAGCTGCTCCAGACCCTCCGGTTGATGTCGCACCATGGACAGCTCTAGATCACTGTCAGTGCTGTCTGTCAGAGAGAGAGCATGAGGAAGAGAGGGGAGAGGAGCGCCGGGGAGGAGGTGAGTGACTGATATCAGTTGGGTTTTACTCAGGATAGGACAGTAAAGAAGGAAAAGGGTAAAGCATGGAGTGCAGGTGAAAGGACAGCTACATACTTTTGAAAAGAGGAAGACAAAAATAGACACTGTAAACCACAGAACAGGAGCTGTTGGGGAGACAGACGGAGTGGAACAGGAGACCAGGATGGATCGATATCCCTGATTCTCAACTGGTTTCGCTTCAGGGCTCAGAATTTTAATTGGACGTCAAGTGGCGACCCAACACCAAGCACCGAAATTGGCTAACATACAAAAATGTCCTTGAAATTAAAAACTGAAATCTATCACCCTTGTAAAAAAGCCTTACAGGTACAATTACCTAAAATTCGGAGTGAATTCTGACACAACCAAGTAGGACTTCCAGAATAGAAATTTGCTGACAATTTAATCACCCCCATGTCACCCAAGATGTTCATGTCTTTCTTTCTTCAGCTGAAAAGAAATTAAGGTTTTTGAGGAAAATATTCCAGGACTTTTCTCCATATAGTGGACTTCATTGGGGATCAGTAGGTTGAAGGTCCAAATTGCAGATTCAATGCAGCTTCAAAGGGCTCTACAAGATCCCAGGAATAAGGGATAAGGGATAATCTAGCGAAACGATCATTCATTTAAAAAAAAAAAAAAAAAAAAAATATATATATATATATATATATATATATATATATTTATATACTTTTTAACCACAAATGCATTGCACTATAGCTCAACTTCACATATTACGCAGACACTTAACATAGGTGGAAATATGGACCCAATGTTTACATTGAATGTGCAAAGAAAGTCAAACACCCTTTACAAAAAAAGGCAAAACAACGTCAGACGATATTGAAGTTGGAGTTTTTCACCCTACCCTAACTTTTTGAACCAGACGAAGAACTAACCATGCATGACTTTTCCAATTGACTACGTAATGCATGAAGTTGTGGACATGCATTGCAGAGCTATTTTTTTTTGGAAATGTTTCTCAGCTGGGATTGTGTAGAGTCCTTTGAAGCTGTATTGAAACTGCAATTTGGACCTTCAAACCTGTTGATCCTTATTGAAGTCCACTATATGGAGAAAAACCTTAATGTCTTTTGCGACTGAAAAAAGAAAGACATGAACATCTTGGATGAAATGCAAATGAGCAAATTCCCAAGAAATTTTGATTCTGGAAGTGAACTAATCCTTTAAATACAGTATATATTTATAAGTAATTTCATAATTACTTCTGTTGTTTTTTAAATTATGGTGAATGTACTGACATGCATTTATAGTAAACTAAAATACACTATAATGTGATTCTATTGAAACTTGTATACTTATTTAAATATTTTTGTACACGTTACACATTTGTACTGAAGTTTCAATTTAGTGCATTAAAAATATATGAACTTATATGTAAAAATGATTAAAACACTACAGTTATAATGATCAGATTGTTAGACAGTTTTAAAAAGTGCTCTTTTTAAAAGTATACTTAAGTTTGTTCAGAAATGTGCGTTTCATTTAATTAATATTAAGTTATCTGCAAGTACAGTTTTTTAAAGATTTTTTTAAAGATTTGAACAGTGTTGGGGAGTTGCTAGTTACAGCTGTCACGAATCGGGCTTCTGTGGCTCCCTCCTGTCACCACCAGAGGGAGCTGTCACTGGGACTCTGAACATCATCACAAACTCCATTTCCCATAACCCTTTCCTGGCTGATCATCTGCACAGGTGTCAACCATTTCACCTGATTACACTCTGACTATAATTAGACCGTCATTCCACACAGTTCTTCGCAAAGTCTTGTTTTCCCTAGCTGACAATTCTGAGCGTTATCATTCCCGTGTTTCTTTTTCCTGTTGCTGACCTTGTTTGTTTTCCGTTTTTAATTGTTCTCTGCCTGCCTACTGACCCTCGCAGGAAAAACAAACACAGGAATGATAACGCTCGGAATTATCAGCTAGGGAAAACAAGACTTTGCGAAGAACTGTGTGGAATGAGTGTATATTTATAGTCCGAGTGTATTCAGGGGAAATGGCCAACACCTGTGCAGATGATCAGCCAGGAAAGGGGTTATGGGAAATGGAGTTTGTGATGTTGTTCAGAGTCCCTGTGACAGCTCCCTCTGGTGGTGACAGGAGGGAGCCACAGAGGCCCGATTTGTGACATGTGTTATGCAATTTACTAACAAAATCAAAGTAACTGTAATCCATTACTAAAGTCTGTTTGTGTTGGCTGTGCTTTAAAATTATATTATATTAATCTTAATTCAAGTGATTTTTCACTGTAAGGTTAACCCTGCATGGTTAACAGTAAAAACATTAACAGTTGAAAACATTCGTAAAAAATGTAGAAAAGTAATCAATCAGTTACATTACTTGAATAAACTAATTGAAATAGTTACAATACTTATTACATTTTATACAGTGTAACTTGTAATCTGCGACCTAATACATTCACAAAGTAACCTTCCCAACACTGGATTTCATTAAGCACACATTTTTTTCCAACCTGATCTCATGACGAAAATGTACCAGTGAAAACTTTTTCGCAAGACGTGAAATATGTACCGCCATGTACGTTTTGTGACATGTTCGATGTGAAATGTCCACTGAGTAGCACTAAAAGAATCTTCGTTATTCCAGAACCGATGAACGTACATACAATACATTTTATGTGACGTTGGTTTTGCATGTGTCGCCGCAGTTCTGACTTAAAATGTCTGTTGGATGACGCTATAACTCTAATGCTCTGTGACGATATAAAATAACGCACCATCTGCACTACACCTGAACCTACTCAAACATGTCATTATTCGACGTAATGTCGTAGTGAATGACTGAGGGGGAACGTCTAGGTTACATCTGTAACCCCCAGTCCCTGAAGGAGGAAACGAAGACTGTACATCAAACAGTGGTGTATTTGGGATCCCAAATATGTCACTATTCAACGCAACATCGCAGTGAATGACTAAGGGGAAATTGAAGTGATATGTACTTATTGGTACGTATTTCCCGTCTTGCAAAAAAGTTCCCACAGGTATGTTTTCATCATGAGACCATGTAGGTAGTCTTTTTCACAAAGATAATTTAAACTGCATAGGCCCAAACAATATAAAATATTATTAACACGACACAAGCTGAATAAGAAAATTATTTTCCATTTTTGTATAATGCAAATAAAACAGCAGTCGTGTGATTAACCTGTATTTATTGTTAGATTGTCTTTTATTTCAGTAGTTTTGTTGAGAATTGGGTTGCGTAACACCACCTGCTCATGTTTCAATCGGCCTAAATTGCCTTCTTCCAAGTTAAAAAATAATTTGTTTATTTGTATGCATTTTAGCATTGTTTCCCTCACAACCTTAGTAATAACCTGCAACCCACCAGTTGAGAGCCACTGATGTATTTGACATTTACTCACCATCTATGAGACATACGAGAACGTAAAAAGGGAAGGGAAGAGATTTAGAGAATACAGGAATAAGAGAGAAGAGGAAGCAATGCAAAAACAACACATTAGTCGGACTGTACTACAACTGCATGACATTAAATAAATGTATTGCTTCCTACTATGAACATAGCTGTACTCTTATTGAATTATGAGCAGTTGTTACCTCGTTTTCTAGCTAATTTAGATAAGTTTTACAAAAGATTTCTATTTCAAACATCTTATGTACTTTCTATTCATCAAAGAATCCATAAAACAAATCAAAGCTATAAAAAATGTTATTTGAGCAGCAAACCAGCATATTAGAATGATTTCTGAAGGATCATGTGACACTTAAAAAGTAATGATGCTGAAAATTCCATTTTGCATCACAGGAATAAATTACATTTGAAAATATATTCAAATAGAAAACAGTTATATTAAATTGTAATAATATCTCACATTTTTACTGCATTTTTGATTAAATTACCCTTTCCACAGTAAACTAGGGCCAACATCCAAACCATACAATTGTTCTTACCGTCCAGTGACAGCGGTTCCATGATGCCAAACTGTTTGAGCACCATTATAAACAGAAGAATCACTACAGCAACTGCAAACAGCTCCATGCCCTGAATAGCCATTGCTAACTGCGATTAGCTATGCGATTCCTTTAAGAATATTTACAAAGGTCAAAAGGTCATGCTAAATTTCAACTGAACGATTTTAGAAAAAAGCAACTCATCTTGTTCGATCAGTGTTTCTTTGATTGCAACAAGTTCTTAAAGTCTCCAGAGTCCATTCCCGGAAAACAATTCTGAATTCCCGATGCATTAAGCTATAACAAACCACAAATGTAAACCGTAAAGTAACTACGGAGTACAAATGAAACTAAACGTCACTAAGTTAGAAATTCCTCCATGTCCGCAGCCTCTATAACAACATCAAGTGTAGAGAAACCTCCTGCGGCTTTGGTCTCCACGGACTAGTGTGTCATGGTCCTCCTCAGCCTATATATTCCTTATGAAGCACCGAAAGAGTCTTATCTCCAGACTCAGACACTCCCTCTTCCCTCTCCATCTCTCCAGCAATAATGCACAATGATGAGCCAGCCATAATGTATGTTTAGTTGCATTTGATTGGGTGCATGATATATTTACTTGCACTTTATTAATATACTGTACATGGACAAACAAGTGGGGTCTTGGATCTTCGTAAAAGGGGTTAAAAAGGAGATTCTTTTGTGATAATGACAGGCTGACTCTACATTATCCCACTTATTACATGGCTACTTGCCAAGTAAATAAATGAAATGTGATAAAGCAATATGAAATATTGATTTCAGTTCAACTTATTTTATTATGTGAGAGGCCATGGAGTAATATGAGATATAATACATGATGCTAGTAGAGATATATGGGTAAATTGGTTGCCCGAAGCAATTTAGTGAGAACATAAGAATATCTGACCACAGAATCAAGATATTCTGAAGGACCATCTAATAATATCTGTTAATGGTTTATTAAAATTTATTGTGAAGCTGTAATGGTTTGTCTAAAGTGTCTAGAGTGAAAAATAAAGCAAAAAGTAAATATAAAAATATAATTTAGAGAAATTGAAGTAATTTCTAAACTAAATTATTAAAAAAATAAATACAATGTAATAAAAAATTTATACAATTACAAATATGATAAGTTATTAAGTACAAATATGACAAACATAATAATTAGAATAGACCATCTAAATTTAACTTACAGCCTACTAATGTCTATCCTCAGCATCTACTGTACAATAGCTATTAAAACATCCGTAAGGAATCATGACATTATTGCCTCAGTCTACTTCACTTACAAACATGCTCTTAAGTGTTTATGCATTAGCGGAAGGACATTATGACTTTTTTTATGGCTCTTCCGTATGTAAAAAATAATGTGAAAATCTTGACTATGACTTATTGCTCTCTTTCCTGTCTAGATACATGAAACCAGCTTCAAACTGAGGAGCAGAATGAACTGTAAATGCTAAGTTAATGCAGCATTTAAAAAAAAAAAGACATATATGCTGTGAGATGCCAAAGATACCTCAGACAGATGAAAATTATATGAAAAAATATGAAATGCACTGCTGAGGACTGTAACCCAGTGATATATTTGAATTAAATGATATGGGAAAAAACTAAACTTTGACATCTTTGACCTTTGCCCTGAATGTCTATTCACTATTTTACTCATGTTTTTGAGTGAAAATTTGGTGGCTTTTTTCAGCAGTTGGAAGCCTTAGTTTATATTAATATGAGAATGGTGCATCAGAATTTGAAAGGAAGATATACTAATGACTGATTACATGAAAAACTTTACCCATCAAAGGCCTGAGTGCGGGAGGGGAAAGATGACTGCTGATGAGTTTGCACTTATTAATGCATGAGTTTAAACTGGGCACAGGCATCAGAAAGTCAGGGGAAAATCAATACTTGAGCAGAGGACCTGGGCCTTGGGGCCTGCCAGAAACTAACTTCAAAACTCTTTTAACTTCCTCTTAAATCTCTGTCTGCATTAAGTTAAAAAAACATACAAGAATTCTTTGACATTTATGCAAGATAAGCACAAGGGCTGGGGCACTAAAACCAGCCAAAAAAGTTCAAAAGTTCTGTGATTAAAGCTTTTTTTTTTTTTTTTTTTGCTGTTTTTGAAAGTATCTTATGCTCAAAGTTGCATTTATTTGACTAAAAATGCAGTAATATTGTAAAATATTATTATACTTTAAAATAACTGTTTTTCATTTGAATATATTTTAAAATGTAATTTATTTCTGTGATGCAAGGCTGAATTTTCAGCATTATTATTCCAGTCTTTAGTCTCACATGATGCTTAAGAAATCATTCTAATATGCTCATTTGGTGCTCAAATTTTAATAATTATAAATGTTGAAAACAGTTGTGCTGTTTAATATTTCTGTGGAAATTGTGATATATATATATATATATATAGAATTATTTGATTAAAAATGGTTAAAGCATTTATTAAAAAAAAAATGAGAGAGAGACAGTGCAAAATCAGTTCATGAGGAGAGGACATGGGCCTTGGGGCCTGCTAAAAATTAACTTCAAAACTCTCTTAACTTTCTCTTAAATCTCTGTCTGCATTAAGTTAAAAAACAAACAACAATTATTTGACATTTATGCAACATAAGCACAAAGACTAGGGCACTAAAACCAGGCAAAAAAGTTCTGCAATAAAGGTTTGTAATATTTTTTATTGCTTATTTTTACTGTTTTTAAAAGTCTTGTATGT
Source organism: Cirrhinus molitorella (assembly GCA_033026305.1). Classification (NCBI taxonomy): domain Eukaryota; kingdom Metazoa; phylum Chordata; class Actinopteri; order Cypriniformes; family Cyprinidae; genus Cirrhinus; species Cirrhinus molitorella. Next base: position 24,420,880 of record CM065139.1, on the reverse strand, counting down.
TTAAAGCTGCATTTATTTGACCAAAAATACAGTAATATTGTAAAATATCATTGCACTTTAAATAACTGCATTCTATTTGAATATATTTTAAAACAAAATTTATTTATGCAAAGCTGAATTTTCAGCTTCATTACTTCAGTCTTCAGTGTCATGTGATCCTTCAGAAATAATTTTAATATGCTCATTAATTGCTCAAGAAACATTTTGTTTTATTATTATAAATGTTGAAAACAGGTGTGCTACTTAATATTTTTGTGTAAATTGTTATATTTTTTGCAATTATTTGAAGTTAAGCAAATATTTATAGTTGGGGGAAATCAATACTTGAGGAGAGGACATAGGCCTTAGGGCCTGCCAGAAGCTTCAAAACTTTATTAACTTTCTCTTAAATCTCTTTCTGCATTAAATTAAAAAACAAATGATAATTTCTTGACATTTATGCAAGATAAGCACAAGGACTGTGGCATTAAAACCATGCAAAAAAGTTCAAAAGTTCTGTACTTAAGGTCTGTATTATTTTTTTACTGCTCCTGAAAGTCTCTTATGCTCAAAGCAGCATTTATTTGACCAAAAATGTAGTAATATTGTAAAATATTATTACACTTTAAAAGAACTGTTTTCTATTTGAAAATATTTTAAAACTTAATTTATTTCTGTTGTGCAAAGCTGAATTTTCAGCATCATTACTCCAGTCTTCAGTGTCACATGATCTTTCGGAAATAATTTTAATATGCACATTAATTGCTCAACAGTTGTGCTACTTAATATTTTTGAGGAAATTGTGATATATATTTTTTGCAGAATTATTTGATGAAAAAATATTTTTTAAAAAAACAGCATTTATTTAAAAAAAAAAGAAACAGTTGGGGAAAAATCAATACTTGAGCAGAGGGCCTGCCAAAAACTAACTTCAAAGCTTTATTAACTTTCTTTGTCTGCCTTAAGTTAAAAAACAAACCAAAATTTCTTGACATTTATGCAAGATAAGCACAAGGACTGAAGCACTAAAACCAGTCAAAAAAGTTCAAAGTTCTGTACTGAAGGTCTGCAGTATTTTTGTAACTGTTTTAGAAAGTCTCTTATGCTCAAAGCTGCATTTATTTAACCAAAACACAGTAATATTGTAAAATGTTATTACTCTTTAAAATAACTGTTTTCTATTTGAATATATTTTAAAAATATATATTTATTTTTGTGATGCAAAGCTGAATTTTCAAAATCATTACTGCAGTCTTCAGTGTCTTCAGAAATTCTAATATGCTCATGTATTGCTCAATAAAGATTGAAGATTGAGAATAAAGATGTTGAAAACTGTTGTACTGCTTAACAAAGAACAGAAGTTTGAAAGGTAGAATATAATGTAACAAGCAACCATAAAGGATTAATTTTATGTAATTTGGAAACTGCTGTGCATGTTTTTCATAAGTGATGCATTATAGACTTTATAGTATGCATGAGGGTGAATATTATCTCAGGGGAGTGTCTCCATATAAGTGATTAAAACTCAGCGCAGCTCTTAATTTAATGGCCTTGTTGCTGAAACAGCATTATAGGCTATGAGTATGATACATCAAACGAGGCATTATTTATAGACGTCTTGGATTCTGAGTTTGCCTGTAATTATTTACGCACTCTGAAAAGTAAGTCGGGAATTATGTGATATGTAAATGTGAGAAGTATTTACATATTAATATGACTCGCATTAAAAACCAAAGCAATACCGAAACGGATAGTTGTTAATAAGGAAAAACATCTCGACAGGAGATTACTTCATGCAGTTCTACCTTTATCTGATAATTACTGTCAGCATTTCTCTGTGGTTGTCAAGTAATATTGCATTAATAAATCACATTTCCTACATTCAATAAGAAGTGTCAGCATGTTGCATCATTGAATGTTGCACCTACACAAGTCTCACTGCTGAGGGATTTAATAGGAGACTCTAAATAATAGAAATCGGAGATATCGCTGAAAAAAAGACAGATATATGTGAAATAGAGCTTCAGTGACTGTATGGAATCAATTCAGGTTTGTTCATATGAATGTGGCTGAACACAGACACACATAAACAATTATATATTTGGGTTCAGGAGGACCTTTTTTGAGTTTTTGTGTCTTACTATGCAGTAAAATAATATTTTGAAATATTATGTTATGAAATATTATTACAATTTAAAATAACAGTTTTATATTTGAATATATTTTAAAATGTAATTTATTCCTGTGATGCAAAGACAAATTTACTGCATCATTACTCCAGTCTTCAGCATCACATGATCCTTCAGAAATCATTCTAATATACTGATTTGCTGCTCCAGAAATTTTTTTTATTGTTATAAATCTTGAAAACAGTTGTGTTGCTTAAAAGAGACACACAGTGACATACAGACATACAGTTCATTTTTTTCACGTTTTATGTTGCTGTCTTATGTTAAACTGCTTTTTCCACATCAATCTACACTGCATATACCATAATGACAAAGCACAAAACAGGTTTGTAAAAACGTTATTCCATTGCATAAGTATTCATACCCTTTTCTGAGAAAATTTACATTTATCTTAGAAGCATTCATATTTCTTGTAGATGTTACTACACTTCAAGTGGAGCTAACCTCTGGCAAATTCATTTGAATAAGTATGATTTGGAAAGGCACACATATCTTAATAAAAGGTCTAACAGCTGAAAATGGTGAGAGGTGAAGAGGTGAGGAGACGAATGGCAGATAATTGCCAAATAATGTGCAAAATTTGTCACATCATACCCAAAAAGACTTGAGGCTGTAAAGGTGCTTCCTGTACTGAGTTAAGGGTATGAATACTTATGCAATGTACTTATTTCAGTATTTTGTTTTTAATAAATTTGCAAAGTTGTCACAATTCTGTTTTGTGCTTTGTCGTTATGGTGTATGGAGTGTAGACTTAACATAAGGCTGCAACATAAATCGTGAAAAAAAGAAGGGGTATTAATACTTTCTCAAGACACTGTATCACAAAAATCTGAGTTTTTCCTTGTTTAAGTGCTATAACCGGGTCCCCCATGTATCACCCAACCCAGAAAACATGAAAAAGGACAACCCAGTACCTTTGTTTTGTAGCACTACTAAACGTGAAAAAACAAGCCACTCAGATTTCGCTCCCCCTGTGATAGAAAGGGGATGTATAATATTACTCTCCCTTAATCGGCACATTTCTACCCATTGCTCCACCATTTTGTTTTCACAAGTTACAACTGGTACACAGTTGTTATGCCATGGCAAAGTTCGAGCAAAGCATGCTAGCTGTTCTGTCTTTGGCTGCACAGATGAGTAAAGAACACTACTTAGAGTACCAGCCTCAGAGGATGATGAACTAATATAAACATGGGATTTCTTCCCCAGCTGTTTACCCTCACAGACATGACCTACTGTTTTTATAACTCCTGTGTGTTTTTAACAGAAACTTGTGTGGCGCAATAAGTTTATGTGCAATAAGAAATGAAAGATAACTTAATTTAGTACTCACATGCTGTGTGACAGTCGCTTTCTGTGCACATGCCTTGTATATGTGCACTCAGAAAACCCTATTTCAGAAGTCTAAACTAATATTGCGTTAAAATGCATGATTTCAGTGGGATAGACATGATAATCAAAACCAAACAGATTTTTTTTTATCAGAGTATCTGAGGTACGATCTGTAAATGCACCGCCTTGTTCTCGGAAAGGGGGCGGGGAGCAGCAGCTCATTTGCATTTAAAGAGACATGTATGAAAACACTGTGTTTCATGCTTCCAGTCAAAATAGGCATTTTCTAAATTATATAATAAATTGTCTGTCAGGTATTTTGAACTGAAACTTCACACAGGGGACACCTGAGACCTATATATGTATATATAACATATATACAGTGGATACAAAAAGTCTACACACCACTGTATATATATATACACATACATTTAGCCTCAGTCCAATCAGAAGTACCACTACTTACACAGAAACCTATACATCGGAGCATTTTTTAAATACAGATGTCAGATGGATTTAGAGGCTTTTGCATCTGAACTCTTCATATATAATATACAGTGGGTACGGAAAGTATTCTGATCCCCTTAAATTTTTCACTCTTTGTTATATTGCAGCCATTTGCTAAAATCATTTAAGTTATTTTTTTTCCTCATTATTGTACACACAGCACCCCATATTGACAGAAAAACACAGAATTGTTGACATTTTTGCAGATTTAGTAAAAAAGAAAAACTGAAATATCACTTGGTCCTAAGTATTCAGACCTTTTGCTCAGTATTTAGTAGAATCACCCTTTTGATCTAATACAGCCATGAGTCTTTTTGGGAAAGATGCAACAAGTTTTTCACACCTGGATTTGGGGATCCTCTGCCATTCCTCCTTGCAGATCCTCTCCAGTTCTGTCAGGTTGGATGGTAAACATTGGTGGACAGCCATTTTCAGGTCTCTCCAGAGATTGGGTTTAAGTCAGGGCTCTGGCTGGGCCATTCAAGAACAGTCACGGAGTTGTTGTGAAGCCACTCCTTCGTTATTTTAGCTGTGTGCTTAGGGTCATTGTCCAGGATATCCCTGTACTTGGCCGCATTAATCTTTCCCTCGATTGCAACCAGTCGTCCTGTCCCTGCAGCTGAAAAACACGCCCACAGCATGATGCTGCCACCACCATGCTTCACTGTTGGGACTGTATTGGACAGGTGATGAGCAGTGCCTGGTTTTCTCCACACATACCGCTTAGAATTAAGGCCAAAAAGTTCTATCTTGGTCTCATCAGACCAGAGAATCTCATTTCTCACCATCTTGGAGTCCTTCAGGTGTTTTTTTAGCAAACTCCATGCGGGCTTTCATGTGTCTTGCACTGAGGAGAGGCTTCCGTCGGGCCACTCTGCCATAAAGCCCCGACTGGTGGAGGACTGCAGTGATGGTTGACTTTCTACAACTTTCTCCCGTCTCCCGACTGCATCTCTGGAGCTCAGCCACAGTGATCTTTGGATTCTTCTTTACCTCTCTCACCAAGGCTCTTCTCCCCCGATAGCTCAGTTTGGCCGGACAGCCAGCTCTAGGAAGGGTTCTGGTCATCCCAAACGTCTTCCATTTAAGGATTATGGAGGCCACTGTGCTCTTAGGAACCTTAAGTGCAGCAGAAATTTTTTGTAACCTTGGCCAGATCTGTGCCTTGCCACAATTCTGTCTCTGAGCTCTTCAGGCAGTTCCTTTGACCTCATGACATGCACTGTGAGCTGTAAGGTCTTATATAGACAGGTGTGTGGCTTTCCTAATCAAGTCCAATCAGTATAATCAAACACACCCGGACTCAAATGAAGGTGTAGAACCATCTCAAGGATGATCAGAAGAAATTGACAGCACCTGAGTTAAATATATGAGTGTCACATCAAAGGGTCTGAATACTCAGGACCATGTGATATTTCAGTTTTTCTTTTTTAATAAATCTGCAAAAATGTCAACAATTCTGTGTTTTTCTGTCAATATGGGGTGCTGTGTGCACATTAATGAGGAAAAAAATGATTTTAGCAAATGGCTGCAATATAAAGAGTGAAAAATTTAAGGGGGTCTGAATACTTTCCATACCCACTGTATACACACCCCTGTTAAAATGCCAGGTTTAGGTGATTTAAAAAAAAATTAAATACCACAAATAATTTCAGAACTTTTTCCACCTTTATTGTGACCTATAACTTTCATAACTTGAGTACAACTCAATTGCAAAACAAACTGAAATCTTTTTTTCTGTGGAAAATAAAAATAAAAAAACTAAAATAATGTGGTTGCATTAGTGTACACTCCTTAAACTAATACTTTGTCAAAGCACCTTTTGATTTTATTACAGCACTCAGTCTTTTGGGGTATGAGTTTATCAGCATGGCACATCTTGACTTAGCAATATTTGCCCACTCTTCTTCGCAAAAACACTCCAAATCTGCTAGATTGCGAGGGCATCTCTTCTGCACAGCCCTCTTCAGATCACCCCACAAATTTTCAATTGGATTCAGGTCTGGGTTTTGGCTGGGCCATTCTAAAACTTGAATCTTTTTCTGGTAAAGCCATTCTTTTGTTGATTTGGATGTATGCTTAGGGTCATTGTCGTGCTGTAAGATGAAGTTTCTCTTCATCTTCAGCTTTCTTGCACAAGCCTGAAGGTTTTGTGCCAATATTGACTAGTATTTGGGACTGTTCATAATTCCCTCCACCTTAGTAAGGCCCCAGTTCTAGCTGAAGAAAAACAGCCCCAAAGCATGATGCTGCCACCACCATGCTTCACTGTGGGTATGCTGTTCTTTTGGTCATATGCACTGTTGTTTTTGCGCCAAACATACCTTTTGGAATTGTGTCCAAAGAATTCAACCTTGGTTTAATCAGACCATAACACATTTTCCCACATGCTTTTGGAAGACTTCAAATGGCTTTTGCTGTGAGATGCGACTAGGAAAATGTCCTACAAAAAGCCTACTAGAACAGCTGAACTCTATTTGGGGTTAATCAGAAGTACTTTAAATGATGGCAGGTGTACTGACTCCTATTTAACATGAGTTTGAATGTGATTAGTTAATTCTGAACACAGCCACATCCCCAGTTGTAAAAGGGTATGCACACTAATGCAACCACATTACAGTATTTTAGTGTTTTATTTTTATTTCCCACTGAATAAAGATTTCAGATTTTTTGTTTTTCAGTTGAGTTGTACAGGTCACATAAAAGGTGGAAACATTTTTGAAATTATTTATCATGGTCTAATTTTTTTAAATCACATAAACCTGGCATTTTAACAGTGGTGTGTAGACTTTTTATATCCATATATATGACACTAACTTTGTTCAACTCCTGACATGATCATTTAAAGTAGTTGAATTTTCACTCGTTACAAAATATGCTATACTTCTTTTTATGGCACTTCGCTGCACTAAGGTAATTGTATTCGTGAGGGCTCTCCATATTTGCCATCTTCAAAGGCACACTGCCATCTGTTGGGCTCACACTACAAAGTCCAGAGGGGAACAAGTGAAGTCACTGGAGTTCAACTGGACTTTGACTACTTGGGATTCTGTCCTGGTTTCTTCCTCTGATCTATTCTGAATTTTTGCCACCTCTAGCACCCTTTTTTTTTCCTGAGCCACAGTTTCATGTCTGCCCATTCTTCAAAAACACACTATTATTTATATAAAATCAGGTAGCATTCTTCTTTTATTATTAAAAAAAAAATTAGCAAAAGGTAGCATTCTTCTTTTATTATAAAAGAATAAAATAAAAAAAATAATCAACAATTGTACCTTTAGAGATACAGCTTGACAGGACCCTCAAAGGGTGCATATTATAGTAGTAATATGCACCCTTAAAAGTAGGGTAGGCAATTTCGGAGACGTAAAGCATCCTGTAAATACGTATGGTCTTATGCCTTCTGGTGACGATATAAACACATACATTTACTTCAAACTTGCTAAAATCCCACCCTCAGCCCAATCAGAAGTACCAGTACTTACATAGAAAAATATATACTTCATACACCCCTTAGGACAAGACTTCCCTGATTAGTAAAAACCAACAAATCAGAATGAATATTTCTAAATGGATCTAATCTAAATGGATAACCTCTAGGTGCAACTGCTAATTAAATTAAGTCCATTTATAATTATGCATGACATAGTATTTAAATGGAAAATTATTGTGCTTGTGTAATGTATTGGTTTTACTGGATTATATCAAATGAGAAATATTGCTCCTCACAGTTCATAATCCTGTGCCTTTCTAAATCCTGGGCTCAAAAAAGCATTTCATGCTTATAATACTCTTCTTTAGAGGCTTAAGTAATGAAGTAATTGAAAAACAACCTGATTTTAACAGCCTCCAGTAACACTACATTTCACTTGCACAAAGACAAACTTTTCAAGGCTGTCTGGAGTCCCAGATGGTTTGATTCAAGAAGTAAAGTAGAATTATATTTTTGCACCTGATTCAGCAGTGTGTTATTTTGGTCACTGGTCCAGGGAGCCTTTAAAAAATGAACAAGAAATAAAATAATTTATGATTTTTCTTATTTTAAATGCACATAGGCTGTAGAAATGACATCTAGAAAATTAATCTGAGGATTTTTTGGTAAACAGCCCAGGTAGAGGCCTTGTCTGAATATAGAAAAAGAAACTAGATGACACTACAGGCTACAGGAAATGCTGATGGGATGTAGGGATGAAAGTAAACTGGGGTCTCAGTCCTGCAGATGTAGGCACACACGCACGCTACATTACTCACTCTCTGCACACACAGAGGTGCTTTGTCAATTATTTACACCGGATGTTGCAGCTCAGACACGCGCTGTCCCCTCACATGGTCCCTGAGCGGTTTGACACAGGTTACATATTAAATACAGCACAAACCCTAGATTAAAACAACTCTTGGTTGTTACAGAATGATAATTAACTACAACGTTGTAATGTTATTAGAGAGGGGCAGAAGGGGAGGATCAGTGAAAAGAGGATGAAAGCAAAACTAGATGAGGAGGGGGAGAGAAATGCTGTAAGAACAGGAAAATATGACATCAGGTTGAGAGTCTAGTAAGGCAGTGTTGTGGAACAGAAGCAACTGCACTGTATTAGAGAGTACACAGTGTGTGGTACGTTTTTGAAAGAAATTAATACTTTTATTCAGCAAGTACGCATTAAATAAATAAATAAAAAACACAATTAAGACATTTATATTGTTATAAAAGTGTGCTGTTTTCAAAACTATTCATAAAGAATCTTAAAGGATTAGTTCACTTTCAGAATAAATTTTTCCTGATAATTTACTCACCCCTGTCATCAAGATGAATGTATTTCTTTCTTCAGTTGAAAAGAAATTAAGGTTTTTGAGGAAAACATTCCATTTTTCTCCATATAGTGGACTTTAATGGGGATCAGCGGGCTGAAGGTCCAAATTGCGTTTTTTACATAATCACTTTGGAAAGGTCACGGCGAACCCTAGGGTAGGGTGAAAACTCTCAATCTCATTTTCTCCTCCAGCTTCAAAATCGTCTGACATTGTTGCTTTACCTTTTTTTGTAAAGGGCGTTTGACTTTCTTTGCATATTTGCTTTGTAAACACTGGGTTGGTACTTTCTCCGACATCACGCGTGAACTTTCCAAGGTCAAGCTAGTGCAATATGAGCATTTGTGGTTAAAAAGTACATACATTTTAATTTTTTGTAGAAATTGACAGATCGTTTCGCAACATAAGACCCTTATTCCTCGGCTGGGATCGTGTAGAGCTGCATTGAAACTGCAATTTGGACCTTCAACCCGTTGATCTCTATTGAAGTCCACCAGAAGGAGGAAAATCCTGGAATGTTTTCCTCTAAAATTTCTTTTTGACTGAAGAAAGAAAGACATGAACATCTTGGATGACATGGGGGTGAGTAAATCATCAGAAAATTTTGTGAAAGTGAACTAATCCTTTAAAAACTGTTTTATAGTTTCCTCAAAAAAAAATCACTCTGTTTTTAAATATTAATAATAATAGTAAATGTTTCCTGAGAAGCAAATCAACATTTGACACTGCAGCAGACCAGAGTAACGTTTAGTGAAAATTTAGCTTTGCCATCACAGTAGTAAATTATATTTTAAAATATATTAAGAAAGAAACTGATTGTTTTTGGATTGAATTTGCTTTGTTAGACCTATTAATTAAACTACTTATGACTAATTTAAATATTTTTATTTTCGGAAAGGAAAGCAATGCATAATGTGTGCAAGTAAAGTACTGTGTTTATAACATTTTGTCAACGACAATCATTCCACATTTTTAAAAAGAAAAATTGCATTAAAAAAAAAACACCACTAATATCAGTCTTTCTGGAAAAAAAAATACAGTGACTTGCAAAAGTATTCATACCATTTCATTTTTTTCACATTTTGTTATGATGATGTTGCCTAATGTTAAACTGCTATAAATTACTTTTTTTCCCACATCAATCTACAATCCATACACCATAATGGCAAAGCAAAAAAGGGCTATCTGTTAAATCTGTTAAAAACAAACAAAAAACAAAAAAACAAATGATTCCATTGCATAAGTATTTATATCCTTATCTGGGACAATTGACATTTAGCTCAGGAGCATTCATATTGCTTGTAAATGTTGCTACACTTCGAGTGAAGTTAACCTGTGGCAAATTCAATTGAATGGGTATTATTTGGAAAGGCACACTGTCTTAATATCAGATCATATTAAAGCAGAAACCAAGCCCTGAGGTAAAAAAAAAAAAACTGCCTGTGAAACAACCACGACTCTTCCTAGAGCTAAACAACTGATGAAGAAGGGCCTTGTCTAGAGTGGTGACCAAGAACCTGTTGGTCACTCTAGTTGAGCTCCATGATCATATATGCAGGGAGAAACTTACAGAAAGACAAAAATCACTGTAACACTCCATGGATCTTATGGTGATGTGGCAAGACTCAATCCTCTCCTTAATGAAGACACATGAAACCATAAGCACATAGCAAGTGTGGCTTACAGACAACTCTGTCAGTGTCCTTGAGTGTCCCAGCCAGAGCCTGGGATTGAACACAACAAAACATTTCTGGAGAAACCTGGAAATGTCTTCCAGAGCTTGAGAGGTGAAGAGATGAGGCGAAGAATGGCAGATAATTTTCAAATATTCATGTGCAAATCTTGCTGCATCATACCCACAAAGACTTGTAAGGCTGTAAAGGTGCTTCAGCTAAGTACTAAGTTAAGGGTATGAATACTTATGCAATGTACTTATTTCAGTTTTCTTTACTTTTAATACATTTACTAAGTTGTGACAATTCTGTTTTTTCTTTGTCATTATGGCGCATGGAGTGTAGATTTATGGAAAAAAAAAAACATAAGGCAGCAACATAAAAAAGTGAAAAAAAAAACGAAGGGGTATGAATACTTGCAAGTCACTGTAAATAAATAAAGGACGAGTGAAAATACATTGAAAAACAGTGTAGGACTACTATATCAGTGCTCTTGGAATGTTGCTCGACCAATCAAATTTAGTGTAATTCAACTGTTCCAAAAGTGCTAATACAGAATATAACAGCTGGGGGACATTTCACGGATTGTATTGCTTGCTTGTGTTAACAGCACAACCAGAAGGAATGTGTTTATTCTCAGTTCGGGATCGTTCGGAGCAGCATTTTGTTCACCAAAGGGAGCATGAAATGGAAAACCCGGATTGGAGCATATGCTACTTTCAAGCAATGTCTTGATTTGAATGATGCTATATATATGCTAAGCGCACATAAACAGGACATAAACATCTACCTGTGTTCATGCCAGTTAAAAAATGATGGCAGAAGCAAGTACTACACTGAATATTTCTAAAAGGTCTGCATACAATTTTATGAATGCTATTTTAAACCTCTCTAATTTGTTTCCTCCATCTGGATCATGGCTAGCACATAGCGTTCAAAACATTTTCTGGGTTTTTACTTGAGCCCTGGGGCGCCGCACTGGCGATGATCCATTTGACCAGACAGCATTTCATGAGGGACTTGCGGGAGATGCGCGGCTTCTGCCACTTCCCGTCGCTCTCCTTCTGCCCGCTGGGGTCCCCATCCCGCCCGTTGGCATCAGGCAGCAGACCTCCATCGACGCCCTTCTGTCCATCTGCCTGGAGGGCAAAGACAATGGGAAAACACATTAAAAGAGCACAGATCTTAAAAGGAAGTCAAAGCGGTCACACAAAATCTCTTTGAATATGCTGTTATTGCTTTTTTCATTATGACATCAGCATGGTTTTGGGGATATTACCCCTACAGTTAATTTTTAATTGGTTAAACTGATAGCATTGCAACTCGCCACGTTATGCTCCCCTGCCACCCAGAGATGGTTCCACCATCGGCAACAGAAATAACAAACACATCAAAGACGAGTAAGGTGAGAGACGTGCTAAAAGAGACACAGAGAAAAAATGAGCAAAATACAAAAGTAAGAGTGAGGAAAGTGTCTAAGGAATTGCAGCTTTAAAGAAAAATATTAAATGCGCCTTCAAAAATACATCTGTCCTCATGGAAATGCACACATCTGTGAAAATTCACTTGTTAAAAACAAACAAAAAACAAAAAAACAAATGATTCCATTGCATAAGTATTTATATCCTTATCTGGGACAATTGACATTTAGCTCAGGAGCATTCATATTGCTTGTAAATGTTGCTACACTTCGAGTGAAGTTAACCTGTGGCAAATTCAATTGAATGGGTATTATTTGGAAAGGCACACTGTCTTAATATCAGATCATATTAAAGCAGAAACCAAGCCCTGAGGTAAAAAAAAAAAAACTGCCACCCAGAGATGGTTCCACCATCGGCAACAGAAATAACAAACACATCAAAGACGAGTAAGGTGAGAGACGTGCTAAAAGAGACACAGAGAAAAAATGAGCAAAATACAAAAGTAAGAGTGAGGAAAGTGTCTAAGGAATTGCAGCTTTAAAGAAAAATATTAAATGCGCCTTCAAAAATACATCTGTCCTCATGGAAATGCACACATCTGTGAAAATTCACTTGCGTGTGCGAAGTATTGTTCATCTTGAATGGCGTGAGGAATCCTGTAAGGGCCCTCACTTTTTTTTTCTTGTTCTTATTTGAATATAAAAAGACAGTAAGCTTTGCTCTGAACATTTAGAGCATCACTAAATAATTCAACCTCTCTAAAAACAGCATCAATAAAACATCAGGGGCCAGCATCATTTCTGAGGGCCGGCATGTGTTAAATATTGCCATGAAAGAGAATTTGTATTAGTCACCAAAGAACAACAAAGAACATTTTTAATTCTCCAAAAACACGCTGAATTTAAGCACTTAAGAGTTGTAAATACCTACAAGCACTAATTTGCTTCACTACACATCTGCCCTGACAGGCAGTGGGGAGTGTTACATAACCACACCAGCAAATTCATTGCAGAGAGGAAGACTGTCCTTCCTGACTGTATTTGTTTGTTCTACTGCGATTTGGTTGATAACAGTGCTCAATGTCATGTGGGCATGTGTGTATTTTTGCTGGACTGTCATGTTGTCACCTACAGACCTTGGCACCTGCTGCATTATTGACAGGGCTATAGTGAGTCAGTCGAGTGTATCGTGTACGGTAAGCAATGTCAACATAGCAGGCTCCAATTAATCTCTGGCTTGACCACTGTGACTGCTCAACCTGTCCCAAACAACCACATATGGCACCTTCAACACAAACAGTCCTTGATATCCCCACAGGAACACCAGGGTAGCTGCGTCAGTGGCACTGCACTGGTACTATAAAAAGAGAGCAGCATGATATACAAGTGATTTTGGTGAGAGTGATAGTGATTCTTCCCAGCAGGCACAGGACGTTAATATAACGTCAGGTTGACGTTGGACCCCAACGTCGGAAAGACGTTGCATTTTGATTGAAAATGTGAATCAGGTTGACGCCAGTATTTGACGTTGACTTAACATTAGATTTTGGTTACACAACATAACGACAAAATATCAACGTCAGCTGACGTCAGTATTGGACTTCAAATTAACGGTGACATTAGACATTGAACTGACATTGAATTTTAGTCACCCGGCATCACAACTGAAATTTCCTGTTAAAATAACCAGCATATGCTGGTTAGGTATGTTTTGAAGCATGACAGCTGGTTTGAGCCCGTTTAAGATGGTCATGTACTGGTCCTAAGCTGGTTCTAAGCAACTAACCTGCTCATTACCAACTAAGGACCAGCTTAAACCAGCTGCCATGCTTCAAAACATACTTAACCAGTATATGCTGTTTTTTAAATAGGGTTTAACCAAATATCAATGGATTATGACGTTGTATGCCTGCTGGGTTGCTTATGAAGGTTGCAGATTTATTGACTTCATAACCTTTAATCAAATCAATCCATTTGTCTTGTTCTCTACCAGAGTGAACTTTCAATACAGTACCCTGCAAACATGCCCTTGCGGGGCCCATGCTGGCTTTTTGCAGGCACAGTGGGCTAGGGCCAGCCCACTCCAAACCTAAACAGGCCCAATGCAGGCTTGCCCAGGCCAGGCCCACAGCTTTGGGCCCACCACAGGCTCGCTGTGAGCAGGCCACACTAGCGGACTGTCCACATTAATCCCATGATGGCCCAGTGTGGGCCAGCCCGTTTGGGCCCAAAGCAACTTTTGTATCCTTTGGGCCCATGCAGGTTTTGTGTAGGCAGCCCAACTAGGTGAATGCAAATAACATTGACTGGCCATTCTTTAGCCACTCAATTGAACTGGAATGGCTTAACCAAAAAGAGACCTTTTCAGAACCTGTTCATATAGGCCAGGGATCCATAAATCTGGTTCACAAGATCCACTTTCCTGCAGAGTTCAGCTGTAAACTTAATCGTATTTGAGGTGTAACAGACATGAGGATGTTAAAAAGAATTTTGTAGGCAGTTTTCTTCCTTACCACTAAAGCCCCTTTCACACAGAGATTCCGGAAAATACACAGGTAATGCGTTCCGGGAACTGTCCTGGGATCGTTTGATTTTGGTTCATTCACACTGCCAGTGATTTTCCGGAATATGTGCGTGCGTTCACACACAACCCGTAAAGATCCCGTAAAGACACGTGACATTAGCACATTAGGTTATAATGCGATGTGTACCGTTTCACTAAACTGGAGAATGATTTCCACTTCAGCGCCGATAGTAAGAAGAGATGCCTTCAAAACATTCGGTAAAAGAGTCGCACAATAACGTGCATCTTCACTTTTACATAGCCTTTACAGCATTGGTTCTGGCTTTTGTTCACACAGTGCTCGTTTTGTGACTGATCCTGGCAATGTTACTAGGTCCCCAACCCAGAATCGTTCCCGGAATCAATCCTGGGACGTGTTTGCATTCACACAGAAGGCACTCCGGCAATGTTACGGCAATTTTCCAGAATCAACGGGCAGTGTGAAAGGAGCTTAAGAGTGCTAAGGTGTTTTAGGTTTCCTTAAGTAAAGCTATGTGGGTAGAGTGAGTCAGCAATAGCAAGTAGCAGTAGTTTGGGAAATGTGCAATTTCTTCAAGCCCAGTCTAAAGTAAGGAGTTGTTTTTTTTATTTAAGAGTGTACATTGCTGATGTATTTTGCAGAGATGTTACAAATGTATGGCCTATGTTTGGATTTGCTAAGAGTTTAAAACAGTGTATCTGTATACATTTTAGAAGGACTCCTTATTGGTAAGGTCACCACATCATGGACAAAATCTCAGAGGTTCTGCACTGGCAGCCCGTTGGGGACCCTTAGGCTAGCCTTAAGTGGGCCTGTAAAGGGCCAGTGCAGGCTTGTTTGCAGGGTAACTGCTGTTGGATTGAATGGTTACACAGCAACATGACTACACAAGAAACAACACTAAAGCACCTGGCCAAAACAAGGCATGTTTATTTATATAGCACATTTCATACACAGTGGTCACTGTGCTGTAATAGTTGAGAACCAACAGACTGCTCTAAAATTATTTTAGAGCATCACTATTTTAACAGATTATAGAGCAAAACTAGGTGAGCAGACTTCAGATATCTGAAATTATTCCATAGCAGACCTATTCAGGCAGATTATAGAGCGACACTAGCTGAGCAGACTTCAGAACAGGTATCTGAAATTATTCTGGTGCAGCACTATCTGGGCAGATTATAGAGTGACACTATCTGAGCAGACTTCAGAGCAGTGTTATCTGAAATTATTCTAGAGCAGCACTATCTGGGCAAATTAT
Organism: Cirrhinus molitorella; assembly: GCA_033026305.1. Taxonomy (NCBI): domain Eukaryota; kingdom Metazoa; phylum Chordata; class Actinopteri; order Cypriniformes; family Cyprinidae; genus Cirrhinus; species Cirrhinus molitorella. The sequence goes on along the minus strand of CM065139.1, from coordinate 24,405,170 downwards.
AGAGCAACACTAGCTGAGCAGACTTCCCATGATGGCCCAGTTTGGGCCCAGAGCACCTTTTGTATCCTTTGGGCCCATGCAGGTTCATAACCTGTTGTTTCAAATAGGCCAGGGATCCTCAAATCTGGCTCACAAGATACACTTTTTTGTAGAGTTTAGACCTAACTTTAATCAAACACATGTGAGCTAGCAATAGCAAGCAGCAGTATCTAGCATGGCTAACCTGCTGAACACATTGTGCTGTGTCCCGGTTGGGAAATTTTTTTGGTTCTATTTAAAAGTATACATTGCTGATGTTTTTTGCAGAGATGTTATATGTATGTATGGCCTATACTTGGATTGATGCTTTTAGTTTAGGACAGTGTATTTGTATGCATTCAGAAGGACTCTTTACTGTTAAGGTCACCACATCATGGTACACAGAAATATGGATTTATAGTTATTTTCGACATGGAACCATAGTCTATTTTATTTTTCATAGACTATATTTGACTGTTCCTGGTTAGGAAGAGTCTGGTGTTTGAGAGGTGTGTCGTGTTTTCATTACAAGAGGTTGGATTATTCATTTGCTATCAGTCAACTTCAGCTATGAACAGTGTTTGGACACTGATGTAAGACAGAGACATCTATCACACACATTTCACATTAACTTTCACATGATGAAATCCTACAATCTTACATTGCTTCGTTTGCTTTCTTTTTTTGTGTGTGTATTTACATTTGTGGTTATATATAGCTGTATCAACCTAAATTTAATGTTTTTTATTTTGTATTCATTGATTTGAAATCCCTTTGACTAATGTACATTTTTAACAATACAGACATTAGTTATGTGGTGGCTGCATCCATTTCTGATGTATAGTATGTGTTTTTCCCAAAGACTTAAGTTATATATAAGTTATATCTACCTGAAATGATTGTAGAGCAGCACTATCTGAGCAGATTGCAGAGCAACACTATCTGAGCAGAATTCAGAGCAGCACTATCTGAAATTATTCCAGGGGAAGGGATTCCTGTTGTCATCCTGCAAACAAGCCTGCACTGGCCCTTTACAGGCCCACTTAGGGTTTGCCTAAGGGCCCCCAGAGGGCTGACAGCACAGGGCATCCGAGTCTTTGCTCTCTGGCAAAACGCTGGTCCCTTAGCGCTGGCCATGTATGGGCACCCGCACTGTTAATTTACAACAATACATATGTTTCACTTTAAATACTCTTTAGCTACTATGACTTAAGTCTTTAGGGAAAACGGTTATTATACATTTTAAATGGATGCAGTCACCACATAACTAATGTCTGTATTATCAAAAATGTACAGTAGTCAAAGGGATTTCAGATCAATGGATCTGTTAAATACAAAATAGAAAACATTCAATTCAGGTTAATAAAGCTACATATAGCCAGCAATGTAAATACACAAAAGTACAAAAAACAAACAAACAAACAAACAAAAAAACCAAAACAAAACAAAAGAAAGCCAACAAAAGCAATATAAGATTGTAGGATTTTTATCATGTGAAAGTTGATGTGTCCAAACATTTATTTATATAGCACGATTAATTACAACTTCTGTTGACCAATGTGCTTTCCAACAAGTTGTCAAAACAGTGAAACACACAGAAAACAAACAGAAAAATTATAAAATCATACAAATGTCTCATCAACCACATGCTTTAAAAAAATAAAAAATCCTTTAGCCTAGACTTATAAATACTGAGAGAAGAAACTTGTCTAATAGAAAGTGGCAAGGCATTCCAGAGCCTGGGGGCAGCAACACAAACAGCATGATCTCCTCTATATTTAAGCCTCGACTTAGGAGTAAACAATAGATCCTGGTTGGAAGACCGGAGGGATTTAGTGGATTGATACTCAGTCAATAAATCGCATAGATAGGTGGGGGCCAAACCTTTTAAAGATTTAAAAACAAGAAGCAAAATTCTAAAATCCACTCTAAAAAGTTGGCTGATAGCAAATGAATAATCTAACCTCTTGTAATGAAAACACACCACGGCCCTCAAACACCAGACTCTTCCTAACCAGGAACAATCAAGCGCAGTCCAGACTATGGTCCCACATCGAAAAGAACTTTAAATCCATATTCAAACTGGACAATGATGTGGTGACCTCACCAATAAAGAGTCCTTCTAAAATGCATACAAATACGCTGTCCTAAACTCTTAGTATCAATCCAAACATAGGCCATACATAAATGGAATATCTCTGCAAAAAAAAAAAAACATCAGTAATGTACACTTCTACATAGCAGAGCTGTGCCGATATTCGCACGCGATTATCATGCGTATCTCATCAGTAATGCCGGCTCTGTGATTAGAAAAATTGTGATTGTCGTAAATCTCATTCACGTGTTCATTCCTGCAGCCACGTTTACTACACAGAGCCGTAGTTCACTGACAAGCTATGCAGTTTCACATGCATTATTGATGTGTATTGCCTGCGATAATGAAGAACTTCTTACTTTAAGGCCGGGACACACCAACCCGACATCATCATTTCATCGGGCTCACGTGGGCAGAAGTTTGCCGTCGGGCTTGTTGTGGCCATCGGCGAAAGAGAGCGCTCTGATTGGCTGTTCAGACATCGAATCAGAGCACGTGGAGGACTTGAACGTGAAGTGACGTAACAAGCAAACAACGGAGTCAAGAGGGAACCGGCTCGCTGTCATTTCGCACAATTGTCTTTCGGAGAAAATACAGACTACTGCCATCTGCAGGTACGCAAAGGTATATATCCTCACGCACGCGCAGAAAGCACCTTCTAGTTTGTAGTCGGGCGTCGTCGGTTCAGTGTGTTCGAGCTCAGTTTTTTTGCCCAGACGCCCGCAGACACAGCCGACAAGAGGCGACAACACAGTCGGTTTTCGTCGGTGCTACTTGTTTGGCGTCGAGTTGGTGTGTCCCGGCCTTTAGACTGGGCTTGAAATGACATATTTCCCAACCAGGACACAGCTGCTTGTTATTGCTAACTCCTTCTACCCACATGGCTTTACTTAAAGAAACCTAAAGCACCCTAGCACCCCTAGTGATAAGGAAGAAAACTGCCTACAAAGTTCTTATTAACAGGCTCATGTTACATCTCAAATATGGCTTGTGAGATCCACTTTCCTGCAGAGTTTAGCTCCAACTTTGACCAAACCCTGGCCTATATTAAACAACAGGTTCTAAAAAGGTCTCTTTTGGTTTTTGGTTTTTGGTTTGAGCCATTTCATTTCAATTGAGTGGCTGAAGAATGGCCAGTCAGTGTTGTTTGTATTCTCCTATGGCTTCATACACAACACCTGCATGGGCCCAAAAGATACAAAAGTTGCTCTGGGCCCAAACGGGCTGGCCCACACTGGGCCATCATAGGATTAATGTGGACAGTCCACTATTCTGCCAAAAAAGTGAGCCCAAAGCTGTGGGCCTCTCCTGGGCAAGCCCACACTGGACCTGTTTAGGTTTGGTGTGGGCTGGCCCTAGCCCACTGTGCCTGCAAAAAGCCAGCATGGGCCCTGCAAGGACATGTATGCAGGGCAACAATTATCTTTTTTGTCTTGCTGTCAATAAGAGATAGACTGTGCCACTGCACCATATCTCAAGGTGTCTCACCTCAGCTCTGTACACTGTCTGTTGTGTCACCAGCAAACTTGACAAAGTGGTTGTTCTGATTCTGGGCAACACAGTCATCAGTAAGTAGCGTAAAGAGTAAGCGGCTGAGAACACATCCCTGAGGGGTGCCGGTGTTTAGAGTGAAAGAGTGCAATGTATTCTCACAGAACCCTGCTGCCTGAGTTCTGTCAGTCAAGAAGTCCAGGATCCATTTGCAAAGTGTGAGAAGGCCAGGATGACATTATATAGCATCCACAGTGGAGCGGTTGTGTCTGTAAGCAAACTGTAAGGGGTCCAGTGTGGGTGGGTTGATGGTTTTAGTGTGAGTCATGACCAACCGCTCAAAGCATTTCATGTTGATGAGTGTGAGTGTCACAGAGTGAAAGTGATTAAGCCAGGTTATTGATGATTTCATTGGCACAGGGATAAACATAGCCATTTTGAATTATATTGGGACCATAGATTGTGCTAGTAAGATGTTAAAGATGTCTGTAAGGACATCAGTCAGTTGGGTCATCCTGGGGCAACCTTGCAATATTGGTCAGTGGCCTTAACTCTCTGCAGAGTCATTTTTTCTTCAGCTGCTGTGACATAGGTCGTCATCTAGTGGCTCTCCAAGTGTTCCTTGATCTTCTGGGTGCATGTAACCTTGGCTCTTTCTACCACAGCAGCAAGATTGTTCCTGGCTTCTCTTAATACTTCCCCTTTAATTTTGTTAGCAGCCCTGAAAGCAGCATCTTATGTTTTAGGGAGGAAGCAAATCTCTGCCTTAAGCCGAGGCTTCTGGTTTAACAACAAATGAACGCTCAGCACATTGATCTACAAAAACATTCATATATGCAAGTTTGGAACCACGGTTAAGGTCTGGGGTCCACAATGCAATTCAGAGTCTAAATCCCAACAGTGACAGACTGCTCAATGATGTTGTCTTTGGGTGTTTCTCGTGACAGATTCTCAGAGACCAAAGAGTAACTTGTCCTGTTTAGAATTAGGCAAAATGTTCACTGAATTATTAAATATTACTTAGAGTTATGTTGTGTTTGAATTTTAAAACAGTCTGCCAGTGTAGAGAGGCAACATTACATCAATCCAGAAACAGAGGCCCCCCAGCTGCATCTCATTTTTCAGGAACCAAAGAAGAACCTAATTTCCTCCCTCCTCGTACTATGTCTGTTAAGTATAATGATTAAATAAGCACAGCTACCATGGAGTTTGCTGAGATGAGCTAATGCTATAGTTTTTATGTCATGCAAGTGTCACATTTTGATATTCCAGCAATAGAAGACTTGCTTTAAATAAATGGCTAAAGGTCAAAATAGAAACACAGAAGACACAAATTTGGCTCATTTTCGAAAATATATTTTGTGCACTGAAGCTGGATTTTCAAAAATAACAGTGCAAAATGACTCAAATGAAATGTAAACATACCTCTGGTTTCTCATTTTGAAAATATCTCTGCTAACTCACCAAATACTGGTTACTGGGTGTTCCAGGAGAACAAATTCTTCATTTGAATGCAAGCTTTAATTCAAGGCTATTCATTTTCATTTCTGCAGGGAAACAACTTTCTGCAGGAAGTTTAATTCTAACCCTAATCTTCTAATCAAACACACCTCCATGCAATAATCAAGTAACCCTGAAAACCTTGATTGGCTGGTTCTGATGTTAAATTAGGGTTAGGACTAAACTCTCTGAGATGTGACCCTCCAGGAATGGAACTGAATAGTCCTGCTTTAAACTATCAAAGTGTCAATCGAAAATGACAGACTCAAGCAACTAACATATGAAGACATTGTTCCTTCACCAATGATTATATAAGCCATCACTCTTGTCATAGGTAATCTATGTCTATGTTGTTTTTTCGTCTGACACATCAATGTTTAAGTGGATAAGAGAGTATTTGTGTATGCAACTATAAATATCACCAGTGTGGTGGGAATATGCAACGTTATAATGTAAAATATTAAAAGAAAATGTGGATAACATTTCTCAGAATTCCTTTACAGTCCTCTCAATGTTGGCTGGCCTAAGAAACTACCTGAAATACCATTAGTAATCTGGTATAAATATTGAAATATTTATTTCTGGCCCTTTTCCCTCTTTCCCCCAAAACCTCTTATATTACGTTAGCCAAAGGACATGAAGGGCATGATATCAAGTTCCTGACACAGGCTGTTCTAAAGTAGTCTAAAGAAGGCACAGTGTTACATAATAATCTGATTACTGGTTATAGAAGTCACTATCCAACAAACTTTGTAAATGAAAATGGCTTAGAGCTCCTCTCAAGATGATTTAATATGATTTAAATCTCTCTCTCTCTCTCTCTCTCTCTCTCTCTCTCTCTCTCTCTCTCACACACACACACACACACACACACACACACACACGTTGTGTTTCTATGTTTTATGGGGACATTCCATAGGTGTAAAGGTTTTTATACTGTACAAACCGTATTTTATATCGCCCTACACCTACCATACACCTATACCTAACCCTCACAGGAGACTGTGGATCCTTTTACTTTCTCAAAAAAAAAAAAAAAAAAAACTCATTCTGCATGATGTCTGTTTCTACATAAGGTGATAAATACCAGGTGCACACACACACATGCACAGATTCCTCTTTGTAATATGAATAACCAGCCTTCAGAAATTCTTAGAAAGTGTGATGAAAACTGTTAGAAAGTAGGCAAATATAAAGTTAAATAGGAATCAGCCTTTAACAAAATTTTATCTCTGTTCATCAGTGATGTAACCGACACAAAAAAGTTTAACACACCAATTCTCGAATATACCGAAATGCCTACTTTAAAACACGCTGACTGGATTAAAGTTTCACTTCTGAGTGAAAGGCGAAGAAATATAAATAGCCTAGATAGTAGACTCCTTGCGTTTCAAAATCGTTTGCTAGTACGCGTTTCTGTTTATAATTATTAAAACATTTTATTAGTTGGAGACCAAATAATGTATTATTAACATAAAATAAAATATTTTCTGTGCGTTCATCTCAGGTACAGCATCTTACCTGCATGATGTTCAGGTTGTCTGTTTTGATGATGAAACAAATGAATGTGGAGGGATCCTTGCTCAAGCGCGCTCTCATTTACTGTCTGCTTTGATGGTTCTGTAGACAGATGTGAAAACAGAAGAATATCCCGCTCGAATATTTTAGTGACAGGATAGTACGCGAGAGAGAGAGAGAGAGAGAGAGAGAGAGAGAGAGAGAGAGAGAGAGAGAGAGCGCGCGCTCGTGGTGGAACAATCATTCGGTAAATTTAACCTCAGATTATCTAAAATCAATACATCATATCATTATATATGTTTACTTAACGATGTTATAGTTTTATCATGATTTAACATATAAATAAGTTATTCAGTTGGAGAGATACTGTGCATTTTGAGAAATAAATATAAAATTAATAATAATTAAAAGAATAATAATTATTTACTTTTTATAGTTTGTTAATTTGTATATGGATTGGTGATTAATATGATTAGCAAAGTACAATGTGATATTGAACCAAATAGAGTGTTTTCAGGACGTCATCAATCGGCAATATTGTCGGCACTGAACATAAACAGTGCCACTGAACGAACGAAATTCGCATTTATTGCTGATTATTGCTATTAAAAATGTTCAATTATTGTCATGTTGTCATGTCAAAGGCGTTTGTGGTTGGCCAAACTGAGCCAGGATTTCCAGGGCAAGAATCCTCACAACATGAATGTTTATGCATATAATTTTCAGTCAGGTAGGTGAAATATTATGCTAATATCTTAATTAATACTGCTCCTACATATTCTTTACCACCTATTAACTTTAGTTTGTCAATATTGTGCCCTTTCCTGCTTACTAAGAACACAACATTTTCAGAAACATATTGAATGGTATTCAATTATTTTTAAATTTAACATTAAACATTTAATAAATGACACTTTTCATGAACACATTTGCAGCTGGTTTGAAAAGGTGTCATTATAACTGTTTGGGCTTGGTTTCTGTTGCACATACAGTTTTTTTTTTTTTTTTTTTACCAGCAGGTGCAACCAGCCTGTGGTGTTTTGAATATTTCAGATTAGTGAACAATGGCCAGGTCACTATGTGATTATGGTGTAGGAAAACATTTCCTGACTCGCTCCTCCAAACATCCCAAAATGCCTCAATAATATTCAGATCTGGTGACTGTGTGTATTAGTGCATTATCATCCTTATACATGGCACCACCTTTAGGGTACAATGTCTGAACCATTGGGTGCACATAGTCAACCTTCACACTTTGCTCTTACTGGTGGAATGTGCAATAAGTGAAGATTGGCCACCAGGCTGCGCAAATATAGCCACGAAACCTCCAACACTATATTAGCCAGTGTTTCAGTTTCATCTAAACAAATGAGTGATTTACTGAATCATTCACTCAACCAATTTGTTCAAACACACTGTTTCATGTAGACAACACCACTACTGTGTTGCTCAGAGACGGTTTTCCAGTCCATTTCAGCCCTTTGTGTCTCTGCTAACAAGTTGATGAGTTGAAGCAGGTGTATTTGATTAGGAAGGCATAGAAAATCTGCAGTGTTGGGTGAACTCCAGGAGCTGAGCTGGGAAATACTGCTTGAGGGCTTTGGATAATTTATGTCATAGCCAAAATTCACCTGATGCCACTGAATTTACTCTATTTCACTTGTACTTTGAATTTAAGTAAAAACACAGATAGTAATTAAGTCTATTAAATTAGTGGTAACCAGGTGCTCAGTAATTTTCATGCCTGTTAAAAAAAAAGGTGAAAAAGAGTATAAGAGTGGTAGACGGCGTCTTCTTTTGATTGGATAATTAACTCAATGGAGGAGAAAGGTCCAATCTGTGTAAGGCTCCTCATTAAACTCATTCTGTTTCTGATTGTACAAAAGAGCTTTTATCTACACTATTCCCCCGGTGCTTTGCGAGCTTAATTAATCATTTCCAGATGAGTTCACCACCTTGTTCTTTAACGTGACTGCAGAAGCAACCTTCTTAAGTCTCACCACAGCCATAGCATGTGGAGCGTGTGAGAGTTAGAGGATAAATGAGTTTTTTTTTAGTTTAGTTTATTTTTGGTTGCTGGAGGTTTGCTTGAAGGGGAATTCCTTCTATGAACAAAATTACTCAATCAATTTGTATGCCTGGTAGGGTGAGTTAGCCTTGCACTGGTAATGTAATGGGGTTGAAGACTTGAGAGCCCTTAGATCTGCACCATTAACATCACCATTTATCACCTTTAGCTCAAATCTTCGCCCTCTCTTTTCATTCTCTAAAACTGCTTTTGGCAATGTTTCACAGTTCTTATGTTGGTATTTTCTGTGTATGATCATGTTTCAAGCCATTAAATGGATTTCTACTTCAAGTCTGATCGATAGATGGCTAAACTGGACCCAAGTGCCTTTCTAGTCTGTCGCTTTCATTAGAAGAAGGTGAAACGATTAGATACCCAAATTTAGGCCTGAAAAGAAAATGCGAGGACCAGGTTGACACCTAAATGCATCCCATAAAAGACTTTAGCCTCTATAATGGATGATTTTTTGACAGATGTTGATTTAACCATTTTCTGTTTTATATAAAGATCACAATAAATCATTTACCATGTACCATTATTTATATATGACTTTATGAATGAAGGCCTGAGTTTGGAACAAAGGTAAAGCAATCAATCCAATTCCTTATTCCTTATGTATATTTTTCCCTTGTTTCAGACTCAGACCTTCAGTCTTAAACTATGATAATCCATTATGCAATAAAAAAATACTTATGATTTTTTAAAAAAAGATTCTAAAATAATAATAATAATAAAGCCATCATAATAAATAATACAGTTAAAAACAATATAATCACGATTAAGCACTCTGACAGCAGCAAAAACACATTTATATAAATACAAACTTTGATTTTTGAAGTGATTAATAATGATTAATTGATTTGAAAGCATCAAAAAACACAAACTTGTATGTAAACGCAAACTTTTATTTTAGATGTAATTCATTGCAATTATTTGATTTGACAATGGCAAAAACAAACTTTTATGTGGACTCAAACTTTAATTTTGAATGCGATTAATCACGATTAATCGATTTGACAGCAGCAAAAACACTAACTTTTATGTAAACACATACTTTTATTTGGGATGTGATTAATCACAGTTATTCGATTTGACAGCAGCAAAAAAACAAGCTTGCATGTAAACAGGGCTTTTATTTAACTTTTATTTTGGACGTGATTAATTGCAATTGTTTGATTTGACTGCAGCAAAAACAAACTTTTATGTAGACAAACTTTTATCTTAGATGCAATAATCGCAATTATTTGATAGACAGCAGCAAAAACATTTTTATGTAAGCAAACTTTTATTTGGGATGTGATTAATCACCATTAATCAATTTGACAGCAAAAACACTAACTTGTATGTAAATAAACTTTTATTTGGGATGTGATTAATCGATTTGACAGCATCAAAGCACAAACCTTTTTTTTTTGGATGTGATTAATCGCAATTATTAGATTTGACAGCAGCAAAAACAAACGTTTATTAGGGATGTGATTAATCGCATCCACCGCAATCGCAATTATTCGATTTGACAGCAGCGAATCCATAAACGTTTATGTAAACACAAACTTATTTTATTTATTTTGGATGTGATTAATCGCAATTATTTGATTTGACTGCAGCAAAGACAAACATTTATGTAAACACAAACTTTTTAAGTGATTAATTGTGATTAATCGATTTGAAGCATAAAAAAACAAAACAAAACAAACCAAACTTGTATGTATACACAAACTTTTATTTTGGATGTGATTAATCACAATTATTTGATTTGACTGCAGCAAAGACAAACTTTTATGTAAACACAAACTTTTATTTTAGATGTGAATAATCACAATTATTTCATTTGACAGCAGCAAAAACACATTTTTGTGTAAGCACACTTATTTTGAATGTGATTAATCGAGTTGACAGCAGCAAAAAACCAAACTGTTATGTAAACATACTTATTTTGGATGTGACTAATCACAATTAATCAATTTGACAGCAAAAACTTTTATGTAAACAAACTTTTACTTGGGATGTGACTAATCCATTTGACAGCAACAAAGCATGAACTCTTTTATGTGATTAATCGGAATTATTCGAATTGATTATTCAAATTGATGTGATTAATCACAATTAATCAATTTGACAGCAGCAAAAACACTAACTTTTATGTAAACGCAAACTTTTATTTTAGATGTAATTCATTGCGATTAATCGATTTGACAGCATCAAAGCACAAACTTTTTTTTTTTGGATGTGATTAATCGCAATTCTTAGATCTGACAGCAGCAAAAACACAAACTTTTATGTAAACACAGAATTTTATTAGGGATGTGATTAATTGCAATTATTTAATTTGACAGCAGCAAAACCACAAACGTTTATGTAAACACAGATTTTTTAATTGTGATTAATCGATTTGAAGCATAAAATTTTTTTTATGTAAACACAAACTTTTATTTTGGACGTGAATAATTGCAATTATTTGATTTGACAGCAGCAAAAACAAACTGTTATATAAACAAACATTTATTTTAGATGTGATTAATCACAATTGTTTGATATGACAGCAGCAAAAACACAAACTTTTATGTAAACACAAACTTTTATTTTGGATGTGATTAATCGCAATTATTCAATTTGACAGCAGCAAAAACGAACTTTTAGCTAAACACAGACTTTTATTTTAATGTGATTAATCGCAATTATTCGATTTGACAGCTTCATAAACACAAACTTTTATGAAAACAAACTTTTATTTTTGGATGCAATTAATCATGATTAAAGGATTTAACAGCACTATTTGTTATCAATAAATAATTACATTTACATTGCTGTATGTTTATTTTATGAAATCATGCTAGGTATAAGTAATAACTGTTTTATATTCGCTCTGTGTCGTAATGCTTTATCATGTTACTGTGGCTTTTTAAAGTCATTTGTAAATCGTAACAAGTTTGTTTGGTAAATATCCACACAGATAAATCATATTCATAAAGATGTGATGAAGGTGACAGAATGAAAGGTGAAAGAAAGATGCAACCAGGAAGCAGAATATTCTTCACACGGTACTTAACCTGATAAATATGAGCTGTGTTCAGGAGTCATATTTCACATCCGTTCAGAACGGTGACACACTACCTGCTGAATAAAAACCGAATAGGAATGAATAAATGACAGTGACTTGGGTCTAACTTAACTGAGTTTGTTACTATCTATTTTTAGTAATCATGACTTTTCATATTTCAGTAATTAGTGGTGAGAGGTTAATGAGGTACTATACTAAATGACTGTACTGTAGCGATAATGAATGTATACACAGGCTGTGGTACATATGATATTTTAACACTTTTGCTTATTTTTAATTAAAACACAGGTAGCTTTTCACAGACTTGCAAACACAAAAGTACATGATTAACTGTACTCCAGACCTTTCTTTCCAAACATCCACAGTGTTTGATTAAAATGGACATAATATTTGGTTTAGCCTCCGCTGTTTATTTTATTATTGTTCATCCAAGATTATAACATTATGTGCTGTCAGTGATAAATGGTTGTGAAGTACAATGCTTTGGGCTATTTATTGGAGACCTTCCAAACTCAGTCAAAACGAAACACTTGCCACCTGCTTGGAAAAAGCATTTAAAAAAGCTTAAACAAATTAGTATTTGAGCATGACTGTTGACTGTCCAGAATTGCTCTTTCCCAACAAATGGAGAATATACAGTATAATATGTGTGTATATATATATATACACACACACACACACACACACACACACACACACACACACACACACAGTTGTGCTCAAAAGTTTTCATACCCCTTGCAGAATCTGCAAAATGTTAATTCTTTTAGCAAACTAAGAGGGATCATACAAAATTCATGTTATTTTTTATTTAGTACTGACATGAATAAGATATTTTACATAAAATACATTTACATATAGTCCACAAGAGAAAACAATAGTTGAATTTATAAAAATGACCCTGTTCAAAAGTTTACATACCCTTGATTCCTAATACTGTGTTGTTACTTGAATGACCCACAGCTGTGTTTATTTGTTTAGTGATAGTTCTTCATGAGTCCCTCGTTTGTCCTGAACAGTTCAACTGCCTGCTGTTCATCAGAAAAATCCCTCAGGTCCCACAAATTTTTTGGTTTTCCAGCATTTTTGTGTATTTGAACCCTTTCCAACAATGACTGTATGATTTTGAGATCCATCTTTTCACACTGAGGACAACTGAGGGACTCATATGCAACTATTACAGAAGCTTTAAACACTCACTGATGCTCCAGAAGGAAAAAAAAATGCATTAAGAGCTGGGGGGTGAAAACTTTTGAAATTTGAAGATTATGGTAAATTTAACTAATTTTGTCTTCTTGAAAACATGCAAGTATCTTCTGTAGCTTCTGAAGGACAGTGCTAAATGAAAAAATATGATATTTAGGCAAAATGAGCAAAATGTACACATTTCTATTCTGTTCTTAATGCATGTTTATCCTTCTGGAGCATCAGTGAGTGTTTGAACCTTCTGTAATAGTTGCATATGAGTCCCTCAGTTGTCCTCAGTGTGAAAAGATGGATCTCAAAATCATACAGTCATTGTTGGAAAGGGTTCAAATACACAAAAATGCTGGAAAACCAAAGAATTTGTGGGAGCTAATGGATTTTTCTGATGAACAGCAGACAGTTTAACTGTTCAGGACAAACAAGGGACTCATGAAGAACTATCACTAAACAAAAAAACACCGCTGTGGGTCATTCAGGTAACAACACAGTATTAAGAATCAAGGGTATGTAAACTTTTGAACAGGGTCATTTTTATAAATTCAACTATTGTTTTCTCTTGTGGACTATATGTGAATGTATTTTATGTAAAATATCTTATTCAGGTCAGTACTAAATAAAAAATAACATGCATTTTGTATGATCCCTCTTATTTTGCTAAATGAATTTTGCAGATTCTGCAAGGGGTATGTAAACTTCTGAGCACAACTGTATATATGAAGAGTTCAGATGCAAAAGCTTAAAATCTGAAAATTTCTTCTAAAATGAGCTTTTTTATCAGGCTCCTATATTTTTTATGTTTAGTTATTTCACTTTAATCACATTGAACCTCACTTATCCATTGCCATTAGAGTAAAATGACTGAACCTACACATAGGAGCATGATAACAACGCTACTTTTAGATAAAAAATTCAGATGGCACTTAGAGGCTTTTGCATCTAAACTCTCTCTCTCTATATATATTCATAAAGGTCTATAAAACTAAAACAATTCTCACATGAAGGGCTAAAAATAGTTAACAAGTGTTGCTCTTGTTTCACTGTGTGCCTGTGTTCATTCTAGGGTGAAAATCAAATGGTAAAGTCTTTGCCTCAGCAGCAGATATAGAGCATTGCATTTTCCAGAAGCTTTAATGATAAAGCCACTTTGCTAACCTTTAATTAAAAAATCTGGAACCTAATTAATCCTTCCACGACAAAGGTTTCCCTCTGGACATTTATAAATATCTGATTAATTTAATAAAAAAAAATTTGCCCCACAAGTAAATTTTACTTGATCAAAATTTTTTTTTTTTTTTAAACTGTCCTTGTATGAGTTCAATTGTTTTGTAATTTAACTAAATAATAATCATTTATAATATTTAATATATTTAAATAATACATATATTTTATATTTTTAGGCCTGGGCAAATATGAAGGTTAAAAAGAAAACAAATTGTTTCATATTATTATTATTATTATTATTATTATTATTATTATTATAAACTACTGTTTTAAACTTAAGTATATGTGACTTTATCCACCTTGTTTTCTAACGCAGAAATAAGCCTATTGGCGAGACTTCCGGTTCATTAGCCGTTATAGGTAGCTAACTAGAAGAATAACAACGTGCTGTAAACGCTAAAACTGTTTCCACTACAAACCAGTGTGTTCATAATCAAGACAATACATTAAAATAATATGTTAAGACACACCAATTTGCAATATCAAGCAGAACCAGCTGTTTGTACAGCTTAAAATAACTGGACGCGGATGAGACCGGAAAAAAATCAACTGAAGACAAAAATGAGGCTTGTATTTGTAAAAGGAAAGAAATGGATGTTTATTCATCTGTGCAGCAGTGCCCTCTGCTGGACTACCGCGATAAATCATAAATCATAAGAGCTAATGACTTCAAAAGGATGATTATTCTAAAGCATAACAAATATATTGTGGTGAATATCATTATTCTTAATTTAACTTAGCAGTTTATTAATTCAGACAGTCTTTAAGAAAACAGTTTAGTAGGCTACTTTAAACATGGAATCAACATATAGCACTAACAACTTTGTTAGTCTTAAAAGTCATGTATTTCATTAAAATAACATCAGCAGACACATTACTCAAGCTACATTTTATGAAACCTTTGCTCATGGGCTATAATTTGTTGTGAAAACTCATTATAAAAGGTGAATCTGAGGTAAAAAGACCTCACCCTGATATAATCAGCGAGGTTAATGTTTAAATGTTGTGAGAATCATTTGCAATATTGTTAAACAGTTGCTCATTAAGCTGTAATTAAGTCTAGTTTCTATTTTCAGGAGCGTGAGTGAATGTGAGTAACAGTAGCTTGAGAACATTAACGTGATTGCCATTTATCATCTTCAGCTGCGGGCACCACTCCAACTACTGTGTGATTGGCTCCTGACCCACAGCTCCTTGATCTTATTGGCTAGAAGGATCTATATGAATCTGATGTAAAGACCAGGCATGACGCCGACTGTACTGGGCCTCTGCCACGGTCTTGGCTCGAGGCTGGACTCAAGCCCAGTGACATTTGTTTGAGCCCTGAAGCTACTGGGTCAGGGAGAAGACGTCACACCCACAGGGTGACGATGAAACAAATGGTTGGAAATGTCATGTTGAGATGCGCAGCACCGCTGAGGCGACAGCCACACTCGTCGTGCTCATCTCTTATGGGTCCAGTCAGGGTCACTGACCTGCTGTCAGTAACAAAACCACATCCCATAATGATTCAGCCCAGATGACAACAGACCAACAATATAGCTTGACAAGTCTTTCATGAGACTGAAACCATGAGTTACTATTAGATTAAAGAGGCAATTTACAATTCAGATCCAAGCAGTTTCAGTAGATTATGAAGGCCTTGTGTAAGCATATATTTGACAGTTTTATATCTAAGAGACACATATAGTTATATTTCCAGTGCCTTGCAGATATATGCAGACCCTTTTTCTCATTCTACTCAATTACAAATCATACAGTGTAATTTTATTCCCTGTGATGTTTTCATTTCTAAGTACTGGGAGTCCTTAGTTGCGACACTTTTGAAACTACAGACAAAACAATGGCTATACTGGTTGCTAAAATAAACATTTAGGAGCTAGATGACTCTTTAGATATCAAATAAGAGAACCAGTCGTTGGCTGTTTGAAAGCATTTTAGTTTATTGAGTGCAGCTTGTTTACTTTTTAACTCCTGTCATGAAGGGACATTTCAGTATATGGATTATGACAATATAAAATAGGGTATTTTCTTGTTGTATTTAGGATATACTGCGTCCAATTTTATGCTGTAACTGTAGTTATTTCTTTTGTATGTGTGCAAAATGTCAAGCAGTTTTTATATTAGTCCTGTCGCCTTCTCTTACATTTGGATCTCATGGAGCCTAAAACAATAACCAAGGAAGGAAGTCTAAGTCTGCTCTACAGGATACTTTTTTTTAAGTAATTGTGGCTTTTTGTCTTTTTATCTTACAAACTCATAGAGTTTATATCTCACAATTCTAAAAATCTCTCAGAAATGCCTGATATAAACATGGAATTCTGTCTTTTTTTCTCAAAATTAGGAGATATAAACTTGAAATTGCGAGATATAAAGTCAGAATTCCGAGATACAGTATATACTCACAATTGTGACTTTTTTTCTCAGAATTGTGAGTTTATATCTCTATTGTGACTTTTTTCAGAGTGTTTTTATGTCACAATTCTGACTTTCTAACACAGTTATATATATATATATATATATATATATATATATATTTTTTTTTTTTTCCACAGTATGTTTGTTTATGTTTGTTTCTTTGTGTGTTGTTGTTGTTGTGCCTGTTGGTTTTGATTTGATAAATATATATATATATATATATATTTGCAATACTGAAAAAGGATGTTTTGCGCAACTACTTAGCCATATAGCGTAAGTTAATATAAAATTGCAGTTTTCTTAGAATTCAAAACTTTTGTGAATCTCATGACTTACTAAAAAGAACCAGTTTATAAGTGTTTGCAAATCACATCCTGGCTTGTGCTGCATTGCTTTGCAGGAAACGGAATGGACGAAACAACAAAAGACTCGTTGGGTAAGTAACTCTAAAAAAGTAATTATTATAAGATCAATAGTGTAATTACTCTCTCTAATTACTCTCTCTAAAAAGTATGGTGTTACTTATTACTAATTACTTTCTAAAGCCTATATCAACACAACCAGTTGAACAATACAAAGAAAGGCATGAAACGTCTCTATTAATTCATTCAAATAAATAATAAAAAATTGCATAAATTGTTCTTGAACTGACAAAAGTATCTATTTAAAGGAAGAAGGTTACATTAAAAACATACATTTTAACATTGGATGTTACACTTCAATGTTAAATCCACTATTGTTTTATATAGAATTGTTCTACAGACTATACAGTATTTAATGCAACTCAACTGTAATTAGGAGTAATTAATATTTTACTTTACCCTATTTAAATTTTTTAAGGCAAACGTAATTCAATTACAGTAATTAATAAGTTATTAATGCAATACACCCACCACAGTTTATAATTAATCACCAACACTGACCATTTAAAAAATAAATAAATAAAAAAGTAGCTGTGCTACAGAGTCTGCATTAAACACAGCTCATCTACTGTACATAAAATATATGAAAAACAAAGTTCTGCATAGCTATTCAGTTATAAAACGAAAGTTCACATGCGTATATATATATATATATATATATATATATATATAAAAACAACAAAAAAACAATCACCCTAACAAGTACACAATGGCCTTACAATTGGGCTCTAGTTGTTAATCACTACAATAACTAGCAAATTTTCTGGATAAACATCCCACAGTTATGGGTTCATTAATCACGTTGAGAATTAATCAGAGCTGAGAAAATGAAGACTAAAGAGCATTTGAAAGAAGCTGAGGCACAGCAAATGCGTGAATAACAGAAAAGGATCAAAGCAATATTGAAGTGCTTGAATGTCCCAGTGTTTGTTCAATTAGCAGGAAGAGAGGGCTTAAGCAATTCTTGTACCCATTTGCAAATTACAAGCAGCAACTCAGCAAACTTTTTGCGGATATTAAGCTTGTTCATAAAACACCCAAGTGTAATGTAGGATGTTGCTAATTTACTAACTTCTGCTTTCAAAGAAGACAATATGGCTGCTTGTACAGATATAATTGGCCGTATAATTGTAAGTAATGTTTGAAATACAACATGTTGAGAAATTGTATATTTAGATATTATTAATGGTGATCGGATGAGGAATCGAATGAGGTGAAAAAATAATTGTGAAATGGTGGCAGCATTATGTTGTAAAGCTTCTATTCATCAGAAGATGCCTCTGTAATTACAAAATGTAGTATGGGTGTGCCAAAATATACTGTAGGGAAGCACTGCATATGAAACGGTTGGCTTAAACAACATAAAAAGCTGGGGAGGAAGGTCATATTTCAGCAGGGCACAGATCCTAAACACAAGGTGGAATAAACACTGAAGAACAAAAAGCCCAACAAGCCCAATCAAAGCTCTGATCTCAGTCCAATTGAGAATTCAAGGCACTATTTGAAAGTGTGCTGCACAATAGTTGTCTGACTAACCTGAACAACCTTGAGCAAAACTTCACAGAATATTGGGCTAGAATCACACTCGACTGGGGTGTGAATTTGGTATATACTGACGTAACTGTGCTAAAAACGGAATTTTAGTTTTCTGAAAACATCATGGGAGGTGAATAACCTTTTTATCTAAGTTGCTGTTCTGTTGTGCTGCCAAGATGCTTTCATGTCATTGTTAAATGAACCCATAAATGAAAATTCTGTAATTAATTACTCACCCACATGTTGCTCTAAACCTGCAAGACCATTGTTCATTTTCAGAACACAAATTAAGATATTTTTGATTAAATCTGAGAGCTTTCTAATCCTGCAGACAGCAAAGCAACTGACATGTTCAAGGCCTAAAGATAGTAAGGACATTGTTAAAATAGTCCATCAGTGATTTAACCTTAATTCTGTCATGACAACTCTCGGAAAGGTTTAGCATTGTAATGGTTATGACAATGTTAATGTATTTATATAAGCTGCAAGCTCATTGGTTGCTTATGCAACATGAACCAATCAGCTTGCGCCAAGTTGTATACTCTGTTAATGTCATTAGTTACATTAACACCCATCAGCCTGCATCACCTAGAGTTTCATGGCAGAACTAGATATTTATATGAAGCTATGACAATACTTTTTGTGTACAAAGAAACAAAAATAATGACTTTATTCAATTACAACTTCTCTTCCATATCAGTCTTCCATGTACGTTCACGACGTGAAGCTTGTTAGATTGAGCCTATGTAAGATCCAGCCCTGGATGCCAGATTCTGTTAGAAAATATCCTTTTTGTGTGGTATCTGAACAACTAGCACGGTTAGCAGGGTTGTTTAATACCTAAAACCCATTAACAGCAAGTCTTGTCCGGTACCCAAATCCAGAATTTGTGACATTCCCTCTTATCTCTTATTCGTGAAAACAAACATTTAATTAAATTTCATTATAAGAATAATCAATAATAGTACATCACTATAAGCAAAGAAAACAATAAGATATATAAAAACATTCATTAATGAATAAATGATTAAATGTTAAATAAATAAATTACTAAATGATTACATGTAAACAATCAAATGACAAATTACATAAATTATAAATGATTGTATGATTATATGATTAAATGATTATAAATGAATAAATAAAAAAAAGATCCTTAGAACAGAAATAAATACTGGAGGTGGTAAAACAGTGAGCACTTGTAATCGTTTTCATACACAGTTATGATTACAGCTCTATATGTTTTGTTTCCGAGACATAACAAGCTTGCTCCGTAGCTTAGCCGGCATGGAATTTGGGATGCGGAATCCTTGGGTGCGAAGCTGAAAATACAAGCTAAACTGGCATGCTTGCAGTTGAGTTTTTATATCACATTCACTTTAGCTTTAGAGTTATAGAGCCACTCAACAGACATTTCAAGTCAGAACTTGGAGGGTAACATATTACAAGTAACTTGCGTAATCAGATTACTTTTTTCAAGTAAAATAACACATTACTTTTTCAATTAATTAGCCAGTTACTTTGTTTACCCATTTATTGCCTGACAGTTCTCCTGTCCCCTTGAGAGAAATCGAATGTGCAGGTGTTGTGTGCACTGTGTGAACATGATGTTACTGTAGTTCTAGACTAAATGTGAGCATGCATTTACTCATCTTGAACAAAAACATATTCAGTATTCCTCAAAATGAATAAAAATATCGAAATACAAACTCAGAATATGACGCAACTCTACAATAATTAAATGGTAAATAACACAAATATCCTTGATGGATTTTATCCCATTTTATTAATCAATGTCTTGCTGCTAACCTTCAGTAATCTAATTCAACCATAAGGCAATACATTATAGTAAGGTTCCATTTAAACTATATTTGATGCATTAACTAACAATGAGCAATATATTTGTTACAGTATTTATTATTCTTTGTTAATGTTAGTTAACAGTGTTGTGGGTAACACATTACAAGTAATGCGAGTTACGTAATCAGATTACTTTTTTCAAGTAACTAGTAAAGTAACGCATTACTTTTTCATTTACACAAAGAATAGTGTATAACATATTTATAATATTTTATAAATGTAACATACATGTATGTTTTAATGCTAAACAGTATTATTAACTCATAACTATTATTAACAGTATTAATAAAACTTAAAAAAATGTAATAAAATAAAATATAAATTAGTGCTGTCAAAATAAGCGCACTAATGCAGACAATTAATTTTTTCAGTTTAACGGCGTTAAAAATAACGCAGGGGCGGGGCTAGGGTTGGCCACCCCACTCACAACCATTTTTTCTTGACAAGAAGTGTGTTTATTTAGTCACAGAACATCTTTACGACCACATTACGTGGGAGAATATTCAGACATGTGGTATAACTTCACTTTAGCGCCAGGCGGTAGTCAAACGAGTGCGAGTAGCTTCAGTCGAACAACAATGAATTGTGGTCAGGTGAAATGTTTCCAGGTGTCAGTAAAAATAAATGTACCTGTTTTGTTAGTCGTTATACTGTGCTTGTAACATTTCATATTAAAGCACAAATGAAACTATGAGCAAGCATGTCAGATCCGTGTCACGTTCAACAGTGGCAGCTGTTAAAGTAATAGCAGCCAGATTACCTAATAACCCAACTGCTGTGATATCTGTTAATTAAAGAACAAAAGTAAAAAGTGGAAATCAATAACATTTGTAGGTTTTTTTATTACACACACACACACACACACACACACACACACACACACACACACACACACTCCCTCTTTCTCAAGCAAAAATGTAGCACCTCTGTCCAATCTTTCTGATTTTAGTAAATCTTTGTAAAATTGCCTTTTGAAATATTTATTCAAATAAATACTTTAAAATAATTTGAGCTTCAGTCTGGTTTAATAGCAGTTATATAAAAATGTCTTTGGTCAAAAAACTTTCAAAGTGATTTTCTCAGGTTTTCAATTGGAAAAAGAGGACAGATGACCATAACTCAAATGGGTATATCTTTAAAACCATTCAAGGTATGACTTTGACTAGGGTATCATTTCAAAGTCTCCTCTTTCCATTGATATCAAAATCTCAATTTTAAAATTTGGGTCACTGTGACTCATTTTGCTGAATCAGGTCACAATTTATAAATGAAAATATCACTGATAATATCACTGATAATATAAAATATATGCGATTAATTAGTTTTAAAAATTTTTTGCAATATTATCAGTTAATCACTGATAATATAAAATATATGCAATTTTTTTTTTATTGATTGACAGCACTAATATAAATATTATGTGAAATACTAAAACTTAGAATCTTAAAAAAAACTCTTAAAATGAATAAATTAAAACTTAACTCAAAATAAAAACTAAAAATTTAAAAATAAAAGCAAACTATTCAAAATGTTCAGAAATACAAGCCCCAATTTATCAAACGCAACACAGTATTCTTCTAATTAACGATCACAGCTGCTCTCTAAACACAAAGTGATCTTGTGATCATCTTGAGATAATTCTGCTAATATGAATATGACAGGACTAAAGCCTCATTAGGCCTTTCAGCAGCACCAGTCTGCTGTCATGAGCTGCAACTGCATTTGCTCATCTCCAAATATCATATGCCAGCTGCAGACTACAGTAGCTGACCTTTCCCCCTTTCTCTAATACCCAGGAGCATCGCCATTCTGACATTTCCAGTGTTCGAGAGGATGGAGGCGTGCATGCTGTCTTATTCCAATAGAGGCCTTTGTGATATTTAGACAGAGAATGAGAACGCCTTGATCTTTGACAGATGAATATGAGGACAGGGACCATTAAAGGTTTTAATACACTGGCATGACCTCCCTAATTAAATCCATGTCTGTCATAAAGCCGTGCTCCGTCTGCACGGCTCAGGGCTGGGACTTAGACACGACTTTTGAAGAATACTTTCAACTTAGCTAGTTAAAAAGCATTTTGGAGCACAACAAAATATTTTTGACTGTTTTGAAGAGTATCTTGGGACACAACAAACACAAATCAGCGTCGTTTTACGTTCATAAACATGCCTGCAGTTCCTTTACCAAACACTTGATGGCAGTATAAGCAGGGGTGACTGTGTTAAACTGAAGCCCTGTTGCATCTTCATATGCATTGAGCATTTTGACGGCAACGTGTGCATCTGTCAACTTAAAGATTTACGCGGTTATCGGCGTTAGATAAATTACTATTGGTCACCCACTTCAGAAATCTGCAGTGGATGCAGCCTATTTCGTACAGTAGTAGTGCATTCTGGGAATACAGAATCTTTAATCTTATTTAACAGTGATCTTCATATCTGGAAACAAGGTAAAGTGGGAATTACAGCCGTGTGAACTCCGGCAGACCATACGAATGAGAATATTAAAGATTAATACCAGCATATTAGAGAGGAAATTGGAAAGTGTCTTGTAGAAGTTTGTTTTACAAAATAATTTATCATATTTTTAAGTTGAGCTCATGTGTGTGGGTGTGACAAAGTGTACTGTGTTTATTTATTGGAGGTGTCATACTACCAGCTTTGGTTAAAGCTATGTTTCTTTTATAAAATACACTCATATAGTTCCCTAGCAACAAGCGCTGATGGCAACCGCAGTGCAGTAAATATTTGAGTATATTTTCCCTCTCTCTTTGCCTAAAAGACACTCACTTTCATGTTGCTATTCTGAATACAAATAAGAGAGGCAATTTCATACTGTTTAGCTGTAAACAATATACAGAGACTGAGTTGTTTTTAGGACAGCATATTTTATGGCTTTAACTTGTGCTGTATTCAAGTCATTATATACAGGTTTTAACATTCTAAACTTAGTGGGCTTCATAGTCTACATAGGCAGCTGACTTCTGAGGTGGCATCCTGGTTCATCATGATTCTTCATAAGTGACTGATCTGGAACATTTTAAATAGAGCTCTGCAAAGCAGACTCGAATTGCAATTGATTTGCAACTGAAGTGTTTTACATTAGCATGATAATGATACGCTCACATCAAAATACATACCACACAAATGTTGTGTAAGAAATATTTTTGTATATTCCTACATATACACTACCAGTCACAAGTTTTTGAACAGTAAGATTTTTATTTTTTTTTAAAGTCACCAAGCCCGCATTTATTTGATCCAAAGTACAGAAAAACAGTAAAGATATTAAATAATTTTACTATTTAAAATAACTGTTTTCTATTTGAATATATTTTACAGTGTAATTAATTCTGAATTTAAGCTAAATTTTCAGCATCATTAATCCAGTCTTCAGTGACACATCCTTCTGAAATTATTTTAATATGCAGATTTGCTGTTCAAGAAACATTTTTTATTATTATTATCAATATTTTAAACATTTGAGTAGATTTTTTTCATGGTTTCTTTGATGAATAGAAAGGTCCAAAGATCAGCGTTTATCTGAAATAAAAAGCTTATGTAACATTATACACTATTCAAAAGCTTGGAGTCATTATAATTTTTTTTTCGTTTTTTTGGGGGGGAAAGAAATGATCAAAATTATACTTTTGTAATATACTTTTCTTCTTCAAAGAAACCTGAAATAATTCTACTCAGCTGTTTTTTGAACAGCAAATCAAAATAATAGAATGATTTCTGAAGGATTGTGTGACTGGAGTAATGCTAAAAATTCAGCACTGAAATCACAGGAATAAATTACATTTTAAAATTTAATCAAATAGAAAACAGTTATTTTAAATAGTAAAAATATTTCAAAATTGTACTGTTTTTGCTGTACTTTGGATTAAATAAATTACTTCTTTAAAAACATTAAAAATCTTACCGTTCAGGACTTTTGACTTGTAGTAATGTTTATTTACTTGTTTATTTATTGATTTTGCTCTATAAATCTGAAATCTTGAAATTGTTTTCTATAAATGTGCTATTAAAATTCTATACAATAAAAAAACAAACAAACTATTAATTCTTTTTAAATTACAAATTCTTTTTCAATGTTTTTTAAATGTCTGTTTAAAACAAGCCTGAATTTACTAAATCACATATACAGTAAAACAGTAATATTCTGAAAGATTATTACCATATAAAATAATAGTTTTAATTTAATATATTTTAAAATTAATAGTAATTTAAAGTAATTTATTCCTTTGATGGTAAATTAATTCTTGGTATCATTACTACAGTCTTCAGTGTCATGTGATACTTCGAAAAAAAATAATAATAATGATTTTCTGTTTATGAAATATTTCTTATTATTATCAGTGTTGAAAGCAGTTGTGCTGCTAAACATTTTTGTGGAAATGGAGATTAATTTCTTTCAATATTTTTTTAAGAGAATGTTCAGCTCATGTCTATTTGAAATTGAAAATTAATTTATAAAATTATAAATGTCTTTACTGCCACTTTTGAGCAAATGAATGTGTCTTTGGCAGATACAATATAAATAAATTAATACAAATAAATCTCCCAGGTGCATGAAAAATTAGACGCAAAAAAGTCTAATATGGGCCAATATATTGTAAATACCAAACAAAATCCAATTAGGTGGTTTTCATACTGTTAGGCCAGACATAAATATACAAAAATATTTCAATACATTTGAAGCATAATTTGAATCTGAAAAGCTTGCATATCTACTAAGGCAGCATAATTAACCTTTTGTGTAACCTGAAAAGTGGCTAAAATGTCTTAAAATGCTGCCTCTGTAAGCTACTCACTTGCTTTTGAGCATATATGTGACCCTGGACCACAAAACCAGTCATAAGTCGCTGGGGTATATTTGTAGCTATAGCCAAAAATACATTGGATGAGTCAAAATTATAGATTTTTTTTTTAATGCCAAAAATCATTAGGATATTAAGCATCATGTTCCATTAAGATATTTTGTAAATTTCTTACCATAAATATATCAAAACGTATTTTTTGATAATTTTCAAATAGTGGTATTTCGGTCAAATTCGGTCCAATATTGTCAAATATTCGGTATCCGATATACCGATATCCGATATTCGGTCAAATATCGGTCAAATTCGGTCAAATATTGTCCTATCCTAACAAACCATACATCAATGAAAAGCCTATTTATTCAGCTTTCAGATGACAAATAAATCAAAATTCTGATAAATTGACCCTTATGACTGGTTTTGTGGTCCAGGATCATATGTGTATCAGTTGTGTGAACCTTTTTTTTCCTTTAAATCAAATGTAAATTGATGTTCTAGTCACATTTTCTTAAATAAACATTACTTAGACAAAATAATAATAATAATAATATATATATATATATATATATATTATATTTTTACATGAACTATGTAATCAATATTCTATTTATTAAAGCCATGTATGAATCTCATGAAGTTACTGTTTTTAAACATTTTTTATTTATTCCAGAATGATAACAGTAACAATTTAAACAAATATTTTATTTGTGAACTTATGTTCAGTTATTCTTTTTAATAGTTAACTATGAACTATTTCTGAATTTTTCAGGTCATCATTCATCAAATCTCTGTAAATATTGGTCACAGACACACAGATTTACTTTAAATCTCACCAAGCAGATTACTCAATAAAAACCCCTTTATATCATGTTCATTCTTAATATCAGGCCATTTTAGATGTTATTTTGCCATAACAAAGTGGTTATATCTAAGTGTGTTGTTTACTTTTTAAAATAAGTCTTCCCATTAACTCCATTATATTGTTCATTCAGACTGATTTGCGAACGCGGAACACATGCAAACACAAGAGGTGGGATTTATTGCATGAACCAATAACCCGTCATATCCAATCATATCGCAATGACTTTCCTCCATTCATTCTCAATTATCCCCCAACTTTAGGGGATCTGTTAAAACTCAATGGGCTCTGGAGAGGTGAGAGATGCGGACTCCCACTGTTACTTTACCTGCTGGTGTTGCTGTTGGACAATGTTTCTTATTGAGTGATTTATATACTGTTTTATTTTGTAATAAAATATTTTTCTACTTTTTTTCCTATCCAGTATTTTGAGATAGCAATGCCTCCCTTGCCTCCTCAGAGGAATTGCCTCTGATGTGTATGCATATTACACAAATGCACATCAATTTCATATACCAACAAAAATATAAATAGGTGTCAACATAAATATACATTTACAACCACAGCAGGGCATAAGAATGATCAAAACTGCACAGCATCACTGCTTTGAGCAGGATATGTTAGTCCACTGAGGTTATTGACCGCTTCATGAGGTGTGTAGAAATGATGAAATGGTTCAATGTATGAAGCATTTCATCCATTTCAAGAGCAAAGTAATGACGCGCAGAATATATAAAGCACGGACTGTGCAAGATCAGTACGCCACGGTGAAATGAAACAGAAGACATGGATGAGCATTGGGCTAGACTTCCCACAATTACTCCCCTTGGGAGCTTCCGGTTCAGCCTGTTAGGTTTAGAAGCACGCTAGATTTTATTCCCCGGCCTGACTGTTGGTCTTCCACGGCTCTCAGATCCAACAATTTGCTCAAATTTCAACTTTTTACACCATGGCGTCGATTCCTCACTCAGGGAAATGCCTGCGTTCCTTCATTCAGAAGCATAAAGAGGACAAAACGCCGACAAATTACAGAGAGGGACATTAACGCTGACGAACACAACATGACAAGAAAATGGTAGAGACTCGCGCCTCCCAGCTCCCTTTCTCGCCCAAAGAGATTTAAATAATAAAAACCGTCGGCCTGTGAACAAACAGGATAATTATGGCCTGCAGTCTTCCTGTCGCTGGTCAGGCACGGCAGAGCAGAAAGAAACACGTTATTACCACTCAAAGCTTTCTGCCAAGGAATTAGGGAACATCAATGTTTCATGGAGTTGCTGCGTTTGGAAGGGGACTAGTGTTGAAAAATCAACACATTTTGACCAGACGTCTCTGTGTTGCTTTTTCCCTCACAGTGAAAGTCATTGCATGTAAATGCGGTGTCTAAAAATCTCAAATAGACTGAAGAAATTTTTTGCACACACAGTACGGAGAGATTATATGTTTGGCAAATTGGATGTGAAACTGGCTCACATTTGTACACGAAATGCGCTTGAAGCTCATGTTGGCAAAATTAGAATAAAAGATAAAAGTAAATATTGATGCCATGAAATTAAAGCACTCAGTGTGTCCAAGTAGACGAAAAAACTATTTAAATGAAGATTTAATCGAAACCATGAAATGTCACCTCCCAAAAGTATTTAATTTCAACAAAACCTTTTTTTCACCTTTTTATTTAGTGAGGGAAAAAAATTTGGTATATTTGAACAGTGAAAGACAGAATTTTACCCATTTGCAAAACATGACTTAATACTTGTTGGCAAAACCCTTGATGGCAATCACAGAGGTCAAATGTTTCTTATAGTTGGCCACAAGGTTTGCACACATCTCACTGGAGAGGGATTATGTCTCACTCCTCTTAGCAGATCATCTCTAAGTCATTA
Organism: Cirrhinus molitorella; assembly: GCA_033026305.1. NCBI lineage: Eukaryota > Metazoa > Chordata > Actinopteri > Cypriniformes > Cyprinidae > Cirrhinus > Cirrhinus molitorella. Next base: position 24,377,189 of record CM065139.1, on the reverse strand, counting down.
AGGTTTAGGGGCTGAGGTTTGGCAAGAATTGGCAAGTCCATCGTCCCTTTGATACAGTTGTCCTGTCCCCTTAGCAGAAAAACACTCCCAAAGCATAATGTTTCCACCTCCATGTTTGACCGTGGGGATGGTGTTCTTGGGGTCATAGGCGGCATTCCTCCTTCTCCAAACATGGCAAGTTTAGTTGATGCCAAAGAGCTCAATTTTGGTCTCATCTGACCACAACACTTTCACCCAGTTCTCCTCTAAATCATTAATATGTTCATTGGCAAACTTCAGACGAGCCTGTACATGTGCTTTCTTGAGACCTTGCGGGCACGGCAGGATTTCAGTCCTTCACGGTGTAGTGTATTACCAATTGTTTTCTTGGAAACTATGGTTCCAGCTGCCTTGAGATCATTTACAAAATCCTCCTGTGTAGTTCTGGGCTGATTTCTCACTCTTCTCATGATCATTGCAACTCCACGAGGTGAGATCTTGCATGGAGGCCCAGACTCAGGGAGATTAATAGTTATTTTGTGTTTTTCCATTTGCGAATAATCACACCAACTATTGTCACCTTTTTACCAAGCTGCTTGGTGATGGTCTTATAGTCCATTCCAGCCTTGTGTAGGTCTACAATCTTGTCCCTGACATCCTTGGATAGCTCTTTGATCTTGGCCATGGTGGAGAGTTTAAAATCTGATTGATTGCTTCTGTGGACAGGTGTCTTTTAAACAGGTAACAAGCTGAAATTAAGAGCACTCCCTTTAGGAGAGTGCTCCTAATCTCAGCTCATTACCTGTATAAAAGACACCTGGGAGCCAGAAATCTTGCTGATTGATAGGGGATCAAATACTTATTTCACTCATTAAAATGCTAATCAATTTATAACTTTGAAATGCGTTTTTCAGTATTTACTTATTTTTTTGCTATTCTGTCTCTCATTGTTAAAAAAAATAAATTTTTAGACTAATCATTTCTTTGCCAGTGGGCAAACGTACAAAATCAGCAGGGGATCAAATTGTTTTTTCCCTCACTGTATAAAAGGGGTAGTTTAACTCTTGTCATTTCAAATCTTTATGATTTTCTTTTACACATAAAAGAAGTCAATGGGGTCCAAAACATTGCATGTACAAAAAACACTGAAACATTGTTTAAAATATCTTCTTTTGTGTTCTGCAGAAGAAAGCAAGTCATGTTTGGCAGGTTTGGAATGACATGATGATGCGTAAATGATGATGAAATTTCTTTCAATATATCTTCTCAACTTACCAGATTGTATTCTCCAGAAGGTCAATCTGTTATGTGAAGATCCTTTAAAACTTCTCTCACCAAACTGCTTCACATGTGTTTCCACTCTCCCGAACTCACATGCAAATCTATCAAGAAGAATTTAAAAAATCTCTAAATTTCTAATGAAATCCAAGAGCTTTCTGACCCTTCATAGATGGCAATGCTAATGACATGTTCAAGGTCCAGAAAGGTAGTAACAATCAGTATAGCTTCATAAAATTACGGTTGAACCACTGATGTCACATGGACTATTTTAATGATGTCCTTAACACTTTTCTGGTCCTTGAATGTGTCGGTTGTGCTGCTGTCTTTGGAGGGTCAGAAAGCTTTTAGATTTCATCAGAAATGTCTTGTGTTTCGAAGTTGGGTTTATGGTTTTGAAGTTGGGTTTATGGGGTTATGGGTTTAGAATGGCATGAGGGCGAGTACTTGGGGTGAACTACCCTTTTAACACAAAGCAATGCTTTGCTAGCCCCCATGTTTTCAGGGGAATCAACCTGCAAATGGCTTACTTGGTTGTCTCTGCATAATAAACCTGAGATGGGAGAAAGAATTATATAACATTTAACGAATAAATTACACTTTCACCTTTAATATGGCTCATTACAAAAGTGGCTCTAACAATCAAATTTATTTGCCTGAGCTGAAATTGTTAATTAGCACTATAACAGCTTGAGATACTAATGTTGATAATGATCTTGATAATATTTGTCCTGGTATTACTATTATGTTTTCCACGAGAATAAGATAATTAACTGTTGAAAAATCAGCAGAAAAATGAACACGGCCTGCTAATGAACCATGACAAAAATAAATCATTTATACCTCTGACCATTAACTGCCACATTGATCTTACCTGAATAATGCATTAACAATGACCTCTGATTATTTATGAGCATAGAGTGCAGGTTTGGTAAATGACACTGTGCGTTACAGGAATTGATTTATGAAACTAAACATAGCTTAAGCTCACGTTACAGCAATGACAGTGACAATGTATAACCACTGAATGATCTATCTATCTATCTATCTATCTATCTATCTATCTATCTATCTATCTATCTATCTATCTAAGTACTATTTATAGTACTTGCAAAAGTATTCATACCCCTTCTTTTTTCCACGTTTTGTTATGTTGCTGATGTTAAACTACTTTAAATGTTTTTTAACATCTTTGCAAATTTATTACAAATGATTCCATTGCATAAGTACTCATACATTTATCTGGGATGGTTCAAATTTAGTTCAGGAGCACTCATATTGCTTGTTACTACACTTTGAGTGAAGGTAACCTGTGGCAAATTTAACTGAATGAGTGTGATTTGGAAAGACACACATGCCTTCTTTTTATTTTTAATAACGGCTGAAAATTCATATCAGAGCAAAAACCAAGCCCTGAGGTAAAAAAAGCCACAAGCCACACATCTGGGGAAGAGTTCAGAAAAAATTCCGCTGCATTGAAGGTTCACACAAGAATGTAGTCTTTGTTACCCTTAGTGGAAGAAGTTTGAAACGACCAGGACTCTTCCTATAGCTGGCCTTCTGGCCAAACTGAGCAATTGATGGAGAAGGGCTATGGTTAGAGTGCTGATCAAGAACCTGATGGTCACTCTAGTTATTCTGTAGATCATATGTGGAGATAGGAGAAACCTACAGAGGGACAAACATGACTGCAACACTGATCTGGGTTTCATGCTGGTGAGGCAAGACTCAATCCTCTCCTCAGTGAAGACGCATGAAAACACACTTGGAATTTGCAAGAAAGCACATAAAGAACTCTCAGATTGTGAGAAACAAGATTCTCTGGTCTGATGAACCTCAATTCCAAGCATCATGTTTGAAGGAAATCAGGCACGGCTCATCACCTAAACAGTAGAAAAAGTACTTTACCACCACATCTATCGAAAAGTATCTAATTGAATTTTAAAACAGTAAGTACAAACATGCTCATCATAAAAAAGGTGTTGTCAAATCCTGGCATGTGTGAACTGCATTTTAAAGTATTTTTAGACAGGACAGAAAAAGAGCTTCATTTTATTTAGCATCATTTCATTGACCCCGTTTCCTATTTGTAAAGTCACAGTTGTGCAACTTCTGGTTCAAAACCTTCAAAGAACATTCTGCCGTTGTTGAATCAAAGCACTGTCTGTAAAACCTACTCTTCCATGAAGCAAAACAAGCAGCAAACCATCCACCTCTGCTTAGTCTCTCCTGCTAAAAATCACACGTACTCCCCCAGGATCTGCCCGGGCCTCAAACACACGCCGAATCTGGCTTGGCGCATCAGGCTCTGTGCCTGTTCCTGCTCTAAATAGTTCAATCAGAAGCGTACGTGGGCGGCACTATGGAACCTGTCCGCCCGGGCCTCAGGTCTCCATCCAGCAGATGAGACTGCCAGCGGCTGAGTGCAAAGAGGCAGATGGCGTATAAGCGGACAGATACGCTCTCCATCAGCGCCGGCGCTCTGACGGCTGAGACAGTGTCGCCGACTGCTACCTCTAGTCCCACTTTGTTACGCCACCGTCCCTTATGACAGCCAACACGCTCTGCCTTAACCGCGGAGACATCTGCTGCGCTCTCTCCAGTCAGGACCTGCATTTATTCTCTCACGCGCCACTGTTTCCAAGACTCCTGACGGTCTTAGGCAGGATTACGGGGGTTTTGTTCAGGCGGTAGTTAGCATTGTAGAAGAATTTGTTTGTTTGAAATTCCTGAAAGGCAGGAGGCTTAATTCAGGGTAAATTATTTCTGAGCGGCACAATAAAGCTAAATATCGCATGCGTTCGCGGCTCCGCCGCCGCAACCTACGGGCAAACGAGAAGTGCGCAGCCTCCAAAGGGCACCGGGTCCTTCATATTCAGCTGGAAGCTTTGCGGAGAAATTGTGTTAGGGCCTTACTTTGAATTTAAATGAATATTGCATGCTCTTTTTCAAATGTCATCTTCCTTGCATGCCAAGTTTACACTTTCCATTGCATATTTAGCCAGGGGAATGCATAAGGACCTTTCAATCAAGGAAAGGCACCTTCCTCTAGACTTTGTATTAATTATGAAAATGCATTCAGGGCAAGGCCATCCAGATGTCTAGTGGCAATTGGAATTTAAAAGCTTTTTTTGGCTTGTTATTTTGGTCTCTAGACTCTGGGAAATCCCAGATGCATCACTGGGGATTGCGCTCGCAGTCCAATTAGCATTTCCAGCAATTACAGCAAAGAAGGCCATGGTCATTTCACAGGCAAGAAACTTGCAGAGTTTCAGGGCACTTTAGACAGGAACGGGATGTGTGAGATTAAAGGCGAACAAGGAGTAAACAGAAGGAAGTTGAGTGGTCCATTTGAGAAGTGCTGCTGAGAGACAGGAGTGCAGGGAAGGACATACAAGGACTCAGAGATGCAAACTAAAAAAATGGGATGAGAGACACTGGCTCCTAAAATGAAACATTAAATTATTGAATCTCTCCATAAAGATTTCAAAAGTGCGAAAAATGTTTCTCTTACAAAATGTTCCCTTAAAGTAAAACACTGTTAATTGGTTAACTGTTACTCTTTCATATCCAATGAAAAAATCAGGGTTCACTGTAAACGATTTATTGGTGTGATTAGTTATTACTGCTTAAGTAATAAAACATCGCTTCAACTTTAAAAAATTGTTTGTGTTTGACTTTAAATTCTAAGTTAAATTAACTTTAGTTTTAATTCAGTTTAGTTAAGTTGGATCAACAGATTTGAAGCTGCATAAACTAGTTGCTGCAACAAACTGAAACTAAAATTCAAACTTTAAAAAACATTTTTGTTACTTGAAATAAAATAAATATATAAAATTCATACATGTACATACACTGCCGCTCAGTTTGGAATCAGTAAGATTTTTCAGTAATGGCTTTTAAAGACGTTTCTTATGCTAATCAAGGCTGCAGTTATTTGATCAAAAATACAGAAAAAAAGTAATTTGTGAAATATTATTTTAATTTACAATGACTGTTTTCTATGTGAATATATTTTAGAATATAATTTATTCCTGTGATACAAAGCTAAATTTTCCAGCATCACTACAGTCTTCCGTGTCACATGATCCTTCAGAAGTCATTCTAAATATGCTGATTTATTATCAATGTTGAAAACAGTTGTGCTGTATTTTTTATTTTTTTTTGGAACCTGTAATACAATTTTTCAGGATACTTTGATCAATAAAAGGATAAAAAGAACAGCATTTATTTTTAAAATAGGAAGTCTTTCTAACAATTTCAACTGTTCAAAAGTTCGGGGTCAGTAAAGTTCATTCTTTCTTTTTTCTAAAGAAATGAATACCACTAACCAATAATACCATTAGCCAAGGATGTGTTAAATTAATAAAAAGTGACAGCATAGATTTACATTGTTAAATATATATATATATATATATATATATATATAAGCAAATAATAAAATAAAAATAAATTACAGAAAAACTAAAAAAAGAAAATATCAATAAAAACTAATATAGTATCTCAATGATACTAAAATAACATTTCGTAATTTTACTGTAAAATACAGTCCAAATTCCGTCCTTTTTAAGTAAAAACTATAAATTACATTAATTTATTGTGAAAGAAATTTTAACGCCTTTATTGTCATGGTTGTTATCAGTAAGCTAAAGAAAAAAAAAAATAATGTAAATTTAACAGTATATTTTAGATTAAAAAAATGTTAATAAATATTAATACTATATATATAGTATTAAATGAATAATGAAATCGAAATGTTACCATAAGAAAACTCATTACAGCATACCATTAATTATTTTGTGCATAGATTAGATTTTAATCATTTGTTTACAGTGATGTCAGACTTCACTTGCTGTGTTTATTCTTGCGTGCAGGAAACTCTTGCACGCTACATGCTACATTTCTATAGTAATTCTGTATTACAGTTTTTCCCAATTATTTACACACATTTGCTGAATCTTTGGCCAATTGTTCCAAAAACTCTAAAAACAAAATACAGAACCACAAGCACAAAATACAAAAGTCTAATTGAAGCAAACGTTGCACCCAAAACTGTTTTATTTCTTCACAAAATTGAGTTCCCTTATCAGTCGGTCTCTCCGAGTCACGTCGGAGACCGACGGATTGGGATCTCGCTTAGAGAGACCGACCTACTTCGTGTGTATTGAACACGCCAATGCAATTGGCATGCGCTGATTGTGCCCAGCTGCAGCTGATCACAGCGTGAGTATATAGAGGCGGCTGGCACAGCGCATAGTCAGCTTTTCGCTTCGGAGCCGACTTCACTACGGAGTGTGTTAGAAGCAACATCTTTTCGTTCTTTTCTGTTGGTGGCACGGCGTTTCAGCGGCGTTGGTCCCCGTGTCGAGTGGGTGAGCACACATTAGGCTGCACTACTCTCCTTCTGTGTGCTGCGGCCATCTCCCCTGGGCGCTTCAGCACAAAAGAGCAAATTCTAAAAGAGTGCTACACGGGCCGTCTTTTTAAAGACGAAGGCATTTGTAGATACGAGAATGCCTTTCCACCCGTGTGTTTCTGGATGCGGCCGTTTCCTGGCGCCGGGCGATGGTCACGATCGCTGTCTCACGTGTCTGGGCATTGCGCACGCTGAGGCGGCTTTCGTGGATGAGTCATGTTCTCTGTGCGGGAGGATGACCATCTCGGAGCTGCGGACCAGACTCCGTTTCCTGCAAAGGGGCGGGGTGCCAGTTCCTTTGCCGCGATCCAATGTTCCTCCCGGTAAACGCCGGGGAGACGTTGCGTCGGGCAAGGGGCTGACTGGTCTAACGGTGACGGTGGAGAATTCCCCGGCGGGAGATCCGTCGGGTGTTCCTCCCCCCACCGGCGCTCCGGTACCATCAGAGCGCTCAGAGGAGCGAGCTGGGCCTTCACGGGTACCGCTCGTTTCCTTTGGGGCTCCTCCTGACGAACAGATGTCGACCGCGGCATCGGATGGGGAGTCAGTAGTCTCCGGGGAGGATGTATCTGGTTCAGGCCGGTCGTCCAGACGATCGTCCGTTCCAGATACGGACCCTGAGATGATGGCTATGCTTTCTCGGGCGGCCGGGAAGGTTGGGATCGAGTGGAAACCTCCATCAGATCCCGAGCCTTCTCGCCTGGACGATTGGTATCTTGGGGTGGCTCGCGCCGGTTCTCGGGGCCCCACCCCAGTGCCTTTCTTCCCGGAGGTGCATGATGAGCTTACTGGGACCTGGAAGGCACCTTTTACTGCCCGAAACAGTTCCGGAGGTTCATCCTCCATCACCACCCTTGACGGCGGTTCAGCGCGGGGGTATACGGGCGTCCCGCCGGTGGAGCGTGCAGTAGCGATGCAATTGTGTCCTGGTGCCGCTTCCACCTGGCGGGGCGATCCGTTGCTCCCCTCCCGGGCCTGTAGGCACTCGTCGGCATTGATCGGCAGTGCCTATGCGGCTTGTGGAGAAGCTGGTTCCGCCGTACACGCTATGGCGTTGTTACAGGTCCATCAGGCCAAGGCTCTGAGGGATCTGTGCGAGGGTGGTCGCGACCCAGAAGTTCTGAAAGAACTTCGTATCGCCACGGACCTCGCGCTACGTGCGACGAAGGTGACCGTGCGATCTCTGGGTCGCGCCATGTCCACTATGGTGGTCCAGGAACGCCATCTCTGGCTGTGTCTGGCTGACATGAAGGATACCGACAAAGTTCGGTTCCTGAATGCTCCCATCTCCCAGACCGGCCTTTTCGGCGACGCGGTGGAGAACTTTGCCCAGCAGTTCTCTGCCGCCCAGAAGCAGTCTGAGGCGATAAAACACATCCTGCCCCGGCGCGCAGCTGCTGCCTCCACCCGGCCGCCGGCCGCAGCGCCTCAGTCTGCTCGTCGCCGAGGGCGGCCCCCTGCTTCCGCCTCCACTCCACCGCAGCCGCCGCAGCAGCCTTCACAACGGCGCCGTGGAGCCGGTCGCAGGGCAGCCCCCCAGCCCGTCCAGGCCCCCACCAGGACCAGTGGGAAGCGAAAGAGCAAGCGACCCTGAGACGGGCGACCCAGAGATGGAGGAGACAGCTCTTCGGGAGATGGTGGACGCACCACTCCCTCCCCCGGAGGAGGGCCGGGTGGAGAATCTTTTGTTTCATTTTTCCCCGCCACTGGCCTCACGGTCAGTGGCACTCAAAATCTCGACAAAAGAGCAGTTTCCTCTATCTCTGGGTCACCAGAGCGGTTGGGGTGCGATGCGTGGGCCAATCCCCGACATCGCTCACCCTCCTCTCCCGCCAGCTGCCAGCTGCGGATGGTTAGAGAGTGTACACAAGAACAACGGCACTACTCCCGTCCCGGCGGCCAGAACGCAGGTACGTGTCTCACACACACATCACACAGACACACAGACCCCACTTCGGACCGGCATAGAGACGCCCGAGCGGGGTCCCTGCGTTCCATCTCGCTGCCCCACCGCGGGTACGCCGGTGGTTCCGTTGGTGCCTCTCGTACGGTATCTGGAAGCATGGTCAGGTCTTCCCAGTCCGTCACGATGGCTTCTGCGGACCATCAGGCTCGGCTATGCGATTCAGTTCGCCCGGCGCCCTCCCAAGTTCAGCGGCATCCGCTTCACCTCGGTGAGGGCTGCGGATGCTCCTGTTCTGCGGGCAGAGATCGCTACCTTGCTGGCGAAGGATGCGATAGAGCCGGTCCCTCCAGCCGATATGAGGACGGGGTTTTACAGCCCCTACTTCATAGTACCCAAGAAAGGAGGTGGGTTACGACCAATCTTGGATCTGCGCGTCTTGAACCGAGCACTTCACAGGCTCCCGTTCAAGATGCTAACGCAGAAACGCATCTTCAGATGTGTCCGTCCTCAAGATTGGTTTGCAGCGATAGACCTGAAGGATGCGTACTTTCATGTTTCGATTCTTCCGCGCCACAGACCATTTCTGCGGTTCGCGTTCGAAGGACGAGCATATCAGTACAAAGTCCTTCCCTTCGGGCTGTCCCTGTCTCCCCGTGTCTTCACGAAAGTCACGGAGCCGGCCCTAGTTCCCCTCAGAGAGCAGGGCGTTCGCATCCTCAACTATCTCGACGACTGGCTCATACTCGCGCAGTCGCGGGATCAGTTGTGCGAACACAGGGACATGGTGCTAGCACACCTCAGCCAGTCGAACAAACAGCACGCCTCACGCAGGAACGTGCTCAGTCAATGTTGAACTGCTTGAATACGTTCAAGAGCAGGGCAGCGGTCCCACTGAAACAGTTTCAGAGGCTCCTGGGGCATATGGCAGCGGCAGCAGCGGTAACTCCGCTAGGGCTGCTCCATATGAGACCGCTTCAGCATTGGCTCCACGACCGAGTCCCGAGGAGGGCGTGGCAGCGCGGCGCTCACCGGGTCAAAGTAACACCGGCCTGTCGCCAAACCTTCTCCCCGTGGTCAGACCTTGCATTTCTTCGGGCTGGAGTGCCCCTAGAACAGGTCTCCAGGCATGCTGTGGTACACACAGATGCCTCCACCACCGGTTGGGGGGCCACGTACGACGGGCAGCATGTGTCAGGGGTTTGGACGGGCCCTCAACTTCACTGGCACATCAACTGCCTAGAGTTGCTTGCAGTACGCCTTGCCTTGCTGCGTCTCAAAGGGCGTTTGCGGGGCAAGCACGTGCTAGTCCGCACGGACAACACTGCGACCGTTGCGTACATCAACCGACAAGGTGGTCTGCGCTCCCGTCGCATGTCGCAACTCTCCCGTCTCCTCCTCCTCTGGAGTCAGAAGCATCTGAGGTTGCTTCGTGCTGTTCACATTCCAGGCTTGCTCAACCGCACAGCCGACGAGCTGTCGCGAGCTGCGCTCCCTGGGGAATGGCGACTCCACCCCCAGTCGGTCCAGCTGATTTGGAGACATTTCGGGGAGGCTCAGGTAGACCTGTTTGCTTCACCCGAGACGTCCCATTGCCAGTTGTTCTACTCCCTGACCGAAGGAACTCTCGGTTCGGACGCACTGGCACTCAGCTGGCCGCGGGACCTACGCAAATATGCGTTCCCCCCAGTGAGCCTAATCCCACAGATACTGTGCAAGATCAGGGAGGACGAGGAGCAGGTCCTGCTAGTAGCACCATACTGGCCCAATCGGACCTGGTTCCCAGAACTCACGCTCCTCGCGACAGCCCCTCCCTGGCCTATTCCTCTGAGGAAGGATCTACTGACTCAGAGACAGGGCACCCTATGGCACCCGCGCCCAGACCTCTGGAAATTGCATGTCTGGTCCCTGGACGGGACGCGGAGGTTCTAGGTGATCTACCCCAAGGAGTGGTAGACACCATCACTTCGGCGAGAGCTGCATCCACGAGACATGTTTACGCCTTGAAGTGGAACCTGTTCGTCGATTGGTGTTCCTCTCACGAAGAGGACCCCCGGAGATGCCCGATCATAGTTGTGCTGTCCTTTTTGCAGCTAGGGTTGGAGCGAAGGCTGTCTCCCTCCACCCTCAAAGTTTACGTTGCTGCTATCGCTGAACACCACGACCCAATAGATGGTAAGTCGGTGGGGAAGCACGACCTGGTCACCAGGTTCCTTAGGAGGGCAAGAAGGTTAAATCCTCCCAGACCCCCGTCCATACCCTCTTGGGACCTGTCCCTGGTGCTCACAGTGCTACAACAGGCCCCATTTGAGCCCTTGCAAGCAGTCGAGCTGAAGTTTCTTTCAATGAAAGCCCTGCTCCTGCTGGCATTGGCCTCCATCAAGAGGGTAGGGGACCTGCAAGCATTTTCGGTCGACGAATCGTGCCTGGAGTTCGGGCCGGCAGATTCCCGGGTAATCCTGAGGCCCCGGCCTGGCTATGTGCCCAAGGTTCCCACCACTCCCTTCAGAGACCAGGTGGTGAACCTGCAAGTGCTGCCCCCAGAGGAGGCAGACCCAGCCCTAGCTTTGCTTTGTCCGTCCGAGCCTTAAGATGCTACGTTGACCGGACACAAAGCTTCAGGACCTCAGACCAGCTCTTTGTCTGTCACGGGGGACGGCAGAAGGGGAATGCCGTCTCCAAGCAGAGGATGGCCCACTGGATAGTGGATGCCATCACCCTGGCTTACCAAGCTCAGGGTGTGCCCTGCCCCCTCAGGGTACGAGCTCACTCAACTAGAAGTGTTGCATCATCCTGGGCGTTGGCACGAGGCGCCTCGCTAGCAGACATTTGTAGAGCCGCGGGCTGGGCGACCCCTAACATGTTCGCTAGATTCTATAGCCTTCGTGTAGAGCCAGTATCCTCCTGTGTTTTCACCTCAAACGGGTAGAAGCACTGAGTGGCCCTGGCTCAGGTCGGCTTGTAAACTGCTCCAGAGTGTCCAAAGTAGACCCTGTCGAGCTCCTCCGTCCCCTCGGTGCTAACGTAGCGGAACGTTCGGTGCCAGACCCTCTCTCGATGAATCCTAGAGAACCGGGTTGGGCTAAGGGCCATATGAAAGACCTAATTGGATCTCATATGTGTATATTCCACGGTATAAGACTTAGAGCCCGTGTTCCCCGGCGAGTAATCGCGTTTAGAGGATGTAACATCACCTCAATATTCCATATGTTCCAGAAAATGAGTCATATGTGTGTTGCCTTTAAACCTTCGGGAGATTAGGCTCCGCATCTCCAGTTCCAGCTTCACTGCGGAAGAGTAGTGTTAAGACATATAGTGACTGGTTTCTTGTTGCGAGCCCCCGCCTAAGCCACAAAGGGGGCGTAGAGGCTTGCTCAGGACACTGGAGGAGGCCAGTAGACATGGCGTTTTCCATAGGGATCCCAATCCGTCGGTCTCCGACGTGACTCGGAGAGACCGACTGATAAGGGAACGTCTCGGTTACGTATGTAACCCTCGTTCCCTGAAGGAGGGAACGGAGACGTCACGTCCCGTCGCCATGGCTGCTGTCCCGCCGCTGTACTGCCGAGCCGACTCGGCTCCTCAGCGAAAACCTGACTATGCGCTGTGCCAGCCGCCTCTATATACTCACGCTGTGATCAGCTGCAGCTGGGCACAATCAGCGCATGCCAATTGCAGTGGCGTGTTCAATACACACGAAGTAGGTCGGTCTCTCTAAGCGAGATCCCAATCCGTCGGTCTCCGTTCCCTCCTTCAGGGAACGAGGGTTACATACGTAACCGAGACGTTCTTTTTTTGCACCAACTCTGAATGGTTCACTGTCTGATTCAAACTGCTTGCTCATCAGCGAGTTTTGTAAAATTTTTGACTTACTCGTTAAATAGAATCACTTTATTCATTTGTTCACAAATCAAGCATCACATGCTGTGTTTGTTCTTGCGTGCAGGAAACACTGATGCAAGATACAAATGCAAAATGAAATTGTGCCTAGATTTTACACTATTGTCACATTTTTTAAGCTCTGTGTTTTCCTAAACTTTGTCCTTAAGATACAAAAATAAAACACACAAATTGAAAGGAAACATCCAAAGGAAAGAGAGCAACACTAAAAATACATCAAAAAACTTCGTCACTGCTGAGCAATTTCTTATGTTACTGATAGTGAAAAAAATGCAATTTAAAAGGTCTTACAGATAAAACACTAAATTGTGTTGCATAAAGTAAGCCCCATGTGAATTTCTAATTCAGAATAAAGTTTTCTCGGTGGTGGGAGGCAATCTAACTTTGCCTAAGTTTGACAGACAGAAGCTATTGCAATTGTACATACAGTAAGTAGATACTTCTTGGCAATAATAGAAAGTAGGTCAGGCAGCACATGCAATCATCTCACAATACGCAGAAATATGACATCATGCCCTGACAACAATGTGCAATGATAGCAAGAGCGTGGCCTTATATAGTGGCACGTTGACTTGGTCACACATAATAGCGCTGCTGATGAAGGCCTGAATGAAAGGCTATAATCAAGTGCATATAGAGGACTCAAGACGTATGAGGTTTGCATTGAGTTTCTCCACTCACATAATGTTGAAAGCACACTTCAGATCAATAAAACCGAGAACAGCCACCAATGAAATGGTTTTGAGAGTGTCAAGAGTGTGGCAGATCAACAAAAGGATGAGGTATAAATTGCCTGTGTTACAAAAGAGGCTGCAGCTGACCAGCAGGAGAAAGGTAAATATTAAAAGAGATCAAGGTAGAGTGTCAGCCATCAAAAATGCCATGATAACACAGTTATCTAAGTCAAACTTTAAAGTTTTGACTACAATAGTGTGGCATGCTGTCACATACAGTATACTGAATGGTAAGTTGACACGATGGAACCTGACATTAAACAGACTGTTGGTTTTTCGATAAAAAATAAATGGTAAAACATTTATGAAAAAAAAATCTACATAGTTGAAATAAAAAGATTTAGGTAACACTTTATATAATTTTTTATATAATTTATATAATTTTGCTACTGTCGTAACTTGATGTCCAGTCACAAAACAAAACAATCATTTGATGTTTAGACCCAAAACAAAACAAAGAAAAGTGAAACAAAACAAAACAAAATGATAATTTTGGCACTTTGTCATCACTTGATGTCCAGACCCAAAAGAAAAGAAAGGAAAAGAAAACATCATAATTTTAGTACTTTGTCATGTCATTACTTGATGTCCAGACACAAAACAAAACAAAACATAACATAACAAAACAAAACAAAAAAACAATAATAATTTTGGTACTTTGTCATCACTTGATGTCTAATCCCAAAACAAAACAAAACAAAACAAAAAAAAACAGGTAATTTTGGTACTTTGGCATCATTAGGTGTCCAGTACAAAAACAAAACAAAGTTACTTTGTCATCACTTGATGTCCAGACCCCCCCACCAAACAAAAAAAACAAACAAACAAACAAATAAAATAAAGAAAAACAAAAAATAATATTTCTGGTACTTTGTCATCACTTAATATCCAGTCACAAAACAAAACATGATAATTTTGGTACTGTGTCATAATTTGATACCCAGTCAAAGAAACAAAAAACAAAACAAAAAAACAAAACAAAGAAAAACAAAACAAAGCAAAAAATTATAATTTTGGTACTTTGTCATCACTTGATGTCCAGATAATTTTGGTACTGTGTCATAATTTGATACCCAGTCAAAGAAACAAAACAAAAACAAAAAACAAAACAAAGAAAAACAAAACAAAGCAAAAAATTATAATTTTGGTACTTTGTCATCACTTGATGTCCAGAACAAAACAAAACAAAACAAAACAAAAATTGATGTTCAGTCTTAAAACAAAACCAGAAAAAAAAAACAAAACATGATAATTGTCTTCACTTGATGTCCAAAACAAAAGAAAACAATTTTGGTACTTTGTCCTCACTTGATGTCCAGTCCCAAAAAAACAAAACAAAACAAAACAAAAAACAAACAAAAAACTAATACAAACAAAACAAAGAAGAACAAAACAAATCAATAAGATCATTTTGATTGCATTACTTGATGTCCAATCCAAAAAACAAACAAAAAACAAAACAAAACGAAATGATAATTCTGGTACTTGTCTAGAACCCCCTCTCCCACCCACCCCAACAAAAACAAACAAACAAAAAATAATTCTGGTACTTTGTCATCATTTGATGTCCAGTCACAAAACAAAACAAAATGTAAAACAAAACAAAACAAAGCAAAAAATGATAATTTTGGTAGTTTGTCATCACTTGATGTCCAGTCTTAAAACAAAACAAAAAACAAACAAAAAACTAATACAAACAAAACAAAGAAGAACAAAACTAAACAATAAGATAATTTTGATTGCATCACTTGATGTCCAAACAAACTAACAAACAAACAAAAAAAACTAAATGATAATTTTGGTACTTTGATGTCCAGTCACAAAACAAAACATAAAACAAAACAAAGCAAAAAAAAAAAATAATAAAAAAAAATAAAAATAAAAAATTATACATTTCGTGCTTTATCATCACTTGATGTCCATTGTTAAAACAAAACAAAAACAAACAAACAAACAAAAAATGATGTTTAGTCTTAAAACAAAACAAGAAAAAACAAAACACGATAATTGTCTTCACTTGATAATTTTGATTGCATTACTTGATGTCCAATCCAAAAAAACAAACAAAAAACAAAACAAAATTTTGGTACGTGTCACCTAGAACACCATACAAAAACAAACACACAACAAATAATTATGGTACTTAGTCTTTGTCATCACTTGATGTCCAGTCACAAAACAAAACAAAACGTAAAACCAAACCAAACCAAACAAAGCAAAAAAAATGATATTTTTGGTGCTTTGTCATTACTTGATATCCAGTCTTAAAACAAAACAAAACAAAAAACAAACAAAAAAACTAATACAAACAAAACAAAGAAGAACAAAACAAAACAATAAGATACTTTTGATTGCATCGCTTGATGTCCAAACCAACAAACAAACAAACAAACAAACAAACAACAAAAAAAACAAAACGAAAACAAAATGATAATTTTTGGTACTTTGTCATTACTTGATGTCCAGTCCCAAACTGAAACAAAACTAAACAAACAAACAAACAAAAAAAGATAATTTTGGCACTTGTCATCTAGAACACCCCTCCCCCTCCAAACAAAAACAAACAAACAACAAATAATTCTAGTACTTTGTCTTTGTCGTCACTTGATGTCCAGTCACAAAACAAAACAAAACGTAAAAAAAAATATATAAATATATATATATATATATATATATATATATATATATATATTATTTTGGTACTTTGTCATCACTGGATGTCCAGTCTTAAAACAAAACAAAACAAAACAAAACAAAACAAACAAACAAACAAACAAAAACAAAAAAACTAATACAAACAAAACAAAGAAGAACAAAACAAAACAGTAAGATAATTTTGATTGCATCACTTGATGTCCAATCCAAAAAACAAACAAACCAAAAAAAAAACCAAAAAAAAAACAAAACAAAACTAAACAAAATGATAGTTTTGGTACTTTGTCATCACTTGATGTCCAATCCCAAACCGAAACAAAACTAAACGAAACAAAAAAGATAATATTGGTACTTGTCATCTAGAACACCCCTCCAAACAAATATAAACAAACAAAAAATAATTCTAGTACTTTGTCTTTGTCATCACTTGAAGTCCAGTCACAAAACAAAAGAAAACAAAACGTAAAACAAAACAAAGCAAAAAAATATAATTTTGGTACTTTGTCATCACTTGATGTCCAGTCTTAAAAAAAACAACAACAACTAATACAAACAAAGAAGAACAAAACAAACCAATAAGATAATTTTGATTCCATCACTTGATGTCCAATCCAAAAACAACAAAAAACAAAGCAAAACAAAAATTGTATTACATTTATTTTTTATTAAAAAAGTTCATGAATTAAAAAAAAAGACTTAAAAGTTAAATCAAAGAGTAATTTTATTATAGTGTCTTCACATGATTTCAAGTGTAAAATCGAAAGCAAAACTTCTGTAGACTGTTTACGGACATAAAGTGCTGCTTCAAAATATCAAAAACACAGCATGAGAAAGTAAAGCACATGGGTTTTTAAAATGTTTTCTTCATAAAAAGCTGCACAGAAAGGAATCAGCGCCTTGAGCGTCTTGTGGGAAAAAGACTGCAGGAATAATGGTGCGCTCTGGCATTGAAGAGAGGAACAAAGAGGAGGGTGCAAAAGGGTTTGATGTGAGACGTCACAGGTAAAGACAGCAAAGTGAAGGGCGGGACAGAGATGAGAGAGCTAGGGAAGGATGGGACTAGAAGGTCAGACAGAGAGAACAAAAAGAAAGGGTTCGATTCAGCTACGGTTGAGGAGAGAGACGTAAATAACAAGACTGACAGGTGAATGGAGGCTCTTTTTTGTGTCGAGACTGCATTTATAAGTATGTGCAGCTGTGAAGTTCGCTTTAAGTGCTGACAAGAGGCCCTGAAAACAGAGTATACCTGAGAGAGAAACCATCGAGGGCTGTGAAGTGCTGTATGGGGAGAAACATTGAGAATATGTTGACATAGCTGATAGGACAATGCTAAATGTGTTGATACTATAAAGGAGTTGCTGAGGTCTTTGTGAAAGAGACATCCGTATACACTCTTTTCAACAACCTCACACCGCTTCTTGCAAACAAATACAGACATAACAGAGAGCTCGAGTGTGTGAAGAAGATATGGTCTTTTTGCAAGAGAAAATTCACAGTTTCAAACAGTGTCAAATAATTAACGTATCACCACATCACACACAGTATACAGACAAATAAATACCACTCTAAGCAATTTGCTGATCACTGGCAGGGATTGAATTAAACTTTTTCACTTAGAAGCCAAAACTGGCCATTCAGAACTTCTACTAACCAAAACAACAACAACAACAACAACAACAGCTTGAGGCTGTCTACACTAGATGTTACCAAACGACCGTTACAAATCATTTTGTGTCAATTCTATGAGTGTGCGAAATTGACAAAAAATAATAATAATTTTTTTTTGGATTTTATTGATAAAGGTACTTAAAATTTTGCTGAGTGTGTTATTGTGCTGATATCTTCATACGCACACAGGAATGTAAAGGGATTCACGGCAACCCGTCAAAGTGCACAGATTAGGTTTCGTTTTGTGTGAAATTATGACAAAAGGCAGACTGCTGTGAGAAATTATATGAAATATTATTTAATTAATTGTATGAATAAAGAGGAACCACCTGTCTTCAGAAAAGTTTCTTTGCCATTTTTTTTAATCTTTCCACCCTGTAATTCGCAATGATGCAATGCTAATAAATGCAGCGCTGCTTTGTTTACAGCGGCTACCGGGGAAACGCGCCACCTTCTGTCAAACAGTGGATTTTACAATTTCATATTATGAAAGCATATTATCTAGTAGATCTGTTTGGAATAAAATATAATTGATCATTTTGACTTGTTCTTTCATACAACATGATTTAAAGACTTAAATGTGAGGTTTATACTGTTATAATTTTTTTTTTTTTTTTTGGCAAAACTTTATTTGAACATGTCAGTTTAAAATCCAGCCATTGTTTTTAATGTTAATGCAAACCAAAAGTGCATAATGCTGCTACTATTGTAAAATTTGGTGAAATTACTAAGTGCATGTATACTTTTGGAAACTTCCAGACCATTTTAACATATTATACCGTGTTATACCATGCATTACAGTGTGGATACATAATATATATATATATATATATATATATATATATATAATTTTCTGGGTTTGATAAATAGTAAAATAAAGTGATACATGATTAAGACAGCCAGGGCTTGTGTTTATGTCCCCACCAATGTCAAAAGCAAACCTACGCCCTTGGCAGAAGTTGCATATGAGGTGGCACCTACACGTTAATGCAGCTTAGAGGAACATGGACTGCTTCAACCTCCAGTTAAATGCATAAATGTGACCCTGGACCACAAAACCTGCCATAAGTGTAAATTTTTTGAAATTGAGATTTATACATCATCTGAAAATTGAATAAATAAGCTTTCCATTGATGTATGGTTTGTTAGGATAGAACAATATTTGGCCAAGATAAAACTATTTGAAAATCTAGAATATGAGGGTGCAATAAAATAAAAATATTGAGAAATTTGCCTTTAAAGTTGTCCAAGTAAAGTTTTAGCAATGCATATTACTTATCAAAAATGATGTTTTGATACCTTTATGGTAAGAAACGTACAAAATATCTTCATGGAACATGATTGTTACTTAATATCCTAATGATTTTTAGCATAAAAGAAAAATCTATAATTTTGACCCATATAATTTATTTTTGGCTAATGCCACAAATATACCGCAGAGACTTAAGACTGGTTTTGTGGTCCAGGGTCACAAATACCATTTTGATATTTTAGGCATAAAAGTTGGATACTGATATTTGAAATTATTTTAAAAATGAAAAGATAGGCTACTTTAAATGTGAAATTAAAACCAGCAGTAGGTGGCAACATGTCACTCTTATAGGTGAGTCATTGCAGTTGACCGGAATCATTTAAATGGTTGCTTCATTCAGGAACGAAACACCATCATATGTTGCTCAGAGATGCAAAACAATATTGTGGCTGTGTTTGGAATGATTTTTGTTGGCGAAATAGAGCAAAAACAGCTAATATGGTGTCTAAAATTTAAGTCTCTTGATATTAACTTATTGTTTATTAAACTGCTGTATAAAATCAATCACATTTGTAACCACGAAAAAAAAAAAAAAACTACACTCTTTCTGTGATATTAATTATGAAATTATATAAATTCGAGAGTGATATTGCGTTTATACAACAGTTCGACGGAACACCCTCTTTAGTGCGGAACTACTTCCTTCCGCCCCGGATTCAAAGCTTAAGTTGACAGTTAAACATTGGTCACTTTTTGGTCACTTTTAGAATTCGTATCAAGGGAATGTGATGCTTCAGTTAGGTTAGTAAGAAATAATGGCTGTATCTGAAATCGTCCCCTATACCCACATTCACTATTCACTCATACAATTCACTTGAAGGAGTGAATGAAAACGAGTGAGTGAATTCGCACACTGAGTGCACCACCTTTGCATAGTTTGCTTGCTGTTTAATCATCATTTGAAACGGACAGTGCCAGAAATAAGATTAAATGATCTATCTTGAACTCTGTCACGGAATTTATGTATAAACCCGAGTTAAACGATTTAATAATTTGTACCTGTGTTGTATTGTACTGTATGACGCCGTGGACGAGCGAGTTGTAAATGAATGGATGGATGATTAAGCTGCGGGCGCCCTCTTTTGGCGAGACGCGAGAATTCATTGTCTGTTAAGCTTTCGTAATTAATATCAAATTAAATATTCATTAAATAAAATCAGTCGTTTGTCATGTTTGTTTCTTCTTAGATGTGGTTCGTAAACGTACTCTACGGTTAGCTCAGTGAATAATTAAAAAGAAACATAGACCCAGCTAGAAGTGAAGTGATGCAAATTGTGAGAGGACGTTCCTGTAGCCATACCAGTAGAATTTCTCATGGTTCTCAACCAATCAGTTTTGAGAACCAGAAAGAACTGTTGTATAAACATATACATTTTCTGCCCCCTTATCTTGAATTGTGTGTTTTTACCCGCATTTGGCGGGATGGCGGGTGTTAATTTCAAAACCTGATCAATAGTCATCTGTGTCTAAATACATTTGGTCACAATTTATGGTAATATATTATGTGCCAGAACATGTGATTTCTTTCTGGTTCCATTCATTTACTTTAAAACACACTAAACATTTATACAATGAACATGTTGTTCATTTCTAAATTTATGAATCTGTTCTTTTTGCTTTTCCAGGAATAAATTCAAATATGTCTCAGTGATACAACTTAACTGAACTTTTTAAAAATAATAATAATTCAAAAAATCATCTTTTTTGACAAGAAAAATTTAATTCATAGGTAAAATATAACATTACGTTGAAAAATATATTTAATAATAATTTAATTCTATGTATTAAAGGTACATAGAAAATATGTAAATCTGTTAAATCTGATTGTTAAACCATATGACATTTTAACAGACATTAAACTTTGCATTATAATCGTAAAAAAAACTTGATCTTTTATTGTTTCTAAATATAGTGTTTCAAAGAAATACAAACATTTTGTGAGATAACACCAACACTTTGCAAGCAAACTCAAACATTTAGTGTCCTCCCAAAAACATTTTTTTTGCATTTTCCAGAAGGCCACAGAAGCATTTTTTCCTCCCATTTCATATTATTTCAGTAACCAGTGTTGCAAAATAAACTTTTCTTTAGAGAGCACAGCTGTTTTTTTTTTTTGAGCAAATGTAAGGAATGTCTTCCCATCTCATTTTCTTCCCTGTCACCATCAAACATATATACACCATTAGTTCCACCAAATAATATTTCAAAATAACAGCATTTTAAAGGGATAGTTCACCCAAAAATGAAAACTAGCCCATGATTTACTTGCCCTCAAGCCATCCTAGGTGTATATGACTTTCTTCTTTTAGACGAATATAGTCAGAGTTATATTAAAAAATCTTCTGGCTGTTTCAAGTTTTATAATGGCAATGAATGGGTGTTGAGATTTTGAAGTTCAATGAAGTGCATCCATCCATCATAAAAAGTACTCCACTTGACTCTGGAGGGTTAATAAGGCCTGCTGAAGTGAATCGATGCATTTGTGTAAGAAAAATATCCATATTTAAAACTTAAAACCATAATCTAGAGCTTCCACTAACTATCTTACAAACGTTCACGAGAGAGAGAGTCATTTCAGCGGATGACGTAGGACATAGACAACGTGGTGTTGAACGTGAAAACGCAGAGGAGAGAGCAAAACACCTGTCACGAATTAGAATTTGTTTACAAATTCTTTGTAAAGAAAAATGTTGGAGAATTTTGATATAATCCAAGAGGACTCCTTTTTATGATGGATGGATGTACTTTATTGGACTTCAAACTCTCAGCATCCTTTCCTTGCCTTTATAAAGGACCCAGGACATTTTTTTTTTTTTTTAAATATAACTTCAATTGTGTTTGTCTGAAAGAAGAAAGCCATACACACCTACTGTAGGTGGCTGAATAATAATTTTCATTTTTGGCTGAACTAGCCTTTTAAAAAACATTTTCCAAACACTGCTTATTGGTGACTTTCACATTTTTTTAAAGTAAATGTCTCACATGTAAATGTCTCACATGTGATGCTCACACCCCTGCAAGCCAGGGTGTTGCTATGCAGTTATTGCACAATGTAGGTGATTTTACTAGGGTTTTATGAGGGCATTTGGCCTACAAAGATAGCAGACCAGACCAACACAGAGCAGTCCACCTCTGCAGCCCATCAACTCAATTCCACACACACTCCATTTCCAGCTACTGTCCCCAAGATTCTTATTCAGGCAGAAGAAGAAGAGGTCTTTTAATTGTTTCCCATACACATATTTCCTAAGTGTGCCCCTCTGCCAGCGCTCAGAGACCCGGAGGGGGCGGAAGATCCCGTGAGGCTCGCCGGGCGGACAGGGCCATAAGGACTGCAGAAAGAGAAATGCACAACACTATAAATACATTTATGGCAAGAATGTTCGCTTTTAAAAAAGGCCATTTTCTGCTCTGTGAAGCTGTCACATATTTATATTCATATTCACATAGCTCATATTATCCTCATGATGTGTGTCTGCGATGTTGATATATGGTTACCGCTTGGATGCAAATAGAAGGTGGAAAGATGGAAACTAGTTTCTGTGAATGCTAATGGTATTTTTTAAAAAAAAGACAGAAAAATATATATAATTTATTGTTCCAGATCCAGAAGAAAATGCAGATCCCTTGCTAACTTCGACGGCTGTTTGTTCCTGCTTTAGAAACACAGAATAAGATGAAGGAGTCAATTAGACAAGTAAAGCGCATTACACTGCATTAATTTTCCCTGCATATGGAAATCAGACAGAAAATTGATTCATTATTCTGTGTTGAAAGCAATTATAAAGTTTACACTGCTCGCATTAGAGAGCCTGGAAGGTTGTTGACAGCTTAGACACAGAGTGGGCTTTTGGTTTGATAATTGCTCATTAAACGTGGAGGTGGTGTTGAGTTTTGAGACGGTCACGTGGCTCAATGCTGCCGCACACCCTGTATCTAACCCCTATCTCCAACCACAGACAATTAACAAAGGCTAACAAAGTGACGAGAAACAGTATTAGCGGACGTTTCAGCCTGTTACACGGTTCTCATAATCTCACAGTCATTTGCTATGTGACATTTTGACACCGAGGCGTAAAATGAAGGTAAAATAAAAGTTTTATCTCAGATTGACTTTTCTAATTGATTATTGGCTATTTTGAAAATGTCGCACACAGCAGAGACGTGGTTGGGAACATTAAACACTAACTTTTTTACTTTTTCAAGACTTTTCATTTGCTTTAATAGGCTTCTGTTTGTTTCATATATCAAGCTGATTTCAAGCGTTTGAACCTTCTGTGATAGTTGCATATGAGTCCCTCAGTTGTCCTCACTGTTAAAAAAATGGATCTCAAAATCAGACAGTCATTGTTGGAAAGGGTTCAAATACACAAAAATGCTGGAAAACCAAAGAATTTGTGGGACGTGAAGCATTTATCTAAAGAAAAGCAGGCAGTTTACCTTTTTTGTTTGAACAAACAAGGACAAACTCATAAACAACTATCAAAAAACAAAACACAGCTGTGGATTATTCAGGTAACAACACAGTATTAAGAATAAAGGGGATGTAAACTTTTGAACGAGGTCATTTTTATAAATTCAACTATTATTTTCTCTTGTGGACTATATGTAAACGTCTTTCATGTAAAATATCTTATTCAGGTCAGTATTAAATAAACAATAACATGCATTTTGTATGATCCCTATTATTTTGGTCAAATAATTAGCATTTTGCTAATTAGGATTTTTTTAAAACAAAATATCTCTATTTGGAGTGGACTTTGAGATTTGTAACTTTGTAGATCCTTTTTACAAACATACATACCACACACTGACTAAAATTCAAAAAGTGAAAAAGCATAATAGGACCCCTTTAAGTTAATTTACATTACAAGTTATTTTTTTAAAAGTATAATAAATGTTGATAGTCTAAAAATGAATAGCTCTCAATTGTACTGTAATGTTAAATGGCTATAGTCAATAGTTAAATATATTAAATATTTTAAAAAAAGGACATTTTCCTAGAGAAATCGGTAAGAGCATTGGTATCAGTGATACTCGGCTTCAGTCATAAAAAAATGATGCCACTAGACAAATATACTGTCTTTATGTTGTTTCTACATTAATTTGAAGATTGAATGTGAAAATATTGCAATATAAAAGTATATATATACAGCGGGGAAAATAAGTATTTGACACATCAGCATTTTTATCAGTAAGGGGATTTCTTTTTTGAACAATGTGTTTATTGTCTTTGATTATGCAAGACAGGTAACAGAAAAACACACTTCCATTTCGTCACAATTATTTCCCACCCCAACAAGAGAACATCACTCTCTTCTCACCTATAGAAATACATAGAATTCTCATACAAGAGACAATTTAAATGCAAAACGAATATTGCAAGGTACCCAAAAACCAAGTATACATTACTGTACTTTACACATAAAAGTTACATTGTCCAACAAAACAAAATGAAAAAAAAAAAAACAAAACAAAAAAAAAACACCAAACAAACACTATACTTAGTTACACCTCTTGTAATAAATGACCAATATTATTGTTGTTAATGTATTAATTAAATGGCTTCCATATTTCTTCATATACATCCATTTTGTTTTTAATAAAATATGTTACTTTTTCCATGGCCATACACTGTGCCATGGCATTAATCCAAGTTCCGATAGATGGTGGATCAGGCCTTTTCCAGCTAAGAGCTATCATTCTTTTAGCTTGTAATATAGCATAATCTATGAATTTGCGCTGCTGAAGATTTAGTTTAAGGTTCTTTGGATATAAATGTAGCAAAATCATTTTTGCATCTAGGGGAATATTCAAGGATACAATTATCTTTGTAATATTAATCACTTCCACCCAAAAGTCTCTGATAATGTTGCATTCCCAAACACAATGCACAAATGAACCCTGAGCCTCTCTGCATTTAAAGCATGTATCAGGAATATTTTTATTAAACCTATTTAGTTTGACAGGAGTTATGTATGTCTGCATCAACCAGTTATATTGAAGTAGTTTTAAGCTAACGCTCCCTAACTGTTTCTGAGAATTTTTACAGACTTGTCTCCATTCATCCTCAGATATCTCCTCGTTCAATCCCATCTTCCATAATTCAAGTTTCGGTGTTGTTGATTCAGTAGACCCTGATACAAGCCAGTTGTAAAAAACTGATATTAATCCTTTATTATTGCATTTCTTAGTAATTAATTCCTCCAAAGAAGAAAGTACTGGCAAGTTTAATGATTGGTTCTGCCTAGAAAGAACAAAACTCCTTATCTGTAAGTATTTAAAGAAATGTTTTCTTGGAATATTATACTTAGTAGATATCTGTTCAAACGACATCAACGTTCCCTCCTCAAAAAGATCACTAATTTTGCTTAATCCCTTTTCAACCCACAACCGGAATCCTGAGTCCCTCGTACCTGGTTTGAATAATGTGTTGCCCCAAATGGGACTATACTGGGATAAAGAGTCAGCTATTTTCATGTACTCTCTAACTTCATACCATACTCCAATCATATTACAAACTATGGGGTGTGCGGTGACTGTTTTCAGTTGTTTAAACTTATCTGAATATATATACAAGTTTAAGGGTAACGCAAAACCACATGACTCCATATCCACCCAGGATGGTTTATTTCCAGAGGAAAAATAAAACATTATTGTTCTTAATTGTGCAGCTAAATAGTACCAGTACAGGTTGGGACATTTTAACCCTCCAGTGTCAAATGGAAGATAAAGAAGGGAAAGACGAACTCGAGGGCATTTCTTGTTCCAAATAAATTTCCTGAAAATTGAATTAATCTTTGAGAACACTCCAGCTGGTGGCGCCAAGGGAATATTTTGGAATAAATACATGAATTTAGGCAAAATATTCATCTTCAATATATTTATCCTTCCTATCAATGAAATTGGTAAAGATAACCATCTCTCCAGATCTTTAGATGTTGATTCCATTATAACATTATAATTTGTAGAAATTATATTTTCTAATTGGGGGACAATTTTGATACCCAAATATGTAAAGCTGGGTGATATTTTCAGGGTAAATAAATGTGATGTATTTGGACAGCTATCTTTATTAAGCAGCAATAACGATGACTTTGATGTGTTCACTTTATATCCCGATATGTTTCCGAATTGATTGATCAGGTCTAAAAGTGCTGGAAGAGAGACGTTTAATTGTTTTAGGAATAACACTACATCGTCAGCGAATAAAGCTATTTTATGTTCCTTGCCACCCATTTTAATCCCTTGTATGTGGTTGTTAGCTCTTACGGCTATTGCTAGCGGTTCTATAGCCAAAATGAATAAAAGTGGGGACAATGGTGAGCCTTGAGGGCAACCTCTTGTAATATTAAATGGCTCAGAAATCATCTCATTGGTTAAAACTTCAGCCACTGGGTTGGAATGTAATAATTTGATCCAATGTAAAAAGGAGTTTCCAAATCCGAATTTTTTGAGAACGTCAAAGAGATAAGCCCATTCGATTCTATCGAAAGCCTTCTCCGCGTCGAGCGAGAGAAGAGCAGTATCCTTTTCCTCTTTTTGGCTATGCAAAATATTTAAAACACGTCTTACGTTGTGAAATCCCTGCCTATTCTTAATGAACCCGTTCTGATCATCACCCACAATGCCCGGAAGTACAGTCTCTAGCCTTTTTGCCAAGATTTTACATATTATTTTGGTATCTGTGTTTATCAGACTAATAGGTCGCATATTTCCGCACTTCGTATTTGGTTTTCCTGGTTTTGGTAAAAGAATGATCAAAGCCTCTCTCATAGAATTAGGAAGACAGACACTATTATAACTTTCAATATACATATCATAGAGTGGCTTAACCATTTTATCACTGAAATATTTATATAGGTCGATGGGCAGGCCATCAGGTCCTGCTGTTTTACCACCTTTTAATGTCTTTATAGCCTCCATAATTTCATCTGTCGTAATCTCACCATCTAATTTAATTTTAAGTTCTTCAGATATTTTAGGAATGTTGAGATTATCAAAAAACGCGGAGTGGGCATCAGTCGTGGCCTTACATTCAGAGCAATATAGTTTTTCGTAGAAGTTTCTAAACGCTTTATTAATTTCCAACGGATCTACAGTCATATTTCCATTTTCATCTTCAATACTAGTAATTGCTCTTTCTAATTCCTGTTGTTTTATACGCCAAGCAAGAAGTCTGCCTGGTTTTTCTCCCTGATCGTAAAATTGCTGCTTTAATCTTAATAAATTGGCCGCTGCTTTTTCATGTGTTTTTTCATTATATTGGGTTCTTAACAATAGCAATTCTTTTAAAACATTATCAGTATTTTGGTCTGCTTGTAAACTTTTTTCCTCGAGTAAGCGAATTTTTGTTTCAAGTGTTTTATATTTCTCCTGTTTCTCTTTTGTCTTCCTGCTCGTATAGCTTATAATTTGTCCTCGTATAAAGGCCTTAAAGGCTTCCCATCTGATTATAGCTGATGTTTGGGTAGTGTTATGTTCAAAATAGTAATCAATTTGTTCCCCTAAGAATTCTAAAAATCTTTTGTCTTGCATCCAGTGTATTTGAAATCTCCATTTAGTACGATTATGAGAAAGCTTTGGTTCGACATATGTCAAAGATACAAGGGCATGGTCTGAAATAAGAATACTACTATATTGACAATTTCTGATACATGAAATTAGTTCAGCTGAAATCAGAAAGTAATCTATTCTTGAGTATCCTTTAGAAGTACTCGACCAACATGAATATTCCCTTTTTATTGGGTTTTGAGCCCTCCATATATCCACCAGGTTAAGTTCCTTTATAAAATATTGTAAAGCTTTTCTAGACCTTACATGGGTGTTATCAATACCAGATGACCGGTCCTTACTGGGCTGCAAAACACAATTGAAATCACCTGCCATAATGTGTTTTCCGGGCATTGTGGAGATTCTCAAAAATAAATCATTATAAAAATCTGCGTTATCATCGTTAGGTCCATATACATTAATCAGATTAATCCTAGTTGATAGAATATTTCCCTGTACAATCAAAAATCTACCTTTGGGGTCTTTAGTTATTTTATCAATGCGCAAAGGAATAGACTTATGTATCATAGTTATAACTCCTCTGGAATTCAAATAGTAAGCTGAAGACAATACCTGACCTGGCCATCTACGCTTAATTTTGATTATCTCATGGTCTAACATGTGTGTTTCCTGCAGGAACACAATTTTGGCTCTTATCTGTTTTATTCTACCCATTACTTGTTTTATTTTAGTTAGTTTACGTAGGCCTCTACAATTCCAAGATACACATTCAACCAAAACGTCTGTCATTTTTTATAATGTCATATTTAACAAAAAGAAAGGTAAATTACCTTAATGCAAGAATAACAGTAAAAGCCTATAAAGGGTACCATTTGAAATAAAACCCAAAACGAAAAGGAAGAGAGCAACCCACCCAGAACCCAAGCCTGACTCACTAGAACATACAGGCTCCCCCAAACCCCTAAATAACTTCCCTCCAATATCAGGAATAGGTCCACACTATACTGAGGAACTATTCTCCTGTAAACCAAAACTCAGCTCAATTACTTGTCTATGTAGAAAAAATAATCCAGATAAGATATTTTATCTATCTTATGAAAATAAAATATGTGTCATACTACATGCACGTACTTTTCATTACTCACGTAAGAAGCACCTAATTGCACTTTAAGAAGAAACCAAAAGAGAAAACTAAATAAAATATATCTTTAAACAGGACTTTTAAAACTTTATATTAGTATTTTAAGAGAATCAAGTCTGTAAGTAATACAATGTCACGTTTCCAGCAAATTTAGGCCCTACATACCTCTCAGTTTCCAGCAGCC
This sequence comes from Cirrhinus molitorella, assembly GCA_033026305.1. Classification (NCBI taxonomy): domain Eukaryota; kingdom Metazoa; phylum Chordata; class Actinopteri; order Cypriniformes; family Cyprinidae; genus Cirrhinus; species Cirrhinus molitorella. Next base: position 24,348,505 of record CM065139.1, on the reverse strand, counting down.
ACATCTGACGAGATTTTAAGTTCAATAAAAGTTCTCATCAAGTCACATTTAATTTAGTCTTCCTCAGTTACTGTCTCCAGTTCCTTGATGTACTTATTCACGTCCGTTGGTGTATTGAAGACGACTGTGCGGTCATCGTTGGTCAACAAGAGCCGTGCGGGGTATATTACCCGGTGCTTATCCAGACCGAGTTCCCGTAACCGCTTCCTCACGCCGTCGTAACTCCTCTGTCGCTTATACACCTCCGTTGGCAGGTCAGGAAGAAATCTTATTTTGTTGTTTTGGTACATCACCTCTTTCTGTATCCGCGCAGCTTTCAAGATGTTTTCTCTGTCCTTGTAGTTTAAGCACTTGATGATGATAGTTCTCGGATACGTAGTAGAACTTTGGCTCGCTGTTGTCCGGTGCGCTCTCTCCAAAACCGGCGGCGTTATCTTCAGAGTATCCGCTATCCATTTTTCCATAAAGGAACAGGTATCATTGCCTTCTACTTTCTCGGGTATGCCCAGTACACGCAGATTATTACGTCTACTCCTCCCTTCTAAGTCTTCGACTTTGTTGTTGAGGTTTTTTGTCTTGTTCTCAAGTTTTTCGATAGTTTCTTTCAGAGTTTGTATCTCGTCTTCTGCCGTAGATATTCGCATTTCGGCCTCCATGATACGCCCACTACAGTCTTTCACGTCCGTTTGGACAATTCTTATTTCCGTCAGTACACCGTCAATTTTTGTGTTAAAGTCTTGTTTGAATGATGTTATGGCAAGCATGAGGTCCTTTGTTGATGGATTTTCCATGTTTATGACTTGTTCAGCGTTCGCGGACACGTCAGCGTGTGGCTGCTCCGGTGAGCATGGCTCCCCTTCAGCTAGCTCCTTGCCTACCTCCTCGCAGCTCTCCATCGTTTTCTTCTCCTTAGCCGCTTTTTTTGGCATGTTTGAAGTGGTTTACTCTTATGCTTACAATTTTCTCTCTTTATATGACTTCTCTCTGGAATATTATGCAGGATTTATTGAAAAGCAATTAAGCACGAGGAAAACGCGTCTGCTCACCTTGCCGCCATAATCGGAAGTCTCTCAGTAAGGGGATTTCTAAGTGGGCTATTGACACAAAATTTCCACCAGGTGTAGCCATCAAGCCAAATATTGAATTTATACAAAGAAATCAGAACATTTAAGTATACAAGTTGAGTCATAATAAATAAAGTGAAATGACACAGGGAATAAGTATTGAACACATGAAGATAACAAGGTGCAAAATGGCATAGAAAGCCAGGAGATCACCTGAAATCTGTCAGTATTGAGAGTGAAACCCTGCCCCCTATCAGTACTAATTGATATCAGCTGCTTTAGTCCTAATTGATGGTAAGGCTTCTCATTACCCAGGAAAGACTTCATGATGGGTAAAAGCAAAGAACTCTCTCAAGATCTTCGTAATCTTATCGTTGAAAAGCATTTTGATGGGAATGGTTATAGGCGCATTTCCAGAATGCTGAATGTTCCTGTGAGCACTGTGGGGGCCATTATCTGGAAATGGAAAGAGCATCAGTTCACCATAAACCGGCCACGATCAGGTGCTCCACGTAAGATCCCTGTCCGAGGAGTCCAAAGAATAATCAGGAGAGTTCTCCAAGAGCCAAGAACCACTCGGGCAGAACTTTAGGAAGACCTTGCATCAAAAGGTCCTGTTGTTTCAAAGAAAACTATAAGCAATGCACTGAGCACATGCACATGGCATCCATGCACGCTCACCACGCAAGACTCCATTGCTGAACAAAAAGCATATTGAGGCTCGGGTAAAGTTTGCGAAACAGCATTTGGAGAAGCCTGTGGATTATTGGAAGACTATAGTATGAAGAAATGGCACTGCCCACCTCCCCAAAAACACCATACCAACAGTTAAGTTTGGGGGTGGAAGCATCATGGTTTGGGGCTGCTTTTCAGCAAGGGGTACGGGCAGAGTTCATATTATTGAAGGCAGGATGAATGGAGAAATGTACCGGGACATTCTGGATAAAAATCTGCTGCCATCTACCAGAAAGCTGAAAATGAAAAGAGGGTGGACATTTCAGCAAGACAATGATCCCAAACACAAGGCCAAGGAAACAATGAAGTGGTTTCAAAGAAAGAAAATCAAGTTGCTTGAATGGCCCATAGAAAATCTATGGAGAGAACTGAAGATCAAAGTTCAGGAAGGAACCTTCAAGATTTAAAGACCGTTTGTGTGGAAGAATGGGCCAGAATCACTCCTGAGCAATGCAGACGACTGGTCTCTCCATACAAGAGGCGTCTAGAAGCTGTAATCACCAACAAAGGCTTTTCTACAAAGTATTAAATAAAGTGTGTTCACTACTTTATTCCCTGTGTCATTTCACTTTATTTATTATGACTCAACTTGTATACTTAAATGTTCTGATTTCTTTGTATGAATTCAATATTTGGCTTGATGGCTACATCTGGTGGAAATTTTGTGTCAATAGCCCACTTAGAAATCCCTTTACTGATAAAAATGCTGATGTGTCAAATACTTATTTTCCCCGCTGTATATGAAGTATACTATCACAAATAATTGGGATTAATTTTAGAAAAAAAGAGTGCTTAATTAGTTTTTTTTTTTAATAATTTTAATGTTTTTTAAGAAATCTGCAATACAACTACAGCAAAAGCAGTAATATTGTGAAATATTTTTACTATTTAAAGTAACTGGTTTGTGAATATATTTTAAAATGTAATTTATTCCTGTGAACAAATCGTAATTTTCTGCATCATTACTCCAGTTTTCAGTAACACATGATTCTTTCGAAATCATTCTAATATGCTGATTTGCTGTTCAAGAAAATTTAGTATTATTATTATTATTATTATTATTATCAATATTTAAAATAGGTGAGTACATTTTTTTTCAGGATTATTTGATGAATAGACGATCAGCATTTAACTGAAATAAAATATTTTGAAATATATTACACTATACCATTAAAAAGCTTGGAGTCAGCATATATATATATATATATATTAAAGAATTAATTACATAAGATTTCTATTTCAGATAAATGCTGTTCTGTTCATCGAAGAAACTTGAAAAAATTATGCTCAGCTCTTTTCAACATAATAATAATAATAATAATAATAATAATGATAGTAAATGTTTTTTAAACAGCAAATCAGAATATTAGAATAATTTCTGAAGGATCATGAGACTGGAGTAATGATGCTAAAAAATCATTTTACATTTACATTTTAAAATTTATTCAAATAGAAAACAGTTACTTTAAATAGTAAAAATATTTCATAATTGTACTGTTTTTGCTGTACTTTGGATCAAATAAATGCAGGCTTGGTGAGAAGAAGAGACTTAAAAAAAAAACTTTTGACTGGTAGTGTATATATTTTTAAATATTGCTGTATGGATGCCACCAAAAGCAAGCATATCTGGCCGCCCCAATATGTGTTGCTGAAGCTTTTTTTTTTTTTTTTTTTATAAATGCGAGAGTTCAAACACTGGAATAATCCATGTATCTCCATCATCCACCACATTCTGTGGCACAGAGATAGGAGATAAAATAGCTGTGTGTACGAATGAATGTATTTACATCTTAATCAGCCTTTTAGAAAGAAACCGCACACATTTTCTAAGAATTATGCCTGATATTGATGTGTTAATATCCATTCGGCAGAGATCTTCATTAATTTTATATTACAAGAGGAGCAATTAACCAGTTTAGACACTATATACTGTGCTTTAGCACAGTTCAGATCAATAAGTGGTGCCTTTCCAACTTTAAATATTTGCATATTTCTAACTTTCTTCTCTCTCTTTGGAGAAAGAAAGACTTCGACTGATAAGATGCAAGAGCCTGCGAGGCACTATCAACAGTTGGTCAATAAAGAAACGCCGCTGATCTTTTACATTATAAGAAACATGCGAACATTACAAACATGCAAGTATTTCACCTCAGGATATGCAGCTTATGAGTTTGTGATATGCTGTTGTTCCAATTATTGTGACTGATGCAATCGATTCAGACATTTAAAGCAATCTACAACCATTTATCAAATGTCAATTCCTCAAAGAGTGGCACACGCACAAATACTGCACAGTGAGAGCTGAACGTAGCAAGAATTATGGTTTAAGTGACGTGGTAATTTGCTTCGGTTTAATCAGAGGTGGCATATTGAACGTCATCCAATCAGAGAGTGATCTTTACATCACTTAAACTCCTAATGAGCTGTACGAGCATTATGAACGCTCACACTCAAATAACAAGGCTCAAGGTCATATTCTCACACAGCAAATAAGGGCAAGCTCATTATTTGTCCATTGACTGCAACAGTATAGGAAACACAAGCGACATTTTTCTCTAATTCATTAATTTTGTCATAAAAACAGAATAACAACCTGCAAACAGGTGCTAGTGATAAAAAACTGTATGTTTACAAAGACAGGCCAGTATTATCATGCTGTAGCAAACACGAGGGACACATCAGGTTTTTCACATCAAGTGAAGGGCCGCATAATGTGTATGTCAAATTAAGTTTTAAGGATTTTTGACAAATTATGATTTTATTTTTTTTTTTTTAATTTAACACTCACTACTATTCTGTATGTATACTTTTACATACATGGAAGTTCTATTCTCGTACCATCTCTACCTTATTTTTTATGAGCACTTTATGACACAGATAAGTTGCATTGTGTCGAATGATGCAAGTACTGTTGTTTTTGGCGGCCTGTTTTAATTTTAGTTTTAGTCTAGTCAAGTTTTAGTCAACTAAAAGTCTGAGCATTTTAATCTTATTTTAGTCAACGAAACTGATGACATTTTAGTCTAGTTTTAGTTGACGAAAACTGATGACATTTATTCTAGTTTTAGTCAATGAAAATTGTATTTTAGTCTCTTTTTAGTAATACATTTTTATTTAACCCAGTCAATATGGTAGAAGTGCCTAGTAGTATACAGTAGCATAGCCAGGATTCACAATATGGGTGGGCCCAGAGAAAATTGGGTGGGCCTAGTGAAAAATGCATTTGTTATCAAAATTCACCAACACAGCTACACCTGCTTGAATAATCAGAGCATAAGCCTGTATGTCATTGTAAGCAGAGCATAACGGTAAGAACAGAATATGAGCAAAGCGGCCAAGATGCAACACAACAACATTTTGCCACAAAGCACCAGCAAAAATGAATACAATGAATGTGTCGGGGGAAACAGTAAGAAAATATTTGAATGATTCATTAATAAACTAGCGTATTCTGAGATAGTGTCGCAAAGACCCTGATTTCCAATCGACTCTTTGGACTCACCTTTAAAGAGAAATTAATCTTTACAGATTTTTATTTGTTTTATGTCGTTAAGTAATAATTTAGAGTTTTGGTTTCATTTTTGTTTTTCGCTCCTATTGAAGTACAAGACGGCAGAAAGCTCATCATGTTTGTTTTCTTTATTTTATAAAACCACTGTTTGTAACGTTTTGTTAATATTGTGAGTGCACACAAATAAAAGTAGACCCTTTATATTTCCGAACAATCTATTACTCTTACCTTTGTGAACAAAAATGACGGATAATTTTAAATTGTTTCCACTGAAAATATGCAAATGATCGCGCTGGCTCCTCCATGTCCTGCAAAGCGGTTTCAGATTCCTCTCCCCGCAAAAGTGATTGGATATGCGCCTAATAGCACTCATTTATCTAGGTTTAACGTTTAAAGTAACATTGTTTCATAGCTACTTTAACTGTTTTATATCTATAGATTTTATTTTAGATAAGTCCTGATGATTTGAGAAGGTACATTGATCAAACAGACTATACAGTCTTCTGCTGGCTGCTGTTCGATCCTTTAAAAACGAAAACTTATATTTAACGAACAAAAACATAATCACTTTGCCTTTACATACAAAATGTAACTATTTTAATAGCTGAAACAGTAGCTATAAGCTGTTTTGGAAGAAGGGGGAAAAGACGGTCAGAGGTCAGACTCGGACAAGAATTTTGATAAGCTGATTCTGATTAGGCAAAGCAACTGACTGGGTGTGCTGAATGAATTCTCGCATCTCGCCAAAAGATGGCGACCGCGGCTTAATCATCCATCCATTCATTTTACAACGTGCTCGTCCGCGGCTTCATACAGCAGAATACAACACAGGTACAAATTATTAAATTGTTTAACTAGGGTTTTTATATAATTTCCGCTACAGAGTTCAAGATAGATAATTTAATCTTACTACTGGAACTGCCGTTTCACTAATTTACTCACTCGTTTTCATCCACTCCTTTAAGTGAACTGTATGAGTGGACTAATGTAGGGAATAATGAATGATTGTATAGAGGGCGATTTCGGATACAGCCCCCTGTTTGTTGTCGTCTTCTAAATAATGCCATGAGTGGGGCTTGAGGAAGTGATGTCCCCTGCGTCTGTGTAGTGCGACCTGATGAAACCCCTGAAGTGAGACTCAGGAAACAGAAATAATGTAAAATAATAACGCGACAAAATAACGTTATAACATTTCGTTTCGTCTCGTTTTGGTAAACGAAAATGAAAAGAGATTTTAGCGTTTTTATTTTGTAAACCACATTTAGTCTCGTTTTTATTCGCAACAATATTGCATTATACATTTTATTATAGTCATCGCATGACTACCTTGCGTCTCGTCTCGTTTTCGTCACATGATAAAGGTTCGTTGACAATGATATTTAGTCATAATTTTCGTTGACGAAAGCAAACACTGGATGCAAGACATATTTTACTATTTCATTCAGAAATAATGTAAAATAAATGATACAATTACAAACATTACAAGCATGTATTTATATTCCCCTCACTCTACAAGAAAATCACCTAAATTTAGCAGTGTTCAGAACAGAAAAAGGAACAAAAAATATACATTACCAGTCAATTTTTTTTAACAGTAAGATGAAAAAACAGTAAAAAACTGAAACTAAAAAAACATTTTTTTTTTCTAATTAAAATAACATTTTTCTATTTGAATATAGTTTATGAATGTAATTTATCCCTGTGATTACAAAACTGAATTATTAGCTTTTACTGTATATTGTATCAAATAAATGCATGCTTGGTGATCATAATAGAATACTTAACATTAAAAATCTTACTGTTCAAAAAAATTTGACTGGTAATTAAAAAAAAAGTTAAAAACAAACATAGGCTAAATTATAGTGGCATTCACTAAACATTTATTATAATCGCCTAGCCTATTTAAAACAAAACTGAAACTAGCTACATTGTTGCTGGAAAGTGCGCAACTCACTTACCTTTAATTGTTACCAATCCAAATGTGCGCACTTTGAGCTTGACATAATTGTTTTTAATTGCAATTTATAATCCAAAAAAAAAAACGAAATCAATTTTACTGAAGATGTGTGTGGAAAACAGAAGAAGAAAGCATAATATTTGCAAATGTAATTGTAATATTTTCCCCATGAAATTACAGTGTTCATTAGCAGCAGGAGAGCTGACATTTGTTCTCCTATTGTAAACACTTTCACATTTTTAAAACAAGCAACTATTTACAAATGTGCCAGTTTTACAGGGTGTATATTTGAACTTTTTATTTTGTATCTGAGCTTTGTGGTTTGGACGCGGTGACCGTTAAAATGTGTGCTTATGTTTAGCGAAGCGGGAAAAATACGTTATATACTGCACTACACGCTACAGCGCCATCTATTGGATTTTACTGATATTGCATCAAATTAGCCATTTTGTTTCAACTTTTCACGGGCCGGATGAAAACGCCTGGCAGGCCGTAGTTTGCCCATCTCTGGCTTATCAAATACCAAAATACTGACGTTACTAGAAAATAGAGTGCAGTAGCTTCACAAAACAAAGCTACATAAAGTTCACAAAAGGCTAATGCACCTTTTTTTTTGCCTACAAAATTGTACTCAAATTTTGCTAACGTGATCACACCTTTCAGTTATTATTTCACCTTAACCCATTACATTAGACTGTTTCTACAGACACTTTCCTGCTTTTTTTAATTCCCAAACAATTAAGTTTGTCACCTCCTTTTCACACTCTAGCGCAACTTTAGAAAGCAAACACACATGGTGTTCCTCTTTATAGACACGACAAATGAGTGGAGCACATTTATGACAGCTGTAATAAATGCAAATAGAACAAAACTGCAGCGTGATGTTGTATCCAAAGTAAGTGACAGTTCTTGTTTTGATGCGTTTGAAAGTGGCGCAGCCACTTTATATTTTTGTACCAAACAGAATCTAACGCAGTGACTAGCCTTATTGCTAATTTAAGTCAGCATGATGGAAACTATGGTGTTGTATAACACTTTTACCTGAGGCTTCTGTTAGACATCAAAGTGTTTTTTTGTTATTTTTCAGCACCTTAACTGTAGCGAGTCACTGTAAAAAATGAATGTTGAACACAGCCGCTGAAAATGCGTTCCACCCCCAAAAGCCCTCCACCTCCATCTTGTTTAATGATTGTATTTCTGCTACTGATTAAACATGATTTTTATTGGGAGATCTGTGCCCTAATGCAATTAACTTTTCACTAGCTAACACCACCAAGTGAATATCATTACATTACCTGGAACAATTAAGCTTGTTGATACACAGACAAGGCAGAACAAAATGTCTCAAAAAGCCATTTATGATTTCCCACAAGAACAGGAGAAATGGGTACTAATAAAAGGTAAATTGCCATTAATCTGTTTTGCAGATGCACGGTACAGAAGAATAGAGGAAAAGAGAGTACACCACAGAAAAATACTATCTTCAACAATGAGCACCTCCATTTATATATGTTTTTGTTTAGGCTTTTGATCAATTAAAAATGTCAGTTGAATAAATTGCAATTAATCACATAGATTAACATTTGCTGAAAGAAGCCAACAAATACATATAATTTAAAGACATTATTGTGTCAGAAGAAGTAAATTAGGGCTGTCACAATTCCTTGATTTAATTTGAGTACTCGATTTCAAAAAGTCCTTGACTGCAAACAATGCACATAAACAATGCCACTGAACTGAATGAAACTTGCATATTTTGCTGATTATTGCTGCTGAAAATAGTCAATTATTGTCATGTTTTGGCTTGTACTAATTAGTCAGACTAGGAAAAACATTTGGAGTACTATAAACTGCCAAATCTTTTAACAAATCAAGGAGAAGAGTGCAAAAAACTGTCTGAGGAACAAAAAAAAAAAAGGTGTCTGAGGTGTTTTTGGTTGACCAAACTGAGCCAGGATTTCCAAGTCATAAGTCTTGACAACATTCATATTTGTTTTTATCATTTCCAGGCCAGGTACGTAAAATATTAGGGTAATATCTTAATATTCCTCGTACATATTTTTTGTTACCACCAATTAACTTCAGTTTGTCAAAATATTGTACCCTTTAAGTCCTCTATATGATGCAGTTCCACATGTCTTTTTTTTTCTGTAGTTTAGATTGGCAGAACAGCCAATTTAAAAATCATAAGCATAATGCTGTTGAGAATTCACAATAGCTACAATTAAATTAAAGGGTACATAACATACAGTTTCACCTAATCTCATGTTAATCCTGAGTACCTATAGAGTAGTACTGTATCCTTTAAATTTCCAAAAAGTCTTTAGTTTTATCATATTTATAAAAGAAAAAGTTGAGCTTTTCCGGGAGAAATGCTCATATAAGAAGTTCCACCAGTGTCTACGTCATTACAGCCACGATCCAAAAAAAAAAAAAAAAAACAGCTGAAACTTGTACCAACCTGGAAGTAAGAAATTCTCTGTCATTTGTCTAAATATTTTTTTTAAACTTTGCCCATGTTTAGCATGAGAATCCAAATCTTTAACACTGTAAAAAACTCTGAAAATACAAAACACCATTGTACCCCCCCCCCCCCCCTTTAAATAAATATATGCAATGCAGGTTATTATAATATAATATAATATAATATAATATAATATAATATAATATAATAATATTTGCGTTTAATACCCGTTACCTATCTGCATCTCAGAGCGGCTCCATTCACAGTAAATGCTGCTCCATATGAACTGTTAGCATTTATGTGGAGCGTCTCAAAATATATCTCTACATATTGGTGTGAGTTTGGGTTTATTATATCGTTCTGGGAATCTGGGAACCTCATTGTATTAGATTTGTAAGGTAAAGCATTTATAAACCTACACAAACACAGGTGAATATAGCAATATTGTTATCAATATGCTAACGCTTAATCGCGATTTCAAAATAAAAGCTCAAACCCTCATGTTATGTTTACATGTTTTGATGTACATATATTCAAGAAATTACAGTGGCTGTAGCATTCTTTGGCTGTCATAAAGAAATGGCCAGATATTCAAAATTAAGCAGACATGTGAATTAAATGCTGTTAGTCAGCATTAAACAAAGATTAGTTTGCGCAGTAAAGTTTACAGACAATCGTCAGGCCGTTGGCGCCCCCTGCAGTCATTTGATATAATACATAATGTGCTTTAGTTCTATTGTTTATAATACATTATGTATTTTAACAGTTTTGTTCAATAAAACCATATGATTACTTGCTTTTGATAATTAATTTGAACTAATTATTAGTGCCTCATTGCTATTGTATATGTATTTTAAGTCATTTTAAAGGCTATTGGCTATTTAAAGGCTATTGCTCACTTAGGTCTATTTTTATGTTTTACTGAAAAAAAAAATCGGATTACTTGATTAATCGTCAGAATATTCGGTCGATAACATGATTACCAAAATAATTGTTAGTGACAGCTCTAAAGTAAATGATTAAATAGACATTAAAAAGAGCCTTTAGTTTCAGTCCGTTCAGTGATGCACAATTCATGAACAAATCGAGTCGATTCGAGTCAAATCATTTTAATCTATTAATGGAAGTTTTTTTTTTTTTTTTTTTTTTTTTAAAAAACAATATTTTTATAAGCTGGATCATATCTGCAACTGAACTGGGACAGATGAACTTACAAAAATTAAAAATAGTAATTGCTAAATGATTAAAAACAAATAATAATAATAAAAATACATACGCTTATTATTTATTGGGTAAAAGGCATCTATCTAAAGAAGAATCACTGATTTGGTTTTATAAAACAAATTGTGAAAAATAACCACTTCAAAGAAATGAATCACCCACTATGTCAATATGTCTGAATTTATATTAATGATTTTAGTGCCACATTAAATAATAATAATAATAATAATAAAATCATGAGATTAAAGTAATACTATTTTGAGAATAAAGTCAAAATGTTTAGAAAATAATGAAATTTCAAGAATAAAGTAAAAATGTTTTGAGAATAAAGTTGAAATTATGACAATAAAGTTAAATTTTTTAGAGAATAAAGTTGAAATGTTTTGAGAATTAAATTGTAGCAATTAAAGTTTTTATATTTTGAGAGTATAGCCTGTGCATGCAAATGGCCCAGACTGGGAGCACCAGGAGAAGTTGCCAGGCCACCTGGATTTTTTTGAATATATGTGGGATTATTAGCAGAAATCAATGTGTTATACTTGCAGGGACAGTATGCTTGGAAATAATATTTCGCGTCTTCAATTGCATTCATTAGGCATATTTGTAGACGCGTCCAGTCTTTTAAATTGGTCACAAGGTCAAAATTTACTGGTATTACTATCATTATTGGGACATTTGGTACCCATAACATAGTGAATACCTGGTACACACACACACACACACACACACACACACACACACACACACCGAACTAAATAACAAATCAAAAGAAAACACAACCATTAATTAAAATGGCATCTGATTATCAGCACTTCTATCCTAGAGCCTGCTGAACTCCACAGGAATACCCATGATGCCTTTCCAGAGTCCACCACTGCCTAGAGGCAATGGTAATACTTAATGAAATGAAATAAGTTTATTAATAACTAGGGGAGAATTCAGAATGAAATAAACCTCAGCTAGCTCATCGCAGCTGCCATTTCCAGTGAAGAAAATCACTTATAGTTGATTCACTTAACTTGCCAGATGTGACAAACACTGTCAGTCACAGACATTTCAGCAGCACAGTGAACAACAGAAATCAGAAATCTAGTTGGCAAACATTAAGCACACAAAATTGAGCAGCACAGAAATTAATTTGCTTTTATTAATACAACATGATGCTTTCCCATGGGTCCTCGAGCACCTGAGCACCCACGAGATCAACATCTCACTGTCACACTAGGAGTTCAGCAAAAAGTGAGTCACTTTGGGTTCATCACCAATTAGCAGTGTGTCAGCTATAAAAAAGTCTGACACTTAGCATTGTGAGCAGTGAGGTTTCAAAGCAACATGAGGCAAGTTCCAAAGAGGCCAAATAATCGCTTCTCAAATTAAAGGTGCTTCATTCACAATGCTGCTAAATTTAATGCGTCATGAGTAATAGACTGGCAAACAAAGACGGAATTTGAAAAACAAACTGCATCAGCAAAAGACAAAGAGTTGCTATTTTTAAGCTATTTGTATTCAAGGTAAATGCACAAGATGTATAACCTCATGTAAGGTGCACAAAAACTCTTGACTCCTGAATGAAAAAAATTAACAGTGCTCTATAGAGTCTTTTAGAATGATTGAAAACACTGCGACATCATTCTAATTATAGTCTAGGTGAACTGCAAGTGAAAGCATGACAGCTTTCACTGGTTCTGAATGCAGCTGCGTACATTTGGTCCTTGATATTCATGAACATAAGGTCATTATAGTCTAAGGACAGCTATTCAAAAGTAGATGTGTTTACTTACAAAACCATTTTAGTTAACATATTGTAAATTTAGAAAGGTAAATAACTAATAAAGTAGAGAAAGAAAGCACTGTAAAGAACAGGAAAAATAAAGTTTAAACACATGCCAAGTTCTCAGAAATGTGCTCCTTGTATTCAGATTGGCTTCAAGTGGTTTTGAAACTTATATTTCTTTTTCTATAGTTATTTGTTCAAAAATACAGTAAAAACAGTAATATTGTGAACTATTATTAAAGGAATAGTTCACCCAAAAATGAAAATTATCCCACTGATTTATTCACCCTTAAGCCATCCTAGCGGAGTTGTTTTAAAATTTATCCTGGCTCTTCCAAGCTTTATAATGGTGGTGGATAGTGGCTATTATTTTGAAGCTCCAAAAAGTGCATATATCCGTCGTAAAACTAACCCATATGCCTTCGGGGGGTTAACACATGTCTTTTGAAGTGGATCCATGAGTTTTTGTAACAAAAATATTACTATTTTTAAAATTATAAACTAAAATCTCTGACTTCTGGCAACGGTGTACACGCATTCATGAAAGTGTTGAGTTCTGGCTTTTCCCCTGACCTCTGACTCGACTAATGACGTAAGCTGCATTCGTAGTGCAACCTCAGGTGAGAATAAACGAACGAGATGTTCTGTAATTAGCTGCTATATCTTTTCTAACTGATCCGGCTTATGGTTTTCGAAAACCGTCAAAAATCCCATAGACTTGCATTGAGACTTATAGATTGTTTAAGCTGTATATCACTAGCAAACTTAATGACTATCCAAGACAACAGGCTAAATCATGCTAGCAACATGCTAATCATGCTGAATACATGGTAATAAGATGTTAATCATGTTAAAAACATGCTAGCAACATGTCAATCATGATAAAACATGCCAGCAAAATGCTAATTATGTTAAAAAACATTCTAATCTTGCTAAAAGCATGCTATCAACATGACAATCATGCTAAAACATGCCACCAACATGCTAATTATGTTAAAAACATGCTAGTCATGTTAAAAGCGTGCTATCAACATGATAATCATACTAAAACATCCTAACATGTTAAAACATGCCACCAACATGTCAGTTATGTTAAAACATGTAATTAATAATGTTAATAATATCATGCTAACATTCCAGAAACATGCTAACAACATGCTTAATATGTAAAATATGCTAGCAACATGGTAAACATGCTAAAACATTAGAAACATGCTACTAATGTGCTAGCAACATGCTAATTGTGTCAAAAACATGCTAGCAACATACTTATCATGCTATCAGTTCTAGAAACCACTAAACATGCTAGCAGAATGCTAACATGTTAATTATGTTAAAAACATGCTAACAACATGTTAATCATTCTAAAACATGCCAGCTATATGCTAGTTATGTTAAAAACATGCTAATCATGCTAAAAGCATGCTATCAACATGATAATCATACTAAAACATGCTGACACGCTAATCATGCTAAAACATGCCAACAAAATGCTAATTGTTAAAAACATGCTAATCATGCTAAAAGCATGCTATCAACATGATAATCATACTAAAACATGCTGACATGCTAATCATGCTAAAACATGCCACCAACATGTTAATTATGCTAAAAACATGCAAATCATGCTAAACTAATGCTAGCAACATTCTAATCATGCAAAAACATGCTGACAACATTCTAATCATGCTAAAACAGGCCAGCATCATGCTAATTATGTTAACATGTTAATCATGTTAAAAATGTTAGCAACATGCTAATCATGTTAAAACACGCCAACAACATGCAAATCATGCTAGAAACATGCTAACAACATGCTTAATATGTAAAAACATGCTAGCAACATGGTAAACATCTGTCAAACTAGCAACATGCTAATCATGCTAAAACACGCTAGAAACATTCTACTAATGTGCTAGAAACATGCTAATCACAATGAAAACATGCTAGTAACTTGCTGATCATCTTAAAACATGGTAATCGTGTCAAAATGTGCTAGCAACATAGTAATCATGTTAAAAGCATGCTAGCAACATGCTTATCATGCTATCAATTCTAGCAACCACTAAACATGCTAACATGTTAATAATGTTAAAAACATGCTAGCAACATGCTAACCATGCTAGAAACATTCTAGTAACATGTTAACAATCATGTTAAAACATGTTAACACATTAATCAAGCTAAAACATGTTAGCAACATGCTAATCATCTTAAAACATGGTTACCATGTTAAAATGTGCTAGCAACATGCTAATGATGTTAAAAACGTGCTAACAACATGCTAATTATGTTACAAACATGCTAGCAACATGAGTATTATGCTAACAGCATGATAGCAACATAAGTATCATACTAACAACATGCTAATCATTTTAAAACATATTTTTAAGTCATTAATCATGCTAAAACATTCTAGCAACACTGTTAAATCATGTTAGCAATGTGTTGAATCATGCTATAAGTATCTAATCTATCTTAACTTTTAAACTTCAAGCTTTTCCAACTGCTTCAAACTTTTAGTCTTTCTTTCAAGCCAACTTCAAAGTTCATTTGTGAACTTTGCTCATCTAGTAACAATTTAAAAGAACTGTTTTCTTTTTAAATATGTTAAAATCTAATTTATTTCCGTGATTTATTATTATTAGTTATGATGCCTAATTTTTTTTTTTTTTTTGTGGAAACACTGATATTTTTGACATGATTACATTTATTTAAAATATATTTTTTAGTACAAATGTAAATGTCTTCACTGCCAATTGTGATCAACTTAATGTTTCATTGCTGAACTTACCCTAAACATTTGAACATGGTATGGTATAAAATACACGGTTAAGGTATTGTTGGCAAAAATATCATATCACTGACATATATTGCTAATATTTAACAAAATTATAGTTTATGTTTCACCAGTGCCTGATGGTTTTTTGGACAGCTTTTAAAAAAATTGTGAAATGGCCAAGAAGCTGCCATTGAGACAAATAGGAATGTCAGCGTATAGCTTTCTCCAGGCATTACGGCCCTTTTTAGTCCTTGATAACCATTCCTATGAATCAATCACATGGGCTTTGAACACCATTCTTACAGTATAAACCTGTCATTTCAGAGGTGCCTTATGGTTGGGGTTAGAGATCTGCAGTTGGTTGATAGGAACGTTAGATTTCAGTCCAGGAATGTGTCCTACTTGGCTAAATCATGTCACTGTAGCCATATGCGAAGCCTGTAAAATATATAAAAAATTCATGCTGGTGATAATAAAATTAAAAATCATGGTAATGAAAATCGCATATTCTCCCAACACAACTTCACCTGTCTAATTTAAAAACAAGCACCGAAGGCAACTGAAAATAATGAAGTAACTGCATTGCGACAAGTGGGAAGTATTAAAGTGTCTTAATCTGTGTGTATATAAATATACATTTTTTTTAAACGACTGAAGTCTGGAGATCTTAATATAGACTGAATAAGAATGAGATGGTGGGCGGTAGTTCTGTAGGTGTGTGCGAACTAATCCTAATTAGTCTATGCAGCGGAGGAGTTTTGTAATAATTACCTGCTGCAGAGATTGTAGACTTGTTATGATCTGGACTGTATTCATTCTGGTGATTATTACTTCTGAAGAGATTGCGGTTTTGAACGCTGTATGCTGTGGTAACCGTTTGACTGTAATTAGTACTGTGATACTACAACTATAATATCATTGTAATCATGGCTTTAATGTATGAATAACAGGGTATCTGACTGAGTCTTAAGAACAGGGCTGTTGTAAAATCAGTTTGAAAAATAAAAATCAATAAAAGTCAAGAAAAGCAAACAGCTTCTTTGGCCAGAGTTAAACTTAGGTTTTAGCTTGTTAGCCTTCGATTTGAATATGTATTTTGATCACAGCAATGATATTTTAAAAGTATATTAAACTAGAAACCGTTTTTTTGTTACATTATAAAATGTAGCATATGCATGTGTTAAAGTTGAGTAGCTAAAATGGGCAAGACAAAAAGTTCTTACAATAGCTGTAGAGAAGAAATTGTTTTATTAGACAGTCTATGGCTTTCTAATGTAGTAAAAGAAATGTTTCCAAGACTCTAAATGTTCGTAAAGACACAGCTGACATTAATAACTTTAAAATGTAATGTACCACAGAAAACCATATGAGGAGTGTAAGAGTGTAAAAGCATCATTTCATCAAGGGGAAAGAGAGTTTGATCAGAGCAGCAGAGAAAAACTCTCGATTTACTGCCAAAAAACTGATGCAAAGATGAAAAAACACTTCAATGCAGACTATAAGAAGAACACTAAACAAGCACGACCTTCATGTCCAGACTCCTCACTGAATGCCACTCATGACCAAGAACAACATAAAAGGCCAATTTGAATATTATAAAATGAACTTGAATAGATCTGTGGAGTCGTAAAAGAATGTTTTATGGAGTCATGTGACCAAACTGGAACTTTTAGACCTATGAATCAGCGATATGTCTGGTCCAAAAAAGCAAGAACTCCATTTTCATGATCAAACCTTGAGGTGGACCAGTCCTTTCAGGGAGTGCTTTGCTGTGATGGGAAATGGAAAAATTGACTGTATAAAAGGACATAATGGGACGTCTTCTGCACACAGCCTGAAACT
Source organism: Cirrhinus molitorella (assembly GCA_033026305.1). NCBI lineage: Eukaryota > Metazoa > Chordata > Actinopteri > Cypriniformes > Cyprinidae > Cirrhinus > Cirrhinus molitorella. The sequence goes on along the minus strand of CM065139.1, from coordinate 24,331,155 downwards.
TGACAATCACTGGACTTCTGCAATGGGAAAATGATCCCAGGTATATGTACAAATCTGCCAAAACTGTTTAGGAATCAGGCGCATAATGTTCTTAAGAGGCCTGTTTAGTCTCCAGATTTAAATCTCACTGAAAATCTAAAATCTCTGGTGGGATTTGAAGAGAGCAGAGGAAACGTTGAAACTAAAGATTATCAGTGATCTGGAAGCTTTAACACAGGGGTGTTGGTTAAGATTCCAGTAGAGATGTGACAGAAGCATTTCCAATAATGCTTATTGGAGGTTTAAGAGAGTAAAGGATTTTCTGTAACAATTTAGTATAGGAACCAATTCTTACTATTAACTAGTTGCTTAATAGTATCAATAACAACAAACTGGCTGTTTATTAGTACTTATAAAGCATTTATTCTACATGACTCTGTTCTACATCCCTAATCCTACCCAATACCTAAATTTAACAACTACCTTACTAACTATTATTAAGTAGCAAATTAGGAGTTTATTGAGGCAAAAGTTGTAGTTAATAGTTTATTAAAAGTGAGAATTGGCCCTTAAAGGAACACTCCACTTTTTTTTGAAATAGGCTCATTTTCCAATTCCAAGAGTTAAACTGATGAGTTTTTTCGTTTTTGAATCCATTCAGCCGATCGTTGGGTCTGCCAGTAGCACTTTTAGCATAGCTTAGCATAAATCATTAAATCTGATTAATAGCATCTTGTTCAAAAATGACCAAATATTTTTGACATTTTACCTATTTAAAATTTGACTCTTCTGTAGTTACATTGTATACTAAGACAGAGAGAAAATGAAAAGTTGCGATTTTCCAGGCTGATATGGATAGGAACTATATTCTTATCCTGGCGTAATAATCAGCTAAGCGTAAAAAGACTTACGCTAAGCTATACTAAAAGTGCTACCGACAGACCTGGAGATCGGCTGAATGGATTCAAAAACTGTAAAACTCATCTGTTTAACTCTAGGGGAGTTGGAAAATGAGCCTATTTTCAAAAAAGGGGAGTGTTCCTTTAAAATAAAGTGTGACCGAATTTTCGTCCAAATTTGGCTTTTGGGGGTTGAATAATTTTGAGGTAAATCAAAGTTACATTCTCGACTAAAAATCGAAACTTTTTTATTATAGTTTATTAGTGTCTGATACATACAATATTGGTCATAAGGCTGCATTAATTTGCTTAAGAATACAACAAACACAGCAATATCGTGAAAAAACTGATGGATGGTGTGACTGAAGACTGAAACTGGCGTCATTTTAAATTGTAATAATTAAACAGTTTACCAGTATTTTTCATCATGTATCAAATAAATACACACTTATTGAGCATAAGAGACTTCTTACAAAAAATCCATAAAAAACATAGTTATTGCAAACTTTTGACCAGTGGTGTACAGTAAAATACATAATAATATCTTAATAAACATTGATAAACAATTAATTTTATGTTTTTTTGTAGCTGACTCTAAACACATTCTGATCTAATCAAAGTCTGATTTAGTATTTGACCAGTTTCACCTTCACTGTTTCCTTTCTCATTATTTCAAGTCTTTTTCTGTCATACTGCAGCACCCACTATTTCTGTGTTCTCGATTGAATGCAACAAGAGCGTTACCGGTATTCATTACCATGGGACTGCTTTACAATTCAAATGAACGCTGACCCCCTGTGATATACATGAAATGAGTATGTGAGTTCCGGAACAGACATCTTGTCAGCGGAGTCGCCAAACAAAATTCTATTTCCTCTGGCTGGGCACGACGGGACAGCCCGTGTCACCCAGCCTCTCATACCCAATTACCTTTGGGTCAACACAGGGAAATTGGCTTCAACATTGATTATTTTCTATCCCGGTGGGGTGTATGAATAATTGACCCATCTGATGTCCTGAGTTTAACTCTCGATGAAAACATCGCAGTACAGTTATCAGTCATGAGAGGCCTGTGTGTACGTAGCCTGCTTGAACATGCTGACTCGAAAAAGCTCATCTGAGACCAATTCAAACAAAGGCTGGCACTCTTATGCTTTTTATCATTTCCCCATATTTATTCTTACCTCATTAGTTTCATCAGAGCAAATAACCTCCATATTGTGGTTATTAACTTTTATTAAAGTCCTAATACTCACTCTGGTAGTAAGAATCGATCTCTTGGCCGTGATTTATTGGTTGATCAGCAGGGGGTTTGGTCATTACGTGGTGGTCTAACTCTGTACTGTTTAACCTCAGGAGTGCAGTCTGCTGTCTCATCTCCATGGCAACTCAGAAGGGATGTGTTTAGGTCTGCACGTAATGTAAAAGAATCTATAAAACACACAATTTACCGGGTTAAAGTTGCTATAAATCTGTATTTATGGTAACCCCAAACCCTAATTTACACATTACAAGTGAAACAACATCAGTCCAACCAACTCTTTGTTATTAGCGTAGGTAACTGTTTCATTCCATCTCCTGTCATGCAATGTAATGATTTCTGTAAAGCCTGGACTATACTAAAAGTGACTCTACGCAATATTATCTAATACATATTATGATTAATTACATGGTAATTGCTTCACATGATACTAATATAATGCAATCAATGTAAACTAGACTTATATAACATACAACCAACATGGAATATTATATAATAATTAATAATAATAAATATAATTCATTGCTTTCACATGCAACCCCCCAAATTTTACAGCAGTTTACAGTAAAATTACATGTAATGCATAAAAAATGCTCAAACACTCACAACACAACCAAATACAGAAACACTTTGCAAATACTCACAACAGAACCAAATAGAGAAAAAGTAAGCAAAAAATAAGAAAAAAGTAAAGGGAAAGCAGAGAAATTATTTGTTTAATATTGATAATTCTCTTTGTAAATTATAAAGTGTTGTCATGGCTAAGTCGGCTTTACCACAAATGGTGTCAGAAGAGGGATAGACGGCAGAAGAACCAGCCCAGTGCAGAATTGCATCCTACATACTGCAGATGAGAGACAAACTGGAGAAATTCAGGAATATGGCTCAAGAAAACCTGCAAGTGGCCCAAAAGAAACAGAAGGTATAGTATGATAAACATGCCAGAGGAAAAGACTTACAACCTGGGCAAAAAGTATGTGTACTGTTACCTTCAGGTACTTGCAAGCTGCTAGCCAAGTGACAAGGTCCCTATGTGGTTAATCAAAAATTGGGCCCTGTAACATATAACAATTTGTGTCCTGATCTCTTGAGGATGCCTGAATCCAAGGAGCATGTGCATCAGCCACCAGAGCAGGATGCTCCACGTCTTCATTCAAATCTGAATACTCTTCAACAACAACAGCTAATGGAGGTATGACAGTCTTTTCCATTGCTGTTTCAAGACAGACCAGGGCTGACTAAAGCCATCACCCATAATATTGTCCTAAAAGATCCTACCCCAATCCAACAGAAACCTGAAGTCCCTGAAAAGATGGTAGAGAAATTGAAAACTGAGGCTGAGATGATGTTGGAGATGAACTGTCTCAGAGTGAATGGGCTAGTCCCATACTTTTGGTCCCCCAGAAGGATGGTGGAGTGAGATTCTGTACAGATTTTAGGAAACTGAACAGCGTATCTTGCTTTGATTCATACTAGGGGTGTCGCGATATACCGGTATTGATGATAACCGTCATATTTAAATCATCAAATATCGACATTGTGTTAATTTAGGGTGTGACAATATACCGGTATTGGCGATAACCGTCATATTTAAAATGAACAGGAAACAATAACATGACACGCAAATAGCCTAATCAGGCACCAGTACCTAGTTGACCTTCCAGGTGGCAGTATTGCGCCTTAACGCTGACACCTGTCAAACAAGAAGAAGATGCAGCGCACGCAGCTGCTCCCAGAAGAATCATCACTGCGTCTCATTTCGAAAGCTGTGACCTCTGTGTTCAAATTATACAGGAAGTTGCCATTATTTGACTTGTCATTGGGAAACTTTACATTAACCTGTTAACAGTGGTTTCCTATGTTCATAAGCTTAAATAAAGGGGTTATTCTTTTAATAAGTACCCCATTTTCTTTTCTCATCTAATATTTGTATTTGCAATTAAATCATGGCCAGTACATTGGTTTAGCACTTAATTTATTTGTTCAAAACTTTTACACGATTAAATCAAATCTAGAAAAACTGAGCGACCACATTGCTACATTAAACTCTGTAAAATATTAAGTTGGTTGCAAAGTCATGCACTTCCTCCTGTCCACCCTCTCATCGCTGGGCATCACAGGAACTCCGCTTCGCTGGTTTGAATCTTATCTCACCGGTAGGTCATTCACGGTAACCTGGGGAGGAGAGGTATCCAAAACACATCAACTGATCACTAGGGTTCCTCAGGGATCAGTTCTTGGTCCTCTCCTCTTCTCCATATACACAACATCACTGGGTCCCATCATAGAGTCACATGGCTTCTCCTACCATTGCTATGCTGATGACACACAACTCTATCTTTCATTTCAACCAGATGATCCAACAGTACCTGCACGGATCTCAGGCTGCTTGGCGGACATCTCAACATGGATGAAAGAACATCACCTCCAGCTCAACTTGGCAAAAACTGAGCTTCTTGTTTTTCCTTGCACTCCAAATTTACAGTATGGGTTCACCATCCAGCTGGGCTCTTCCACAATCACTTCTTCAAACTCAATCAGGAATCTGGGTGTCATCTTTGATGACCAGTTGTCTTTCAAAGATCATATTGCAAAGACTACTCGATCTTGCAGGTTTGCTTTGCACAACATCAGAAAGATCAGGCCCTTTCTAACAGTGCAGGCTACACAACTTCTTGTCCAGGCCCTTGTCATCTCCAGACTGGACTACTGCAATGCTCTTTTGACAGTCCAACCTCTACAAATGATTCAGAATGCAGCAGCACGGCTGGTCTTCAACGAGCCCAAAAGAGCCCATGTTACACCTCTCTTTATCTCCTTGCACTGGCTCCCAATTGCGGCTCGTATCAAGTTCAAGACTCTGATGCTTGCATATAGGACAACCACTGCCACTGCACCTGCTTATCTGCACTTGCTATTGCAAATCTACACCCCCTCCAGAACTCTGAGATCTGCTAGTGAGCGACGCCTTGTGGTACCATCACAGAGAGGTGCGAAATCACTATCCAGAACATTTTCTTTTACTGTTCCTGGCTGGTGGAACGATCTTCCTACCCCTATCCGGAATGCTGATTCCCTGACAAGCTTCAAGCGACAGCTTAAAACTCATCTCTTTCAACTCTATTTGCTGTTACCATATTCCTTCCCTTTCTAGCTTGTACTTGTTTGAAACACCACTTGAAATCTGGTATTATAGCACTGCCTGTGTCTGTTTGTCTCCTTAAGAAGAATCGCTCTATGTTCTCCCAACTGTATGTCGCTTTGGACAAAAGCGTCTGCCAAATGCCTAAATGTAAATGTAAATGCACTTAATGCCTCATCTGCGGCCGTTCTAGACGCACATTAAAACTAAATTAGAAGCATGTTAACTGCATAACTTCACTGGCGCTGGCACAACTAAAGGTTAAAGAGATTAAAATATGGGTTAAAGTATCAGGTTTTATTTATTCATCATACTGTTGAACTTGACAGTATTTTCTCTCTTGTTATTTCAGAGTAAAGCACATTACATGACCACCCTACTTATGTAAAGGCAAGTGCTACTTAAACCTTCCTGCAGGTCCTATACTGCTTTCTGTACCCCTACTGGGCTCTATCAGTACACTGTAATGCCTTTCGAGTTACATAAAGCCCCAGCGACCTTTCAGAGACTTATGGATGGGACACTTGCTGGGTGTGACCATTATGCAGTGGCATATTTAGATGATGTGGTGATTTACAGTTGGACGTGGCAGGAACATCTAGATCATCTTCGTGGTGTTCTTCAAAGGCTGCTGGACTCACCATTCATTACACTAAATGATCTTGGGCCCAAATAGAGAATGGACAATGGAATGTGAAAGAGCTTTTATTGCAACCAAATATAGAAATGTGCTGCAAATACTCACAACACAACCAAAAACAATAAAGTACTGCAAATACTCATAAAGCAACCAAATACAGAAACACACTGCAAATACGCACAACACAGCCAAATATAGAAATGCGATGTAAATACTCAACACAACCAAAAAAAGAAACACTCTGTAAATATTCACAACACAACCAAATACAGAAGTATTGAACTCATAACACAACCAAATACAGAAAGTGCTGCAAATACGCACAACGCAACTAAATACAAAAAGCACTGTAAATACTCACAACACAACCAAATACAGAAACACGCTGCAAATACTCACAACACAACTAAATACAGAAACATGCTGCAAATACTCACAACACAACCAAATGCAGAAATGTGCTGCAATTACTCACAACATAACCAAATACAAAAATGTGCTGTAAATACTCACAACACAACCAAATTCAGAAAAGCACCGCAAATACTCACAGCACAACCAAATACAGAAATGTGCTGTAAATACTCACAACACAACCAAATACAGAAATGTGCTGCAAATACTCACAACACAACCAAATACAGAAAATCACTGCAAATACTCACAACACAACCAAATACAGAAATGTGCTGCAAATATTCACAACACAACCAAATACAGAAATGTGCTGCAAATATTCACAACACAACCAAATACAGAAAATCACTGCAAATACTCACAACACAACCAAATACAGAAATGTGCTGCAAATATTCACAACACAACCAAATACAGAAATGTGCTGCAAATACTCACAACACAACTAAATACAGAAACATGCTGCAAATACTCACAACACAACCAAATGCAGAAATGTGCTGCAATTACTCACAACATAACCAAATACAAAAATGTGCTGTAAATACTCACAACACAACCAAATTCAGAAAAGCACCGCAAATACTCACAGCACAACCAAATACAGAAATGTGCTGCAAATACTCACAACACAACCAAATACAGAAAATCACTGCAAATACTCACAACACAACCAAATACAGAAATGTGCTGCAAATATTCACAACACAACCAAATACAGAAATGTGCTGCAAATATTCACAACACAACCAAATACAGAAAATCACTGCAAATACTCACAACACAACCAAATACAGAAATGTGCTGCAAATATTCACAACACAACCAAATACAGAAACGTGCTGTAAATACTCAACACAACCAAATAAAGAAACACTCTGTAAATATTTGCAACATAACCAAATACAGAATTATTGAAAATACTCATAATGCAATCAAATACAGAAACACCCTGCAAATACTCACAACACAGCCAAATACAGAAAAACGCTGCAAATACTCAAAACACAACCAAATACAGAAATGTGCTGCAAACACTTACAAAACCAAATACAGAAATGTGTTGTTACGCACAACACAAGCAAATACAGAAATGAAGAAATACAAAATTTTTGTATTTAGTAGTTGTGAGCACTTGTTGTCAAATTGAAGATGTTTTCTTAATTTACTTGTGTTTTTTCTATTTACATTTAAAAAAATAGAAATAATTTTTTTTTTCTCAAAATTAAGCTTGTGCATCACTATTTCTATACTATATAACAACACTGCTTGTATAAGATGCATTGTGCATTCAGCTGAAGTTTCTTTCAGAATGTCTGTTAAAATTCTACACAACATACGGCTTTTGATGTTGGATTTGAGCTGTTGCATTTGTGAAGACAGCCTGGAGCAGATTTCATACTGAATAGCAACAGCAACACTCAACAAGTCTATGAAGGTGTAAAAAAATAAATAAAAAATTATATAAGATTTTCTAAAAAGATGCTTAATTAAATAGTATGTTTAATCCATATATATGGGTTAAACCTACATAATTCAGCATTTTGTCAGCAAGCTGGTACATTCCCATCAACCAGTGCCCTTTGGGAGTACGATTACAGGGCTCTGATTGGTTGACAGGAATGTTGTTCCAGGAACAACAAAGGATGTTGATCCAGAAATATGTCCTATATTAGTAATTCAGTGTTTGCTTTCAGCTACAGCTGTTGTAAGCATGTTTGTTTGAGTCAAAATTTTACATATTACTGTGCATTGCTGTTGGCATTGACATTGTGTGTCAGTGAAGACTTAAGAAACAGTTCACAGCCTGAAGCAGATTCATCGGATAATGAACAGCAACACTCAGTGAGGTCATCCCACCAAAGTGTCTCCTCGACTCAAAACCGCAGCATTACAAAATATGATCCATGCGCTTCCTGCCAGCAGTGTGACTGGTACTATCCACAAGGGACTTTTAAAAGCTATTGAATGGTTTTTCTGTGTCTACACTGAATGCACGGGTTTAATATATTTGACCGGAGGGAGCAAGAGAAGCCATCCTGCAGGTCATTCTATAGATGCAGAAATACAGACTCGAAAAAGAATAGATCTTTTTGTCTTTAACTCAGTAAGTACTTTTAGAATAGGGGAGTGAATCCTCCATCTCCGTTCACACTTTTTCCAAACGTGTTTCATTAATAATGGATCACTTCCATAAGTAGGTTTTGTTGTACTTTCCTCAAATGAATCATGCATTTGGCATGAAATTTTGAGTAAGGTGCCATATAGAGGAGATTCCACTGGAAATCTCTGCACATCAAGTACCCTGAAATTTCTGCCCGGCGTAATGGATTCAGAAAAAGTGTTGCGGTGAAGAATGTGACTTAGAATAAGTGACAATAATTCATCCGTTGTGTGACGCATGCCACCCCGCCACAGCTGTTAAATCGATCCACTTCCGGTTAATTGTTTTCCCTTCGTCAATAACAACCTGCAACTACAGAGTCGTTGGAGAGTCACGGAAGTTTCAGGATGTATGTAAAATATTAGGTGTGGTTAATTGTCAAATGTGATTCCTCCAAAGGTTTCGAGAATGTTTTATTTTTTCCAGGATATGAGCGGCTCAACATAATACAAAAATGTTGTCCAAGTTTGTGCAAACAAACAGGGCAAATTTATCTAGCTTTCAAACAAGCACGTAGACAACAGTGAAACCTGTCAAATCTCTGCTACTGTCTTGAGAAGGTGATAAGCGCCAAACTAATCATTAACTCTGGCCAGCCGTCACTTGAAAATATACACCACTGATGTTTCCTTCTGCTTGGCTGCTTGCTGCTTAATCTTCCCTCCATTGATTTTACCGAGAGAGATCGACAACCGACCCTGACGGCTCAGGCAGGGCCATGGCTTGTTGAAAAGAAACTATGTGCTCAGGTGTTCTCTGAAATCTCTAGTAGTCAGGGACAGCTTTCAGAGAGAATTGCTGCTTTCTTAGCTTTGCAACTCAGTTCAAAACATGCTTTAGACTTTCATACTGTATACTTTTGTACTCTTTTGTAATCATTTCAGATATAAAATCACAATTGTGATTATATATAATATAATATATAGAAATAAAATATATAATACAAAACAGTGTTGGAAAGTAACTAGTTACATGTAATGGAATTACATAAAAATAAATGTAACTCTTACATTTACTGAGGAAAACGAGTAATGATTGTTGAGTACTACTGTAAGTTTAACCCTGTCTGGTTTGTATGTTTGAAAATGATTAACAGTTAGAATTTTGAAATTTTGAAAATTATATATATATATATATATATATAAACAATTACAAGACATTGTTTTTGAAGGCACAATTCTAAAAAACCTGTGAGATGTATAAGAAATAGTACATTTTGAGACACATTTATGATACAAAAATAAGATAATTGTAAGATATGTGACCCTGAACCACAAAAGCAGTCATAAGGGTAATTTTTTGAAATTGAGATTTATACATCATATGAAAGCTGAATAAATATATAAATCTATTGATGTATGGTTTGTAAGGATAGGACAATACCTGGCTGAGATACAACTATTTGAAAGTCTGGAATCTGAGATTGTAAAAGAATTAAAATATTGAGAAAATTACCTTTAAAGTTGTCCAAATGAAGTCCTTAGCAACGCATATTACTAATGATGTTTTGATATATTTACATAGGAAACTTACAAAATATCTTCTATATCTAAATAGACAATTTTGACATACAATGTATTGTTGGCTATTGCTACAAATATACCCGTGTAACGTGGTCCAGGGTCACATATAAGTTATACAAGTTAAAGGCATAGTTCACCCAAAAATAAAAATTCTGTCATTAATTACCCTCATTTTGTTCATCGTTCCAAACTTGGTTCGGTTTTGGAGTCTAGACAAATCGTACAACATCGTATGAGAGATGTTGTACGATTTTGTAAGAATTTTACAAGCTACCTTGCAAAAAACGACTGAATTAGTTGTGAGAAAGTGTTGGATTGGAAAGGTATAATTCTGAAAAAAGTTAGAATTGTAAGAAATAAAGTTGAAATTGTGAGAAAGTAAGTTACTTGTGAGAAGTAAGAAAAAAGTCAATTTTGAGATGTATTTGAGAAATAATGTCACAATTATGAGATAAAAAGTAACAACTGTGATATATAAAGTCATAATTACCAGAAATGGTCCATGCTATGCAGCATATATACTGTACTTCTCTCTATATGTTCTTATTATTGTGTTCCATCATGATGATTTTGAAGCAAACAAATGCTTCAAATAGGAAAAAGCATCATATCAAATACATTTGGAGTCCATTATAGAGGCCAAATTCTTCGAGCATGAGGTCTTCGGGCTTTAGTTCTCACAAATGTGACAGCCAATGCATGTTGCCATGGATTTTTTCCAGCTCCCTTGTTGCCAGTGGCAACAGATCAGTTCAACAGTCACTGTATTGTTTCGATGTAAGAGAAAAATCCTGTTTAAAACTGAGGCTAATTCTCTTCCACAATTTAATTGACAGGTTGGTTCAGAGCTGTCAATTCTAATCCACCATTTCTCTGCACTACAAAATAATATAAGAAATGTCCATGTGAATAATGTTAAAATAACCTCAAATACTGTACGTATTGCAACTGATGCTTCAAGATGTCCAATTTGTCAGCTTTTTTAATGAATCAAATCAAATATTAAACAAAACAAACAGTATACAAATATATTGTGTGAGTCTGTTTCAATTCTTTGACTTTTAATGGAATATGCAATACTCTTTCAGTCAGTTTTTGTGGTGTTAAAATTTAAGTCACAGGCACCATATGCAAGGACGCAAGCGTCATTGAACTAAATGTGGGGGGTAGCTGTTATTCTTTAGTAAAGGAGCAATAATTGCCCAACAACGTCTAACCAAATTGTTCAGGCTTGGATAAGCAATTAGGCTAATCGGCCAGTATAATGGCAGAAGAATTGCCACAGTCCGCTCCCATTAGTAGATCTTTTTCTAAGAATCCAAGCGAGAGTCTTGACATTCTCACATCCTTTTTGCTCGACTCATGCTGTCTGGCTTTTTTTCCCCCCTTCACACCTTTACATTTTCTCCTACATTTCTTTCTGTCTTTCACCTCCCTTCCTAGTGCATCAATTGCATTACTAAAGCACTTTCATTCATTTTCCATCACCCCAAAGGCAATTATACTGAAAATACAGGACCTGAAGTTGAGAGTCAATGTTACTTTGAGCCAATATATTTCATGCTGGGAAAGAAGGCTTTAATTGGCACACAGTGGCAGGAGAAATGAATGGGAATTTGCTATGAATCCAGTTAAAGATATTTTTCAGTGTCGCATGGAAGATGTACACTCCAAGGGAAAGATGTCTTCTATTCCTCCATTTTTGATTCCTTTTTATTATGGGGGAGAGAGACAGAAAATGTCCGTTTGAAGAATAATAAAGCTTTCTGCTGAATTTTGATGTCTCGTCGTGTATGTGTGCTACACTGGGGATGAGAGGCGAGATGAATTCATGAAATCAAATGCTCGACTTGCTTAATTCCTGCTTCGGTGTTTTACAGTTCTGACAATTGGAAATATTAACCACATCTAAGATTTAATCTGAAAATGTGGCTTTGCATAATTATCTTACTTCTGAATAAGTAGTGCTGCATGGGAGAGCATTCTTTATGCACTTACAGAGAACAATTACGACTTTTGTATCCATCTGAGACTCTTTTATGCTCTTTTTTCCTCAAACCTGTAAGACGTCTCAGATGCGTACAGGAAACAATACGTCTGAAATATGTACCCCATACTGTACGTTGAATTCTGAGTCACAGGCATGTGAACAAGCTGTTTCTGATGCTTTCAGGGTGTTGAAATGATGAAAAAAATCAATAGATGAAAAGGCTCATTTCTCAGTCGGTCTCTTTCCCACTTTTTGAATCAAACATAAAAGTATGTAAAAGTAATACTTTGTGGAGTCCTTTTAAATGAATCTTTTTACAGTTTCAAAGTCAAACTCATCTTATGCATATCTATTTATTATCCTGCAGTGGTTGTGGTTGCATAACTCATTTAGATGAAGCTGGATTTTATGAAACACCTTTATTTAAAAAATATGATTTATGATGATGAAAATTTGACTTATGAAAGACTTGTTTCTCAAACTTTGTATTATGAATCAAATAGTAAAAAAACATTACAACACCAGCACATTAAAAAAAAAATAATCAGGCAGAAATTTTATACTTCAACTTTTTAAGTTAAGTAATATAAAAGCTATATATAGTTATACAAGTTAAAGGAATAGTTCGACCAAATTCTCTCATTAATCACTCACCATCATGTTGCTCCAAACCCATAAAAACTTTGTTTATCTTCAGAACACAAATTAAGATATCCCAGAGCTTTCTGACCCTGCATAGAGAGCAACACAACTGACACGTTCAAGACCCAGAAAAGTATTAAGGATATCATTAAAACAGTCAGATCTGGGTAGTACCTAATTACATGTAATCAGATTAAAAAAAATTAAGTACTTGTAATTAGAGTAAATTACATTTTAAAATACTTGTAATCAGACTACAGTTACTTTTTATGGATTACTTGATTATATATTATTCAAACAATAGCGATAAATTATTCAAAATTCCTTTATTCTCCCTAATTTCTCTTTTTTATCTTTTAAATGTTCCTTTCTAAAATAGGCTACCAATTATATAAATTTAGAAAGTCAATTTTTGTCGACATTCACACATAGACTAGTCACTAGTCAGGTGGCGGCACAGCATTTGACCATGGTGTTTACAAAAGTCATTTTAGGTTTGAGAAGGGTTTCAACTTTGCATCAACTACTGATAAACACATTCATTTTTATTTGAATTATCACTCTGTAGGTTTTTTTAACCATGTATTATTATGTCTTTGGATGGCTTTTGTCTTTCAGACTCCATTAAAGTGCATATATTTACATTATTTCTTTTTTACATAATGCAGGCATTGCAAAACCTTTTGTCATCTAAACCTTATTCACCAAATATACTTTAAGTTCCCCTGAGATTTGAAAATAAATATTTCGATAATTAAGTATCACATTTGTAGCACCTATCCCAACCCCTGCCCCTAAACCTAACCATTTGTCAATAAAACACAGATATTACAGGCAGAATTTATTTAAAAATATGAATATTCCAAGTCTTCCAAGGCAAAACGATTGATAGCTCATCCTGTTTGCCGCAGTCCGTGCACAAAGTCAAAAAATGCCAAGAAGAAGCCTTATGTCAGCCTTGGTTGTGAAATTCTATTCGCTTTTGTGTGTCTCGTGACAGATTGCGTCAGGCTGTTGTGAAATGCCATTGGCTCTTGTGTGTCTTGTGACCAATTGCGTCATGCTAATTTTTGGACGTATCTTTTGAATGAGATGTGAGCGTGTTGATGGTACGGTATCATTTTCAGCAATTAAAACCTTAATATAAGCATAAATATATCGTATGGCTTCAGAAGACTTGGAATGCAACACGACTTGTTTGTTATGCTTTTATACTGCTTGTTTATGGTCAGTTTTTTGCAGTAAATTCCTGTGCCTGTACTTATATTTGCCTGTGTTTTATATTATTCAGAACTGGGTAGGTTTAGGGCAGGGGTAGGTTTAGGTGCTCCAATCAAAGTATACATTTATATTAAATTATTTATATCTTTTACAAATGCATGCAAACCATGAAAAAAATGACGCTAAAGGGGTACCAGTCTGTTAATTTTATGAAGTGATGAAAATACTTTTTGTGTGCAAGGAGAACAAAAATAACAACTTTATTCAACAATTTCTTCTCTTCTGTGTCAGTCTTCAAAGCGCGTTGATATGGGTACCATGACACATGCGCAGAGGCTGACATGAAAGAGAAGAAATCGCTGAATAAATCTGTTATTTTTGTTATCTTTGCGCACAAATAGTATTCTCGTAGCTTCATTAAACGTTTGAACCACTGATGTCACATGGGCTATTTTAATGATGTTCTTACTACCTTTCTGGGCCTTGAACGTGTCAGTTGCATTGCTGTCTATGTTCTGGAGATGAACGTTCTTACTGATTTAGAATGACATGAGGATGATAATTAATGACAGAATTTTCATTTTTGGGTGAACTGTTGCTTTAATCTCATTATAACCAATGTTAACTGAATAGCACGTTTCTACAATGCATCTGTAACTGGAAACCTAGAATCCATGTCACTAGGTGTCAATATGCGTCAGTTCAAGTCCAACCAGCCTGACAAAAAACTGTTTCATTCCTACACTGCCATTCATCAAAAACTAACTTGCCATTTTGACAACAACAAGGTGTTCCTCTCCTTCAATATGTACACATACTGTGTAACACGCTCAGTTTGAAATCAGGCCACGTTCATTTACATTAAACAAGCGGCGTGGTGGAGCGACAAAGGCGTTTTCCACGACCACTCAGCTAGAGTCTGTTCTGAGATGCTTTATTGAGTAGTTTTACGAGCAATGAGTGCGTCGCTAGCGCAGGCCCGGATGAAAGATGAATCACAGCTCCGCACGACTGCATCGCTTGTGAAATGAGGGCTCGGTAATGAGGATTAACTTGAGCAGTCAAGCCTGATCCCACCTGGCACCCCTCATTCTCTGACACAGTGCTATAAACTCCCTGGTGATTTTCACTCATATGTTCAGTAACATCAGCGCCTTTTCCGCATCTCCATCTCCACAATTACAGATCCGCTCTCAGGCACAGGTCTGCCCGTGTCAACTTTTGACATTTCGAAGTTTTGTGGAATCAGTCCGAAAAAGTTAGTTTCAGAGTAGCACAATTGAATTAGTCTACATCTAGAGCGGTTGTGCTGAAAGTACAGCCAAAAACGATGGGCCTAAATTTTGTTTTAATTAGCGAACATTCGCATACCAATAAAATGCTTTTGCATTTGTCAGAATTTTGACCTTGATTGTGTGGCCTTCGATTATGTTTCACTGTGGAACATTTAATGAATGCAGAAAGATTTGTTTCAAAAGACTGAGTGAGTGCACAGAGAAATGAAATGGCTCGTGCTTTTCTGCCTTTTGTATGACAAATAATTCTGCACCCCTATGTGACCTCCTCATTTCCAGCGAGTTTTTCCAACATATTTACTGTAATTAACATGCCAATGTTTCACTCAGCATTCGAGTAAAAGGGTCGCTCCATTCCGGGTACACTCTCTGAGCATGAAAGTCAACCTCAATTACTGCTCAGAAATGCCATTTAGCCTTTTAGTTCGACTCTCTGCGCTCTGTTTTGTTAAGCAAACAAAAACAACACAATGTCCCCATTTTCCAGTCGAGACAGATAACATAAGCATGACAGTTGTAAATGTGCTATTTAGTTTTATTATCAAAATATGAATTTTCAATTACATTTTTTTGAGCGCTGCAATGTATTCTCAGAGTTCTCAGAGTAATAAAGGTAATTATGAAAAAGGGGGTGCAATGTTCTGGGGCATGAAACTAATAAAAACCTAATTTAGTAATTCATTACATAGTATACCGTCTGCTCTTCTCGTAAATGTGCTGTGCAGTCACAGATTTAAAGTGCGCCTTACAACTTTATTGCAATCAAATGGAAAAAAAACTCAAAACAATTACTTTTTTCTTATGCTGTGATAAATGTTTCATTCAAAATGCAAGACATACAAATGAGAAATCATATTTCAGGGTCGTTTAAACCTTCATGCTGCTTTACTCTGCTCATGGGGGGGCATATGCAGCCAGGCCGCAGAGATTTGTGGGAGATTTGGCCGTGACGGTCATTTCAGAGGCGAGGGGGCTCATTCCAGCAGGACTTAATGTCCTAAATAGATAAAGACGTGGATTGCCTTTTCCAGTTGTTTGCGATTATCTGTTTTACTGCTTAAAATGCAATCTAACCTTCATAAATGTTTATATATAAGCACTTTAATTAAACTTTGACATGGAATTCATGCAACACTGTTCAAATTATGCAGCCTACTGAGGATCCGTGTGCTAAGTTATAAGAAAACATGGCGATCGATGGAAAAAAACAGGCAACCTAAAGAGACCAGAATATCATAGACACTTGGAGTGAGCTCTTTTAAATAAGGTGGGTAAACAAACAAAATATCTGAAGTAAAGTTACTCACCCTCAGGCTAAGATATAGATTAAATAGTTTTTTTTCATTGGAAAAGAAGAGAAATTTTGCATTGCATTGCATCTCTTGCTCACCATTGGATCCTCTGCAGTGAATGGCTGCCGTCAGAATCTAAATCAGAGTCTAAACAGCAGATAAAACATCACAGTAGTCCACAATTTAAACCACACCACTCCAGTCCATCAAATAATGTCTTGTGAAGTGAAAAGCTGTGTCTGTAAAAAACAAATCGATCAAGACATTGTAAATTTAAACCATTGTCCATAAACATTCCTCCAGTGAAAAAGTCCGTCCCCTGTTGTCCTCTCACAATAAAATCCACTGACATATGTGTTTAAAACTATTTTCTCTTGTAAATATAGTTGGATCTGTGCATATTTCTCTCCTGATTCAGACTAGATGAATTTTTAACTGAAAAAATAAATATTATGGATAGGGGACACAGATCATGTGGATTACTTACAATACTTTTTTTTTTTTTAGATTACTGTGATTCTGACCCATTCACTGCAATGTTCCATTAGCGAGCAAGTGATGTATAGCTAAATTTCTCTAAATCTGTTCCCATGAAGAAACAAACACATCTACATCTTGGATGGCCTGGGAGTTAGTAACATTTAAGCAATTTTTCATTTTTGGGTGTTTCATTGGCCCTCTGTCAGATGGAAAAATGAAAGAAAGAGGTGAAAAAAATAATAGTAATAATAATAAAAATGAATGGGCCTTTTACACTTGTTAACATTTTGCACTGTTGGTTTGTAAACCCTAGGTTAAGATTCTTGTTTGTATATTATTGAGGTCAATAACAATGACTGGATAAATAGTTTGTGATGCTTGTTACCATGTTGCTATGTCAGTCTGGTTGTCTTACAGTAAGTCTTGTGAAATGTACTATAAAAACTCTTCATTTCATCACGCGAATGTATCTGAACTGCTTTCAAAATGTCCAGCGTGAAACATTTCTCTAGCAAGGGTTATAGCTGGTCTTAACCCAGAGTTTTAAAATATGATAACCCAGGGGTTAAAAGTATATTCAATGTCTTTAAAGATCAAAAGAAAAAGCATGTGAACCCCTCATGCAATAACAAGTGAAAACTCTGTTACTGGAATAAAAAACAATAATAATCCAAAGGGTTCGCAAACATTCCCTTCTAATTGTAGTAAACATGACCAAATGTTGCGATTTACAGTGTGAATCAATAAAGAAAAAAATTAAATTATTTCTAGTCTCTCTGCAAATGTTGTTTGAGATGATCACAGTGGCATGCAGCATTTGCGGTGAGACGTTATCAGTGTCATCAGAGAATTCAGTTACTCATCTGTCTCAGCTGGTATGCAAAGATTAATCCACAGCCGTGTCTCCTGACAGGGGTCTGTTCCCTCACAATCTCTACTATCAATCAGTCAATATCTCTCATCAACACACACACACACACACACACACACACACACACACACACACACACACACACACACACACACACACACACACACAATTAAAAAGACCAGATTAAGAATTACATTGCAAATGTCTGAGGATCAAATCCAACCAACCAGCATAAATAAAGCACAAACAAGAAAACATACACACACAAGATCATTTACAGACATCAAGTGCATATTATCATAAAAAAAGACACTCCTTACAACCACCTCAAACACCCTAGCAACTGTCTAGCAATGCCCTAGCAACCTACCACCGTGGAAACCCACCTAGAAATGTCCTAATAACCACCCAGAACACCCAAGCAACAACCTAGAAATTGCCTCACGGTATCTTTATAATCACTCAGAACATCACTCACGTATTAACGCAACCAAAGCACCCTGGAAACCCACATAGCAATACTCTAGCAGCCATCCAGAACAGCCCAGCAACAACCTAGCAATCACTTCCCAAAATCCATACAATCAACACCTCAAAACTTGAGAACAACCTCAAACCCCCAGTGCCCTAGCAACCTACCAGAACACCATGGAAACCCACACAGCAATGCCCTAGCAATCATCCAGAACACCCAATCGCCTCCCAAGATCCCAACAATCGCTCAATGCATCAAACCTGACAACCACCCCAAACTCCCTAGCAACCACCTATAGATTCCCTAACAACCTACCAGAACACCATGGAAAGCCACCTACCAATGGCCTAACAACCATCCAGAACACTCAAGCAACAACCCAGCAATTGCCTCCCAAGATCCCAACAACCGCTCAATGCATCAAACCAGACAACCACCACAAACTCCCTAGCAACCACCTATTGATTCCCTAGCAACCAACCAGAACACCATGGAAACCCACCTAGCTATACCCTAATGACCATCCCATCCAGAACACCCTAGCAACAACATAGTAATCGCCTCCCAAAATCCTAGCAATTACTTGGAACATCAAACAACCAAAAAATAGCTTAGTAAAGCCTTAGCAACCAACCAGAACACCCTAGCAACCACCTCAAATACCCATGCAAGTGCATAGCAACCATTAACCATTAGCAACAACCGAGCAATCGCCTCAGAACATCCAATCACTCAGCACATTAAACACCCTGCCTAGTAATGCCTTAGCAACCAACCAGAACATGCTAGCAATGCCGTAGCAACCACCCAAAACCCCTGCCTAGCAATCATCCAGAAGACACCAGAATCCACTCAGAAAAACTAAATAACCTAACAACTGCTCAGAGCACCCTAGCAACCACCTAAAAATCATATGCAATTCCATGTAAAAAATTACAAATGCCTTCTTTCTTTGGCAAATGACTTATCAAAATTATACAGACACTTTTAGACTCACAAACACACAGAAGGCTGGGTCTCTGAGAGGAAGTGTGGGCTTATCACCTCACTCACTGTTAGTACAGAGAGCACAGCCGTTTGTTTTTCCTTGTTTCTCATTTTCGCCTGTCACTACAGATGTGACCACACACTCTGACATCTGTTTAAATGTCTGTTCTCAGGGAAACAACATGTCTACAAACACACACCATTGTAAACTGCTCATACTGATTTTGCATGTAGTTTGCTCTTTTTCTGCCCCTCGTTCTTTCTGGCGCTGTATTTTTTTTCCTTCTAAAAGGCACAGGAACTGTCTGGTTTCATTACTTAACAGACTTCATAGAGTTAATGAGACAAACTACACAACAGAAATCTTGCATTTGCAAAATATTAAGTATGAACTCTTATGGTAAAACGCATAGTTTACCCAAAATAGAACATTGCTACCTTTTTTAGCTTGCTAAAATGAAACACTTACAGGTTTGAAACAATGAATTTGAGGGCAAGTTACATCTTTTTTTTGGTTGAACTATGCCTTTAACGCTTTCCCCACCAATGTTTTCTTTTTTTTTTTTTCTCTGAAAAGTTGCCAGCCACCACCAGCATTTTTCATCATTTTCTCAAAACTTTCATGGCCTCCAGAATATTTTTGTCATAGCAGTACAAACTGCTTCCATCAACATCCTTAAAGGGATAGTCCACCCAAAAATGAAAGTTACTGTGATTTACTTACCCTCAAGCCATCCCAAGTATATATGACTTTCTTCTTTTAGACGAATACAATTGGAGTTATATTTTAAAATGTGCTGGCTCTTTCAAGCTATACATTGCCAGTGAATGGGTGTTGATATTTTGAAGTCCAATAAAGTGCATCTATCCATCATAAAAAAATACTCCACATCAGGGGCGTTTCTAGGATTTAAAAAACATGCGGGCTGCAGTCACAACAACAATGTGCAAATCCAGCGTCGAACTGGGCCTTGTATATAAAACGTTTGTCAACAAACACACTCGCAAAACTCCATTGCTTCTCTGCACTTCCATGTTCATCAGTTCTCATCGGAGCTTCTACATCATCCGCTGGACCACCTCCCTCTTGTGAACCCACGTACAACAGTTAGCAGAAGCTAAAGATTATGGTTTATAAAGTTTTAAATATGGATATTTTTCTTATACACATTGTTTTCAAGATATTAACTCTGCAGAGCCGTGTGGAATAATTTTTATGATGGACAGATGCACTTTATGCACTTCATTTTGCTTCAACACCCATTCACTGGTGTTATAAAGTGTTTTTTAATATAACTCTGATTGTATTTGTCTAAAAGAAGAAAGTCATATATGTCTAGGATAGCTTGACATATCCTACACCACTTCCTGGATCAACTTCCTGGAATTTCATTCTCAGTAATGCATATGCTGTTTAACGTTTGTAAAGCAGCCTAACCAATTCATTGCAAATGTGAAATACAAACAGTGGTACAATGTTTTACAATGTTTAATTCTAACAGCAAACAACAATAATAAAACAGATCAGATACAAACAATAACCTAATAAACATAACAATGAACATAATAAATAAAAATAATAACAATAGCAACTAAGCTGCATGTGCTGCAATAGGATTCTAGGGTGGGTACAACTGGTACATTGTGTCTCAACTGTACCCTGCTGACCACCTCAAACATTTCTCTAGATTTTACCTCAAACATTTCTCTAGATTTCATGAAATGTGTCAGTTTGTAGTGCACATATTAAGGTTTAAGAAAATGTAAGTTAACTTTAACAGTCATGTAAGGATGATAAGCTATTCAATGTGGAAGAGATGTGGTGAAGTGAAAAACTTACCTTGGAAAAAAAAATTGTCGCCGATATCTTAAGACTGGAGAAGTGCACATACTTCAAATTTCCCACGCTCAAAGAGGGCGCTAATACGCATGTGTGAAGCAAATATCACACATCAGACTTGTTGTGCATGCGAGTTATTTAAGGTGTTTCAGTTGTACCCCTGTACCAACTGTACCCAGTCTACCGTATACGCAAAGCCGTCTGATAAAGAAGTGGGTATACGCTGTATACCTGCGTATACCCTCCACTACACCAGTGCATCTGCTTACATAGATACTATTTAGTACTATTTCAAAATATGTGTAATGACAGCAAACCCGGAAAATTCCATCATTGGCAGGAAGTGTTGTCTCGTAAATTATGGCAGATTTAATCAATGGCAGGGAAAGAGTTATGTCTTTTCAGTAAAGTAAATGCATGAGCAATAAATAAAAATGTAGCATTCTTATTATTAACTTCTCTGTCATTTTGTCCAATAACTTGCACTTTCCAGGTTTACCAAAGTAACAAAAAGCAAAAACAGAAACAGTCATGTAGAAAAATCGAGCACGGTGCCCTAACAAGCTCTCCGTGTGTTAGCATGATTACTATTTATCTCTCTGGAAAATTGGAATTATTGACAGATCCTGATGAGATGTTAACATTACGGTGTGATGGGAATCAGGCTCTTTACAGTGCGTGTTTCAAGTAGAATGCATTTCTGGAGGAAGAATTACGGGATCGATACCAAGCAGCCTCATTCATAAAACCAACGCCATGGAGTGCTATACAGACGGCTGTCCGCTGTCTCTCTGATCCATCTGCAAATGCAATTAGTAATGCACAAAGCAACTAGAGGTCTGCTCCAATCAATAGCATACTTCCTTTTGTGAATGCTCCAAGCCACCGCACTCAGAGTAGACTGTGTAAACACTGTCCTGACACTGAAAAGGAAAATGGCCTGTAAGAAACACTAGTATAAAGTATGCTGTGTTCAGCATTTCATGGCTGTGAAATGAATGGCTGAGTGGCCCAAACCTTTATTTATTAGAAACATCTTTACAGCCCTAATGGACTCAAACATCCTGCAATGTAACAAATAGTATGATGTAATACATATACTACAGTTAAATTACAGTTACAAAATGTTAATCATGCCTATTTTACAATATGCCTTCTAACTGCCACCCATCTGACTGTTTATCTGTTTTACCTGTCTGTCTATTTTTTGTCTATCCATGCATCTCTCTCCCTATTTATTTATCTTACTTGTCTCTTTCTGACCATTGAACCCTCTACCTGTCTATCCATCTCTCTATGAATCTTACCTGTCTATAACTCTATTTATACATCCATCTACCTGTCTGTCTATATACCTTACCTGCTTTTCTGTCTATCCATACATCTCTCTGACTATCCATTCATTTTTTTTCTGTCTGTCTATCCATCTTTTTTGTCCTTCTTTCTAAACTTTTCTATCCATCCTTTTACCAGTTACATCCATCTACCTGTTTTTGTTTGTATTTCTAAACTGTCCATTCATCCATCAATCCATCTACATGTTTTTCTTTTTTGCCTGTCTTTCTAATCCATCCATCCATCCATCCATCCATCTACATGTTTTCTTTTCTGACTGTCTTTCTAAACCGCCCATCCATCCATCAATCTACCTGTTTTTCTTTTCTGTCTGTCTTTCTATACTGTCTATCCATCCATCCATCTACCTGTTTTTGTTTGTATTTCTAAACTGTCCATTCATCCATCAATCCATCTACATGTTTTTCTTTTCTGCCTGTCTTTCTAATCCATCCATCCATCCATCTACATGTTTTTCTTTTCTGACTGTCTTTCTAAACCGCCCATCCATCCATCAATCTACCTGTTTTTCTTTTCTTTTCTGTCTGTCTTTCTATACTGTCTATCCATCCATCCATCCATCCATCCATCCATCCATCCATCCATCCATCCATCCATCCATCCACCCACCTGTTTTTCTTTTCTGTCTTTCTAAACTGTCCATCCATCCATGCATCTACCTTTTTTCTTTTCTGCCTGTCTTTCTAATCCATCCATCCATCCATCCATCCATCTACATGTTTTTCTTTTCGGACTGTCTTTCTAAACCGCCCATCCATCCATCAATCTACCTGTTTTTCTTTTCTGTCTGTCTTTCTATACTGTCTATCCATCCATCCATCCATCCACCCACCTGTTTTTCTTTTCTGTCTTTCTAAACTGTCCATCCATCCATGCATCTACCTTTTTTCTTTTCTGTCTGTCTTTCTAAAATGTCCATTCATCCATGTATTTTCTGTCTATCCATTAATCTACATGTTTTTTTGTCTGTCTTTCTAAACTTTCCACCCATCCATTCAACCATGCATCGACCTGTTTTTCTTTTCTGTCTGTCTTTCAAAACTGTCCATACATCCATTCATTGTTCTATCCATCCATCTACCTGTTTTTCTTTTACATCTATCTTTCAAAATTGTCCATACATCCATTAATTGTTCTGTCTATCCATTCATCTACCTTTTTTGTTTGTCTTTTTAAACTGTCCATCCATCCATCCATCCATCCATTTTTCTATCTATCAATTTTTTTTTCTGTTTGTCTTTCTAAACTGTCTACCCATCCATCCATCTTTCTTTTGTCTGTTTTTCTAAACTGACCATCCATTCACCTATTTTTGTCTTCTTTAACTGTCCATCCATCCGTTTTTCTGTCTGTATGTCTATCTATTGTTTATCCATACATTAAATCTCTATTTTCATACCCATCTTTCTGTCTATCCATCCATCCATTTTTCTATTTATCATCCAAGTGTTTTTCTTTTCTGTCTGTCTTTATAAACTGTCCATCCATCAATTCATCCATTTTTCTTTCTGTGTATCCATCTATCTCCTTGTTTTTGTCTGTCTTCCTAAACTGTCCATCCATCCATCTACCTGTTTTTGTCTCTTTCTTAACTGTCCATCCACATCCATTCGTTTTGCTGTCAGTATGTCTGTCTATCTATACTTTCTATTTGTCTATCCATGCATCCAATTACCTGCCTGTTCATCCACTCACTCACTCACTCACTCACTCACTCACTCACTCACTCACTCACTCACTCATTGTTGGAGTAAACCAAAGATAACTTACAAAAGTCTTCAGTTCAACAAAGTTCAACAAAACTCTGAAAAAAAAGCCCCGAGATGAATCATTTGAACTGGGGCAAAAATAGCTGCATAAAAAGTATGAAAACATAAAAAGCACATTCTTGAGGAAAGATTGAAATGTGGTTGTGCGGCGTGTATGTGTGTGTGTGTGTGAGGGCCAGATGAATATTTCAAGTGCAAATGCTTTAGTTATGCTGCTGTTCAGCGAGTGCTAGAGAGTTCAAACATGCAGAGTGCTGGTCCAGAGGGGACTAGCCCGAGAGCAGCGAGCAGCTCTGAGCACTTCGGCTGTGGTGTGGTGTGGCGGTGCTGGGTGATCAAGAGGAAAGGAGTGGCTCGGGTCCAGCTGAGATAATGGAATTGGTGTGTTCTCCCAGGGCGGTGCTCCCAGCTGGAGTTAATTCTGTTAATAGCAGCCGACTCTAGCATCTCCCTTTGGTCCCCTCTCTCTGGCGGAGGCTGCATGCGGTGGGGACTGGAGAGCGTGGTGTAAACGGCCAACCGTGGATGTATAATGAATGAAGCGAGGCTGAAGGCTACAGATTATAATTGCTCTCTGTGCTGCTAATGTGTCATCACAAAAGAATCGCACCCGCACACTTCACTCTTAATGGTCGGCCATTGAAAGCAAATCAGAGGGGCATGGTGACCAGCGTCACCTTGCACAGCAACCTATCGCTTGAAAATCAGTCACCGTGCGAACATTTATCCGCTTCACTTGCCCTGGTTTCATTGTAAGCAACATGTAATTTAAAAACATTTGCTTTAGTAAGTGTTCACAGGGCGTCAGAACAAAAAATGACTAGCAACCACAGTTAGGGAACCATTTACATAGGAAATATATTTTGTTGCACTTTAATACTTACACTCTAGTGATCTGACCAAAAAAATATGAACAAATAAATGTGAATATGTATCTATAATTCCGAATTGACATTTAAACAATCAGTCAGTAATAAAGATGATGTAAGTGGTACTAAAGTGTATGTAAATCACAATACTGGCTCCCGGCTTGTTTTATATAGTGAGCTGTGAAGTCGATTTACTGACTGATAGTGAGTCTGATTTTTAAAATATTTTTAAATGACTCGTGGAAAAAAAAACAAACACTGTTTGGATATCACGGCTCGTGTTCATTGTTGCATGCAGAAAACGCTCTAATGAAATTATATCTTACAAAAGCACATATCAAATAACTATTAAACTACTGATGAAACAAATGAACTACATTTGCAGTTTTTGTCACCTTCATGACCATTTTTATTACGGTACCCTAAACTTTTACATCCTCACTAAACCTGAATAACCGAATCCACGATTAGACAAGTAAAGAAAAGGATCAGGGCACAGGCAGAACGCGATGATCTTGGCTGATTTACACTCTGTCAGCTCTGCGAATTGAACTGGCAATCCTCAGGCCAGCAGCACCCAGAATAGGCAGAGAGAAGTTATAAAGAATGATGAGATTAAGGATCATTACGGACAATATTCTAGCCAACAGGGATTGAAGCATGATAGAGACTTGAGTGGAAAATAAAATTACATTTGTCACCAGCAATAACGAGATCGTCTCCGTTTTTACAGGCGTCCAAGTTCATATTTCCCCGCTTTGGAAGAAAATGAATAAACTCATGTATATTTATTATGAAAAATGACAGAAGCCGTGTCCCACAGTGCTGTCGCCCTAGAGGAAGGAAACTGCACTTTGGAACAATGACACTACACATATCGTATGACAAGTCACCTCCGGGGTGAATCTTCCACTCAGTTTATAAGAACAAAAGAGGATTTTCTCTTTTTCCCCCCGCCAACAAAGTTTCAATAAAATATGTGTTTGTGAGTGTTGCTGTTATTCAATAACCAACCGTTGGATCTCCTCTGCTCCTGAAGAACGGCGCGTCTCGTGGGAAAACAGCAGGCTCACTCTGCGACCGCCTCTCTGTGCAGTCTGTCCCTCTGGACGTCATCGCAGACCAGCCGCCCCGCTTTCTCATGGCACTCTGGGGGATAATTTGTGCCTGCATTATTTCTTGCTGCACGTCTATGCTTTACTGTTCTGAAATCAGTTCAATACGGCACGATTGCTTGAGCAATAACTGCAGATGACCGAAGGGAGTATTATTCCGGCTCTGCAGGCAGCATGTGGGGGAGCTCTTGAGCTTTGTAGCAGCTCTGTAACGCCAGCCTCGCCGGGAGCAAGTTTCACCGCACTCATCTCCTCTACCTCCAACCTGTTGCTGGTAATTAAATGATAAATGTCTGCCATAGAAATAGAAATCATAGATTGTTCCTCCCTCCAATGCGTACAAATGGGGATGCCAAGCTGATGGCTTCTACGCTGTAAATATTGACAGGAAATGCCAGCTGGATAGATTAGCATGCGCTCCTGTCTCTGGTCAATCCTATTCTTCTTCGGAGTGGGAAGATGCTATAAATGCAGCTCATTGTTTCTGCAGCTTAGTGCCGCGTTTGAATTCCGCGTGATTCACTCGTCAGAGAATCAGCCGTAATCTTCACCCCCAGTTAATTAAAAAGCCACCAAACAGAATGTTCCAGAAAACAGACTGAGGCTTTATACTAGCTGTGTACTGTGGGATCAGTAAGCTGGAGTCCCTTCTCAGTTCAATTGATTTCAAATGTAAACAATCTTTTCCACACAACAGGCATTTTGCTCCGTAATCAGATTTGTCCTGTCTTTCATACGATCCTACTGGAAGCGTATGCATCCGCAAATGACATCCATTACTTCCGCCGAAGATCTAATAAGCTCCCTCTCGCTCTCCGGCTTGAACGCTTTACAAGTTTGCAAGGCTTATTTTGCATTATTGGCAAAGTGGCCTTAATGTTTTCACTGCATATTTCATCAAAGCGGCAAATCAAGGATGATAAACTCCTGCCTGAGTTTATAACCCACATCATTTTGATTCATCAATGTTAACTGTATCAGCCTACAACCAGCTTATTTGTATTAGGTAAATCAGCATGAAAAGGAAGTTGCAATTGTCTTTTCTTCCATATTGTGATGCGTATCCGAGTGAAACGGCTTCTTGAATGAGGAAAAATGTAGGGTGGGACTTGATTATGTCCACTGGGAATTGAATGGATCATTGTCTTTTGCTAACTGAGAGAGAGAGAAACAATTATTCTCCTGATTATGGTCCCATCAGAAAATAATGTTTTTGATTAATCATTATATGCATTTTAAAGGCGACATCAGAAGCAAAATTCACTTTTACATGCCGTTCGCAAATAAATGTGTCCACACACTGCTAATCACATACAATGATTAAAATCCATTTACTCCCCAAAAACCTAAACAGTCTCAATTGTTAAGCCGTTCTGATTTTCTGATTAGTATGATGTCATATTGCTCAAGCCCTGCCCACGTCCGCTGAGGGATGGTCCTGTATTAGCATATTTCCACCTTCAGCCAATTGTATGCTGTCCGCAATTTTCTCTGCGCTTGAGCAGCTTTAACGACAACAATGTCTCAAAAGCAATGCAGGCGTTTTGTAGTTGGCTGTAAAAGTAAATATAAAAGTCTTCATTTTCTCCAGACATCAGAGTCACTGAGAAAACCGAATACCAAAAAAAGAAAGAGAGGGGCGGGGCGAGCAGTAGCTCATTATCATTTAAAGAGACACTGTAAACACAGCTGTTTTTGACAAGGTAAAAAGGGTGTTGTTTTACACAATCATTGACCATGCCAACTTGTGGAAAATAGGCATCTGATGTCCGCTTTAAAAAGATAATGGTGAATATATTCCCTTTAGCTTAGTGCCTGAATTGATTTTAGCAGAGGAAGCAAAAATAAAAATGAGGATTCTGCACTGAGTCCTCAGTCAGGCCATTCCTTCACCACATTAGTTTTAGAGCCATTGCCATGAGCGTTTCCGCGAGGGTAAATGCGACTCTCGGGTCTGTCTCCGCATCATCCGTAAAGGTCCAGGGCTGCAGGAGCTCATTGGATTGGCAGACTGTAATAGAGCAAACAGGATACATTAAACGGTACTGCCGGTGACACCCCACAGCAAGAGTCTGGCGACCACTGCAGTCATTACTCTTTAAAACTGCTGACCAAAGCCATCACAGCGCCCAGGATGTCAGACAACACACAACTCCTACCTGCCAGGAACAGACAGGCAGCGGGAGACAGAAAGATAAAAAGAAAGAGAAATCAAATGAGGTGTGTAAGAGGAACCATGGCATAGAGGAGCTCGGTTGTGATTCTAGTTCAAGGAGAAAAGATGAAGGAGAATGAATGAGATTAACAGGAGCGATGCATGAAATTGCAATTTTATGGGTCCAGGTTCTCTGTTTTTATGAACACAACCATGACGGATTCAGGTTAATTTCACAGAACTTAGTTAACAGAGTGCCATTTGCCCTTGGGGGGCAGTTAGTTCACCTTTTGGGACACTAATAAATAAAAAAAACTTTATTGTTTCAGCCCATTAAAATTTAATGCAAATTATACCCATAATGCACATTAATACTTTAAGAATGGTAGCTTGGAGTGCCATCAAATGAATTGCTTTGTATTTTTAATATCCGTCATAATTCATTTGCCAATTGTACCCAAAAGAGGTCCGACTTTTATTTAAACATCGCAAATAATACAAATCAGAATCAGCTTGTGTATTTCTTGTAAAAAAAAAAAAAAAAAAAACAGTTGATACTTACTGGATGCAGGAAATCCATTAAAGGCCCATCTTTCTATCACACCCCTCTCTTATGTCATCCTGGGGACAGATTCAGAAAAGCATCCATAATTAATGAATATTCATAAAAGTCATTAAATATAAATGCAGACAATTGCTTTCAAAAGTGGATCCGATGACCCAAATTTAAACCTCAGCAATATTTCGGATTGGGCGTCTTGTGAATGCTGGGGTGAGTAATATCCTTTTTAAAGACAAACTGTTCATAAGGCGTCAGAAAACACAAGCAGAAGCCAAGTGCAAATGATGAAGCTTTATCCTGCTTGTTTCTAAATCGCATAAAGATTTATTATGTACATGCTCATCATGCGCCGTCAGTATCTCCACAGTATTAGTGCAGCTTGCATTCATTAGGCAGCTATCCCAAAATGATGAACGCTATTTGACACAAACAGCTCATTAATTTGACCCTGTCAAACATAAGTTTAGCATAAAGTCACTAGGAGACCATTTTGAAATGCTTGTTTGCACTGCATATATTAATAGGTCCCACACAACACATTGTAACAGCCTCCATAGCATCCAGCACGCTCATCTAGAGAAAAAGGTATAGTGCTGTCGAGACACCTTTGTTAACTGAGTTGTTTTTTGTGTCTGTGTGTGTGTGAGTAGGGGGTTGATGTTTATTTTTGTGATGTGGCGGATCAGCAGTTGACTGATGTACAAGCAAAAGAAAATGTCTTTCATTTGCTGCACTTGAGTTGCAATATGTTGAGTAACATTCTGGCTTTCTCTATTCTCTGCGCACAGAGAAACTGTATTATTTTGACTTCACCTAGTGAAATTGCTGGACTGAAGTAAAGACCATGGCAAACACCGGTGCAGTCAATAGTTTGGTGCGAATTTTACACATTATGAAATATTCTGTTTTTGTGAAGAGTGAATAGTGCACACTTCCATGGGATGAGAACTTTCTATCAAAAATGAAATTATGCCATTGTTTACTCACTCTCATGTCGTTCCAAACCCATAGGACCTTTGTTCATCTTCTGAACACAAATGAAGATATTTTTGATGAAATTCGAGAGCTTTCTGACCCTGCATAGACAGCAATGCAACTACCACGTTCAAGGCCCAGAAAGGTAGTAAGGATATTTTTAAAATAGTCCATGTGACATCAGTGGTTCAATCGCAATGTTAGGAAGCTACGACAATACTTTTTTGTAAGCAAATAAAAGAAAATAATGACTTCATTGAATTTCTTATCTGCCATGTCAGTCTTCGACGCATGTGTTATTTTTGCACACAACAGGTCACAGGCTGCCGCCTCTGTGGATACGCTAGTAGCATAATGTTGTTTGGTGATGTGAAGACGAAAATTAGACTACTCCCATTTTATTGTACTTTATTGACGTAGACAATGGAAGAGTCAATATATAGAGTCAGTATGGCTGAAGAAGCCAAAAAGGTCTGTTGACAGAAGAAAGAAGACCTAAACATACAGTAAACATTGGTGCAGCAAACACAAGGTGGAAAGATTTATTGACAGAAAATCCTGAGTAGTGATTCCCAGTTGCTCTTTTGGACATGTAAGATAATTATTGTGTAATTTACATGAAAACTCAAGAGACAATCATGCTGAACCATGTCAATAGATGGCAGTGCAGCATTTAACACCACTGTGGTATCGGTATTCAAAGTATGCCAAGAACATTGATGTTAATGCTAGCTGACGAACTAACGCACCTTTAATGTGTGTGAAATATACACAAAGTATCTTCAACATCAACTAGTCTATGCATGGACAATATGTTCAGTTAATTGCTCTCAATGGGTGAATCCAGATACTGATACTGATTCCCTGACTATTGATTTGCTCTGCAAAGCACTGACATTGAGACAATAGCCTTTCTGTAGGATGGATCGATGAAAAGATGGTTGATTGATAGACCAATTGAAGACATTACAAGACAAGGATTAGTTCAGCCAAAAATGAAATTTCTGTGATTATTTATTTATCCTCATGTTTTCCGAAAGCTTTATGGCTTACTTTTTTTTTCATTCAACATCCTGGTTGATTTTTCCATGCAATTACAATGAATACTGACTCAACCTTTCGGATTGAAAAAAGCATAAAAAAGCATAAAAGAATAAATAAAGCAAACCAAATGACTCATGTATTATATTCCAAGTCATAAACAGAACAATTTTTAGGTTGCTAGTCACTAATAATCTTTCCCTTCAGTAAGTTGTTAAAGGGACAGTTCACCCAAAAATGAAAATTTTGTTGAATAAAATTGTTATTTCTGTTTTCTGTGCACAAAAAGTATTCTCATAGCATAACATTGGGGTTAAACCTTTGACGTCACATGGACTAATTTAACATTATCCTTTTACCGTTCTGGGCCTTAAACGTGTCTGTTGTGTTGCTGTCTATGCAGGGTCTGAAAGCTCTTGGATTTTATCAAAAATAAACATCAAAAAGATCTTACGGGTTTGGAACGACATGAGGGTAAGTAATTAATGACAGAATTTACATTTTTGGGTCAACTATCCCTTTAACGGCTTAATGTGAACTAATCACTGAGTCAGAACTGAATTCGAAAACCAAATCAATCTGATTTATGAACCATTCAGACCATTTTTTTTTTGGAACTGGATGTACTGATTGAATTCACTGGATGACTGATTGATTCACCCAAAAGTGAAAATTCTGTCATTAATTCCTCACTCTCATGTCGTTCCAAACCTGTAAGACCTTTGTTCATCTTCATGAACATAAATTCAGATATTTTTAATGACGTCCGAGAGATTTCTGACCCTGCATAGACAGCAACGCAACTACCACGTTCAAGACCCAGAAAGGTAGTAAGGACATCATTAAATTAGTTCATGTGACATCAGGAAATTGTTGAATAAAGGTGTTCATTCTGTTTTCTTTGTGCACAAAAAGTATTCTCGTAGCATAACATTGGGGTTGAACCTTTGACGTCACATGGACTAATTTAACAATGTCCTTATACCGTTCTGGGCCTTGAACGTGTCAGTTGCATTGTCTGTGCAGGGTCAGAAAGCTCTCGGATTTCATAAAAAATAAACATCAAAAAGTTCTTACGGGTTTGGAAAGACATGAAGCTAAGGAATTAATAACAGAATTTACATTTTTGGGTCAACTATCCCTTTAACTGTTTAATGTGAACTAATCATTAAGTTAGAACAGAATTTGAAAACCCAGTCAATCTGATTTTTAAACAAACTATGTTTTTTTGGAACTGGATGAACTGATTTTTTTTTAAAAAAATCAAGAATTGGACATCATTACTTTGCACCAAAGAGCGCTATTCAAGATTTTGTCAATATTTTTTATGAAAGCCTGTTCCTCACACAAAATGTCTATATTCCCAATGATTAAATAGCCATGCAGGTTTGGGACAAGAAATTATATAGTTTCATGTTTGGGTGAACTATTGGTGTAGGTTCACTGGCGAAACAAAACTTATTTGTTCCTGAGAAACTCCAAATAGGCCAGGATAGACAGACAGTCCGTCACTGAAAAGAGGTCCAGTAAAGTCAATTTTATTTGTACACACTTTTCACAATACATTTTGTTTCAAAGCACCTTTACTGGAAATAGGACCTTACAAATTACCCAGTGAGCAAACCAAGGGCAACTGTGGCAAGGAAAAAACACATTCTGAAAGAAATGTACTACTTCATGTTCTCTGGCACGGACAGGCCTTTACTTTTTCGCCTCTACTAAAAGAATAGTGAATTTGTGGTCCCATCTTCCAGTCAAGAGCATTTTTGTGTGCAGAGATGTGTCCTGTGACAAACTGTCTGATGTGCGAGCACTGGCTGCCCGTAAGTTTGCCATCACTCTTGCTCTGTCTGTGCCTCAGTGCACACTGGGAAATATTTCATGAGCTCTAAGTGACTGAAATAGTGTGTAAGCATTTTTATCGGCTGGCCATTTTAATTAAATAAGGTTGGGAGAGTTTGGAGTTTTAAAGAGGGCCTTTTAGCGCTGTGCTTAGACATTTATAATGTACGTCTTCATGTCCATTTAGGTCTTATCAGCATTGACCCATTACAGCTCTGTCACTGTGGTCATAAATAAAGGATCTTTAAATATGTTATCAGCGCTGACCCAGACTTGATCATGGACAGGAGGGAATTTGCAGACCGTATTTCTGCTTTCCCTCAGTGGGACAAAAAAGTATGGATGTAAACACACACACACACACACACAAACCTAGCTCAGCTAGGCGACGAACCTCTTGGTGTCCATCTCGTGATCAATCTTGAGTCAGCTCAGCTGTCCCACTTTCCACCGGAGACTTGTGTTAGCAGGACTCATCGATTTCCTTCCCAAAAAGAGACACCTTGTGTGCTTATTCTACCGCATATTAACAGAATCACTTTTTGCTCTCTGCCCCCAGTAGCAGGTTGCGACTGCATAAGGAGATGTTGCGCACCAAAAAATGAGCCATTGCGGCCTGAAGATCTGCACAGATCCATTTCACACTTACTGTTATCCAGTACAGGAAATAATAAGGAAATGGCTTCTCATGCAGCTTATACATGTACCTTTTTGTACTCCACAAAGGATAAAAGCACCCGCAAATGAGGTTCTTTGAGGGCCCCGGAGAGTCTTCTCTCCTCCGGTGGGAGCTGTCACCTCCGTCTTTTTGGCACTTCAATTACCAGGAACTCATGACCCACAAGAACGAATCATGTATAGGGACAGGCGTGCTGAATGTTAGCGCGATGATAAGATGTTATCTGAGAGTGACATTTGCACCTGCAGAGTCTCGCACTTCTTTAATTGGTGAACGACAGAAGCTCTTTGTTTTTGCTGATTCATTAGAACAGCTCAGTAGTTTTATTCAATCGAGAGAACTGTGATGGTCGAGGATCCTCAGCAAAAGCAAACTTGCTGTAGGCACATGAATTATTTAGAAGTACAGTGGCCCTAAAAAGTATCTTGATGCTTAAGCCGCACTTAAAAATGCATGAATGTCATTGCATTATATAACGAAGTATCAAACCGAGAGGCATTCATTTTAAAGAAAGATAAGACAAGAACACTTTACAAGAAAATTACACTTCTCCAAAAAATTAAGAGAACACTTAATCATCATAGTCATCACATTATCATCCAGTGTGTCTGGTTTGGCAGTAAGTCAGTGATGGAATATCTGTGCAGGGTTGCACAGGCCTCCAGCACTCTTACTGCTGTTAGGTACCAGGATGAAATCCTCAGAGCCACTGACAGATCTTACACCGGTGCAGTGAGCCCTGGGTTCCTCCTGGTGCATGATAAAGCCCGGCCTCATGTGGCCAGAGTGTGTCGGCAGCTTCTGGATAATGAAGACACTGATGCCACTGACTGGCCCTTATGTTCCCCAGACCTGAATCCAATTGAAAACCTCTGGGACGTTGTGTATCGAACCATCAGAAGCCACCAAGTAACACCACAGACTATCCAGGAGCTCACTGATACCCTGATCCAGGTCTGGCAGGAGATCCCTCAGGACAGCATCCGCCATCTCATCAGGAGCATGCCTAGACATTGTCAGGCACATGGGAGCCATACACACTACTGACTTACATTATGAGTTGCTGTGATTACATTTTTTCAAGTTGGATCAGCCCGTAACATTTTTTTTTTTACTTTAATTTTCAGGGGGATTTTGAATCTAGCTCCTTAAGATCCAATTGTTGGATATGATTTCTTTAAAGGATTAGTTCACCTCCAGAATAAAAATGTCTTGATAATGTCTCTCTGTTTTCAGTCGCAAGGAAATTTAGCTTTTTAAGGAAAACATTCCAGGATTTTTCTCCACATAGTGAAGAATGGTGTCTGACAAGTTGAAGGTCCAAATTGCAGACTGAGCCACTGCTTAGGGTCATTGTCCTGTTAAAAAGTGAACCTTCTGCCCAGTATGAGGTTCTGAATGCTCTGGACTGTGTTTTCATTAAAGAGGGGGTACAATGGGTTTTTGTGTATTCAAAGTTGTTTACAGTGTTGAAGAGTTGGATTCTCATGCTAAACATGACCAAAGTAAAAAAAAATAATTGACGAATAATTGGACGAATGACAGAGAATTTTTACTTCCAGGTTGGTGCAAGAGCGGTCAAAGTGATAAAAGATCCCAGTCATGTAAGTACAACTGCATCAGATTGCTGTCTTTTGTTGGAAATCAGCTTGACTCTATTGCTCCACCTACAGCACACCTCCAGGAGCTCTGCTTTTTCTGGAGAGAACCTGAAAGCTGTATTTTTATTTTATAATTATGATAAAACTAAAGACTTGTTGGAGATATTAAGGATGCAGTACTACTCTATAGGTACTAAAGATTAACATGAGATTAGGTAAAACTCTGTATGTTATGTACCCTTTAAGGCTATCTAAAAATTTTGGTGTATTGAGCTTTCCTTCTACTCTGATGAGTCCTACAGTCCCAGCCGTTGAAAAACAGCCCCACAGCATGAGGCTGCTACCACCACACTTTACTTTTAGGATGGTACTCTGCAAGTGATGAGCAATGCTTTGTTTCCTTCAAACATGACGCTTGGACTTGAAGTTCATCAGACCAGAGAATCTTGTTCCTCACAGTCTGAGGGACCTTTAAGTGCTTTTTTGCAGATTCCAAGTGTGTTTTTGTATGTCTTTACTGAGGAGAGGATTGAGTCTTGCCACACCGCCACAAAGCCCAGATGGGTAGAGTGTTGCAGTGATGTTTGTCCAGTAGTGTTCTCCCATCTCCACATATGATCATGGAGCTCAACTAGAGTGACCACCAGGTTCTTGGTTACCACTCTAACCAAAGCCCTTCTCCATCAATTACTCAGTTTGGTATAGAGGCCAGCTCTAGGAAGAGTCCGGTTGTTTCACACTTCTTCCATTAAGGGAGACTACATGCTTCTGTGAACCTTCAGTGCAGCAGATTTTTTCCTGAACTCTTACCCAGATGTGTGGCTTGGTGCAATCCTGTCTCTGAGCTCTACAGGCAGTTTTTTGACATCAGGGCTTGATTTTTGCTTTTGATATGCATTTTCAGCTGTTCACCTTTCATTAGGACGTGCATGCCTTTACAAATCATACCCATTCAATTGAAATTGAAAAAGTGTAGTAACATCTACAAGCAAAATGATCCTGAGCTAAATTTCAACTGTCCCAATTACTTATGAAATGTAATTGAAGTTTTTTACTTTTTAAAAAAAAATATTGCCATTGTGATGTATGGAGTGTAGACTGATGTGGGGAAAAAAAGTAATTGAAAGCAATTTTACATAAGGCAGCAACATGACCAAATTGAAAAAAGTGTCAAATTCTTAAATGTAATCAGTAAATTCACAGAAATGAACTGAATTGGCACCTGAAGTGGCATTTAGATGCATTTACACAGACTGTCTAATGCAGGACATGAATACATTTAACCTGCAGTTACAAATGCATAAATAAATGATGTTTTTTTTTTTAAATGTTGAATACTGATATGTCAAATGATTTGGGGGGAAAGGAGGAAAATACTGTTTAAATATAAACCTAAAATTGACAATAGGTGATGGCGAATGACTGCATGAGTGATTTATTCAACCGATTGGTTCAAACAACTAATTGATTCAGTAATGAAACACTGTTGTGTGTTTCTCAGAGATGCAAATAGTTGTTGCTGTAGATTTGTTTGAAATTATTTTTGTTGTCAAAATACAACAAAAACAAGAACTTAAGTCACTTAATATTAACTTCTTGTTTATTGAGCTGTTCATCAAATCAGTATTACATTTTCAATCTTGCTGATATTTGAAGAAAAACTTCACTCTTTGAGTGATATTAACTATATCAGATGCTAAAAATATAAAAGATGTATAAAGTCATACAAGGGCATTTTTGGCTGTGAGATGTAGTTGCAATACAATAAAAAATTCAAGATTATGAAAAAGAGAGAGAAGAGAGAAAATCTTTGTGATTCAATTATATGATTGTGAGACGCAAAGCAGCAATTGCAAGATAACAAGAGATAAAACACACACACACACACACACACACACACACACACACACTGCAAGATCTAAAGTCACCTTGTGAAATATAAAGTTACATAATGAGCTACAGCAACAAATAGATAAAATGTTGCAATTATCAGAACTGAATTTCCAGTTTTTTTCTTTTGTTGTGAAAATCCAGCTAGATTACGTTACTGGTTGTCAAACATGTCAGTTAATGTGATTTTGGGACCAGCTGGTTAAAGTAATTGCCCTAGAAATGTTAGTTCTGGAAAATGTCTGGCATAATTTGTTTGCAGATGCCACTTGGTTTGACATTTTGTTAACTTATGTAATAAAATTCATGCATTTTACATAAGACTTAAGTGTCCAAATACAGACCATTGCTATATTCCTGCTATGAGAACATGAAGCGCACAAGCACTGGCAAACCAATTATTATTTTTATATTCATCCTTCTGTTCCATCCAAAATATTTATATAATCAGGAGAACTATCCAAAAAACTCAGCAAATTTAGCCAACAATCTATGAAATTATCATTAGAAGGTTCTGTAAACTAGAGCAGTGTTTTTCCAACCTGTTCCTGGAGGACCACCAACACTGCATATGTTGGATCTCTCTCTTATCTAACACCTGATTCTTCTCATTAGCTGAAGTGTCTCAGTACCTGAATAGTGGAACATCCAAAGCATCCGGAAACATTAAACTATAGAAGTGGGGAAAGAAGCTTCAAACTCACGTTATCTAAATGGGTTGTATAAGCGGTGAGAAGAATCCTTTCAGTCATGCACATCTGTTACCATGGTGACAGAGGGCCTGCTGGGCTCTTCAATACATGCAACATGTGTTTGACACACTGCCATGAGCACAATAAACAAAATTTACATGCTGAGACGCTTAAGTAGTTGCAGTGAATAGTTTATGCGAATGTATATATTTGCGTACATAAAAGGAAAACTCTTTTAAAAATCTAGTGCCAAAAAGTTCTAATAAATGTACTCATATTAATGTTGGTTTCAAATGGTTTGTAAAAAACATTTATACCATTCTCAACAGTTATAAAATAATGGCTGTTTGAACCATCAAGAAAAAGTAAAATATAAAAAGTAAGATTAATAATAATTGTTGTAATAATTAAAATAATTATTTAATGTTATTTATATAACAATTATGTTACTAATAATATATAGAGAAGTATTTTTTTTTGCATTTCTCCTAGGAAATAATAATAAAAAATACATTAATGATAATAATAATAATAATAAATAATAATAGTAATATATTTTTTAATATTATTATTTTCTTGTTTATATTATTCAAGTGCAAAAGTACTTCCATGATTATTTATATTCAGTATTGTGTATATTAACAATAAAAACAATATTAAATGTGTATTAACAACACCAATGGCATTATATATATATATATATATATATATATATATATATATATATATATATTATTAAAGTACAAAACTGCTTCCTTGATTTTTTATATTCAATATTAAATATAAAAAGATAGAAAACAATTATATTTGCTCCTAAGGAATTAATTATTATTATTATTATTATTATTATTATTATTATTATTATTATTATTATTGTTGTTGTTGTTGTAATATTATTAAAGTACAAAACTGCTCCCTTATTATTCAATATTAATTACAACAAATTGTGAAGTATTTTTGTATTTTTTCCTCAGAAATGATGATGATGATGATAATAAAAATAATAATAATAATAATAAAAAATTATATATATATATATATATATATATATATATAATTTTTTATTATTATTATTATTATTATTATATTATTATGTCCAGTATTAATTATAAAAAGTATTTTTTCCTAAGAATAAATAAATAAATAATAATACTACTACTACTAATAATAACGTCAACCATTTTAAGAATTTCAGTTTTTAATGTGGCTTTTTTTCATTATGATATCAAGACAGTTTATCACTCTTTAGTCTCAAAATTAGTTTTAATTTAAAAATTAAAACATGACAAACATAACAGTATATTCATTATCATAATCATTTAAAACATAATATATAATAATCTACCTGTTGTGATTTGATTGCAGTTACTACACGTGCATTTGTGGATATTCAAGTGTGTGTGTGTGTGTCCAAATGCGTTGCTGCATACAGAAATGTGTGTGTGTGTTGCGGCAGAAGTGGCTTTGACGTGCTCATCCATCAGCACAGCGAGCTGAGGTCTCCGTCAGAGCAGCAGGGATACAGTGGGCCGCAGGGAGGGGAGGTGTCACTCTTAAACAGGATATATGGCCTCTCACTGAGACACAAATTACAGAGTAAATACATTATGGTGCTGCAGGACTTCCCCACTGCAACATCTCTTTACTAGCTGCGGCCCGGCGAATGCACGCAGTCCTGCATTAGACGGCTCCACACCGCATACACAATCACATTAGAACGGCCTGCCAACACCCCATACAGTCACATTACACAGCGTTGAGAACTGTCACGCAATCACCGCCGGCATAAAATGAACTCGCTGGATCTAAATGTTGATCGACCCACCACACAGTGAGCAAATTTAAGCACCACATTCAGCTCCCACAGCATACCCGATTCAAAATGGTCTCCAACTAGAATATATCCCAATGATGGCATTTCAAGGATAGAGCCTGATCCATCATAAGCCACCCGGCCTGTGCACTTTGATAAAAAAAGTTGCTCTGTCTGCTGTCTTTTCCTTCCTTTTTTCCTCTAAATTAAGCTCAATTGACAGCATTTGTGGCATGATGCTGATTAATTAATTTCCTTTTGCATCTCTTTTACTTGGGGAAAAAAGCAAGAATCTGTTATATGCCGCAGCACTTACAATGGAAGTGAATGAGGCCAATCCATAAATGTTAAAATACTCAGGAATCACGGGACATAAACAGTATGTGTTGAACATGATTTTAGTGTGAAAAAAAAATAACTTGCTAACCTTTTCTGTATCCGGTTTTACAACACTGTTGCCATGACAACACAAAATCACAAAGTCTAAAACTCTAAAAAGGCTATAAAAATTATTAGTTAGACAGCTTTAGAGATCATAATAGACGTTTTGAACAGAAAACTTACTGTAGGTGCTTTTATACAATTCATATTTCTGCTTAGTATTCCTTTTAAAGGTGCAGTATGTAACAGCTAGCAACTGAAATAGGTACTTCAGTCCAAATTCAAAATATTGGGCAGAGTATTTTCTCCCACCCCTCCTAATCAGACTCAACACTTACACGGGTTGCCAGATTGAGGACACACAACAGGAACGAGCGTGTTTGACCAGTGATGAGCTTTACAATGTAAACTGATGAGTTGTTTTTCTGAGTTTTAATATTCCTCTGGTACAAGGGCGTTTACACTGAGGAGGCAAGGGAGGCAGCGCCTACTCAAAATACTGGATGCGAAAACAATTTATAGAAGAATGGCAATATTACAAAATATAATGTTAAAAAGTGTATAATTCATTTGTTTTTCTAAAGAAACAGGTAACGCTTTAAATTACAGCCCGCAAAGAACTATGTAAGTATGCTGAACTTACAGCGTACTTATAAAGAACGTACGTGTAGGTATAAGGGAACAATATGTTAAGTTCGGGTAATAAAGGGGTAATAAGACTGATAATTAACCTGCAAAGAACTATGTAAGTATAAAGAATTTACGGTGTACTTACTGTGTAATTATAAAGAACGTACGTGTAGGTATAAGGGAACAATATGTTACGTTCGGGTAATAAGGGGGTAATAAAACTGACAATTAACCCGCAAAGACCTATGTAAGTAAACTGAAGTTACACCGTAACTTTGTTGTAATTACAGTATACCTATTTAATACATCCATGTAGGTATAAGGGAATAGCATGCGATATTTGGGAAATAACGGGGGTAATAACCTGTGATTTTTTTTTTTATTATACTGTAGCCTATCATTTATAACTAGGCTATTTAAAACTAAGGGCTACTATAATTAGGCTACATCGTATGGTACAGTGTACTGTATATGGCCTAAACAACAGTCTTATGTTGTGAATATGATTTAAAAAGACGATGTACTTTTCATAATTTTATATTAATGTTTTTTACAGGCCTAGATAGACTATTTCTTATAGCGTAGCTACATATTTAATATTAAAGGATACATGATGGAGATTTCACAACAAAACTAGACATCCAGTGAAATGAGT
This sequence comes from Cirrhinus molitorella, assembly GCA_033026305.1. Classification (NCBI taxonomy): domain Eukaryota; kingdom Metazoa; phylum Chordata; class Actinopteri; order Cypriniformes; family Cyprinidae; genus Cirrhinus; species Cirrhinus molitorella. The sequence goes on along the minus strand of CM065139.1, from coordinate 24,290,012 downwards.
TGAGTTTATAATTTATCATTCACATGTCTCCTTACCTTATGAAAGCTTATTGATTACCCTCTTGTATCCTTTAATATTAAATATGTAGCTACGCTATAAGAAATAGTCTATCTAGGCCTGTAAAAAACATTAATATAAAATTATGAAAAGTACATCGTCTTTTTAAATCATATTCACAACATAAGACTGTTGTTTAGGCCATATACAGTACACTGTACCATACGATGTAGCCTAATTATAGTAGCCCTTAGTTTTAAATAGCCTAGTTATAAATGATAGGCTACAGTATAATAAAAAAAAAAATCACAGGTTATTACCCCCGTTATTTCCCAAATATCGCATGCTATTCCCTTATACCTACATGGATGTATTAAATAGGTATACTGTAATTACAACAAAGTTACGGTGTAACTTCAGTTTACTTACATAGGTCTTTGCGGGTTAATTGTCAGTTTTATTACCCCCTTATTACCCGAACGTAACATATTGTTCCCTTATACCTACACGTACGTTCTTTATAATTACACAGTAAGTACACCGTAAATTCTTTATACTTACATAGTTCTTTGCAGGTTAATTATCAGTCTTATTACCCCTTTATTACCCGAACTTAACATATTGTTCCCTTATACCTACACGTACGTTCTTTATAAGTACGCTGTAAGTTCAGCATACTTACATAGTTCTTTGCGGGCTGTAATTTAAAGCGTTACCAAGAAACATTATCCAGCAGCAGCAGCAGCAGCAGCAGCATCAGCCGGTAAATTTAAAGCAGGAGTCCACATCTCTCTCACCTCCCCTGAGCCCACTGAGTTTTAACAGACCCCCTAAAGCATGCAGTGAGTTTGGTGGGGGGTTATTGATAATGAAAGGGATCAAGTCAAGTGAGAGGAGGCATTGGCTTTATTGTGATATGACAGGTTATGTTCGGCTGTGATTGGTTCATGAAATAAATCCTGCCTCTTGTGTTTGTGCACATTCCACGGTTAAAAAAAAAACAGTCTGAATAAACAATGTAATGGCAGGAATGGAAAGATTAATTTTAAAAAAGTAAGTAAACAACTCACACACTTAGATATAACCACTTTGTTATTTCAAAATAAGACTTGAAATGGTGTGAAAACATGATCTATGGGACTTTTTAGATTCTAGTAATCAGCATGGTGAAATTGAAAGTAAATCTCCATAGTTGTCACCAATATTTGCTGAGCAAAAATATTTACTATGCAATATATAAAATCTATTAAATAAAATATATTGCTTAAAGGATTGCAAACGCCAGAGTAGTGTAAGCGACAGGCATAACAGTAGCAAAAGTTAGGCGTTTTTAAAACAAAAAAGCACTAGTGTAAACGCAGCCTGAAAAAACAAGTATGTTAACTTACTATGTTTCCTAAACATCTGCAAGCATATCACGGTATTGTTATGCTTTATACAACAGTTCATTCTGGTCCTCGAATCTGATAAGAGTGCGATATTAGAGTGATATTAGAACTCCAACAGCCGTTTCTCAGTTTTCAGGCGAGAATGTACTTGTTTATAGTTCAAATACACAATTTTAGAGCGCCTCACCTAGGCCAGATCTTCTGGAATTTACAGCTGGCTCTGATGTCTCTGTAGTGGTTACACATATTATGGGTAAATCTAATGGTAGTCTTTGGTGTCATTAATCTATTATTTGTTCCAGAGAAGGTAGTTTCGGCAAAATCTCATGCTTACGTAAATTCAGTGCTGTATATCAGAGCGCTGCCTTTGTACTTTTGACTGAATCGCCTAGCAACTTTTATGATGGCTGTTGTTGTTGTTTATTAAATATTATTATTCAATAAATAATATTTTATATAAATAATAGTATAAGAGTGTTTAGTATTAAGAAACGGTGCATCTTCATGATGGTGACTTTAGTTACATTGAGTCAGCAGTAAAGACTTTTACATTGAAAAGTTCACTCTATAAACAGAAGTTATTTTTAGTTTCAACAACAGCTTGATGCAGCAAACAAATGCACAGAGCAACAAAATCACTCTTAACAGATGAAAGGATATTAACGTTATGACAAACATAATGCTTTCCTCAGCTGATATTCAAACTAATGTTTATTGTGAATACGAGACTGATCTGAAGAATGAATGGTGTATCAGATGCAGGTAATCACACTCGCCAAATCCATAACATCTCTCTTATAATACTCCACTATACATAATACAGTGAGCTTTTAATATAGTGAACAATAGGCTTTTAGTGAAGCAACTCAACATTCCTTTGTTACTAGTTCAAAAGTAAGGTTTTCGAATTAGTAACGGAGCTTGGGCTCAGCTTTTGAACTGTCAACTTTATTTAAATCTGTGGCAGAAGGAAGTAGTTCTGCACAAAAGAGAGCTTCTAAAGACACTCCGTTGTTATTTCATGTATTTACACACTTGTGCCATCAAACTGTTGTAAAAATGCAATATCACACTTGTAGATGTGAGATATGGCAGTATATCGGCATGCTGTGATTACCTACCACACTGGTTCCCAACCACGTTCCTGGAGGGCCCCCAACACTGCATATTTTGCATCTCTCCTTTGCCTGACACCCATTTCAGGTCTTGGAGTCTCTACTAATGAGCTGATGATCTAAATCAGGTGTGTTTAATTAGGGACACATGAAAAATATGCACTGTTGGGGGGCCTCCAGTATGGTGGTTGGGAACCACTGGTCTGCGGCCTCGTGTCTACGGCTGAATCACAGCTGTGCCGATATACTTCACGTCTACTCGTGTGATATTGCTTATTTAGTACAGTCAAAAAATGACATACAGCACCTTTAAACAATAAAAACTCCATACAACAACAAAAACTGAATACTGTCAGTTGGCTGGCCATCAACGTAAATGAACCACCCAGACGGTCAGTGCATCAATACATCAAAAGCCCACAAGTGCTTCATGGTTTCACCATCTAATAAAGACTGATGTCTAACTTGAGGCTCAGGATTTTAGAACTGCCTTAAAAGCAAAAAAGAAAAAAAGGTCATTCCACCATATCATTTGCTGATTGTCAAAACAGAGCATCTTCCTTGACAATCAGTATACAATTCTCCATCTATAAATTATGATTTTTTAACATAGGGAGCAGTTTGACATGAATTATGCCCCGTTTGTTTGAAGCACAGCTATAATTTTCATAACTACACCCACTGATAATAAAGTGCCACGGGTGGCTGTCTGTCACCTTGCCGGCATTCTGTGACAGATGACATCCTGCTTGGTTTATTCCCAGCTCTCTGCTCTCGTCTCATGCCCTCAGCGAATCACAGCAGCGCCCCGCAAAAGCACAAACATGCTCGACGTGAAATTAAGCTTTTTTTTGCCGGCGCTGTCAGATAATGCGGCAAGGATGACGGTGACTTGTTTTACGACCTCATTTCTCGTTTTCAAACCTGCAGCTTCGCTCGGTATTTTCCTTCCTTCCTTTGTGACTTCGCCTATGAGAACAGACAGGGCAGAGTGCGCAGAATGTAGACAAATGGCCTCTCGTTTCCGTGTTTATAGCTGGCGGAGAGAAACAAAGATGACCAATGAGAAAGAGGGGAATAGGTCAAACTAAATCTTTAATCTGAGAAGCAGAGGTATTAATTTAAACTAGCACAAACAATCATCATATATTATTTTGAATTACTGCCGACAGGCCACTGTTTGTGTGCAGGATTCTCTGAAGCAAGGAGCACAGTCCAGGGTGAGTGGACAATTAGATCCACATAGGCTGATCTGTGCAGAGTTTTCCTCCAATTATCTCTGGTGTAAACCACAGGGAGGGGGTGGGATGAACCTAGCCCTTAGCGAATAATCATATACAAATGAGCGGAAGCAGAGGAGGGGGCAAAAATTGGAGAAGAATCTACGACGGCTCCATGTGAGGCCTCTGAGAACCGTCTGTAGTAAGGAAAATAACTCTTCCATCTCAATGGTTTCTGCTAGACAGTTACACATTAAATAGAGAGCAAATGGAGACTTTTGCTGACATGTCTCTGATGTGTTTTCAGAGAGGGAGAGAAAAAAAAAAATCCTCAACAGCATCAAAAACTGTGTTCAGATTGGCCAAGATACAAAATTCACATATTTCCATATGAACCCAAAGATTTCTCTTTAAAAATACACTTGGCATAGCTATTAAAACACAGAAAAGCCTGAAAAAAATCAATATTCAAATAGCTATTTCCTTTTTGAATATATTTTATCATTTAATTTATTCCCGTAATACAAAGCTAAATGTTCAGCATCAGTAGCCTACTCTAGTCTCACAGAGTGTCACATAACCCTTCTTAAAGAGCAGGTCATATGGGTTTTAAAAAAAAAAATCTCTTTTGTAGCAGTTTATAACGAGTTGTTAATCAAAAAAGTGAAGTAAAGTAAAGATTGCCTTTACGAATTGTCGTATTTTTAAATCTTTTGGCTGTTACTGATATACAGGGGTTGGACAATGAAACTGAAACACTGGCCAATATAGTGTTGAAGGATTCATGGCTATATTTGCACAGCCTGGTGGCCAATCTTCACTTATTGCACATTCCACCAGAAGGTGGAACCAACAAGCGTCTCCGAACCACAACCTGTAAGTATGATTAATACATTATGTATACACTTTCAACCGAGTGCTCAAAATATAATTTTTTTTGTGCTAATATGTCATGTACACCTAGTGCAGCTTTAGGTTAACCAGGTAAACCATGATATTGCTGTCTTACTGAAATAGTTCTGTTAATTTTGCTGTGAACCCACTATTTCCTAAGAGTGTGTTAATTAATGTAGACTGATGTTCTAATTACTTCATTTAATAATAAAGAATGTAGACATATTTTGGTTTACAAACTCTATTGTTTCATTAACATTAGCCATGTTAGCACTTGGCTAACATATCCAACTTTTTTTTGTTAAGTGCTTACAGTATAGCAGCTAAACTTTAACTGTGGGCACAATTCGCTTGCATAAGTGTTAAACAAAATGTTTTTATGTTTTTATAAAAAACAGATTAAAGCACTGTATTATTGTTTTGTGTAAAGGTGCATGCTTTGTCAGTGGTAGAGCTTGCCAGTGTTGCCAACTTTTTTCAATGGAAAGTAGCTAAACCTCGCTTGAAAAGTTGCCATATGTCGCTAGATGCAGTCATATGCTAGTTAGCATATTCATGACGTCAGTTCATCATATCGTCATGCCTCTCTGTGCTCACATACTTTTTTTTATTGATATATTTCATAGATATATTGACATATTTTACTGTTTCTGTTGTCAGACAAAGGGGTGAATATGAAATAGTGACTGAAACGCGGCCATTAAAACTAGATAACCAGCTCTCAAAGATATTAATCTACAATGAAATCAAATACACACATATGATTAAGACAATGGCTGTGCTGTGATTTTGGCTATACTTGCCTGTAAAATAGAGTTAGAAGCAACAGAATATCTTTTTTTTTGTTATCTGAAAGTACTGCTCCCAGTCCTCTGCTGCTCACTGAACAGAGCAGACGCAGGTAGAGCGAGAGAGAAAATGCACGCTCCGCGCTAGGAAAGCACAACCTCGCACTCATGCGATAGTACCGGAGAGTCACAGAAAGGAAATAAAGTTTATCCAAGAAGTTGCTAGATTTGTCGCTAGGCGTATTTTTGGAGAAAAGTCGCTAAGGGGGTCTGAAAAGTGGTTAAATTGGCAACACCGGAGCTTGCTAACTTGCTCAAGTACTCCTTGCTGTACCAATCACAACAGACTTGGTCAGCTGACCAATGAGAGCAGAGTAGGCTTATGGAAGGGAGGGGCTTAACTGCTTCAAGGAATCCTTCAAAATCGTTGAGGCAATAATATAAAATGTATATTCTGAGAAAACGGCAATATTTTCTGACCTTAGATGCATTTACATCCGATGTAGGGGACTCCAACACAATATTAGGACACTTTAAAATACCATACATCCTGATCTTTAACCATTTAATGTGATACGTTTTTCAAAACTACTTTGATATATAGTTTATAAACCATATGAAACAATTACATTCATATTGGAAAAAAAAAGAGAATCATTTTATACTGTGGTTGGAAAAGGTTGGAACGGATTTGCAAATGAATACCTCGATGGAGTAAATTAACTGTAGGTAAGTAAGTAAATATCCACTTAATCTGACTCATTTTGTTCTCTCTGTTTTAAAGCAGTGATTTTCCAATTGTGGGTCGCATATTGGAAATAACTAAGCCACGTCAAATAGAAGCACCTCGAATTCAATTATAAAATTCGTTGGTTGGCATATTCACACATTTCTAACACGACCAACCACAAGTGTGTCTGTTTTATTCATTTCCACGTTAGAAGTGTGAAACGATTCACTAAACTGACTCATTCAGAACAAATCACGAGCCGATTTGCTAAACCGCTTGACCGATTCATTAAAGATTAATCAGAGAACCGACTCCATCGATTCATTCGCGAATTAGGCAATGCTAGTTTTGAGCCCGACAGAAACGGACACAATCTGACTGCAGAAATGTAGTGGGATAATGTTTCTCAGGTCCAAAAACTTTCTGAGGAATTACAATTAAGAGGTTTACTTTGCTTAATCGCGTGAGGGAAATAACTGCTGAAGCTTCAGACTCTACGGTGGTGGGCGGGCCTAACGCGTACGTAGTAATCTTATTGGATAGTGCTCACCTTCTTCGTCCGAGTTTTGATTTCAGCAAATCACTTTGGATGAACATAGACAGCATGATTAATATTCATGAGCCCAACAGCTTTCCTGACATGATGCGGCAGACGCTGTCTACAGTTTGCTTGAGGGAAGACATGAGCATTTAAAAGAAGTCTGCTTTGATTATTGTAAGTTAATGCTGAAGCATAGACAAAAATGTTTTACATTTAAGTATTTTTAGCGTGTTTTTAAATCTGGGTCCTCATTACTCTTAATATTTCTTTCACAAAAACACACAAAAATGTCTCATGATTCTGTTTGCTATGTCCATAATTCTGTTTGATATAAATGTATTTTCATTAATACACATTTTAGTTGTAATTGACTGATTCTTCAAAGTTTAGGTCTTATACTTTAAAATTATGTCCCATATAATCATCTTAAAATACTTTTTTAAAATCGTGTCGTATTGTGAAGATAGACTGATTTGAAATCTGAGACTGCAGTTTTCAGATCGTTTACGTTCCTTACTATTTTGAAATGGTGAAATGGTAAAATAGGCGGTTGCGAATATGGCGCTCTAGGACGACAGGCCTGGATTTATGTATGCTTAAACATAGCTTTTTTTATCAACAGGTTAAACATTTAGATAAGAGTGCCTCATTATATCTGTGTAGAGCTTATTTTCTTTCTCAAAATTACATTTTGTAAAAGAATTATGGACATATATTAAAATGATCTGGTCACTGGATGATTGAAGCTCTGTATTTGCAGTACGGGGAGTAATAGACTCCGTTCATAATTCATTTTAGGTTTGAATTTTATGGGTGAAAATAGATGAAGCAGGTTATCTCACAGAAAGCCTTTCATTTATGCAGGCCTATAAAATGATGAATTCATCTCATCCCCAAACCTGAAGCTTAAGTGGGTTTTTTCCCTCAAGATCACCTCTTTATAAAGCCGCTGGGAGAGGGTTAGCACTGGACCATTTTCTCTCTGCGCTGTAAGGTAAGAGAGTGTTCGTTCATGATATGAATCTCATTTGAAGCAGCCGGAAACATTGCTTTGCATGAGTGGCCCTATCGCACGACTGACGCAAGGAACGCAGCGATTTGTCACCCGCTTCCCGCGCTTCTGCAGAGAGCTCGCGAGTAAACGCTCCGTAGCCGCCACAAAACAGCCTAAACCACAACAGGCCATTAAAGTTACCTCACCATGAAGAGAGATTACACCACCTTCCGAGGAAAAGAAGGTGAGAGAGATTTCTGGCTTACATAACTGAAACCTTTCAGTAATATAGCCTTATTCAGGATAGACGCCATATTTAATCATGTTCTACTGTCTTAAGGCACTGTGTCATATCTGATTTTTGCAACATATATGTCACACATTTTTCTGCTTGCCCTGTCAAGCCAGTCTGACTCGTGAAAATTTTCACTGGCACAGAAAAAAAAAAAAACTTTCTGATTTGTTTTTAAATTATCTAGATATATTATTTTTGTTTTCTCACATACAGTATAAATGCTTTTGTTAATCAGACATTTAAGTGTTCTTTACAAATAAAAACCACAGTAATAGCTGGAAATTATTCGGTTGTTATAAATACACACTGGCCAGCAGGTCATCCTTATTGCTAAGCCCTGAGACACCTGAAATATAATTAGGTATGATAATTTTTTCCACTGTCTCCATTCTGAATGCCTAGAGAACAACGTAAGTGAAAAGTGGCTTATCTTACTTGAGTCCTTAAAATTGCTTGGACAACCTACTCTTTGAGTGTAGAGTCTTTAACCTTTTTAACAGCAAAAGCAGTGGCTTTTGGATTTGTAGGTAATGGTTTGAAGAGGCTTGGTGAAGTCATTTGTGGTCACACAAGTACAGGGCAATGTCACTGCAATCAAAATATTCATAATTCTGCATTGCCGAACACAGATCTTTCACATGGTCACAAATTGTATACAAATTTGACAAATTTGGTGTGGGCAATAAGCCAGTGCACAATTCAGCCTTCATCCTGGTTCTTTTTCATAGAAAGACACCACAACCCACTGAGCATCTTTTGCTCACAATATAGTTTTCATTTGCGAAAATTAAGTATGGTGTCTCACCTGAATAATGTCCATTTTCTACTCATGTATTATCTTGTTCTCTGTCACAACTTCTGCTTTTTTCTTACAGAATTATATCAACGCAAACAACAGATCTGGAATAATTGACTTGGGATGTAGCTGCTTTATTCATTTTAATTTTCTGACTATGTCTGAGAAACCTGACCGCACTCGTCAGCTCTACTTCAGACACATTCACAGTGATGAGAAAGAGAGAGAGTGGAGCTCCTCTGGCGTCCTCCATCTCACAAGAACAAAAAGGAAATACAAGTTTAGTCAAGTGTGAAGGGAGTACTCATTATAAAAGTGAAACATGTCAGTTTTGGTGTAAGAAATAAATTTAAAATGCATTTGACTTCCTGCTTCTCTCCTACAATAGAGCACTTTTACATTACATGATTAGTGTTGCTCAGAAAAAAGGGCTCATTTTCACACTTTAAAACTTATGAAGTCAACACATCCTCTGGAGAATATTCTCCATTCCATCATGAAATCTTTGAGAGTTCAGCCATGAGGTTATCAAGTCTCACTTTTCCCCCATTTTCCTCCCCAGAACAAAAGACTTTCTGTCTCCTGGCAACAAAAGAACAAATTTATGGAGAGTGGAAGAGAAGGAATGTGACAGCATGTGGCACCCAAAACATATGCTTTATTTTTTTTTTACTGAGACTATTCAAAGTCCCTCAACCGTTTCTTCAAAAACACATCATGCGCTGAATAATGGCTTTGAGACTCGCCATTATCTTGAATTCAATGTGTTGTTGTTTTGAGGCACAATCTGCACTATCGTAATTGGACAGCCAGGCCTGGTGTGTGTAGTTCTTGTCTGAAAACACAGTAAGTCAGGTCTGTAAGTTAGTGAACTGGGAGAGATACTTCTCCTGGGAGATACGGGTCCAGCGCAGAGGACAGTGGAAGAAAACTAGCTGAAAAAAGTGACTCTGCACTTTGGGTTCGAGATGGAACCTCCAATTCCACATGGCTTTAGAAGATCCAGTCTGGGAAGCAACAAAGTGGATGGGCTGAAATTGGCTGGATGCCGAGGGAGAGAGGTGTATTGTTAGGGGTACGGCGAAGCCTCGCTGCCTGAGGAGGGAGACAATGATCTTCAATTACCAACAACTCTCAGTCCAATTTACTGCGGACATGAGAGGAGGAACGACGAAAGAATTGTCTTCAGAGGAGAGCTTCAGGTTGTAGAGGCTGAAACTTTCCGGAGCGATCTGCGAACAGAGAAAAAGGTGAGATTTTTTTTTATGTGCGGCTAAGTGGATCGACATATAGAAAAGTGAATGGGAGCCTTTTAATTAGATGACGGACACAAAGAAAGGGTGGTTTTAATTAGAAGCGAATCGATTCCGAAAGGAAGAAAGTTTTATTCAGAAGGGAGAGGGCTAGGAAAAATGTGAGCTTTAATGAGACTACAAGATCAGAGCTTTTATCCGAGGTAGATGGCAAGCGACACTGGGAAGTGCCTGTCATTAATGGCTGCGGCTGTCATTAAAGCTGTAATGTATTTTATTTCTCTTTTACCATAGGCCATGCCTACATGCCTAACGTGGGTTGCGGCGTATCGGGAAAAAAAAACAAAACAAAACATAAAAAAGCGTGCGCTTCACAAACGAAACATTTCAAGGCTATGTTGCTGGAGTAGATCAAAAGCGTTTTGCATTATTCACCGAAACGAACTCGCTTTTCTCCCTAATCACGTGCATCCAACCTCAGCAGTCGGCAAACAGGTGAGAGCGTTCCCCAATGCCTAAGATATAACCGCAGACTAAGTCCGACAGCACGGCAATTATACTTTGATACAGAAGGATTGAAAGAGCAGAAAATGAGCGCATGGGGTTGATCAGAGGCTCCCGCGGCTGAGATCAGCTGATGCCACTCAGCCGCCCAGGTGTGTGCTTAATCAGGAGTGCTTCTCCTTTAGATTTCGCCTTGGACAGAAGGAGCAGGTCCGCCGGGAGACCGCCTGTCAGTATTCATCTTCTAAATGAGAGCCCCCTTCCCTACTCCATCATGTAGCCTGTCTCTTCTTCTCTGGGAACTGCCAGTTCTGCTCTCCCCAGCAGCTACAACATTTCTCAACAAAACGCCGTGTTTTCCAACTGTACCCTGACTGTCTTTACAAAGCCATCAAGCAAGTGCAGGAGAGCCGCCTCTGCACCCTTAGAGGCAGAGGAAGCACACTATAGCTCACCGTACCTGTAGGGTTCATTCAGATGCATAACAATATCCGATAAACCTCTAGAATGTTGTTGCTGCACAAAACAGCGTCGAAATAATCCGGCCCTGCTCGTGCAAGATAAATATGTAAAAGCACATCTGATTAGGCTCTCGACTGATCTCCCTCCAAAATAAACCGCTTCTTCCCACCATTAGCGGCGGCGTGTTTTGTAGTAACTCCGTATGGCCTTCAATAAAATCGTTCAGAGCAGCTGTACACATGATGTTTAATTGCACCCCCTGTGTTTACAACAAAAGATCCATCTTTCCTTGCTCTCCATTTTCTTGCCTTTACTATCTACCTCTTGAGCATCTGCTTCTATCCACTTTGTCTAAGGTTGCTAAGTGAGTTTCTCACGGGAGAATCTTCTCGCTGCGATATTGAATCTTCTCTTGATTTAAGAAGTTTTATTTTCTCTAACTTTCCTTTTAGGCTACTGTTGCATACTGAAAAAAAGAAACTTTATTGCCTGACTAGACCTCTTATTCCCACAGGATTGGAAAAAAAATGTGGCTGCCCGCAAGTGTAGATGTAACCGAGGAATCACAGATGGAGAAATACACAACGTGTTACTGGAAATGAAAAGTATTATTAAATGCGAACTATTGTTTAAATGAATTCGTAAATAAAAGAATGCATCCTTCGAGATTTGAGTTTGTTTCCTTATCCTTCAGATTACAAACTGCAAAGGAATCTCAAACGAAAAATAAAATGGCTAAAAGATATCTTACTAATGATGTAAGATAACTGACAAATGTAAAAAATACCAGTTTGCAAAGAAAGCCAAGGTGTAAATTATGATCCATTAACATTAATTAACACCTGTATGCAAAGAACAACCTAATTTTTTTTGCTATGCTTAATGTGATGTGTCACAACACGTGATGCATTTAACACTGAAAGAAAAGAGCTATCACATTTGCTAACCTGTATCAGTGGCAGGATAATTAAAATCCATTGTTGTCACACAACAAAAAATGCGTTTATTAACATTGTTCAGTGTTCTTTTTTATTAAAAAAATGCCATGGTTTTCAGACACTTACCAGACCTAAGAGCAAAACATCGGTCATTTGACGAGACAAAAAGCATCACATTACTACATGCATTATGGTCTGAGTCATGATGATAAGTGGAATAATGAATATGGCTGCATTGTGAGGTAATTGAAATTGCAATGATAGTTTCCGGGATGTTTATGCAGGCTCATGGTGTAATTACAACATCTATCAGAAGGGGTTAATGAGCCATGCTAACCAGCCAAATCTTGACCCTTTGGGTAGAACACATAATTTCCAAAAGATTGTTGGATATCTGGGCTTGTGTGGATTTCCATTATTATCAGTAGATCAAGACAAGCACAGAATTTGACATTGATTATAAGTAGTTCACAGACCCAGACATCATTGCTTCCATAATTGACTCCATTGCCCCCAGCTGGTGATAGTAGATTTGTATCTCTTTGAGGCATTGCACAATGCCTGAAGATAGCCACAGTGACAAATACATGACTAGTACCCAGTCTCATCATTATACAGCACAAACTGTGTTAAAATAAATAAAAATGTTATTTAAAGGAATTAGATCTTACAATCATTTTAATTCTGTCATAATTTAGTCACCCTTACATTGTTTCAAAACATGAACCTATGAACCCAAGTTTAAAGGGATCACCAAAAAAATGAAAATTCAGTCATTGATTACTCACCCTCATGTCGTTCCAAACCCGTAAGACCTTCTTTCATCTTTGGAACACAAATTAGGATATTTTACATGAAATTCTAGAGCTGTCTGAGGCCCCGATCAGACAGAACGTGTTTTTTGCAGTGCCTTTTTAAATTTTCTATTGGCAGTGAGCGTTCTGCGTGCTGTTTATGCACCCCCAGGCGCCTCGCGTTTTAACCGCCTGCTGCACCTCACGTTTTTGCAGGAGTGCTCTGAGCGAAAAAAAAAAGCCACTTTGAACAGAAAAGCGCTCAACGTCATTGCGTTTTTTTCCATTGTCCAATCGAATGAATGGAGACGCGGGGCTTTCCGTTGCCTTGACGAACGTTTACCATTGCTTAGAAAGTCTGGAGACTCCAATGATGAAGGAGAAACTTTTGGTGTCAAAGACTTTTGCTAAATCTATTTGTGGTGGTCAGTTTTGATATTGTGGTGTGCCACCACAAATAAATCAATGTATGGCAAACACTGCTAATGTTCATTAACAGTAACAAACATACGATGCACCTAAAAGGTATCTGTTCTGTAATGTCATAATAATTTTATCTGACAAATGAGAATTTGCAAGGTGCAAAATTAGAGTTTGATAAGTGTAATTTTAGTTTAAGACAACCGTGATTTTCAACACAGACCTATTTTTTCATATACATACATAAAAAATCTAACACCTTGAGGTACGAAATATAAATATTCACATATAAATACCCAGGTGACTCAGACATTGTTGAATTCATGTATGCCAGTGGTTTAAAGAGCTGATTTAATTCCATTTGGGCAGAGACTTGCAGTAAATTAGATTAATGTTAAAGTGTCATGTTTCTAGGATTAGAAGATGAATTCAAACGAGTCTCTAGGTGTGTGATGGAGCTCAGCAGGTGGGCAGGGAAGTGTTGAGCTACCTCACTCTTGAAGGCACCGCTGATTCGGAGCTCTCTTCCATCCTTTGCGATTTCAATAATCTCGTTTTAACAAACCGACAAACACACACAGCGCGGGTCAATAAAATATGACTTTTAATAGCACTTCCTATTGGACTACTTCACAAATGTGACTCATATAGTACGCTATAACTCTCTCTCGCTGCCAGTCATGAGCTATCGGCCATTTTTATCACGCAGAATACCACAGACGAGGCAGTGAACGAATGTGAAAGGGACAAGTAGTTATTCAAAAAGTGATTTTCCACTTGAACATACAGGAGAAGCCTCCTGAGGCCTAAGTGACTGTGGAAAGGGGGGGCGTTTAGGCCCAATGAACGGGTGAGGAGGCACTACCGTGAGGTGTGGCGTATGGTCGCTGTGTTTGTCAGGTCTGATGGATGGCTCTAGGCTGTTTCGGGATCATAGATGATTGGAAGATTGAGTTCAGGTGGGACGTAATCGGGTGTTAAATGAGACAAAGAGACGTTTTATTGACACTATTGGCTGGCAGAGGCGTGTATACAGTAGCTAGCCGAACGAAAACGTTTGATATGCGCTTACAGTATGGCGCAGAATGAGTTTTTCATGTGTGATGTTGCACGTGCCTGCAGTTCCGAACCATCTCTGCTGTGCTTATTGACTTTGCGCATAAACCTTTTTAATGATGATGCTGTTTAAATTGCGCCATTGATTTTAATGCACCAATTACGTCTATAGTGTATGAGTCGATATGTAGGACAGCGGTACAAATAGCTGAATATGAGAGGGCTTTAGTCCAGCAATTTTCTATGAGTCTTAAGTGCTCACGATCTGTAAAACACCTCACTTTCCTGAAAAATGTGCAATCAATACTGTGGAGAAAACCTTTTTAGGGCTTGCAGCTACATGCATTTTCTCCTGAATGAAAGAATAATCAAGTTTTTAACGCCTTGTGACTGTAGGAAAAACACGCCGCCTTTAGCATCATTACGGATGCTGCCGGAAAAGGTTGGAATTTGGGCGCACATCGATCTCTGCGTTTGTTTGTTTAGGTGCGGCTGTAACGATCCTGCTTTTAGAGGCACAAATGTGTCGTGTGATAGGAGGGGACGGCGGGAGGCGGCGGGTTTGAGATCCGCCGTTATTTGACAGTGTTTAATTGGAGAGTACATTTGAGAGGCAGCCGTCCCCGCCGCTGGCTTTGCTTCTAATTGCCAGCAGCACCGCGCTTAACGAAGCGAGCGAGAACGAGCGTGGGTGAGGGAGAGAGCGTGAGGAACAGAAAGAGAGAGGGGCCAGGTTTCTATGGCAACGGCACATCAACAGTAGGCAGTAGCCGAGGGGGTAGTTTCATCTTGAAGAAAGACCCTCTCTGCTGAGGCTCCCTCTGCAACAAGAAACAAATGCCCCAGCCGCACGTAAACAAAACACCAGCGAAACGGCTCCTTTTAAAGCTCAGCCTGCAGAGTGCGAGGCAAAGCGAAAACCTATCCATTAGAAGGAGATTAATGAAAAAAACTCAGTGGGTCCTCCCATCGCTGCCTCGGTTAAATAAGCCGCTACGAGCATCCCTGTCTGCGAAATGTGCTTCTATGTGGTCCAGAAACCACTATCGTCCAGATCTCAATTATTATTCATGCAGCTTCGCTCGTTTCATCCACCGTCCTCGGAAACGCTTACGCTGTAGGTGATGTCAACAAGAAACTGAAGAACACCAGCAGAAAGGAAGGCTATCTGATTCATTAATCCTGACTGTTGAGTATCAGGTATTAAACACTAATCCTTCGCCCCTTTTTTTAGGGGGGAGCTGTAGTTCTCCTGACGGCCATTAGAGGGCAGTTTGGCCTATCCTATTCATACACTTGACAGCGTAATGTGCATTTCTCACATTCGTCTGTTTACTCACATACTTGCTCTGAGTATTTCCATCTTGTACGTTTGATATTCTTTTTAACTCGTTTATGGCTCTCGCTTCTCACGGCGTTTGTTTGCTGGCTCACATCCATTTATTTTTATCTGTGAAAGCTATCATTTCAGAGGTGCCCGAATTACATCGTGGCATATCTATAAAGACAGCGCACCAAATGAAAGCCGGATTGATTTATTGTCTTTCATCTCAGCGTTATCATCTTTACGGCTCCGTCTTTATTGTGCTGTCGAGTACTGGGAGGTCTTGGGTGTAACGGTTTAACTCCTCGTAGAGGAGAGAATTAGGTTTCCGAGACTGAGAAAATTCGGGGTCTTGTGTTTTTTGATCATTAATATTGATGGACAGCTTTTGTGAAGTGAGAGCTTCACATTACTAGATCTCACATTCGCTATTCTGTTCTATTAAGTTTCTGTCAGTCTGGCGAAACCGTAACCTTTTCCTCTTTCTGTGTTTACGCAGGCAGAGAGACCCAGAATGGGGGAGGAAAAAAAAAATGAGTCTTACATCTTTGTCAGATCAATTTGCTTTATTAATGAAAAAGCTTTATGGAGAGATCACAGTCCCTAGATTCATTCTTAAACAATGACTCACCAAGCAAATGTATTTCTTTGTTTTTTTTTTTCTTCACTCATTTTATTACAAACTTTGCAAGGACTTATTACAAGGGGTTTGTTTTCAACATGCGGAAACAGAACGAAACAAAACACATGGGAATCAAACAAACAAGTCGGATCGGACAATCCACTGTTCACAATAAACATAAAATCTGATAAAGCCCTCGGTGACAGGAGCCAGTGAATGACTACGGTGCAGGCATACGACGGCCACATTCACACTGACTCGGCAAAAAAGATCAATCCATCCAAGGCAAGATGTGCACATCTCAATAAACACTTTACGATTTTTATATGCCATCGGCTTTTGTTGTAAGATTTAAAAAGCTTCACTTGCATGTACATAAAACTGTACAAAAACAGATCATCACAAGCATTTTTAGTCCTATATAAATATAACCAACAATTAAGGATAACAAGTTTTGAACTCTCCTGCAAAAGACATACTTTCAAGGCAGCTGTCTTCAGTTTTGGGGTGAACGGTGAAGATGAGTTTTGTGCAGTGAACGTCGCTTTTGTTGTCAAGAGAAGGTTTCTGAACCGGCACTAACATTTCAGCAAGAACAGTAAACGGTTTCTACCAATTATCTTTGGAATTCATGCTCAACTCGTCGCCTGCTTGACACCACGCACGGGGGATGTGGAGAGCTATGTACAGAACACTTTTTAAGAGATGTTTACCACAAACACCAGTTTTCGTTAGTCTATGAAGAAAAGTCTCGCTCTAAGGACGAAGAAAAGACTCCCTCGTTCGTTACGGTCGTCTCGTCACATCCAGACATCTAACAGCGAAAGAGCACACATCTAAACACCAGTTTAAAAAACAACCACGAGAAGTGGACATTCCTCCGTCCGTCCTCCGGCATTTTAGACCCGAAGGACTCTAGGAGTCTAGCCTTAGAATTACTAGGAATAAAACAGCCGCGATGAAGCCAGAGGAGTCGAAACCTGCAATTCAGACTATCTGACTCAGGCTGGCATCAGAGTGGAGGAAGGTCAAAACCCTGCTTCACTCAGAGTTTGAATAGATGAAAGCCTTTAAGTGGTGGTAGAGTTTTGTGGTCATCTCTATCTTTTAGCCGTGTTAAGTCCAGGTCAGCGATCTCACACGTTCGCCTGGGAAGAGCGCGGCTGCAGCACGAAGGAGGAAAAGCGAGCTGGGCTAATTACGCTGGATCATGACTCTCGCTGGATTTTTTTTCTCCCCCTATCAGAGTCACTAAATGGCTTTGAAAACAGCATAATGTGCTTTCTTTCCTTAGGGCGGGATAATCATTCGCCTTATTTAATCATGGCTACGTCCAGTAATTTCCATACATTTCAGCTTTAATTATTCGGCGGGAGATGCTGAAGGCAGTCGCGATGAGGTAAGTGCAGTGAAAAATGCGACTCGCTAAACAATTGAAGCGTTTGGACCGGGATCTTTTTCTGTGATCTGTGCTTCCTTTGGGGGCTGGAGTGTTCGCATATGCCAACTGCACCACACTCATTACTCACCCTAATTAAGGAAATGCCCATCGTCAACCCCCCTGCAGACACAAAGCACGCTCGCCAGAGCGCCGGGATCTGGGCAGGTACTGTGCTGCAGCAGGTGCAGAAAAAGTAGAGATATTGAGGCGATGCACCGTGATGCAATAGTAATGATAATGTCCATCAGATATATGGTCCTTGAGCACACTAGATAGTCATTGTCAAAATGGTCCCCCAGAGATTCTCTGAAACTTGGAGGGAGACACAGCTTTAGAGCAGGTTAGATAGTCAGCACAGTGTCAAAGAAAAAAACCAACCCCAAGAAATACCCAATTGATGGAGGACTGAACATTTATGTGAAAACAAAAAACAGAAGTGGCTGAAAATAGGCAAATGGCGAATGGTGATTTGTAACATTTGTCATTTTTTGATTGTGAAAAAAAACATGCACAATTGACATGCGAAAGACAAGACAGGATTATCAGTCTAATATGTCCATTGTGATTGTTATATACAACTGTTTTTAAGGCATTAATACATTTGTTCTTCAAACAAAGTCTAAATAGGACACAAAGATTTCATTTAAAACTGTAAAAACTACGTAAAAACAAAGAAAACGGGACCGTGAATATGAGTGTGGCAAAAATGGACCCATTCGATGGAGACGAGGTGTGTTTGTGGACTTAACACGCCGTCGAGTTAACAAAACTATTCTGATAATTTGAGGGGAGGCAGGTGGTCTCCTCCTCACTGAGGCTGTGCTGTGTGAGCCGTAGGCGTCTTTACGAGTGCCAGGCAGCGTTTGCACTACACCGTGGGAGTTCAGGAGAGATTCACAGTGCCAAAAAACACAAGTTCTGCCGCATGACACAAAAGTATGCACGCGCATTCTCATCTGTTGAATAGCGCGTTAATGTGCCAGAAGCCACATGTGTTACTTTTCATGACAGTAGGTCCCCTGACGCACGAACGCACATACCGGCTTATGTTAAGGTCTGTCATAGTGAGTTAATCGCTGTTAAACCCACTGCCCGCTCTCAACGAACGCACAACTATACACTGCGCTGCAGCGTGCGTATGGACATACAGCACAGCAGGTGAGGATCTGGGTCCTAGACGGGCACAACAAGGGTCAAGGAGCACCATCAGGACGTTTTCCCCTCTATTTCACGTTCCCATACAGCCATTACAAACCGTTCAGACCCTCAGAAGCAGTGGTAACAACACACTTCAGGTGTTCAGGCTGATTTAGATGGGACCTTTTGTACTGTTTTCAACTTGAGCCTGATAGTAATATTCATATATACACCATACAAATGTATTTACAGCGTTTTACATGTAGAAAGACTGCTTTCCTCTGAGGACAGGATCAAGTTAAGAGTGTTAGACACTCTGTATGTGGCTCAAGACCCTTTTACAGCAATGTCTCCTGCCCACACTACAGCACTTGGTAATCTAGTAGAAGAACCCATGAACATTCTGTAGGCTAGCGAAGCTAAACGTCGGTTAGTTACGTAAAAGTAT
Organism: Cirrhinus molitorella; assembly: GCA_033026305.1. Lineage (NCBI taxonomy): Eukaryota > Metazoa > Chordata > Actinopteri > Cypriniformes > Cyprinidae > Cirrhinus > Cirrhinus molitorella. The sequence goes on along the minus strand of CM065139.1, from coordinate 24,270,855 downwards.
GCGTCGGTATGCAAAAACAGTACTAGTAGTTGGGGAGAAAACAAATAGGTGTGGTAATAAATAGATGTATGAATGAATAAATAAATAAATAAAATAAATCTACTCTGACATTATGACAATAGCGCATTTTTTCCACTCTCCAATTGATATCCTGTCGCAAATTCGTTGTTCGCTTTTCGCAACCGTGTCTCTGTAAATTCTGATGTGCGTCAATCAAAGATGATGGGTGTGGTTTTCTCACAGGTATATCTCTCTTTTCGAGGCGTGATTGGAGGGGGGGCTGGTAGGCGGGAACTCTGATGTCACGCTCAGAGGCACCTCCTCCAGTGGGGCGTGGTCACTGGGGGTGTGGTCACTACTGGTGTAGGCACTACGGGAAGGAGGGAGGCGTGGCCTGTTCTCCTCTCCTCCCAGCCTCACGCTCCCATTGGCCAGGCGTCCCAGGCTCCCCCTCTCTTGATAAGGCACAAACGTGGACAGTTTAGGGGGGTTGCGGGTCTTGCGGACGGGCGAAGGCTGACCGGGCATCCAACAGGCGTCTGAGTGACCCAGCTCGCTGCACTCCTGACTGCAGTTCCCCGTCATGGCAACATCAGGCAGCGAGCGAATATCTGTGAGAGGAAGGCACACAAAAAAGCAGTCTTTAATGATGAGTAAATGATATTAAAGAACAGCAAATCAAAAGTTGTTTTGATACACTCGAGTTCATTTCAACCGGGTGAGTCACAGAGACACTGCAGTTCACCTAGCGTCAAATGCAAGCAACTAACAGGGAATACACAAAGAGCTGCCAGTGGTTGCTATGCACTGTGGTGTGGTTGCTATGTGAGAGGCAGTTGTTGCTATGCACAGTGCTGTTGTTATGCACTGCATACTGGGATTTCTTCAGTGGCTACTGTGGGTCAGACTCTTCTGGTTTGATTTCTTCAAGTCATTTGAATTGAAATGGTTTCTTCATCGTGTAGATATGCCAATTGACACTTGCTAGGTGCATTCGAATGTCTGCATGCCCACATACGTTTTGGAAGTTTAGTAGCAAAAGGGCGAAAGTGCAATTCACTTTTCACTGCATTTATGTCCCTTGGGCTGCAATCCCTCGATATACATGTCTTGAATATTTATGTACATATACACATACCGGCACGCTCACGTTCAGTATCCTACATTCAACACTAAATGAGACCCCCACCAAGGCCCCTGAAGGAAAATTCAGCGCTAAGGCTTATTGATTGGCAGGTCTGAAATTAGTGAGCCTCTGATTGCTATCCATTTTCCATTCCACTGTTCCCTAATTAATTAAATGGGGCCGAGACCCAGTGACCTCATTCCAACAGAGCCACACAGAGAGCTACATTAACACACACTCCCTGTAATCCGCCAACCACATGCACTCTTTCTCAGGAGCCGTTCCACTCGGTGGGCCACGTTCCTCACCCTTGTGCATTCACACCACAGGTTTTCAACCTCTCAGTCACGAACCCACGTGGGGTTGCTGGATGTGCAGATAGGGTCATGGTCTTTTTATTCATTATATATTTTTGAGCAGAATTTTATTAGTTATAGGTAGACTGAGTCTTGAAAAAAAAATCTATAAAAAACTGTAAAATAACAAAATGACCAAAAAGATTAGTTCACTCCTGAATTAAAATTTCCTGATAATTTGCTAACCCCAGTGTCATCCAAGATGTTCATGTCTTTCTTTCTTTAGCTGAAAAGAAATTAAGGTTTTTGAGGAACACATTCTACAATTTTTCTTCATATAATGGACTTCAACGGGGATCAGCGAGTTGAAGGTACAAATTGCAGTTTCAATGCAGCTTCAAAGAGCTCTACACAATCCCAGCTAGCGAAACGATCTGTCATTTTCTAAAGAAAATAAAATCGTCTATTTTTAAATAACCACTTTGGAAAGGTCATGTGTGTTTGTTCTTCGTCTGTATACTTCAGTTCAAAAAAAGTAGGGTAAGAAGGTAAAAACCATATCATTTTCCCCTCCAACTTCAAAATCGTCTGTCGTCATTGTTTTACCTTTTTTTGAAAAGGGCATTTTACTTCTTTGCATGTTCGACTTGTAAACAAGAAGTCGGAACTTCTGCTTATGTCATGCGTGACCTTTTCAACATGATTACATAATGTGTGAAGTCAGAGCATTAGTGGTTAAAAAGTATATCAATTTTATTATTTTTTTTGTAGAGAATGATAATTTTACTACATAGCACTTTGCTAGAGACGCATCATTTGCGTATCATATGTTCATTAGGGGTGGGAATCTGTAGGTACCTGACGATTCTAATCATATTGATTCTTGGGTTCACATTTTGATTAAAAATCGATTCATTATTTTTTCTATTTTTAATCACGATTCAGTTTTTCCATCACAATTTTTGTGCACAATTGAGATCAAATTCACCAGTGTTTTGATAAAAAAACAGTATGGACTCCTAGGGAATAAACACAAAATGGGAGAAAAAAAAAAAAAAATCAATGTTTTCCTTTGCAATTATATTGTTGGCTAATTATACTGTATATAAATTGCGTACACCAAGGAGCTGTTATATGCTCGCTTTTTACTTTCACTTTTGAGATTTGTGATTGCACATATCTTTGTATACAACAGAGCAGCAGTACTTACCACACATATTACAAGCACATTTTACAAGATTAGATGTTTGTCAGTCTTGCTCAGGATCTGCAAAACATTCGGCGTTGTCCTATCCTTACTCTGTTTATGTGATAAGTGAAAGTTTGTATAAAGAATAAATGTAAAGCAGTGTAACAGGCTAGCACTAGCAGGCAGCTAACCATGTCCATTTAATGGCTCCATAGAATGTGTTGATCGTTTTTCCATGCCTTTGCGAATACGGATTCATGTGCATGCCTACTTCCCATAATAACAAAAGATCAATCATTTCAATAATTATCAATAATTAAATCAAAAAATCAATAATTACTTCCCCTTGCTGAAAAAGGGGCAGGATGTATTTGTTTTTCTTCCTCAATTGCTGTTGCTGTTTTGTTCCGACAGCATCGTGTTATTATTATTACGGCTGGGCTAGAAAAAAAGATTTTTGAAATTTGTGAACCGATGATAAAATACTGAATTGCAATTAAAATGTGAATAGATTTTTTTTCCCTCACCCCTAATGTTCATGCAATAGTTGGGTGTTGGGTGCCACTGTTTAGTCCATATTTCACTGGGAGAAAAGGGTTGGGCTGCTTTGAAACAATCACAGAAATCGAGAGAGGTTGTGTTTTGAAGCAAATACATGCTGAAATTAATAATTTACTGAAACCTGCACGTGAGTCCCTACTCTTTTCGCCATCTCTGATATAATCGGCTGAGTTTTCACAGCATTAGTGCTGTTTTAAACTGACTGCTTAAATGCATTTGCTTATGCACTTATGGATCCTTGGACTTTCCAGGAGTTGAAAGTTGAAAGTTTTGGCGAGTGCATTTTTTCAAAAGAGCTATTGAAAAAAAAAACAATATATTACTATTTTTCCATGTACAGCTCAAAAATAAACAAATATGAAGCACATGCTGAATGCATGAATGAAAACGTGTGGCGAGCCACGTCAGGAACCTCGCGAGCCATAGGTTCCTGACCACTGCTTTAAAACAGTCATTTATAGTTTTTTTTTTTTTTTTTTTTTTTTTTTTTTACAAAATATTTGTGATATTTGCATTGTTTTATTTTTATATTCTATTTTTATACTTTATTAATTTTTTTCTCACCAAATTTGTTGTGCAAAAAAAAAAATTCAAATTAGTTCATCATTTGGCAATCCATCCCCCCCCCCCCCAAATATATATGTAACCGGAACAATTCTTAAGAACAATTTATGATTCCCATCTCTAGTCACAAGTATTTTTCATTCAAAGGAATGGGTTTGCGGACCACAAAACGTTAAGAACCTCTAATCTGCACACTCTGCCTACCATGTTACTTTCCTCTAGACTTTCGCTTTTTGCCACAGTTCTAAACTACTTCGTCTTTCAGAGACAGCGAAAATGAAGAGAAAATAGTGGAGACCCTTAAATGTGCAAGAGATCTACAGATGGCAGCCCTGAGGCAGACGCTGGGGCCCAGGGGACGTACCTCCACTGGCCTTGAACATCCATGCAGCTTTAATGCACTCATTAAAAAGAGCTCTGTGTGGCTCCACCAGCACAACATAACTGACAGTTCTCTCCACACGAAAACACCACACTGACCCCACCACCGCACAAACATGCGTATGCTTCAAAAATCTCCCAATAAGCAGGAGCCGACATGGTCAATACATCAAAGAGGTCTGGAATAGTGTAAAAGAGGGCGTTTACTGGAGGAGGAAAGAGGCTTTATATCTCACCAAGCGGAATAGATCAACTCGCCCCTCTGGAACAAACACATTAGAGTCCTACAGTCCTGTTTGTGTGTGTTTTTGTGTGAGGGGGCTAGAGTGTGTGGGTGAAAAAAAGTGTGTGGTGAACTCGGAATATAATTGAGTGTGTGCGTTAGAGGCGCAACCTGTGTGTGCGTAGGAACAGGAGCATGTGTGTGTTAGATGATGCTTCTGTCTATGTGTTTGTACAGTAATAGTGTGCGCACACGTGTTTGTGCAAGAGAGATGTGTGCTACAGATGGTGTTTGAAAGGTGAGGTGTTGGGAGGGTAGAAATGTGTGTGTGTGTGTGTGTTTGTGTGATATTCTTGTGGCTCTATGTAGGAAGGTGCGAAAACAGTTTTTTACATTTATTATCCATTACTGGATCTCATTTCTTTTAATATACATTTAGTGCTGGGTAAAAAACATTTTACATTTTTATGAAACAATATCAGTTCTTAAATTCCCAGAATCGATTAGTCTAGCCTGTTTTCAGTTAACGAAAGTAACATTGTAGCACGCCATCCGTTAAATCGCAATAAGCTTTGTGATTTGTTACTTTTGATATGAAAAAGTCTTAGACTTTAAACTATGTCATGTTATTATAATAACAATTATAATATAAATACTGTTTTGGCACTGGTTAATGTAGAGTGACAGATCGCTGTAGCACCTCAGTTCAAGAGAAATGTCAGCACGAAGCGCACATGAACTTTATTTTCACTTTAATACCAGTTTTAGCACGGAATAAACATGTTTACATACAAAGGTATGTTAAAAGAATAAGTACAACTTATTGAAATCTGTATCCTGTCTCGTAATCGCTCAATTAGTGTTTAAACCACAGAAAGACGTAAAGATAACAGCTTGAAAACAATGTGTCACATAACGTCACATTTATCTCTGAAAAAAAAAATACAAAATATTCGGTGACCATAAACTCACTAGTCAGCTAGAAAAAATTGCATTTTGCCTAATATACGCACCATATAAAATTCATTACTATTTTTACCGTACCTCAATGTTTAATTTATTTTTGAATAAATCGGTCAGGTTTTTATGACAGCCACAATTTAAATGTTTATATTTAAAAAAAAAAAACTAAATGAAGTACAAGTATTTAGGTGTAATTTAAGGTTAACTTTTAGTTTAGTATTATAATTTTAACCTTCAATATTGTAATAATGTAGTACCACCTGACACTTGTGTATATTTTACAGCATTAGTTGCCAGAAAAATTGCCATGTACTGTACCTAATGTATATCCAAAATAATCAGTATTGAATCAAATCGAAATCGATTCAGATCACAAGCTTGTACAGCATAATCAAATCTTTAATACATAGAGTGGGTATGAAATTTTTTTGTAACCTTGGCCAGATCTGTGCCTTGCCACAATTCTGTCTCTGAGCTCTTCAGGCAGTTCCTTTGACCTCATGATTCTCATTTGCTCTGACATGCACTGTGAGCTGTAAGCTGTCTTATATAGACAGGTGTGTGGCTTTCCTAATCAAGTCCAATCAGTATAATCAAACACAGCTGGACTCAAATGAAGGTGTAGAACCATCTCGAGGAAGAAATGGACAGCACCTGAGTTAAATATATGAGTGTCACAGCAAAGGGTCTGAATACTTAGGACCATGTGATATTTCAGTTTTTCTTTTTTAATAAATCTGCAAAAATGTCAACAATTCTGTGTTTTTCTGTCAATATGGGGTGCTGTATATACATTAATGAGGGAAAAAAAAGAAAAAAAAAATGAAAAAAATGATTTTAGCAAATGGCTGCAATATAACAAAGAGTGAAAAATGTAAGGGGATCTGAATACTTTCCGTACCCACTGTATATAATATATAAGACAAAATGGAATCAAAACTTTTTTTTAAAATGTACCTAAATTATGCACGATTAAACAGTTTTGCCCAAAATGGCTGACAAAACTAAAGCTACGCAGACAGGGAAAAATGTTTCAACCTAATATTTCATGATTTAATCAAACTCAGATATATAGAAGTCCCATCCTTTTTGGTTTAATTTGAAAAACATCACATTAAAAAAAGTAGTGTTTTTACTGTTTTCTGAATTCTGATTAGATGTGCCACATTTAAAGTCATTTTAAAATGCTCCTATGCAACCAAATCTATTTATTTGCTATTGGTGTCATATCAGTTTCCTACCATACACCTTACCCATGATACATTCAGAGTGTGTTTAAATACACTTTACAAGTTTTATTCAATTGTATAAATTCATCTTTTTGAAATGTCAAGTACACTGTTAAACAAAGTTAATAAAACAAAGATTACTGCCTGAAGCACGTTCTACAAGAAAATGCATTTTCATTCTTTCTTCCTCAAAATTTCACGTTATATTCAATGAGCGACTTGCCATTTCTTTGTAAATATTTTCTTAGTGAAAACTGTACTGAATTTCCACCACAGACCCAGATAATGTGATTGTAGCTCGGCTTTGTATACACATTAATTGGCAGATGAAGATTGTAGCTGGATTATAACTGCCTTTCAAAGCTTCGAGCAGCTTATTACATCCATAAATGTCATTTCAAATCTTAAAGGCATGTGTGTTTTGGCGTTTACTGTGACTGGCATTGCGCATGGGGTTTGGACTGCACTTTGGTGTTCTCGCTAAACAACAAACGCTTGAAACCATCCAGGTTTACAGCCTTAATCACAGCACACAACCTGGAAGAGACCAAAGGAAAGTCAGAAAAAGGAAAGATGAAAGAACACAAAAAAGGTAAACCGCACGCTACAGGCGCTTCGCCGTGACCACCTTAGCATGCAAAACTCGCCCGTCCTTCGTTTTAAGACACATGTAAGGGTGGGTTTGCAGTGTTCTTGCATCAGGGAACCAGTGGGATGACTGGTCTCGTGGATCTGTGGCAGGTTTCCTCTCTGTCTGATCTCCAGCCTAGGGGTAGTGGGGAGGGGAAATGGGCATGTTGCTCTTCCTGAGATTTCACAGAACACCTCCTGTTTGATCCGGCGTGCACACTTTCTAACGTACCCTCAGCCTTTTGCCCTCTCTCTGTCTCTCTGATCCTCTTTTTTTCCTGGTGCTTTTTCCGAATGACTCTCTCTACCTTGCCTTTCTGCTTTTATTCTCCCACCCCCTCCCATCCTCTTTTACTTTCTCTCCAATCTGCCACTTTTGCTCTCCCTTCGTTACCCTCCCTCCATCTCTTTCCTTCTACCTGCTGCTTCTGAGTGCGCCGCTGTGCTCTAATCAGCTGGAAATTACAGTCCAGTTCACGGAAAAGCACACCAGACGAAAAGAATCTGTCTGACTTCGCAATTGTCCACGGTTTTAATCAAATGTGCAAAATGCTCACGTAATTATAAGAATCTATTATCAAAAATCAGGTGCCCTGTGGTTAACCACGAAAAAACAATGATGTCTGTATTTCGGTAATAATTTGTGGCAGCCGTCTTCTTGCGGAGGGAAAATGACACAGCTTGGTTTTGCCTGACATGCTGAGGTTATTATCAGACACAGAAGCTCCTCTAACAAGCTGGCACTGCCGAGTACATCATGTTCCTCTCTAGAGCAACCAGGAAAGACAAAGAAAATGAGAGAAATCAGCCGAGAAAATAACACAAAATAAGACAGATCTTGGAATCCTTCACATAATGGCAAAGGCATCCCAAGAAGGATACATATTTAAGAAGTAATGATGGCAAATTTTCAGGTTGAAAAGCATTACGGACGCCTATTATCCCACGTTGCTTCGGTGACAAGGAAATTTCTGTTGCTCTATGAAAGCAGGTCATTTCTAGGTTACAAAACCCTTCGCATTTGGCTTTTGAGGGCACAACAAGTAGCATTTCAACCAACTGATCATGTCTACTCATCCTTCAATCTCTACCGACTCAGCGTGGGGCTTTTGTTAAGTTAATCTCAGGCTCTAAATTTTTCACTCCAGAAAGTGCAAAAAAGATTTCAAGGAAGATTTGATTCATTATTGAACACAGCACTACTCTATTTTTGTACTTGTGAGTGTGTTGATTGCAGCTTGGAGCGTTCGGGTTGCTAGAGTTGTCTTTGGTCTCATTTTTTCCTCCTCCAATGTTTGGCGTGCTGTGCCTTTCCATATGAGAACGAACGGAATGGATGAGAAGCTTCTTCTAGAAGACGTAAAGATCCTCTAAGTAGATCTCTGCACGGGATTGATTTCTCAGCCCCTTTCACACAAGATTACGCCCAGTTTGAGAATATCCAATCTTGCACTTGTAAACATTTTCTACCGTAGAGTAACTTTTATTTTACTTTCACAAATTGATTTGTGGGAGTCCCACAAGTTTTTTCTTTCTCTCGCTTCTTGCACATACACTGCCGCTCAGAAGTTTGGGATCAGTAAGACTTGTAATGTTTTTTAAAGTAGTCTCTTTATGCTCATTAAGGCTGCATTTATTTGATCAAAAATACAGAAAAAATATAATTAAAATATAATTTATCGTCATGATGCAAAGCTGAACTTTCATTAGCTGTTACTCCAATCTTAAGTGTCACATGATCCTTCAGAAATAATTCTAATATGCTGATTTATTATTAGAATTATATATATATATATATATATATATATATATATCTTTGAATAACAAGTTAACCCTTTAACTGTCACTCCCTATTGTGAACATAGACATGAAAATGCACTATCCAAATGTAATTTTTTATAATTCATGAACCAAAACATTTTGTAATATGATTTTCATGTACAATTTCCATGATAATGCAATGTCTGATTTTAAAATTGTTTCCAAAGGATGAATTTTGAAATTTTAAGTCTTCAAGTGATATATCATTTCTTATGATTTCTAAAGCATGATAGAAAAAAAGGCAACAAAGAAAGTCTTTTTGTGAAAAAGGTCTGAACTCCTGTTATGAAGTAAATTTTTTTGAGGTGCACTCTTGTCATAAATTAATCTATTACTTTTCCTACATAATTTGTAACACAAAACAGTGGTAAAATATCAATTTAGGAGTCTTAGACCTTTCCAACGATATATAGTTTGTCATGATTAGATTAGGAAATATGCTGAAGTAAACTTTTTAACCTTTATTGATCAAAGAATCCTGAGAAAAAGTATCACATGTTCCAAAAAGATAATAGGCAGCACAACTGTTTTCAACACTGATAATAAATCAGCATATTAGAATGATTTCTGAAGGATCATGTGACACTAAAGATGGGAGTAATGGTGCTGAAAGTGTACCTTTGTATCACAGGAATAAATTACATTTTAAAATATATTCACATAGAAAACAGTTATTTTAAACTGAAATAACGTTTCACAATATTAGTTTTTTTTCTGTATTTTTGATCAAATAAATGCAGCCTTGACGAGCTTTAGAAACATCTTTAAAAATCATTCAAAATCTGAGTGGCAGTCTTGCACTCTTGCACTCAGAAATTCAGAACTTGTGCCGCACTCAGTCGTGTCAAATGCAGACTTCTACCTCCGCGAGAGGAGAGGGAGAGAGGTTGGGAGGTGGTGCGGCCATTTTGATGAACTGATTAGCCACTTGCTTCTGCCAGGTCCTCCTGATGGGCAGCAATTTTTGGGCTAGGGATCATTTTCCTCTTGGCGCCGGAGTGGTGCTGCTTGGCTGTAGCATGTCCTGGGTTTTATTATGGTGATTGCTGGCGCTTGTATGGTCGTATCTGGCCTTGATGCAACACACTTTGGCACTATCAGTTTGCTGTTGGATTATAGGGTAACAATTAAAGTCTGGCTTTCTGGTGTGTGACTGTATAATCACAAAGCATTAGAGCATGGAGCGAATGGGCAATGGTCTGTATGGCCGCATCAATACGTGCGAGGGAACGTGACTCTGCTCTGTCTGCGGATTTACAGCGTATGTTTGACTACTCGGACCGTGTTGCCTTTGGCTCGCTGGTGAAGATGGAGAGCGGCCGCAGTGGACTTGTTCCTCTCAGCACTGCTGAAAATAAGGAAGTACATGTCAGAGCCACACAGCTCCGCTCCCTCTAGTGCCATCCATCATGGCAGGCCAGTTCAGTAGTTAGAGAGCGCTTCGCTGGCTCTCCGTATATGCGTGTGCGTGTGTGAGAGATGGAGGTATGAGCCCCAGGGCATTTCTTTGCCTGTATGAGCAGCCCAACTGGGGTGGAAGTGGATTTGGCCGCAAGCCAACGGTCTCTCAAAAGTGCCCTTTGCTCTACCTGCTCTAAGAGAGCTTTTCTGGGCAAGTCATTGCGGTGCAGAGGTGGTGCATGGATTTTGGTTGCGCATAACCCCTCCTTGATCATCTAATGGACCCTTTTCACATTTTCAGCCTTTAAATTTGGGTAAACTTCTCTAGTGGTGAACTGATCTATGATAAATATATTTTTCCTTTCTATTCATGCCAATAACAAAAGAAAAACAAAATCCACAGTAGCATTTTTCGACTTTACATTGGTCAGAAAAGAGAAAGATTTCAAATTTGCCATCACTCCCTCTTGCCGTTGAATTAAAAAAAACAAAACACTGAATTACCCAAGAATCTGTCACCCTTATGTTGTTCCAAACCTATAAGACTTTGGTTAATCTTTCCTAACACATTAAAATATAATTAATGAAACCTTAGAGGTTTCTGTCTCACCTTTAGGTAACCAAATCTTAAAACATTTAAAAACGCTATAAAAGCTTTTAGTTTATGTACTTTTTTTTTTTTTTTAAAGTCCTTCCATCAAAAGCAGTGAGTGTTTGTCTTTTGTTGTTCTTTCCCTGACAGCATTTTTGAAAAAAGTTGCCAGGCACCACCAGCATTTTTGATAATTTTCACAAAAATGTCATGGCCCCCAGAATATTTTGTTTTATGAATATCTGAACATGCGATACAGCAAAATAAAGAACAGAGCCTCTACTCCTAAACAAACAAACAAAAATTTTTTGTTCTAGCTTCAAACGTTCTTTTTTATCAACACTTTAGTAAGTTTCATAAAAAAGCAAAAAGCTGAGAAAATCATGTTTGTATTAAACTCTACATCTGGATCAAATTCAGTACTACGATCAGTGTCAGGGAAATTTACTTTTAAAAGTAATGCATTACAACAGGGGTCGGCAACCTATGGCACGTGCCAACAGTGGCATGCAGAGGGATAATCACTGACACGTGAGCAATATAGGAAAAACTGTACAGTGACATACATTTTGAGCTAATCATTCCTCATAGTCAAACAGCCTGTTAGGAGTCATAAATACTGTTAAAGTGTGAGAATTAACTTGCGCTAGTCTACAGATGCACGTGGCTTCACACAACCTCGCTTCAAATCAGCGATCCAACTGCGCTTGTCAATGTCAAAATAATTGAGATGGCCAATCATATTAAAGTAAGCGAGGTAAGATGGGAGCTGCAAATCATTTAATATTAGCCAACTGTTTTATGATACAAATGTTTAATGACCAACAGCTATATCCAGTGATGCAAACTACTTTACCTTTTTTCTTAAATATGGGCATTTTGAGAGAGAGAGAGTGAAAAATTGTGAATTAACTGCATCTGCTTCTCTCTCTACAAACAATAAAGCTGAGTTTGGTTACTTCTGAAACAGCAATTTTATCACCTTTGTTGCTGAGAAATATAGTGTAACGATTCAGTATTGATTAATAAAAGTCACAGGGCATCGTTAAGAAAATGTTTCTGAGATTCTGAATGTCTCCCTGTTTGCGCAGTGTACGACCTCTGTGCCAGATGTGTGTGTGTGTGTCCATTAAGTGCATTATTATAGAACGGTCATTAAACTTGCACAATTGGCCATGCCACACACACAGACACATACAGTGGTGTTCAGTGCTGTCACATTGTAAATCTGTAAGCAGAATTTAAACATTGAAGTAAAGATAATTTTGAAAAGTATTTTTTTTTATCTGAACATTTAAAAGTGCCTATGTACAGTATGAATACATCATGCATTTACAAAAACGGGGGGTGGGGGGGGCACAGTGGTTAACCAAAAGATTTAAAAATGCCACTCTATGCCCAAAAGGTTGCCGACCACTGCACTACAATATTGTGTTACTCCATAAATAAATACCTAATTACGTTTTTGGCGTATTTTGCGTTACTTTTTAAATCTGGGCAGGGCTTGCTTGTTTGTTTTAATATAAAAAGTTATATTTTTGTCAAATGTAAAAGCCCCTTCACACCAAAAAGTGAAATAAATAAGCCTAAGGCTGAAGGAAAAGTACATTCATGTCTGGACAGTAGAACTGTAGGAAAAGGAAGGTCAACACTCTTCAGCAATTTGAAAAATGAAGCACAAATGTATCTAAAGTAAGGTTTGCTTATTAGTATGGTTGAATTGAATCAAGAAAGGTCAGGAGCAAAGACATTGGTTAATAAAATGGGATTAAACATATAAAGCAAACAAAAAATAACTCAGATTACTTTAATAGTTACTTGAAAAAAGTAATCTGATTACATAATGTTACCCCAACATTGACGATAAACATAGCAAAGATGCAGTAGATCATTTCCATCAGCACTCCCAAAGCTTCACAGTCCTATACCCCTTCCTGGATTGACATTTCTCTCAGCAACATTAGGAAGCTTACATTTATATGCTGTTTATTGCTAATGATCGCTTAACTTTTCAGATGCATCTGCTTACATATGAGATCGCACATTTCTGCATCTTCCTCATCTGTGTTTTTGATCGGGAGATTATGGATTTATTTAGGAGATGTGTAATAACCCCCCCGAGTGTATCAAAGTAAAAACACGGAGACATGGTGTTTGGCGGAAAAGCGTTGTCTCATAAATAACGGAAAATTCTGTGTTTGGTGGGGAAAGACTTAAGCACACAGGCGGCATGAATATTAGTCACTTTAAGAGCTGCATGGATCCAATATACTGTACTCTCAACTGTTTATGTTCACTTAATACATAACCAATGAGTGTTTACATGAATAATCACCAAGCTCTTATGATGTTAATAACTGTGAAAACATCATCACAGTCGCAATCCAACATTGCAAAAAGGGTTCATTGGCCCGTGGTGTGTCTAATTTGCTCAGGAACCCCCTTCCAGAGACTGTGGAGCTCCAGCCTGAGCTGAGATGTGTTGTTCTTTCCTCTTTGTTTTGAGCTAATCCTCTGTCCGGCTTCGCCTCATCACATCCCATCAGCCACTGTTCTGCAACGTCAGTCCGCCGCAACCACGCACACAAACACAGTGGAGTATTTTTATGTGCTTTTTCAAATTATCCCCCGTGTCTCTATAATGTCTTACAGTTCCCCTTACTCTTCTAACTTAAGTCTATAATGTCAACTTCCCCAACTTTGCATGTTATTTATTGGGTTATGTTGTGCTGTGTGTATTGTAATGCTCTCCATCTGTCAGACAATCAAAGGTGTTTATTGTGTGAGCAATCCACATGGCAGTATAAAAGGTTTTGCTTCTGATTAGCATACAGGCACAAACGCTCACAGAAAGCATACTCAAATAGACCGCTCACAGAGAGAATCTATTGAAACTTGCTGAAAAAAATCTATTGAAAGCACCAACTATTCAGCTTTACTAGTATTTATGAATTAACTAATATCTCATGGCCATTAAATAAATAACGGAATGATATATTATTGACTTTCACACTGGATTAAATGACTTCAGGCTGGACCTCATGAGCAGATCGAGATAAAACTTAGATCAGAGATGAATTATATGTGGCACGAAGATGAGAAATCTCAGCAAAGGCACGCTATAGCTCGATATACAGCATCCAGCCAGACTTGTCAGTCCACATGATGTAACTTGAGGAAAAACTAGGCGTTATTTGCTGGAAAATGAGCGAGGAGCAGGCGAGAGGTTTGAAAGGGCTTATTTGTGCTTTATTGTAATGTGACATGATGAGGGTATAATCAGTTTCATTGAGCCACAAACCGAAGGCTGATGTTGACGTTCCGTGAAGGCGATAATCATCTAATTTTTATCTATGATCAGCTCACATTGCCGAGACCCCATCAAGCCCTGAACCCACTGCTGTACTTTGAGTGATCCACTTTGTCCTAATGACAGATGTTATCTGCACCACTTGGGCCAGATCGCCTCGCGGTCATTACAGACAATCCTGGGTAAACATCGCCGTGATACGTGAAGGGAGGGATAAAAAGGGGCGCTTGGAGAAGAGGAAGAGAGTACAGCTGGACAAAATACACAGATCAGCCTGGACCTCACTGAAAATAAACAGCCTAATAATATTAAAATTATTTTTTTCATTTGGCCATTTATATCTACCTCTTGCAGTACTCCTTAAGCTAATTTTTTTCCTTAAGCTTTAATTATTTGTGACCCTGAACCACAAAACCAGTTTTATGTAGCACAGGTAAATTTGTAGCAATAGGCAAAAATACACTGAATGAGTCAAAAGTATCGATTTTTCTTTTGTGGCAAAAATCATTTGGATATTAAGTAAAGATCATGTTCATTTCCTACCGTAAATATATCAAAACTTCATTTTTGATTAGTAATATGCATTTCTAAAAACTTAATTTGGACAACTTTAAAGGCGATTTCCTCAATATTTTGATTTTTTGCACCCTCAGATTCCAGATTTTCAAATAAGTTTTGCAGATTTTGTATCTGTAGCCAAATGTTGCCCTATCCTAACAAACCATACATTAATGGAAAGCTTATTTATTCAGCTTTCAGGTGATGTATAAATCTCAATTTCAAAAAAATTGTGGTCCAGAGTCACATTTGCATGAGTACATTACATCCAAAGTTGATGTAATTTGCACGGGGCGACACAAATGACGGCCAAATTGGGCGATGCAATTGCAGTAAACGTGTGATATTCACCTCAATCATATCTTCTGTACAAGTAAAAAAAAAATTCAAGTCGAATGGGAAATTCACATGATGAGTTGACACGCAAGCCAATCAGTGAAGAGCTTATTGACACGTCTGATTTGACACTGTCATCCAGGCACAGTTCCCAGTGAACACAGTGAAATTCACTAAGTTGTGTGCACCTCTGGATGGTGCTGTGAACCCAGACATGTCGGATTTTGGCTTTCCAGTGTATTTGTGACTCCTACATCAAGGTAGAGAATAGCAATAGTAGGTAGGGGTGGGTGATACGACCAAAATCCTGTATCACAATATGAGTTGTCTTTTCACAGTAATGATATACATCCCAATATATTTACCTTTAAATAATGATATCAAAATGTTTGATACCATATAAATTGCATAATTCTTCAACACTCAAGCTCACTGAAGACAAGTAAAAAGTGATTTTAAAAAAAAGGACAAAAAAAACTACAGTGGAACAAATAAATAAGAAATGCTACATATATAAAGCAATCAAATGTATAAAACACTGCTTATTCTTCACTATATAAATTAATATATATTTATTCTTATTAAAGTTACAAAAGTGATTTAGTCAAGAGCAGTGAGAGATTTTCTCATTTGTTGTTTGATTCACATGAATGACAGACAGTATGAATATTAGACTGCTGTCACTTTAAGAGCTCCCCGGATCCAATATATTGTTACCTTTTCTCTTCTTTATTTTTCATAACCCGAGAATGTGGCGACACATACCTGGGGTTACAATTATGTCAACATGTGCAGTTCTGTCGAATTACCTTGTAAACCTAGTCTATAAGTAGTTATGAAGCCTTAAATAACCATAAAGAGTTTGGAGAAAATCGGATATGTGTCTGATCCTTGTCATGTGCATCATGCTTTTTATACAAAATGCAAATATTTACATCCATCTTTCTCACATATTATTTTAGCACAGTTTGTGCTGAATACAAAAAAAAAATACATATGGGCAAAAAGTATGTTATAAGTAGATGAAATAAGCACAAATGTCAGGGCATGTCAACACACCTCAAGTAGCCCAATCGCGTTTTGAGGGGGTCCAGGTAAAAATCGCGCTCCAGAGAGTGAAATGTACGTTTTGTGGTTGGGTTCCTGCTGTAAAATTAGCATTCCAGGTGCTAAATATTACCGTATTTGGGTAGCTTCAACCCGCGGACATAAAAAACAACCCGCGGCAACAGTATGAAAGTAGCCCAATTCCGCGGGAAAACCGCAGACTTGGCAACACTGATAAAGACGAATCTGTATAGTTTATGCTTATACAATTTGTAGTTTATGTGTAGTTTATGTGCTTGTGATATATTTCAGAGCCTATTAAATGTTACAAATAATGGCTTTAATAATTAATAGGCAAAAGTGAGGAAAAATGCATTTAATAGAGTTTAATACCAGCAGCAGTATTTCTTACTAAAAAGATGCTATTAAACACATTTAAAATATACTTTCTTTTTGTTGTTTCTACATTAATTTGTAGGTTCAATGTGAAATTATGACAGTATAAATATGTGATTAATCATGATTAATTACAGAAAAATTAACAATGACCAGGTAAAAAAAATAAGGCGTTAAAAAAAATTGGCCTGTAAATTTTATCATGTCACCAGGCAACTGGCTTGGTGAGAACTGGCCTTTAGTGGTCTTTAAGGATAAAAATATTAAAAAACTTACATACAAATAACCATATCTGGCTGGAACTATAATCCCAAATTGTTTTTTTTGAATTCATCTTGTTCATAGCCTTGTTCACTTGTATATGTGCCTTAAAAAGAAATATGGGACAGTTGAAATTATTTTCTGATCCAGAACACTCTTTTAAACAGGGCTGTGACCCACTCTCTCGATCTCTCTGCACTCTGTTTGCATTCATCCAAACTCTGCAACAGAGATACATCTGAGCCCTAGTTGGTTATTTTTTTCTGCCACTGCACTGTAACTGTAAACGGCGCAGTACAGAACAATAAAGGTGGTAAAAAAAAATGAACGATAGCACAATGAGCACAATAGCTGTGCTGGAACCTACTGGCATTAAGGCCAGAGAGCCACTGACAGCTCACCTCTTGAGGGTAAACAGAACCAGGACACATTGTTTCACTCCACCCTCCTCCACCTGAAACAACCACCAGGGAAAAGAAAAAAAAAAAATACTGTCCGAAAAATCCAGAGCATCACATGTGCTTCTCTCTTGTGGGGAAGGTTGAGCAGAGAGCAGAGAGCAGAGAGGCTGGCTTGGGCCTCTGCAATCAATTCTACTAACAGGCAGGGACTCTGACAAGGCCCAACGCCATCTGTCTGAACAGAGCCGTGCCCCGCGTCGTCACGCCACGCTGGCACCCGGGCAAAAGCCCAAGCTGGCACCCACAAGACAAACAAGCCCCCTCAGACTAACACTCTGTTCTTCAGTCTGTCCCTCTCACTTCCTCTCTTTCAACACGCGCATTGTCACATACAGAACAAACAAAGACACGTCATTTTTGGTTCACCCAACAAACTAGTGAACGATCACAAACACAAACACAATCCCTCGCAAAAAATACTGACTGCCAAAGCAGCACGAGATCTGAACGCGACGTGTGATTGAACAAGCTCGGGACACAATGAAAATGGTTTCATTAAAAACATTAAAAAGCTTGAAACAATGAGAAAAGCTGTCAACGGAGTTCAAAGGAAGTGCTACAAAAATGTATTTTTAATTTTATTTTTAAATAAAAAAAAAGATTAATGGAGTACATATTACAGAAATACTATTTCAGTCTTTATACTTAAAAAAATAAAAATAAAAATCACACTTTAATTCAACTCTTTCCCCACCAAACACAGAGTTTTCTGTTATTCATGAGACAACGCTTTAACCAAACACTGAATTTTCCGGGTTTCATGTTTCTGCTGTTTTATACTCGGGGGCTATTACAGATCTCTTGAATACGTCCAGAATCTCCCGATAAAAAGCACAGGTGAGGAAGAAGCAGAAATGAGTGATCTCATATGCATTTGCATACACAAATGTATTTGATAAAAAAAAAAAATGCAATCATCAACAATAAACGGCACACAAATGAAAACTGGCTAATGTTACTGAGTGAAATGTCGATCCAGGAAGTGGTAAAGTACTGTGAAGCTTTGAGGGTGCTAATGGAAGCGAACTACTGCATCTTTGCTTTGATCATCGAACAGAATATGATCCGAATGTAGTTTTTGACAACAACACGATTTTCTCAGCTTTTTGCTCAAAATGTTGCTTTTTAATGAAAATAACCTACATTCAATTGTTGGTAAAAAAGAATGCTTAAAGCTAGAATAAAACATTTGTTTTGTTTAAAAGTAGAGGCTCTGTTCTTTATTTTGATGTATTGTGTGCTCAGATATTCATACAACAGAATATTCTGGGGGGTAAGGAATTTCAAAAACTTTTTTTTTGAAGATTTAGTAAAATGAGGGAATTAATTAGTAACTCATGATCGTGATTTAGTGAAAAGAAGAAAGGAAATTAGTACCTTGTGCGCACAATTTAGTAAAATGATGGAACAAAATTAGTAAATCATCCACACAATTTAGTAAAACAGGGGAACGAATTAGTAACTTTTTCGAACGATTTAGTTAAACGAGCGAACAAATTAGTAACTTGTGCTCGATTTAGTGAAAATAGGGAACGAAATTAGTAATTCATGCGCACAATTTTGTAAAATGAGGGAAAGGAATTAGTGAATCGCACACCCAATGTAGTAAAACGAGGGAACGATTTAGTAACTTGTGCGTGCTATTTAGTAAAACGAGGGAGCAAGTTAGTAACTCATGCACATTATTTAGTATAACAAGGGAATGAATTAGTAACTCATGTGCACAATTTTGCAAAACAAGGGAACAAGTTAGTAACTTATGCACACTATTTAGCAAAACAAGGGAATGAACTATTAACGCACGTGCACAATTTAGCAAAACAAGGGAACAAGTTAGTAACTTGTGCGCACTATTTAGCAAAACAAGGGAATGAATTAGTAACTCGTGCGCACAATTTAGCAAAACAAGGGAACAAGTTAGTAACTTGTGCGCACTATTTAGCAAAACAAGGGAATGAATTAATAACTCATGTGCACAATTTTGCAAAACAAAGGAACAAGTTAGTAACTTGTGCACACTATTTAGTAAAACAAGGGAATGAACTATTAACCCACGTGCACAATTTAGCAAAACAAGGGAACAAGTTAGTAACTTGTGCGCACTATTTAGCAAAACAAGGAAATGAATTAGTAACTTGTGCACACTATTTAGCAAAACAAGGGAATGAATTAGTAACTTGTGCACACTATTTAGTAAAACAAGGGAACAAGTTAGTAACTTGTGCGCACTATTTAGCAAAACAAGGGAATGAATTAGTAACTTGTGCACACTATTTAGTAAAACAAGGGAACAAGTTAGTAACTTGTGCGCACTATTTAGCAAAACAAGGGAATGAATTAGTAACTTGTGCGCACTATTTAGTAAAACAAGGGAACAAGTTAGTAACTTGTGCGCACTATTTAGCAAAACAAGGGAATGAATTAGTAACTTGTGCGCACTATTTAGTAAAACAAGGGAACAAGTTAGTAACTTGTGCGCACTATTTAGCAAAACAAGGGAATGAATTAGTAACTTGTGCGCACTATTTAGTAAAACAAGGGAACGAGTTAGTAACTTGTGCGCACAATTTAGCAAAACAAGGGAATGAATTAGTAACTTGTGCGCACTATTTAGCAAAACAAGGGAATGAATTAGTAACTCATGCGCACAATTTAGCAAAACAAGGGAACAAGTTAGTAACTTGTGCGCACTATTTAGCAAAACAAGGGAATGAATTAGTAACTCATGTGCACAATTTTGCAAAACAAGGGAACAAGTTAGTAACTTGTGCACACTATTTAGTAAAACAAGGGAATGAACTATTAACGCACGTGCACAATTTAGCAAAACAAGGGAACAAGTTAGTAACTTGTGCGCACTATTTAGCAAAACAAGGGAATTAATTAGTAACTTGTGCGCACTATTTAGCAAAACAAGGGAATGAATTAGTAACTTGTGCACACTATTTAGTAAAACAAGGGAACAAGTTAGTAACTTGTGCGCACTATTTAGCAAAACAAGGGAATGAATTAGTAACTTGTGCACACTATTTAGTAAAACAAGGGAACAAGTTAGTAACTTGTGCGCACTATTTAGTAAAACAAGGGAACAAGTTAGTAACTTGTGCGCACTATTTAGCAAAACAAGGGAATGAATTAGTAACTTGTGCACACTATTTAGTAAAACAAGGGAACAAGTTAGTAACTTGTGCGCACTATTTAGCAAAACAAGGGAATGAATTAGTAACTCATGTGCACAATTTTGCAAAACAAGGGAACAAGTTAGTAACTTGTGCACACTATTTAGCAAAACAAGGGAATGAATTAGTAACTCATGTGCACAATTTTGCAAAACAAGGGAACAAGTTAATAACTTGTGCACACTATTTAGTAAAACAAGGGAATGAACTATTAACGCACGTGCACAATTTAGCAAAACAAGGGAACAAGTTAGTAACTTGTGCGCACTATTTAGCAAAACAAGGGAATGAATTAGTAACTTGTGCGCACTATTTAGCAAAACAAGGGAATGAATTAATAACTTGTGCACACTATTTAGTAAAACAAGGGAACAAGTTAGTAACTTGTGCGCACTATTTAGCAAAACAAGGGAATGAATTAGTAACTTGTGCACACTATTTAGTAAAACAAGGGAATGAATTAGTAACTTGTGCGCACTATTTAGCAAAACAAGGGAATGAATTAGTAACTCATGCGCACAATTTAGCAAAACAAGGGAACAAGTTAGTAACTTGTGCACACTATTTAGCAAAACAAGGGAATGAATTAGTAACTCATGCGCACAATTTAGCAAAACAAGGGAACAAGTTAGTAACTTGTGCACACTATTTAGCAAAACAAGGGAATGAATTAGTAACTCATGCGCACAATTTAGTAAAACAATAGAACAAAAATAGTAAATTGTGCGCACAATGTAGTAAAACAAGGGAACAAAATTAGTAAATCAGGCGCAAGATTTAGTAAAATGAGGGAACAAAATGAGTTAATCGTCCACAGAATTTAGTAAAACGAGGAAACAAATTAGTAACTTGTGCGCACATAGTAAAACGAGGGAACAAATTAGTAACTCATGATCATCACATCTGGATATATACCAGTTATATAATTTTCCATCGCCATATGTTTATGCATTGTGAACGAATTAGTAACTTGTGTACATGATTTAGTAAAACAAGGTAATGAAATTAATAAATTGTACACATGATTTAGTAAAACAAGGGAACGAATTAGCACACCATTTAGTAAAATGTGGGAACTTATTAGTAAGTTGTCCATGATTTAGTAAAACGAGGTAATGAAATTAGTAAATTGTGTACGATTTAGTAAAACAAGGGAATTACTAACTTGTGCGCACAATTCAGTAAAACAAAAACGAATTACTAACTCTTACGCACAATTTTAGTAAAAGGAGGGAACCAAATGAGTAAATTATGCACATCATTTTGTAAAACAAGGGAACGAATTAACACACCATTTAGTAAAAAGTGTGTCCACGATTTAGTAAAAAAATGGATCAAATTACTGCACCATTTAGAGAAATGAGGGAATGAATAAGTAACTCATGCGCATGATTTAGTAAAACAAGGGATAGAATTAGTAACTTGTGCACACAATTTAGTAAAACGAGGGAACTAATTAGTAACTTGTGCACATGACATGTGTCACACATAAACACAAACAAGACCAATCACTAAAGCAGGGCTAGATATGAATGTAACGTGCAACTGAACAAGCTTGGGACACAATTAAAATGATTTCATTAAAATCCAGAGTTTGAAACTAAGAACGATGTCAGTGGAGTTTAAAGACCTGCTTTAAAGTTGTAGATAAAACAAATATTATTGTAGCACATATTACAAGTTAATACTATTTCAGTCTTTCCAAAATTTCAAGTTTAATTCAAAGTGTTACTTTACGTTTCTGTGTAGCTATTTGTAAATCCTGTGAAAATGTAAAAAACCTTCAAAGTAAAACCTACACCGACGTTTTTTCAGTGTACTCTCTAGTGACTCTTTAAAATGTTAAAAGTGCACTTGTTTACAACGCACGTCTGGATATATGCCAGTAGTGAAGTTCTTCTCCATCGCCATACACGTACGCATTGTCAGATACTGAACAAACAAAAACACGTCATCTTTGGTACACCCAAAACCTAGCAAACGATCACACACAAACACAAATCACTCCCAAACAAGACCAACCACTAAAGCAGCATGAGATCTGAGTGCGACGTGTGACTGAACGAGCTCGGGACACAATGAAAAATGATTTCATTAAAACCCAGAGCTTGAAACTAAGAGAGAAGCTGTCAGCAGAGTTCAAAAGACATGCTACATTATTAGGACTTCATAAGGCACCCGAAACATCACAGGAACGAAGAAGAAAGAAAGAAAGAGAGAAAAAAAAAATCACACAGCATTGCTAAAGTTCCTCATCATTATGCAAATGCCATTTTATTCCATTTTATCTCTGTCTCTTTTTCCACTCTGGCCATATGTGCTGTGGCTCATGTTGGGGCTTCAAAAGGAGGCTCAGCCAGGCCACATGCAAATACCCCCATCTGGGGATCAAACAGCCAAGCTGATCACCACACACAGGACACGCTGTGGTTGTCGAGATGTGGTCAAACGTCACCGCTGACCTGTGTAAAACTCCCAGCGAGGAAACCTGTGCACTTGCCTCTCCCTGAGGGACGAGCGAGTGCTTGTCTTAAAGAGTACAAAAGCAATCTAACACGAGTAGGACCCAATATCAGTGCCTTAGAGACCAAGCGCTCTGACAATCGTGTCTAATGAGCCTTTAAAAGCGTTTCTGAGAGTCAAATTATTCCAGACGCACGCAAGACTGGATTGTCGTTAGAAAACTGCGATGTTCGATACAAAAAAACATGCTTGATAGTTCCTTCATAAATCAAAATTAGCAGCCCTAATCAGAGTCAAACAACCACTTATCGGGAAGGAATGATTCATCAGCGTCAATCCCTCCTCTTTTTCCTACTCTCTCAAGTGGAGGAAGCCGCAATAAAGAGAAAATCAGCATTCGCGAGCATGTCATTGTTCGCTGGCTGTCACTCAGATTGCCTACATAAATGAGTTCTGTACACCTGGCTCGTCCAATCAAACGAGTCCAATTAAGAGAGAAGATTAAAACTCCGAACCTGTTATGGCAGACGTTCTCACTGCTAGCGCTGCCTGTCTTGAAAAATCATAATCAAAACTGGGTGCGCCCGCACGAATTAGTACAGAAATCTCTATTTTGGGTGGCCTCTGTGTTGCCGGATTCATAATACAGAACAGAGTGAAGCGCAAGCTGTTGTAGCACACTGAAATTGTGTCGCCATTGTAGTGATGTTTCTTTATACAGGCAAGTTCATTTGTAATGCATTTACTGTACTGTAACTCAAGCAGATGGGGCCACACACAAACACACTAACCGCTCAAAACAATCTCTGATGAGATCTGCGAGCGAAATAAGTGGCCCGTCATGTACTGTACACTTTTGATTTCATGTTCATTTTTCATCATAATGCTAATATGATACTAATAAGCATTAGCCAGCACTTAAACTAATGACGCTCATCAATTCTAATAACATCCACAATGATGACAGATTTATTGAAAGATTGCGTTCAATACAGCTAAAAAGATTGACAATCATTCAGTCCATGGGAAACGATCACTTTTTCCTGTTTATTAACTATGGAGTCTAAAATGATTTCTAATCAGCATTAATCTAATTATTATACAGTACGGTATCATTTATCTGCCTACATATGGTGGTATAGCGATGCAAATTACTCATCACTGCATAAATATGTCTGGATGCTTGGGCAAATGTTCATTTAACAAAATCAATGCTTTTCTACAAAGTTGGTTTATGGGAAGTCTTTAGCCAAGCTCTGAACCAGAACACAGAAAAAAACATGGGAGGAATTATGCAAATATCAAATGACTGAACAATTTTTAAACAGCATTCCCCTATTTTGCGGGTCGCTGTGCTTGGTTGTCAAAGATGCGGCGGACTACTGCGATCTGGCATGCTTTACTGGAATTGTAAAGCATTATACCGTCATTATACTGTTTCTTTTTTAAATTATTGGAGTATGTTTAGCTAGAAAATACTATTTCAGTCTATTTCATGCCTAATTCAATGTGTTGCCAGCCATTTCTTTGTGATATCTGCAAGCAATTTCTGAGTGAAAACGGTTTCAAAGTGCTAACGGCAAATAAAGAAATGGCAAACACTGGATTGAACATTTTGAATTTAAAAGTAGAACTTTATTTTGTTAGTAATCTTTAACTTACAACTTTGAAAAATCATTTTTTAGTTTGGTAAGTATGTGTTCCTGTTCTCAAGTGTATAATTACACTGTAACAAGGATACCTTATAATAAAGTGTAGTCTATTCTATAATAAGCCTCACTTACGTAGAAAGGAGGTGTGTTTACATTGAAAACAGTCAATTACCTGATTTAAATACAACACAGTGCTACTTAAATGCATTTAGCAGCCAATTAAACTGGATTGCAAGTGGTTAACGGAGGTTTTCGCTCTTAAATATTGTACACAAAAGTGCTTCCTACATTCACCCCACAGTACTTAAACAAACACAGGAAGATCACGGAAACACAGTGCAGAACAAAAACCAAGAGCAAACCGAAAACCAGAGCTAATGTTAACGCCAAAATGAGAACTGTAGAAATCAATAGTAACAGATCATGTTACATGAAAATCAAATTGTGTATCACAGATCGCAGGAAGCCCGTCTGAGCCTTTTCTCTAAGGAGAAAAGCCTTGAGCAAGAGAGAGAGAGAGACAGATTGAAGGAGGAGAGAGACAAAAACGAGACCCACAACAAGGGGAAGACAGAGCAATAGAGAGACAGGAAAGAATACAAAGACTCAGAGAGACAGGTAGACGGATAGAAAAAGGGAGGGGGAGAGAGTGGGTGAGAAAGAGAGCACAAAACAGAAAACATTTTCCTTCCACTAAATCATTGAATCCCAGAATTTAAGACCACCGCCCCGTCTCTCCCCCACCATATACCACCAAATTACATCATACACTTCAATCTGATCCAGGATCAAAGGGGAATCGCGCGGGTGCCATGGAAACACACTTCAAAGACTTCCTCTTCCAGCATCCAGTGTAAACCTCTGCAACTGACTGGTGTTCGCGCAGAGGAGACGCCGGGGTTTTGTTGACTTCTTAAGAATAAGAATATGTCTGACAACTGCCTGAGCTCAGACTTGATATTTACCGATGGAACGATATAAATCTGCTGCGAAATGCAAAATGAGAGATGTCAAAGTGTACATTTTCACATTTCATTGATGAGACAAGTGTGTTTTTCTGCAGTACAAAATAAGACTTAATTAGAAAGGGAATTCACAGAAATGCTGTGACGTCACAAAACGGAGCAGACATTTCTCATGAATATTAATTGGGATTGCTGGTCAGTGAATATGCATTGATGGTCATTATTACATTATTACAATATCATTATGCAAGAGATTCCAGGTTCTGGTCCTGGTTTATATAACTAATAAACCAGCTGTACATGGGTGGATGTATATTTGGACTGGAGTGACATTTGTTTGCATTTTGTTTTGTGAATTCACAAGAACGGATAGCAAGCTGCTGAAAAGCAATAGATTAGAGTCCGAGTCTGAGAGGTGTGAGCTGGAGAGAAAATGCCACTGTTGCTTTCCACAACTGATAACAACCACAACAAACATACAGCAGTAAAAAATAACAAATTCCAGCACCGTATAGCCATTACAGCACATAAGCAAACAAAACCATGCTGAAGAAACTGGAGCTGCTGGAGATGTATTAGATACATCCCTGCCACAAACTTTCATAAAGTTGTGGAGAAAAAAATTGGGGATTGCTAGAAAAGTGGATATGGCAAAAACCAAATGCAAACAGCATAAATTATACCTATTGTTTAGGCTTTTTTAAAGGGTTCAAGCATGTAGCACTGAAACCCTATTTCAGGGATCCTCAAATCTGGCTCACGAGATCCACTTTCCGGCAGAGTTTAGCTTTTAACCCTGATCAAACTCATCTACCTGTGATTTTCGAAAGATCCTGAAGACATTAATTAGCATGCTCAGGTGTGTTTGATAAGGGTTAGAGCTAAACTCAGCAGGAAAGTGGATCTCGCGAGCCGGATTTGAGAATCCTTGCCCTATTGTAATTGTTAAAATGGCTGAGCATCAGCGTTCTCCAGCTAAAACTGATCAGGCAGACCAAACCGCAAGTCATAGAGACTTAAAACTTGGAGGTTTGGTAGTACTCAAACCATCTCTGTCTCCAAGGCTCGCCCCAATCGGCCTGACGGAGGCGCTATAGTACGGAATAGCTCATATCACGCCTCAGGCTCGGCCACCTGTCAAAATGTCTGGTATTTGTGGATTTTTTTGAAAAACCTACTTTTGTGAACTAGTCTAAAGCCCTATTTGCATGGGATTAGTACTACCTGGTGACCTCTAGTCATTTGTAATAATAAGAGGTCTGCGATCTTAATCCCACGCGAATCGGCCATGTCTGTAATTTGTAAAGTAAAAATTCCACCGCAATGACCTACCATATTTCGCTGAACACAGAGGTCCTGTGACAATATTAGTCCCATGCGAATCTCCATCTCTGTGATTTGGCAGGCTCGTATATCATTTCTTCAAGGCTTTTGTTTCCTGTGTGCCTTTTTATCCATCTTTCGTGA
Source organism: Cirrhinus molitorella (assembly GCA_033026305.1). Taxonomy (NCBI): domain Eukaryota; kingdom Metazoa; phylum Chordata; class Actinopteri; order Cypriniformes; family Cyprinidae; genus Cirrhinus; species Cirrhinus molitorella. The sequence continues at coordinate 24,243,784 of CM065139.1, read as the reverse complement.
AGAATGGAGGCTGCAAAGTGTTTTGAAAGTATTTTGGGTGCTGGGTCATAATGCTATACACCATATATACTGTTTATACTTTTGCATAAAGAGAAAGCTGAAAACCATCAAAAGAGCGAAAACAAATTATTCGCTCGAGATTTAGAAATGGTATAGCAGCATGCGATCTTCTGTTTATGATATATAATGTTAGTTAAAGCCTTGACATTAAATCCGGGAGATAGGTCTGTTAATTCTGTTAAGACTTTGTTTACCCTGTGCGAATGCGTCACACGAAATTCAGATATTGGGGGGTCATTTCTAAATCACACAAGGTCCCCAGATAATACTAATCCCATGCGAATAGGGCTTTAGTCTAGATTTTTTGCCTGCCCAGAACCAAACCAGTTCAGAAATATTCTTTGGTGAATGAAACTCAGTAGTTATAAAAAAGTGGAACTTTTAGTAATAAAACGCCACAACGTTCATATTATTAAAACGGCTATAACTCTTAAATGGAAAGAGATCATTTAGCCAAGCTCGGAACACGTATGTAAAAGCCTGAGGTCACAGTAAAAAAAGTCCAGAGTTTGTTCCCTGTGGGAACTTTTTCGCAAGACGCAAAATATATACCAATAAGTACATATCACTGCAGTTTCCAACAGAAATAAACACTAAAGGTGCTAAAACAGCAAGCACTTGTAATCGTTTTCGTACACAGTTATGATTACAGCTCCACCTTCCGGACATTACAAGCTTGCTTGTTAGCTCAGCCAACACAGAATTGGACTTAGGATATGGAATCCTTGGGTACAAATCTCATAAAAAACATGACTCACAATGAAAGAGCTGAAAGATTAGAGATAGAAAAAAAAAAGCTAAAACGGCATGCTTGCATTTGCGTTTTTATGTCACATTCACTTTTGTTCATACTATCGGGTAGATTTAAGTGTAGTGCAGATAGTATGTCATTTTAAAACATCACAGAACATTAGAGTTCTAGCGCCACTCAATGGACATTTCAAGTCAGAACATGCAGTGACACTTACAAAACTAACGTCACATAAAACATATCATATGTACGTTCAGCTGTTTCGGGGAAAAATCCCAACACTCTTAGCGCCACTCAGAGGACATTTCACATTGGATATGTCACGAAACGTCATGCTGTTACGTATTTTGCTTCTTGTGAAAAAGTGAAAATACTTGCATATCTCAAAAGACATGGAATTTCGAGCACCTATTAGACAGTGTTAACAGAATGAAATCGAAAGAAAAATGAATGGAACTCAGTGGGCATGTTCGACGCATGGAGCTCTGTAAGAATTTTTAGTAACACTTTATTTTAAGGTGTCTATAATACAGAGTAATTACCTAATTAAGTCTTAGTAGTAGCCATGGTACTTACATGAAACAAAATGTACTTGCCATGTAACTAAGTTATGGATCAGCCTGTACCTACAGATTGTAATTATGTAGATGTAATAAGCAGCTATTATTCCACATATGTAACAGAACGAGTCTGTTACACATCTGCTTGTACACTTAAGTACAATCTTGATACACTTTATTTTAAGTAGCTTATGCCTGTGTAGTATTCTGTAATTTAAATGTAATTAGAAAGGTATTACATGTATTTAAGCTGTGTACTGGTGGGTTAAATCAAACTAAGGTGCGGCTGGGTAAGGTGTACAGTATAGATAAGTAGCTAGCTATGTAACAGACTGGAAGAAATCGGTCACTAGGTGGCGCTATCCTCTACATCACATGGTGTTTCACACATCCACACAATACTCAAATCATTTGATAAAGCTCCTCATTCTGAGCAACTTTGCCTCAAGAACCGCAGCTGTCAAATTGTTCATTAAATATTCAACTCAACGATGTAAAAAAAAACTACTTTTGCGAGCTGTTCCTAGGTTTTTCACTCAGCCTCTATAAAACAACTGCAGTACAATTCTCTGGACTCTCTAGTTCAATAATTATCAAAAGATTGTTGAACTTCGCACTTCGGTTGGCTATAACATTTTTAAAAGGGGTGCTGCCAAATATACCCAAAAGACTATAAATTCTAAGCGAAAACTCAAAACTTCACAAAATGCCAAAAATGCTTTATTTGATCATTGATTTAGACTTTTGTTTACAGACTTAGTAAATAATATGTAATGTCTTTTTACATATGTGCATTAATGCCTTTTTTAAGCTAGTAAGCCAGGCAAGTAGCCAAGGCAACATTTCTCATTTTCATTTAAAGTTCAAGTACTAAAATATGAAGAGCTCTTTTCCAAAATGCTATAAATCCATTTTGATTAATTTGAGTAAAAATGTGTTTTCTTGACCAAGAAAGTGGCAAGAAGAAAACCAATATTTTCTGTTTCACATAGCATCTTTAGGTTATAATTACATTAAAAATTCAAATCCAGATTTATTTGTTATTGTAACTTTTTTTTTTTCCCCAAATGCAATAAATCCAGCAGGGCACTATGTTTACTTTTCGTTAAAAATGTAAAAAAAAAATTAAATAAAATTAGGGGCACAGTAAAAATTTTAGAAGCACTTTTTAATCAATAATCAAACAATCTAATCAAAAATTAGCCTTCCCATTATGAGGTGACATTTGACTCCTTAAAGTGAATTAAATATGAATTTGTTTTTTACCTTTGTAATGCATTTTTTCTAACTTTATTAAAAGTATGTCACATTTTATGTCACATTTAAAAAAAAGATATATATTTTATAAGCATTTACTTTTCTTTTATAAGCATTTACTTTCTAATTAAAACAATAGAATAAGAATAAGTTACCAATCAAATTAAATCAGCATAAACACAATTAATTTGTGGTGGCACAGAAGAACCCCAAAGTGGCTTGCAGGTGTTTTCATATTTTTAATGAGGGTCATAGGTGGCATGCGTGCAATCAAATTCATAAATTCATGTTGAGATTAATGTTTTAAATATAAAATTTTGAATATAGAAATATTAAATGATTTATATCACTGACAATATACTTAATAAAAATAAAAATGAAACTATAAGCCAGTAGGTGGCATCAAGTCACTTATTTAATTACTGAATCATCGAACAGCTGATTCATTGAGGAATAAAGCTTCATAACTCTTTATGAATAGGGAAATTGACTCACTAGATTAGTGTAAAAACGCACATTCATTCATAAATGAAACACCGCTGTGTTTGAATGGAGATGCGCAGCGGCTCAGTTGTGACTTTGTTTCAAACTATTTTTCACAAAGAAATGGAGCAAAATCGGAAAATAGTGTTAGAGTCAGACAATGTAAGTAACTTAATATTACCTTCTTGTTTATTTAACCGTATTAAATCAATATCTATTTACAAACTCCCTTAAAAATCATTAAAAGCTATCACTCTAAGTTCATCGCAATCTCACAAAGTCATGGCTTATTTTCTTCCCCACCGCAGAAACCACCATAGGTTCATCAATGCAGTCAAAATTGTTCATTTTTTGTTTGTTTGATCTCAAAGTACAAAGTAGATGAGGAAAACTAGGATGCTGGGTGTATTCAAAGCGCTGCTGTTTACAATGCACGGAATGGCACGCTGTGATTGGTTGAGCTGATGTATCGCATTTTGCAGAGAAAGGAGACTGGCGATTGTCGCGGTTTGGAAAAAAAGGACAAAACATGACAGAATAACACTGAGGATTAATAATTAAAAAATTAAATAAATAAAAAATTAATAATGGACTTTTCAATATCGACCACATACAATACTGATGTTTGTAATAACTATTTTTTTTTTTTTAAATGGCATTTATCGCGAAAAGAGCTGTTCATATATAAAACAAACTAAAACTTAATAAAAAAATAATTAAGACTTTAAAAATATCAGAAAAGACAAAATCCACAATTTAAATGAAAACAGAAAAGGGAAAAAAAAAAAAAATATATATATATATATATATATATATTATTTTATTATTATCATCATTTAATGTATATTACTACATATAAAAAAATAATATATCTGTTGACCAGTGTCAAACTGTGTGATCGACAGTTTGTGGCTGTTGTGGTGAGTGCAATGCACTGTATATGCATAATATAAATCACTAGTCTCTGCTACGTGCTGCATAACCCTGTCAAGATGACACCAATCAATCATCAGTCGATTGACAAACGAGCGGTGTAGTGACAGGCTGAAACATTAGCGGAGCTCTCGGTACGTCAGTTTGCGGTCTTATGGATGGATTAGAGGTATCATGTATATTGCGCTCTGTATTGATAGCAGCTAACAATGGTTGTTGTGTCAAATATCCCGTGAAGGGCACGTGAAATATTACATCTGCCATTTGCTCAGCCTGAGAGATGGACGATATTCGACACGTTGTCCCGAGCTGGAGAAATGATTGGTTTAGAGTTGCAGTCGGTCACTGAATCAGTCACAGGCTGCAGGTGTTCGCTGTATATCGAAAATAGGCAAAAGAACAATACGTCGTGTTCCAGCACTGGGAATCAAGAGGGTCGGTAACAAAGGTCAGAGCAAATCATAAAACACAATCGTTTCGTGCACGAAGGGGCCAACGTCGGCAACAGAAAAAAGGAGACTTTTCATAACCAAAGGCCAAACCGCTTCGGGGATCGGCGGTGTCATATCTGCCGTGGGCCACAGACGCACAGGAATGTGTGTGTGAAGTTCACATATTGCTTTTCATCCAGCTTAAACGGAGTGACACCCCCCCCTCCCCAACTGTCAATCATTGCAACGGCAGCGAACAAAACCCTCCACCGGCCCCTGCTTGTCACCCTGTCACTCAAATCCCACCGCAAAAATAAATAGGGGGCAGGAAGCAGCGCTGTACGGTAGATGGCTAGAGGGGGTGGGGGAGTGAGAACAACTGCCTTTTTAAAATCATTTTCTCCTCCATTTCTCAATGAGGGATTTCTTTATAATCTCCCCGAGGTGAGAATCATATTTTAATTAGGTCTACCTCTGGTTAACAGTTCCCCTCCCTGCCTGATCAGTGTACGTGCCCACCCGGCGGTGCTAGCAGGGCTGTCAGACTCACTCTCTTTCAGATCAAATTGGATCAAATCAAAGATGCCAACAATCCTCAGTCTTCTCACTCTCGTGACACCCCCCCAAAAAACAAAAAGCCGGCTTGTGCCACGCTAGTCTTTAAAGGGGACATTCACCAAAACGTTAACATTTTGCGATGTTGTAAAACATCAAAATTAAAGCATTGTTCTGTGATCGGGGGTGCAAACTTGTCACTTTTTGATAAAAATCAGCATTTGGAATCCAAAATAGGTCATTTGTGTGGATTTCATGAGTGCTTAAACATGGCACTTTGTTTATTTGCATGCAAGCAAGTTGCTGCAAAGCGAGCAGTTTGTGTTGTCAGTGTCTCAGAGCGGCTTGGTTAGCAGTAAATGCTTCTCTACAGGACTCCATCTTTGCAAGCACTGTGAGTTTGGGTCGCTTACAGTCTGCATTTTAAAACGGCAGCAACAAGCGGCAACCAACTTCCCTAGTTTGCAATGCAAACTGTTTGTAAAACAAAGCTTTATGGTCTCCCTGTGTTTTTTTTGTTTGTTTGTTTTTTTGAAAGCAAAGAAATTAAGACAATTAAGAAAATTATTTTAGTTTTAATTTGTATCAATTTATATTATAATAATAATAAATACTCATATTTGTTATTTTACATTTTAAAAAGTATTATTAATGTTAACATTTCTTTACTGTCTTATTTAAATATTTTAATATAATTGAATAAAATTGTGTAATATTAATAAATAAATATCTATTATTATTATTATTATACAATAAGTAGTATTATAATGGTACTACATTTGTATTAATAATAATAATACCCATTTTTTGTTATTTTATATATTTCTTATATATTTAATTTTTTTCTAATAATATATTTTTATTATACATTTCTTTGTTTTTTTTATTTTTATAATATAATTGAATAAAATATTTTAATAAATAAATCTTAAATATTTTAATAATAATAATAATAATAATCAATAAATAATAATAATACAAATAGTAATTATTATGTTTTTACATTAAGTAATATTGTCATGATAATATATTTTATTGCTTTGTTTATAATTTTTTTCAATAATAAAAATAAAAATATTTTAACAAGAAATAACAATAACAATAATAATTTATTATATTAATAATAATAATAATAATACTTTTTTTATATTTTTCTTATGTGTTTCAAATTATGTATTTCTTATTTCTAATTTTTTTTATAATATAATTGGATACATTTTTTTTTTTTAGAAAATTATTATTATTATTATTATTATTATTATTATTATTTTCTTCCAGTAAGTCATATTGTCATGGTAATATATTTTTATTGGCTTGCTTATAATTTATCAATTTATTTTATTAATAATAATAATAATAATAACTACCCATTTTTATTATTTTACAGTAAATATTATTATTAATGTGTTAATCTATTTCTTTATTGGCTTATTTGAATTTTATAATGTAATTCTAATTTAATTGAATCAAATATTTTAGTAGTACTAAGAAATACATAACAATTATTAATAGTATTAAATACTATTTTTGATATTTTTCATTATAACGGTATTACTGTTATTATGTAAATATATTGCTTTATTGTCTTTTTCAAAAAAAAAATAAAAAATACAATAATACAATATACAGTACAGTATAATGCAATATTTGTAATGAAATATTACAAATAATAAAAATATTGTTGTTGTTTTTATTGTATGTTTATATGTGTTCTATAAAATACCACAGTGTGAATATTGCCTGTCAGGAAAAAAATCTGACTTTAATTTCTGTTGATCATACAAGCCTATTGTATGGCTTCCGAAGACTTATAGCGCAAAATTTTTGGATATTTTTGTGACAGTCCTATAAAAAATCTATGTGGAGATATTCAAATTTTTCTTGAATTCCATGACAAAAATAAGAGAGTGAAACATTTAAAAGTCCCCTCTTCATGGCTTCCTAAAGATATTGGCCAAAAACCATCATGCAAAATCATGCATAACACATCAGAATAAGGTGAGACCCACAAGGCAATGTACAAACAGAAGGTTATGTGTTCATTTGCCATAGGATTTTCTCTGCTGAACACAGAGCCAGTCACACGCAGTGCTGACATTTCACTTCCTAAACGGTTCCCCTAGAATCTGATGCATGTCTGTGGGGCTGGCAGACACACCCCACACGCGGCGCAGGTTCCCAGTGTGAAATCAACAGGACGTTGTGTTTCACAGAGCATGTTAAAACACTGACGTGAGGTATATTTCACAGCTAAACGGTAACGCGAGCTCACTAAGACATCCAGAGGGATATCAACGTGGCAATTAAGAACAGCAGCACTAATACAGTCAAAATCTGAAGAAGATATATGTGGAAAAAAGTGATATTATGGAACTGTTGCCCTGGTAATGGAGCCTAAATTGAACAGAGATGAATTTGGGACGGCGACATTTAAAATGACAGCTGCTGTGAGAATGTTTCTGGTTATGAGAGTGACAATATAAATGAATTACAGGAAGAATGTCTAGTGCGTCTCCAAGCGAATTCAGTAATGGCCAAACGAAATTGACGTTAGACTATCCTGCTTAGTCCTCGCGTTTTCGTTTTTTGGATTCGTTTTCCGTCTTATTGTTTTATGACCCAGGCAGCTGCTGCGAGAGCAGTTTGGCTGGAGCAAAGAAGCTGTTTACGATCAGCACACTGTTGTCTGGGCGGACGTCAAAGTGCAGATTTATTCCGAGACCAAAAGCTCCATTAGTCTGAGTTTTTAATTAGCACACTTGTGTGAGAGGGTCATTAAGAATGATTTGCTGTTGTGATTGAGGGCTTGCTGATGGGCAAGACACAGACCCTGCTGAGTCTGCTTCTGACCCCCAAACTCATAGATCTAGCTTCGGCCAAAACAAAGAAGTGTTGATGGCAAAAAAAAAACAAAAAAATATTTGGGCAACTTTTGGCCTACCGGTTTCTGGGTGTTCCATTTCCCCGATGCTGCCATCAGGGGTGGTCCGCTCGTAGTGGTCTTCGGGCAGGGCGAGGGGGCCGATACGTGGTCCCGAAGAGCTCTTGCTGCTGGGAGTCTCGGATTCCTCCAGCCCACTGTCGTAGTAACTCTGCTGAGACGAGTCCTGCTGATCTTGCACAGGATTGGCCGTGGAGAACGTCACTCTGCGATGCGGCAGCTGAAATGGAGAGGAAAGACGGGCCTTCAGTCAAACAACAATCTAATTATAACTTTAGGCCCCAAAACTAGGCTAATTGACCACTAAATTTGTAATATCACACTTCAGCAGACGGGCATTTTCAATATGTAATTTCCAGAGGGGCGGCTAATGAGGAAACGTTTTGTTCAAATTGAGGGGAAATGGTAAAGAGGGAATCACTTATTAGAGTATCTTTCGGCAGAGGGGGGAAAGCAATATAATTCTCCTTTGATATCACTGCTTAGGTGACTACGATGTTTTTCACGAGGCCAATGAGGGCAAACACTCAAGCTGAAATACAGAGGCGCAGAGCTCATAAAATACTGGAAATCACAGAATCCTGCAAAAAAGCCTCCATTCCCAATTCTGTGTGAGCTCACAGCTCGCAGACTGCAGGGAGGGATCGATAGTGCCAGGCTGCACACACACGTACAAACACACACATAGACTGGCAAACAGAACCATTTTAGAGTAGGAATTAGGGCCATTAAGAGAGCAATTTCAGTTCATATAAAAAGCCCATTAACACGGCCATTTAAAACATATAGAGAGGCCATTAACGCAACGTACTTCGCCATCCCAAAGTCGTAAGGCTTACTTTTCCCCCTTCTAATTCTGCATGTTTATTTATAAGCTCATTCATCAATTATTTTCTCCTGAAATTGAATGTCCAAACTGTTCATAAATGCAGTGCACATACTAATACTGTTAATCTGCATATTTGCGTAGCTAGTCATGCAACATATTGCTCATTTACATATATGCTAGTGTTGTGTGTTATAATTGCACAATTTTTAAAATCCAACATCAGGTAGAAATGACAGCATATTCTTCAAAAGGTGTCACAGATGTGCACTCCAAGTATAGACAGCTTTGAGAGCGATTTTGACATGTTGCACTGTGCTGCGTACATCTGGTGTAAAAACAATATACATGCAGTGTGCACTCAGAATAACAACGAAACGTTGCGCTTTTGTTAAATAAGTAAAGCAAACAGGATGCCCTTTCTGTTTTCTTGGTCTCTGTGAACTTGAGCGTGAAACTTCTAAACTCTGAGTATACTTGCCTTACAGACATGAAAAAATATGTCTATAGAGAGTGAAATGTCTACTTTAAATAAACTAATTCAAATAGAAAACAAATATTGTCAAATTATGTAATCCGTATGAAACATGCATAGAGGTGCATCACTACTGCGGAAAAGATGAGTCAGTGTCACCGAAAACAAAGAAAGCACTAGCTTATAAAAAATTATTAATGCAGTTTCCTTGCTGTTTTTCCCTGACACTTTCATAATTATTATATCAAGGTGTGCTGTGGCAAGCTTTTTTGTGTGCTTGAGAGCTTATTAGGCTATGTAGACAACTAAAGGCTCAATATTATGATTTATATGGTTTATTAATAAACGTGCGACTAATAGTCCCAAAAAAAAACATGTCAGAAACGTTATAAGCGTTATCAAAAACAGTAGCATTTAACACTAGTAGGGGAGAGCAAGTTTTTTACTTGCAGTGTGTTTAAAGTAAGCACTTGACTAGTAATGGGTCCAACTTAAATATGTACATACATTTCAGGATGTGGTGCATCCTTGGGAATAATAATTTTGGATCTAAAATAAACAGATTTCAAATATGACTCCAAAGAAAATGTGGTTTCAGTGAGGGGCATGTTGAGCCTAGGGACAGGGTAAGTTAAATCACATGGAGTTAAACTGTTCCACTATTTATATTGAAGTAAAAGTGAACATTTTCACCTTATGCTATATCAAAAGAGAAATTCAATAAAAAATGACTTTATAAAATCGATGTGAGAGCATTGTGATGGACTGACCATTCATCCAGGGAGTTTTCCTGCCTGTGGCCCAAGACACTGGGTTGACTTTGAAGTTATTTTTAAATTATTAAAAGACTTTAATAGAGTTCAAATTGATGAATTGCAATTGCAAAAAAGACTGCATTTGACCTTACACTAGTGCTAATAGTACTCAACATCCTACTTATAAATCCTACTTCCTACTTATAAATGTTGCAGGGAAATACAATTTCATAAAAACTTCAATGGCCAATTATCATAAACAAGGGCTAAAATTTTCAGATCAAAATCAAGTCCAAAACACAGAACAAAATCAAAAAACATTGGTATAAAATAAATGAAATATCATGTAGAATTGCAGTAATATAATACTTTATAATCATATAAAGTTCCACAAATTCTTTGGTTTTTCCGCATTTTTGTGTATTTGAACCCTTTCCAAAAAAAAACAAAAAAACTGTATGATTTTGAGATCCATCTTTTCTGAGGGAATCATATGCAACTGAGGGACTCATATGCAACTATTACAGAAAGTTTAAATGCTCGCTGATGCACCAGAAGGAAACGCAATGCATTAAGAGTCTGGTGAAAACTTTTTGAATTTGAATATCAGGGTAAATTTAACTTATTTTGTCTTCTGGGAAACATGTATCTTCTGTAGCTTCTGAAAGGTTGTACTAAATGAAAAAAACAAAACCCTGATATTTAGGCAAAATAAGAAAAATGTACAAACTTCATTCTGTTCAAAAGTTTACAGCCCTGACACTTAAGGCATTGTTTTTCTTTCTGAAGCATCAGTGAGTGTTTGAACCTTTTGTAACAGTTGCACATGAGTCCCTCAGTTGTCCTCAGTGTGAAAAGATGGATCTCAAAGTCATGCAGTCACTGTTGGAAAGAGTTTAAATACACAAAGATGCTGAAAAACCAAAGAATTTGTGGGACCTTTTTTTTCTGAAGAACAGCGGGCAGTTTAATGGTGCAGGACAAACTGAATGGACTCATGAACAACTATCACAATAATAACAATAATAATAATAATAATAATAATAATAATAATAAAAACTGCTGTGGATCATTCAGGTAACACCATAGTATTAAAAATGTATGTAAACTTTTTTTTGGTAATAAAAAAAATCTCTTGTGGTCTATATGTAAACGTATTTTATGTGAAATATCTTATTCAGGTCAGTACTAAATAAAAAATAAAATGCATTTTGCATGATTCCTCTTATTTTGGTGAAATAATTAACATTTTACAGATTCTGCAAGGTGTATGTAAACTTTTGACCTGAACTGTATTTTGTTTAAGGTTGTCTAGAAATAAGAGGTGGTGAACTTCCCCACAGCTTCAAATCACCCCGCTCTCCCCTACACAGATCTGTAAAACAAGTAGGTTACAGAATGAAATGAAATATGCAAACACTAGCCATGAAGAAGTCTACACTATTTCATTACCTATAGCAAGAAGTCATGCTAAAACATTCATAAGGGCACTAGATAAAGTCGTATGTATAACAGTCATATGTATTGTTGCATGAATTATTATAAACAAATGATTAAATTTTCCACCCCTAACCTACAGTAAAGTATTAACAAATGTTGATGCAGCAAATATGGTATAATTTAACAATGTTCATTCCTCCAAAACAGAGAAAGCATCTTTCACAAACATCTACATACCTGTCTCTTTTTCAAACCCTGGTTATGGCTATGAATCTTGGAACTTGTAGTACTACAGAATTAAAAACCCCATAAAGTTTTATATATTAAATAACCATGTATTAATGTTGTAATATATACTTATATACTGGATATATACATTTAGGGGTTCGATTTCCAGCAACATTAACTATATTGTGATATATACTGTTACCATGATATTAAATTACTTGTACCGTGATATAAGATCTTGGTCGTTCAGCCCACCCCAAATCTATTTACTTACACACATCTCCTCATTGCTCATGTGCCATACACACACTCTTCCATTAAACATTTGTACTTTGTGCTCACTCTTTACTCTGTCACGTTCATGAGTTGTAGGCCTGGTCTTCGTGTGCTCCCTAGTGCCCTGGTATTTACGGTTAGTGAGGCACTGAAGTGCGTAGACGAACATTCTCACTGCACAGTAATTACATCGACTTCCTTAGCAAACTCAGACATGGACTCACAGCATGAGTCCCTCCGTTGTCAGAGCTTTCATACAATGTGTGTGAAAGAGAGAAAGAGATACAGGGGCGAACCATGGGGTGTTTTGTCTTGGGGCAGTAACTTTTTAATATATTTCCTTATTTAATTTTCTTATTAATTTGTAGTCTTTGATGTGCGAGGGACCGCATGCACACCATTCTTGGGGTGGCGCACATTTTAGTCATTGTTTTATCTTTTGTAAAATGTGCTTATCGTGCTTTGTAGAAAATGCAAATAGCACCGCTTGATCACTGTAAAGGGATGTAGTGATTACAAGGCCACGTGTAGTATGCAAATTGTAGCGTTTGATCTACAGTAAGGGACTTTGAAAAGAGAAATCCTCAAGTGCGGTTTTATTAGGGAAAGCGTATTATTACGGTTATGATATTTTAATTGCTAATATCGTCGCCATCCCAGGTACCATCCTGGAATAATGGCATTCTCAGCGACTAGAATTGTACTTCAGACACGTTGCTATTTAAACCTAAGAGAGGCATTTAGTTATTTAAATATGGATTCTTGCTTAAACTGCTCCTGCAGGCATTGCTCGAGAGTCAGCACTTTTATTCCCCCTTAGTGCTGGAAGCTGCAGCTCTGCAGTTCTGCAGATGGGGTAGAGTCTCAGCACACGGTCCAGTCTCTCTCTCTCCCTCCAGGGGGAGCGCTGCAGAGCTAGGACGGAGAAGGGGGGTGTAGCAGTGAGGCAGGACCAAGATAAAGGAACAGGGTCTTGGCTCTGGATGTAAGAGGGCCAGTCTCCATTCTAGCTGGCTTGAGTTCTCCACTGATGCCTGGAATAAAGCAATCCCTGATTAGAATCGACCTGCGTGGATTTTGATGACTGAATTGGGTAACTGGAGTTGGGGACTTTGGAAGAAAAGTCAGAGAGAGAATCTTAAGATTGTAGAGGACAGCGTCTTGGATTGGAGAGTGTCTTGTACTGGGCAGAGAATCTTGGACAGGTCAGAGAGTCTTGGACTGGAGAGCGTCTTGGATTGGAGAGAGAGAGAATTGGAGCAGGCAGAGAGTCTTGCTTTGGAGAGACAGCCTAGAACTAGGCAGGGAGTCCTGGATTGGAAAGGCAAAGAGATTTGGACGAGGCAGAAAGTCTTACTTGGAGAGAACTAGGCAGGGAGCATTGGATTGGAGAGGGTCTTGGACTGGAGACTGAGACTTAGATTGTGGAGAGACTTGGACTGGAGAGGGTGAGTGCTAATCTGCTGTCTCCAGGACAGAAATGGAGAACTGTATTAGGGTTACTGGGACTGGCTGTTAAATTTGACTCAAAGCCAAAGAAAGGCTCAGTTATGCACGACAAAGATGACTAGACAAAGAGTCAGACAACACAGCCCTGAAGGAATTTCAGTAAACCCGAATGGAATAATACAAACATGCAATGCTGAATATGCAAGAGCATTTCACTTGACAGAAATAAAACCCCACAGACATGAACAGAGGCAGAGGGAGAAAATGGCGTTTGCTGGGCTGGGGTGTTGTGCCTCTGAGGATAATGGAGTGCTGCCTGATATCTGTCTATTCATCACGCACGAGGTGTGGTTTGAGGTGAAATACTCCACAAATGGATAGCCGATACACGGGGTGGTTTAAGCTGCAGGCAGGCCGGTGAGGCTGAGCTTTTCCTACCAGTGATTCATTCAGCCCATTACTCCTGCATGCTGTCATACCAAATGGCGTGAACTATGAGATTTGTCATTAGAAGTGGCAGCTCGATCCCCTGTACTCTACGTACGGCCAATGCAGGCTTTTACTGTGTCAGCGCCGCTGCAGCCTCAAACCCTGTACCAGTTTTAAACATTCTGCTCTAGGAGTGCTGCTTTCGATGCAGGGAGGGAGATCTATTGAGGGAGAAGCTCTCATGTCTCTCAGACACAGAGGGGTTTGTATCTACCGAGCTTTGCCGGCGCAATTAGCCACTGGTGAATGCTAAACAGGTCTGACAATGGCTTTCTCCTGCCCTCTTTCATTTCAATCACCAGCTCTTCTTCTTCTTCTTGTTTCAAGTCTTCACTCTTTCCCTTATTTTCGTGACCACCCCCTCCATTCTGTTTCATTCTCCGACACATTCCCGGAGTGCCCTCTCCCCAACTCCCCATTTCTCCCTCCCCGTGTCTCTTTGATAAGTCTGGACTCTTTGAAGACCCTAGTGTCACACTTCTTGCCTCCAAGCTATTGCACCTACAAAAAAAGAGGAAACACAACTCTGGAAGATGGAAGAGGAAAAAGCTGAGGAGGTGAGAGTCGGATGGAAAATAAGAACAGATCCGTATGCGCCTACACCCCCCCCCCCCTTTTTTTTATTTTTTCTCGGCTCTCTGTGATTTTATGCTGGCTGCATCTCTTCCGAGGTGCACTCCTTCATTGTCATGTTTGTTTGCGCAGCTCATTTTTCCTCTGCTCTACATGCCTTCTGAAGCAGCGGCTCATTGATCCTCGCACACGCCCGCAGCCCTGCAGCCTGAACGCTCGCTCAGATCCCCTTTAACTAACGCATGGCGGCAAGAGTTCACCCACCGACTTTAACCAAGCGAGAGCGCAGAGGTTCACACTACATCTCCTACTCAGTGTGGGTGCACAAGGGCAGGAAAGATCTCTAAATTAACCATGGGACAGCAGCTGAGAAAACAACCTTCAATATCTAACACATAATATATCACTGCAGACAGCACAACAGACCTTTTCAGACATGTCAATGAAATACCGGCACAAAAAGTTGGCTTCAATGCTTTGAGAAAATTAAAAAATGCTGAGAGTCAAATAAAAACAGCCATACTTTACTTTATTGGTCTAGGGCCAAAGTTTTAAAACAGGGACCACTATGGAGTGAATTCACTTACAGTAAGCACATTTGGGGTCTTAACCACTCACAAACCAGGTTAAAGGGAGTTTATAATTCAATTAAATCTCCAGAATTCAAAAGAAGATATTCTAAAGAACGTTCTGGTAAATGTGCTGAAATAGCACCTGAATTAGCTTATTGTCATTTCTATGTAAATTAGGCCTTATTCACAAAACTCAGTGGTATTTGTCTGCCGCAATGAACACTGCTCTATTAACGCTTACAAAAAAGCAGGTCGGAATCACAATTTTATGACAAAGAGATGCTTGTGCAGATTTTCTACTGATCATGGCAGCAGTTTTTAATCAAATGATGATCAAATTATGGAGAAGAGCACGATAATTGGGCATATATTCTAATGCATTACGTAGACGAACACACTTTCAGATTTTAAACAGAATCACACTGTTATATAATTTACATATTTCTTTAGTGAATTGGCCACTAAGAAAAGACAGCGTGGGCAATTAAGCAGCACTAAAAGCAGGCATAATGCTTTCTCAGTGAGTTCTCCTAGTGTTAATATCGTCAACGAAATTAGAGACAGAAATGTTTGTTAAAGTTTTTTTTTTTTTTTTTAACTACGTTGACACTAATGATGACATGGTAATTAAGCTATTTTACTGTCAATGAAAATATAACAAGAAAAAAAACTGCAATACATTATTAATATATAACTTTTATAGCAAAACAGGTTCTAAAAGGAATTTTTTTAAGGATATTTATGTCAAAAGGAAATAACTGACAGCTAAAAACTTTTAAAGCGGTAAACTCCCAACAGAATTAGATTTTTCTTGTAGGATAAGTTCACTTTCAGAACAAAAATTTCCCCCTTGTCATCCAAGATATTCATGTCTTTCTTTCTTCAGTCATAAAGACATTATGTTTTTTGAGAAAAACATTTCAGGATTTCTCTCCATATAATGAAATCTATAGTGCCCCCTTCCAAAATGCAGTTAAATCCACTTTCAAAGGGCTCTAAATGATCCTAGCAGATGAAAAAGGGTCTTATCTAGTGAAATGATCAGGTATTTTCGAATAATTGACAATTTATATACGTTTTATGTTATATACGTACAAATGCTCGTCTCTGGGATGCACATGCGTAGTCTGTGTGATCCAGGTACAATTACGGTAAAAAAACTCCCATCTTGTTTTCGTCTTCAACTTCAAAATCATCGTACAATGCTGTTTTACCTTTTTTTTTTTTTTTTTGTAAAGGGCATTTGATCTTCTTTGTATGTTCACTATGTAAACACTGGGTTGGTATTTCTGCAGTGATGTAGGTCAATTTTGAAGTTGGGGAAGAAAACGAGATGGGAGTTTTTTGACATACCCTAACTCTATTAACCCGGATCACACAGACTACGCATGCGCATCACAGAGACGAGAAAAGACGAGCAGAAAAGAGGTTAAAAAGTATAGAAATTGTCAATTTGTTTCGAAAATCCGATCACTTCGCTAGATAAGACCCTTATTACTCGGCTGGGATCGTTTAGAGCCTTTTGAAGCTGCTTTTAAACTGCATTATGGAAGTTCAAACTTAGGGGCACCATACATATCCATTATATGGAGAGAAATCCTGAAATGTTTTCCTCCAAAAACATAATTTCTTTACCACTGAAGAAAGAAAGACGTGAACCTCTTGGATGACAAGGGGGTACATTATTTGTAAATTTTTGTTCTGACAGTGAACTAATCCTTTAACTATTTAAATGAACATTAACTAGAGATCTTGTATACATTTTATGATGTAGTAATGTTAATGTCTTAAAGGTGAAGTTCACTTCCAGAACAAAAGTTTACAGATATTTTACTCACCCCCTTGTCATCCAAGATGTTCATGTCTTTCTTTCTTCAGTCGTAAAGAAATTATGTTTTTTGAGAAAAACCTTTCAGGATTTCTCTTCATGTAGTGGACTTCTATGGTGCCCCCGAGTTTGAACTTCCAAAATGCAGTTTAAATGCAGCTTGAAAGGGCTCTAAACGATCCTAGCTGAAGAATTTACACTTTATATACTTTTTAATTTCAAATGCTTGTCTTGTCTACCTCTGCTGCCTAACTGTTCAAGACAGTTATATTGTGTATGTCAAAAAAAACTCCCATCTCATTTTCTTCTTCAACTTCAAAATTGTCCTACATCGCTGCAGAAGTACAGAGAAAATGAGATAGGAGTTTTTCGACATACTCTAACTGTCATGAACTGGAAAACACAGAGTTCACACAAAGCTAAACAAGATGAGCATTTGGGGTTAAAAAGTATATTATATATAGTATTTTTTTTTCTTTTAGAAAATAACCAATCACTTCACTAGATAAGACCCTTCTTCCTCAACTGGGATCGTTTAGAGCTGCATTTAAATTTTGGAAGTTCAAACTTGGGGGAACCATAGAAGTCCACTATATGATGAGAAATCCTGAAATATTTTCCTTAACATTTCCTTAAATTTCTTTACGACTGAAGAAAGAAAGACATGAACATCATGGATGACAGGGGGGTTAGTAAAAACATATTTTTGTTCTGGAAGTGAACTTCTCCTTTAATTATTATTATTATTATTATTATTATTTTTTTTTTTTTTAAAGGGATAGTTCACACAAAGATGAAAAATTCTGTCACTAAGTACTATTTGTGTCTTTGGAACACAAATTAAGATATTTTTTATGAAATCCGAGAGATTTCTGACTGCATAGACATCAAAACAACTCGTACATTAAAGGCCCAAAAAGGTACTAAGAACTCGGTTAAAATAATCCATGTGACATCAGTGGTTCAAACTTAATTTTATGAAGCTACGAGAATACTTTTTGTACTCAAAGAAAACAAAAATAACTTTATTCAGCACCACCACGCGTTGATTGAGAGTACCATGATGTATATGTGTGGTGCTGCTGACAAAATTAAAAATTAAGGTTGAACCACTGATGTCACATGGACTATGTTAATGATGTCCTTACTACTTTTCCAGGCCTTGAACATGGCAATTGGTAGAGTCAGTGTGCTCTCGGATCTCATCAAAAATATCTACATTTGTGTTCTGAAGATGAACAAAGGTCTTACAGGTTTAAAACACATAGGGTGAGTTAAACTATGTAAACTACCTAGGTAAACTAACCCTTTAATAATTTTGTTCTTCATTTAAGTTTAATTTAATCTTCCTTTTTATATGGGAGGTTCCTGTGTTGACTAAGAGTCTTTGTCTGGTCTAGACTATATGAAGATAATTCGATAAAGGATTATGTTGAGCGCAAGACAAATAACAGCATTTCTGCTGTCTGCCACATCAGACCAGACAGCCGTCTAAACTAAAAGATTCTCTTTCTGACTAGGAAAACACAGTGGCCGAATCCGCAATCCAGCTTTGGCATTCTCTTGCTAGATCGCAATGTATGTCATTGTTGACCTTGCCGTGAACCCATAACCTTTTAAACTCTTTGGCCTCCTGTCCATCATCTGGAGAAGATGCGAAACAAACACTCTAATCTGCACTCCTTATAACACCTCTCCATCTCACCTTTACTTTGTTCACACCATCTAAATGTTAACCTTTCTCTCCTCCCCGTTTCTTCACACCCTCTATATTTTACCTTTCTCTCCTCCCTTTTCTCACCTGGCATCTGTCACTCCCTCTCTGCCTCGCTCACAATCTCTCCATCTCTCCCCCACCCCACCTTTCTGGAACTGTAGGCCGCCATTGGGATTTGGAGGAAATTGAATTGAATTATGAAGGAATTTCTCTGCAGTTCGATTGGCATCATTTCCCCCCTCACAATAGAACATCATTCTCATATCTCTTCGTGTGAGAGAATGAAAATAGGCCCGGGCGCCATTCTCTCTCTCATCCTTTTAAATTGAATTTTTCATATCAGAGGGCACCCGAGACATCTGCCGATTCTTTTAAGGCTGGGGAGAAAAACCCATTTCATAACGTACGAGAGGTATATACCTGCGATTTTCCAACGTGAAAAATCTGACTTCCTGCGAGAGAAAAGAGCATCAGTCACAGCACAACATAAAATAATAACACAAGTCTCTTTTACAACATTAGAAGGTGGAGCCGTGTCGGTGGTGTGCAAGTGTCAAGTTTTCTGAATATTACCATTTAATCTGGGTGGATCAAGCAGCCGTTTTTCCTCAATAAGTCCTTTATCCAGAGGGATGCACTTTGGTCGGCCTCACAGCAAGTGTTTGCATTCAGAGGTGGGCAAACACTTGGGCTCGCTGTCCTAAATTGCATTTCATTTATGCTGTGTTCTGAAAGTCCTTGTTTTGAAAATATTGAGTGACAGTGGGAGAGGCAGCCGGAATATTAAGCCGCGACGTGGAGGTGGAAAGGAAAGGAGAGAGGCGCAAAAAAAGAGAGAGAAAAGCACTTGAGAAATTAATCCTCAGTATCCACTCCCAAGTGGACACCTTTTTCCTTCTTAAACCTCCATTTCAGAGTTAATATCTCAGTCCCTAAAGCTCCTGGCTGGAAGGCATGCATGGAGCTCAGCCTCAAATTGCTTTAAGGACCTGATATATAATGGGATTGTGGGGAGAGATGACAAAGCTCTCAAGCGTGCACCAGACTTTAGGAGCTCCCCCCGGAATTGTTTTTTTGCATCACTATTAATAGGCTATGATGGAATAGCTTGGAAGATAGTTCACAGTTAAAAATTATACTACTAAAGGCAGTTACTGTATTACAGTGGTTTTGTAGAAGTACTGTAAAGGTGGTGTGGGAGACTGCCCTAGTTCTCAAATCCTGTACGTTTCACACATTTTAATCTGCCGCATTGACAATACACATGAGAACCAATAAAAAGCGAGCACAGATTCGCTTATGGTGTTGCTATGCTTATGTAAACAAAGACGTTTAACATGTGTCATTAACTCTTTGAAGCCAACTGGATGCTCAAATTATCGACTAAATAATCAACACAATCAAAACCTGTTGTACACAGTCTGCTACATGCCTTCATCATTTTCATTTATATGAAGGCATACATGATGAAGCCTTAAGCAATATTCTGAAAACATCACCCCTTAGGTAGTTTTGCAGTGAAATCAGTAAAAATGTATATTTTTATAAAGTAAAAATAGCTTTTTTTTTTGCTTGAAATAAGATTATTTTACTTACTCCATTGGTAGATTATTTTGTTTGTTTTAAGCAAAAACTCACTTAATTTTGATTTATTTTTTCTGAAAACAAGACAATCATTTTATTACCTGTCTAGAATCCTTCTTGATTTAAGAATTCTTAGATATTTTGGCTGGAAACAAGACAAAAAATCTAAGTAAGAAAAGCATTTTTTGCAGTGTAATGTTTTAAGATGAATACTTACTGAACTGAAGTTACAATGTACAAGAAATATATATAAGAGGCTTTTGAGGAATGTTTACTTTGTGTACTGTTTTGTCTACTATTGGGAGATAAAGAGTGACAACTGATATTTAGAAGGAAACACGATGCACTTTTTAAATTTGAAGATCAAGGTAAATTGTACTTAATTTATCTTCAGGTAAACTTCGGTTGCTTCCAAAGGGCAGTACTAAAACAAAATTTGAGCATCTTCATCCTGTTCAAAAGTTTTCAACCCCAGTTCTTAATGCATTGCATTTCCTTCTGGAGCATCAGTAAATGTTTGAACCTTTTTTAATTGTTGTGTTTGAGTCCTCGATTGTCCTCAGCGTAAAAAGATGATTCTTAAAATCATACAGTTACTTGACTGGAAAGGGTTCAAATATGCAAAAGATGCTGGAAAACTGAAGAATCTGCAGGACCTGGAGGATTTTTCTGAAGAAGAGTGCTCAGTTTAACTGTTCAGAACAAAAAAGTGACTCTTGAATAAACATCACAAAACAAAACAACAACAACAAAGAACCAAGGGTTCCTACATTTTTAAAGGGGGTTATTTTAATCATTTCAGCTATTTTTTGGTCTTGTGGGCCTATATGTAAACATCTTTTATGTAAAATATTACTTAGGACAGCACAAAATACAAATACATGCATTTTGTATGATCTCTCTTATTTTGTTAAAATTATTCACATTTTCACAGATTCTGCATGGGGTTCCCAAACTTTCACGTGCAAATATGCATTTTATGAAAAATTGTCTCTTGTACTATTATAAAATCTCATTGATTTACATTACAAACCTTTAGAATTTAATCTTACTTTTTGTAAAAGCTGTTTTTACAAAAGGGTTCAATAAATAGTTCCATTAATAATAATAACAATAATTTTTCAGCCTATTATTTCATATATAAGGTTTAACAGGGTTAAAATTCAGATTTGAATGGAGGAGAATAGAGGCAATAAATAACTACTTTAATTCTCGTATATTCCTTTATAACAATTGAAATCTAGTGACTCTTATGGATCTATAACCTATAAGATTATTATAGTATCTTTACATAAAAATGACTATTTCAGTCTTTCTACTTCAAGAGCCATTTTTATTTTATTTTATTTTATTTTATTCTTTGTTTTGTTTTTTTGTTTTTTGTTTTGTTTTGTTTATGTGGAATTAAACATTATTTACAAGTTAAAAGTTACCTTGTGACAAAGTTGATTTAATTAACGTAACTGGAGGATAACTTTATTTTTTATTTTTTTACAAATATGAAACTAAATGCAGTCTAACTTAACATTTAGTAGTAGATTTTCAATAAATTATTTAAACATAACTTCGCTTTCAGCTACTTATGTTAAACCGCTGCCTTTTTCTTATTTATAACGATTTTTGGATAAAATATTTGCTAAATAAATACATCAATAATATGCAAATTACATATTTTTCCCTTCATTTTTAAAGCAGATAATAGCACGGCTACTGTAGCTATACAGTCTTTTTTTAATCTGTATACCTCTCCTACGTTCTTACTGAAAAGAGATGACTAACCACACTCTGAATTTCCTCAACATATAAAATAAGAGAGGCTATATTAAAAAATAATGTTTAATTAGAAGCCGGAGAGCTCTTTCATCTCCTGCTCAGAGCGCTCTGCCATGGCCATGGAACTAGGACAAAATTCTTTTATTGATCCATTTGAGCGAACCCGTGGTTTGGCAGCTGCCTAAGTGTGTTCAACCAGACGTAAAAATGACTCTTAGAATTATTTTTTTTTTTATCTGCAGCGAGGCCGACTCGCTCGTGTGCTTTCTCCCTTCGCTTCTGAAATCAGAAGGACGTCTTGTCTGGAGTTCTGTTTGTGAATATCAAAGGAATCCAAAGCCTTTTAAAGACCCCAAGCAAATGATGGAGTAGATGATTCTGCTCACATCTCATCCTCCGCCCACTTTAGCCAGTGGGTGAAACAACACGGCGTAGAGCTGATGAATTCAAAGCTCTGTCCTCTTAATGAATTAAAAGCTGATTACAGATGGGTGAGTATAGCTCTGGCTACAGCTGGGCCTTGCAAGTGAGCTGAGGGAGCGAGCGCGAGAGAGAGAGAGAGAGAGAGAGAGAGAGAGGTTAGTCTTTAAAGAAGAAAAAAAAACAGTGCTGGATAAAAACCACTGCCGTAAGCCAGAAACAAACTATCTTGTGAAGCCTGGTAATCAGAAAGCATTGATCCGACATTTCCAATTAAGTGAGGACGCATGTAGAGTTGAGGAGTTTGTGATTACGCATTCATGCGTGTGCGTGCAAGGCAAAGTGTTTGTCTGTGCTTAGTGTGGTGTGATAATGGCTTGAAAGTCAAGGCATTCGCTCACTCCCCCTGCTCACTCTCTCTCTCTGTGTCTGTGCATTATCTGAATTCAAACTAAAACAAGCGAACCTAAGTTCCACACTGTACCCTGCAATGAACAGAGTCAGTATTAGAATTCATTATTCATTACACTTGAAGTCAAAAGTTTACATACACCTTGCAGAATGTTAATTATTTTACCAAAGTAAGATGGGTCATACAAAATGCATGTCCACAAGAGAAAATAATAGTTGAATTGATAAAAATGACCCATTAAACTGCCTGCTGTTCTTTAGAAAAAATCGTTCAGGTCCCACAAATTAATTAGATTGGCAGCATGTTTGTGTATTCGAACCCTTTCCAACAATGATTGATTTTGAGATCCATCTTTTCACACTGAGGACAACTGAGGGACTCATATTCAACTATTACAGAAGGTTTAAACGCTTACTGATGCTTCAGAAGGAAACACAATGACACAAAACATTTAGAATTGGAAGATCGGGGTAAATTTAACTTATTTTGTCTGGGAAACATGTATCTTCTGTAGCTTCTGGAGGGGAGTACTAAATTAAAATAATATGATATTTACACTAAATAAGAAATAAGAAAAATGTACACATTTTCATTCTGTTCAAAAGTTTTCACCCCCCGGGTATTAATGCATGATGTTTCCTTCTAAAGCATCAGTTAACATTTTAACCTAATAGTTGCAAATGCTGAATCCCTCAGTTGTCCTCAGTGTGATAAAAGATAGATCTCAAAATCACACAATTATTGTTGGAAAGAGTTCGAATACACAAAATGCTGAAAAACCAAAGAATTTTTGGGACCTGAAGGATTTTTCTGAAGAACCGTGGCAGTTTAACTGTTTAGGACAAACAAGAGACTCATGCACAACTATATCACTAAACAAAACAGGTATTTGGTAATTCAGGTAACAACACAGTATTAAGAATCAAGTGTATGTAAACTTTTGAACGGGGGTCATTTTTATAAATTCAGCTATTATTTTCTCTTGCATGTGTAAATGTCTTTTATGTGAAATATCTTATTCATGTCAGTACTAAATAAAAAATAACATGCATTTTGTATGATCCCTCTTATTTTGGTAAAATAATTCACATTTAGCAGATTTTGCAAACTTTTGACTTCAGCTGTATGAGGGGCATTTCCTCCAAAGAAGCAAGGGAGGCAGTGCCTCCTCAAAAAATGGGATGAGAAAAAGAATCCATAGTACAAAAATGCCAACAATGCCAGTATTACAATTTTTTCTAAAGATTGTCCAACAGTAAAGTTACAGCTCTCTCCTCCCCTGAGCCTATTAAGTTTTAACAGACCCCCTAAAGCGTATGGTGGGTTTGGTGGGGGGTAATTGTGAATGAATGGGGGAAAGTCACGTGATATGATTGGATATGACTGGTTATGTTCGGCTGTGTTAATGCGTGTTCCACATTCATGAATAAGTCTGAATTAACAATATAATGTTGTTAATGGAAAGACTAATTTAAAATTTAAAAACAACTCTCACACTTAGATTTAACAACTTTGTTACATCAAAATAAGACTTAAAATGGCATGAAAACATAATCTGTGGGAGTTTTTCAGCTTGGTGATATTTAAGGTAAATCTCAGTGTCTGTGACTAATATTTACTGGGCTTTGAAGATTGATGATCTTAAAAATTCAAAAATACTTTAAAGTTAACAAGCTATGCTAACAAACTACATTAACTGGTGAAAGGACAATATATCAGTACCATATCAAAATCAGTTTATGAGCCAGTATTAGAGATGATATTGAATATTGTGCATTCGTATTTATAGAACTTTAATATCAGCCATTTTATTATGAGCCATCAGCTTATCATCACCTGGACAGAATTTCAATATAACTGCATCCGTAATTATTAATAAACCGCCATCAGGGCCCAAGACGATGTCTGGTTGTCATGCACTTACACCTAAGAACATCCATTACCTGTGGTAAAAATCACAGTTATACAAAGCTTCTAGTGGCTTATTGCTTTTATATCCCATGATCCTTGTATATTAGTTAATTAAATATTTTGGCTAATTTGAAAAAACGCTACCATTTGCACTATGACTTGACACGCAATTTAATTCTAAATAAATCCCACAGATTTTTTTCCATAATCAGCTTAAAAAGTGTGAGAAAAGTAGGCAGGTGTTGGCCTACATTGCAAGTTAACAGATTCACAACATTTCAACACTTAGTTTCCTCATTAATATGAATAAGCTTGAGGGTCCTGTCACCTGTTCCCAAACCCCTGGATAACACAGGGATTGAAATGTACCAGCCTTTCCGGAACCAGTGTTTTCTTTTGCAGTGCAACTCAACGCCAAAATGTTTTCTCTCGCTCTCGCTCTCTCTCTCTTGGATTTGTTTCAAAGATAGCCCGTCGTTTCTCATGGAAATCAAGAAGTGAGTCAGCTAGTTGGGGATTAGAATAGCAGATGGGAGGGAAAGGAGGTTTCTCCAAGCTGCAAATTTAAATCTGCATTAGTTTTATTGGAGACGTTTTCAGCCAATCAGCAGGCTGGGATTTGAGACCCTGGCTTTACTAGGCTTTATAGGGGGTTTTGTAGGTCAGTGGACTAATCGGCAGCCAGAGGTGATGTTCTGCAGCACACATTGACCTCCATTACACTACTGCAGGACATTAACAGAAACAGATAGTGAGAGATAGAGACAGAGATACCCATTAGTCCCATGTTAAAGCAACTCATTTCAGTACATTTCTGACCACAAGCTGAGAGGCAGACTGTGAGCAGAGTCTGGCCCGAGTCTATATGTAACACGGCACTTCCGTGGCCGTAAAGCTCCAGGGACCTTATCAGTGCAGCGATCGTGTCAAATACACAGAGCGCTTTCAACTCTTCTAAAACATCCAGACTCTCACAGTCCAACCGTAACTGGCATAGACATTCACAATTGGCTTGAAAAAAAGAGAAAAGAACAAAAACATAAAAAGGACCTGACACATGGTCTCGATCCCTGCGGACATATGCAGGCCACGCTACATTTTCCACTCTGAAAACCTGGGCAACAGTACGTGTTAAAACCACTTCCAGCTAATATCAGCAATTAAAGTTTTTTTTCACCTCCCAAATGTAAATTATATAATCATTTACTCAACCTCATGTTGTTATAATGTCTACGAGGCTTTTTTTTTTTCAACTAAAGGCAGGTGATCTCTGTCAAGATGCATAAATAGACACAGACTGTAGATTCATTATTATTTTTATTATCTGTGATATATCTGATTTGCATACATTCAGATATGACCAAGATAAATTGTAACAGGCCACACTGGGAAAGCTACTTTGTAAGCTACACTGGTAGGTGTAGGAAATATTTTACGCAGAAGTTCGTAGAACATTTCAAAAACCATTTACAAAAATTGGCAAGTAACACATTCAATTAAATGTGATTTGTGTGTGTGTTAAGTAAATTAAATTTACTTTAATTTAAACTGTACTAAAAATGTATGCGATTATTAATTTGTTGGCTACACTATACGTTACTAACAAAACGGAATTATGGAGACCAACATCTTTATTAATGTACAATTACTATTTGCAATGTATTGACTAGAGATTAAAACTAAAATAAATTAAACACAACTAAAACAAATAGAAAATACAAACATATATGGGCCATTCTACAGAACTGCTGCAAACTGCTGTCCCACAACCAAAAAAAAAAAAAAAAAAGAAAGAAAGAAAAAACACACGCTTAAAAAGCATTTAAGTATTCAAATCTTAGATGTTTACTAAAATCATTTTATTATCTATTGAAACACACAATAATATATAAAATATCAGTAAGCTTTATAAATATAAAATCATCATTTAGTGAGTACTTGCAGTTGGGAGGTGGCTGTCCCAAACCCTAACCCTTACATTTCAACTCATTTTACTATATTTTTGATTTATATATATATTATTTTTTTATTATTTTTTTTTTTTTTTGTGAAGTTTGAAGTTTCTTAAAGTGAAGAGAAATATATTTATTTTATTTCTTAGTAAATTATGAAGCTTCATGTCATTAACAGTGTATGTTTTAGTCCATTGGCTGAGCCTGATTTTAACTACACCCCTACATTTATCATCAGGAAACATTTGTCACTCTGTCTCATAGCTACATGGTGAGTAGACAGGCTCTGTCATTTTAAGGTAAATGTATTAAAAAGTATGAATAATCTGTGTGTAACTTAAAAGAATATCACTACCGAACAGCATTTTTCTATAATTAAACACTTTTTTAGGAGTTATTCCATAACACTTTGTTTTTTTTATGTGTAAAACTGTTCAGAACTGTATTAGATAACCATGTGCTGATTAGCATCTTTAAGCTAGGTTCAAAATTGTCACTACCGTAACAGTCACAACGAAAACTTGTCATCATTGTTTCAGCAGTGCCAAAAGGGAACACATAATCCTTTATTTGGCAGAAATAAACAATGAATTAAATAAAAAAATAATAATTATACTGAATTATCAAATAATAATTCAATAATTCTAAAATGTTATGATGTGTTTGGTTCTATGTATATTCAAACTAATGATTCCTTAAGTTTGAAATCAGTATGATTAACTTTTTGCCTTTTACAAAGAAAATTTGACCTCAAAATACAACAAATATAAATCACACTTGCAGTATTGTTAAAATTGAAATTGTTATTGATTTACCTCTGAAAACTTTTTTAGTAAAATAGAAAAAAAAAAAAAAACATTTATAAGGAAGATGTAGCCAAAATCTTAATAGTTCAATATAACCCTTCTAAATAAATCATATATTACTGTTTTTCGGTAGTGACAAATATGAGAGGAAACAATATTCTAAAACTTTCTGAAAATACAATATGAGAATGAACTGCACAATTACTAAAAAAAGGTGTACCTTGGATATATTATACATTTTGCATACATACAAAATTTGTGAGGGAAAAAACCTCTCGACTGTAACTCTGAACCAATTCTGTATAACGGCCCATATATCAATGACAGTGATGAACAGCGGCAACAGCATTAAATACTGGACTAAGCCTAAGAAGCTGCAGGGGTTAAGATGAATCACTAAATTATTTCTTTCACCATCTGAATAATTTATATGACCATTTTACTTATATAAACCATGTGAATGAACTGAATGACTAAAACGATCTGGACCTCCTGACACAACACATGAAAAGGAGTACAAAATGTGTTTCTCAAAAATTTCTTAAATAAAATAATAAAAGCTAAACTACGTAAAATGCTTCTAAAATGTAGGTAAATTACTTGTAGGTAAGTTTGACATCAATACATGGGTGGCAGTAAATCACAATACAGCTAGTTCAATCCAATTAAAATAAAACAGATTATTTTGTACATTACATTACACATTTTATGTGTCGTTTCCCCTTTAAATTTGTGATATGTGATTACTGGATAAGAAATGTAAATATATACCAAAATACATGTTATAAAGATATATTATAAAATCAATTTTATAGAGATTGCACTGCCTAAATATCCCTGATATTTCCAGATTTTCCACAACAGTGAACCTGATGTAGTGTAAATAATTTACAGATGCTGAGATTGTCTAACATCTATTGAAACCCAGGTTAAACATACTTGTGAAAAGAATTATTCAGTGCTACTGGAGACACTGTTAACACCATTATTTTTTATTTATTTATTTTTTTATTGTAACACATTTACAGTGCCGGTTCCTAAAGAAGGCTCTCTGTGATCACACATTCCCATTGTCTGTTAATGCATTATAATGCATTAATTTTCTGCAGTGGCCATTGCTCTTTTGAACCCCAAACATCAAGTAAAGCAATAGGCAGCTCTGGGAACATTATGAGTTGCCATTATAACTCAAACCCTTTCAATTATTGAAATTCAGTCTGACTCGCACATACTTTTAAAGTGCATCGCAACAAAACACGCTTTGATTAAAGATACATCTATGCCAGCTTGGAGATAAATCACAGTCTTTATGCTGGCAACGTTCCATTCTGTTCATGCTCACTCTATGCACATAAACATTTGCATACACTAGAGTTGGATCGATACCAACATTTTGGCTTCATTACAATACAAGCCTCTGTTTCCGCAATATTGATGATAAATCAATACTTTGTGCAACAAATAAACAGCCTTAGGCAAATGATGAAATGAAATGAGGGCTGTGAATAGATTCAGTCAAATGTAAATAATTCATGATTAATCTCATGTTTTTGTAGATAACATTACAGTCTTAAATTCCTTTTTAATGTAAGAAAACATTCTAAGCAATTCATTTGGATGACAATCCTAACAATATTTCTGATGCATCAGAAATTCAAACATACATAGATAGATAGATAGATAGATAGATAGATAGATAGATAGATAGATAGATAGATAGATTACTTATAGTTGCTTGAATAAAAGAATTAAAAAATAAATAAAAAACTGCTACGGTCAAGATTATTACCCCCCTTAAGAAATTATTAGTTTGATTAGCTATAGAACAAACCACTGTTGTCCAATGACTTGCTAAATTAACCTAATTAACCTAGTTACACCTTTAAATTGCTCTTTAAGCTGAGGATTAGTATTTTGTGAAACAACTAGTAAAATAATATGCACTGTCATTATGGCGAAGACAAAATAAATTAGTTTGGACTTGAGAGAAAGAATTGTTAATGCTCATAAAGATGGAGAAGGATACACACGTTTATCAAGAACTGCAGTGAGATGCATTATCAAGAAGTTTAAAGAGACCAACACAGTGGAGAACAAGACGGGCAGAGGCAGGAAGCGAAAGATTTCAAATACTTTGGAAAGAAAATTAGTGAGAGAGGTTTCTAAAGACCCAACAACTGCCAAGACACTAGTGAATGACCTAGCCAAGTCTGGAATTGATGTCTCAACAAAGACAGTCACTAGAGCCCTGCACAGGAATGAACTGCGAGGTTGCCGACCAAGAAAGACACCATTTCTGAAGAAGAGACACCTCCAAGCTAGAATGAAGTTTGCTAAGGACAACCTGGGGGAATGTGATGCATACTGGAAACGTGTTCTTTGGTCAGATGAGACAAAACTAGAGCTTTCTGGCCATAGAGATGTTGCCTATGTTTGCAGAAAGAAGGGAGAGGCATTCAACCCCAAGAACAGCGTTCCCACAGTGAAACATGGTGGTGGGAGTATAATGCTGTGGGGATGTTTCAGTGCGTTTGGAACGGGGAATCTCGTCAGGGTTGAAGGAAACATGAAAAAGGAAGACTATAAGAAGATTTTGAAAGACAACCTCAGACAGTCTGCAAGAAAACATTTTTCTTCTGTAGAAATATAAACTGAAAAACCTTTAGTGTTATTCCATTTGTGTTATTCTTTAAACTAAGCTTCCTCCTCTTTGTATTCAAATTGTTTATGGGATGTTGACATAGTTTTAGTTCCCGCAACTATGGTGCTTAAACCATTTGGAGATATCAGGCTGCTGAGGTGTTATATTTGGGGAAATTTCCTGCCTCCTCTGTTCTGTATCTGATCAAAGGAAGTCACCTCTGTGTACTGTGTTAACACCTCTAAGGCCCGCCTATGAATGCCTAAATGTATATAAACTAAATGTATCAATGCTTTAGTTTAGACTTGTTTTGATGACTGCAGCGTGAACCAGCACGTTTCTCGATAAAGAACTCTGCTGAAAACCCAAAACGTCTCCTGGTCTGAAGAAACTTTACAACACTTCCAACATGATAACGACCCAAAGCATACCTCACTTCTGGTGAAGAAATACCTCCAAATGAGCAAAGTGAGCGTACTTGACTGGCCTGCACAAAGCCCAGACTTGAATCCAATAGAAAATCTGTGGGGCACACTAAAGTCCAGAGATTGTGCTAGAAGTCCAACAAATCTGGAGGAGCTTGAGAGATTTGCTAAGGAAGAATGGGCTGTCATTCCTCAGGAGACATGCTTGAAACTTGTTGAGAACTACAGCAAACGACTAAAGGCTGTTATCAAGCAAAAGGGATACACTATTGACTATTAACATCAGAGGGCTAATAATTTTGACCAGTAGACTTTTTAAAATTCTTGGTTATACATTTATTTCTATTTGTTATTTCTACAAACCCTAAAAGCTTCCTGAATAAAGTATTATGTTTAAAAATGCTGTGTTGATAAAATCGTCTTTCTGTTAAACAACACTTGGGAGTTATTTGAAAAATAATGAAATAGTTTATAAGGGGCTAATAATTTTGTCTTCAATTGTAGATAGATAGTCTGAAGCAAAAGAGCTGTGAAAAAAAAATAGATTCTAGTTTAAATCTAGTTTAATTTACAAATGTAACACTATGAGCACCTGTGAGTTATTCATCTTGTTGGCCGATTCTGATAACATTCCGATAATATCGCACATCCCTAGATACATTACAGAATGAAACTGTGCTAATGCCAAATCAGTTAAGTGCATAAAAAACACATTTAATGAATCTCATGGGTAAACTCATTAACATACACCACACTGTCACACATTTTCATTCGCCTCAGATGCCGAAATTTTCAAACCGCTAATATCTTTGGCACTGCAGTTCTTTTTAGTGACAATATTTCAGTCGACTTTACACGCGCACACACATAATCACATCAAAGTCGTCACATTTGAGTGACTTCTGTTCATATTTCTGTAAAAGTGTTTACTCATTGGTCGAAATGAGAGATTGATTGAAACTTGAAACCATCTAACAAAGAGACACTCAATCAGTCTGAAACATTATTAAAACATCAAACGACTTCAACACTCCACCCCTCTCATTCAACGGCACACAAAGGCAAAACACACTTCATTTTCTCTGTTTCTCTCCCACACATACACTCACACATGCTAACACCCCCCCACTGCCCCCATTCTCATAGTTAATACATCAAACAGCATTAGCTCACAGTATTGGAAGGCCTCAGACAGACACGTTTCTGACAGACCGTGATCTCGCTGCCTCTCAAACACACAAACACACACATATACACAATGTGCTGACAGTGTGTAGATTGTATCTGTGTTACTAGGCCTGTGTAATATCAAGTTGAAAGTGATGGGCTGTCTTACCTGCCAGTGTAAACTGCTGTAGGAAGAGCCAATGAGAAAAAAATAAAGTGACAAACATCGAGATCCTTTGGCTCCAACTTTTGAAAGCCTCGTCTATAAGTCTATAAGGCTTCATTATCGCCGCTTATTATCACTGTCCATCAGGGACGGAGAGAAATGCGTCAGCGTTCACAAAAGACCTCATTATCATGCTTTACATATATGGCTAACACATCCATATTCATGAGTGTATCTTTTATTCGTTTGTAATGAAGGTTTGGATTAGAATGCTCCTGAACAAGCTTTATTGGCTCTTAAACCCATAAAGGCCTTTGGCGTCTAATGAAATGACCAGGTGGTCCATTAGATTTCCCCTCAAAAAAGACATTAATTAGTTCACGAGCTGAATAAAACTCCATGTAATTAACACTGATGGACAGAGCTCTCGTCCATTTCCCCTTTTCATGGAAAATAGCGCGTGGTGTCCGTCCTCTTTTATTTCATCAGCTCGGTAATTATGCTATTGATATTCATTATTAGTTTTCAAACAAGCCTTTGTAAGCGCAGCAGGGTTGTTAAATCGAGGTAGCCAAAAATAAACAAGCCCCATTGTGGACCCGCTTCCACGCTCCGCCCAAGTCTGGCCTGGCTTTCTTATTTTTTTTTTTCAACGTCGATTTGCTATATTCCCCTTCAAATGGAGGAATAAAGGAGACGTTTGCTGTGTTCCGCCTCAGCCGCAGCTCTCAGTAGGCATTAGAAAGGAATACCGGTGCTCTATGAAGTCCTAAATGCGCCCTGACAATCTGAGACCCACTTGTTATGCCAACTTGGTATTAGCACTGACACGGTACTATTTGGAAGCTGAAGTGGTGTTATCTTCAATTACCTGATCATTCTCTGAGTGAGCAGGTAATCCATGGAAAAAGAGTGTTTGGCTTTAAGGATAGAGAATGTCGACAACGTCTCTATTTTTCCACTCTGTTTTCCCCGCCGTACTCAGCGGACACGTTTCATTAGCCTAAACCAGCTGCGGTAGGAAACTCATTGCGATGACACTTAGTAGATGGATTTCTCGTGTTTGAGAGCCATCCGGAGAGAGTTCCTCCGGCCTTGGACGTGGGTGGGTCTGCTTGGGAGCGCAAATGCATAAACGCGCCGGTCGTTTCTGGAAAGCGGTGAGCGCACAATCGCATCACGTGACTGCACTCTGGTGTCTCTGGAGCATCTGAAAAAGAAATGAGTGTGGGCCATTATCTTTAACCCTCCAACAGTGCAGACGCAACATCTTCTCGGATATACCCGTCGAAGTCCTTCCCCCAAGACTGCGCTCAATAACGCAGCTCCTAACATCAGATTAATGATGCCTGCCTGGCATGTGCACCAAACTCTCTCTTAATAACAGCACTTCTTTTTTTGTGTGTGCAGACCAATTTAGCAGAACTCAAGCGGCCTGATTTCTCCATAAATCTCCTCCGTCATTTGGCCTGCCGCCGCGGTATCTTTATGGGGATGGCGAGATATCCCGGCGAATCTCCCTGGACCTATTTGCGATCTACTCGGCTGACTGAAGGTGTCTCGAGGAGCGTGCGTGCGTGCGTGCGTGCGCACCCCTGACGAGCCGGCGTGTTCGCCTGCCTGCCTGTCTCTCCTCATTGCCACCCACGAGAAAATGAGAGGCTTGATTTAATTTCCACTTTGTTTTCGGTGATCTGTGTCATTCCAGTTAAAGATGTCACATGTCTGCGGACCCATCTCACCTCCGGCGGCTCGGTGACATTTTCAGAGTCGCTTTCATCAGTGTCTATCTGACAGGCTTTCTCTTCTCG
This sequence comes from Cirrhinus molitorella, assembly GCA_033026305.1. Taxonomy (NCBI): domain Eukaryota; kingdom Metazoa; phylum Chordata; class Actinopteri; order Cypriniformes; family Cyprinidae; genus Cirrhinus; species Cirrhinus molitorella. The sequence continues at coordinate 24,210,117 of CM065139.1, read as the reverse complement.
GTGCTCTCCATAAACATATAAGGCAAACATATGAAAAGACACAGCCCCTTGCGCTTTACCAGAGTTCCTATCAAAGAACCCCACATTAACTTGTCAAGCTAAAAATAAATAATGTATTGAATTTAAATAAAAAGGCAGAGACGCCAGTGGTGGCAGCTAGCGTGGCAGTGCTTTGATCCACTTCATCAAATATAGAGCGTGCCGTTCCCCCTCTTCCACTCTCCCTCGCATTCTGTCTATCTATATTGAGCCTGCGCTTTTCTGCATTGTTTAAATGACAATCCTGGAAAAGAAAGGTTTCGAAAGCGATAAAAAAGAAATGCTTTTCCCCCCGTCCAAATCGGACTGGGTTTTTTAATTTGCATGGGCGTCTGATGTGGGGATAAGTCACATGAAAGGCAGTGGCATTTTCAGGTGAGGTAGATAATGAAGAGGATGTGAAGAAGGGTTGCGACTGCCAGCGTCTTTTCCGCTATGAATGGCGGTCCGGTGAATAATGCTTCCATTTCCCTGCTGGCATTTTAGTGGCATTTTGATGTGAGTGCGTGAAGGGTCCCAGGAGAGAGGGGAGGAGAAATCCAATAGAGATAAAACTCCCTGTTCTCTGTGTGCATTTATAGTTATGCCAAACATCAAAGATCAATATCCACGCTTGGTCTTCAGCTGGCTGATGAGGGAGAAAGAACGTAAAAAAAGACTTCTAAGAAGATCTGATCGATTGCGATGCATAAGCTTCCATTTGCACTCTTTGTGTACCTACCTTAATGCTTTCTGATCGTGTGTGAGAAAAAAAAAATAAAGTGGGGGCTCATAATTCGGTAGGTTCTCTTAGGACGCTCCTCAAGGGTTTTTGCTGGGCTTGTTTTCAATGGTTACGTAATGGGGATCGAGCGATGCCGTGTGACTTTAAATGAGCGAGGAAGAAGAGAGGGAGCGAGTGAAAGAGAGAGAGGTTTCCTTCCTCCCCTCTTGCTTTATTTATGAGGGCTGCTGGTGCTCTCATGGCTCTGATTCATGAATGGAAGGGAGAGCAGAAAAGAGGAGTGGAGCACAAGTGTACACCGCGAGCCACTCCGGAAACCACTTTCCAGATCATTGCTTGCACTCCACTTCCCTTTACTACACACGGCCAATTCAGGGTGTGAGATTTCGCTCACCTGATGATGCTGTGGGGCTTCTTTGGTCGGTGAGAAAATGGCTTTCTGAATTGAGTAATTGACATATCTTCTTGAATGAGGGAAACCAAAATCGAAAAATGCCAAAAATGCATTTACAATACAGCAACAAAATCTGTCAACAATAGTATCATAAATATCAAATATAAATTGTATTGTTATATCAGGCTAGTCCAGTTAATGTGCTGGCACACTCTACAGTAAACAAACTCGATCAAAAAGACAATAGAGTGCAACGGTCGGGTTCTGGAAGTACAAAACGCATTCATTTTCTCCATAGAGAAATTGATTTTTAACAGTTCTGTGTAAAGCTTTCAAGACAAACCCGCCATGAGCCTCAAGGTTATTAATTGTTGGTATAAGCTTTTGTTGAAGCCATCAGTCAACTTTATTATTTTTTCATTGTATTTATTTGCCTAATTCCAGGTAAAGAACACTACTCACAAATCCTGAAGAAAAAACATACACAACGAAAGATTTTTTTTTTGCTCAAAGAATTCAAGCAAACAAAGAGCTCATCAGCTAACTACCCTATGTGTGTGCACTGTGGTAACTGAAGTATGTCTGAAATTCAGCTGTTTACAATACCAGTCAATAGTTTACGTTTGTTAAAGAAGTCTCTTTTTGCTCACTATGGCAGCATTTATTTGGTCAAAAGAATACAATTTTTGAAGGGTTATTTGATGCTGAAGACTGGAAAATACTGGAAAAGACTGAAAATTCAGCTTTGCAATCCCATCACAGGAATAAACTACATTTTAATACATCCTACATATATTCTAATACAGAGGTCTCAAACTCAATTCCTGGAGGGCCGCAGCTCTGCACAGTTTAGCTCCAACCAGCTCCAACTCACACCTGCTTGGAAGTTTCTAGTAATCCTGAAGACCTTGATTAGCTGGATCAGGTGTGTTTGATTAGGGTTGGAGCTAAACTGTGCAGAGCTGCGGCCCTCCAGGAATTGAGTTTGAGACCTCTGTTCTAATAGAAACAGTTCTTTTAGTTTTGCAGTGTTCCTCTTTACTGTTTATTTGATCAAATAATTGATAATTGATCCTATTTGAACAGCACAGTAATTAAAGTTCACCTAAAAATTCAAATTTTGTCATTTATTACTCATTACTCTTCCAAATACAAATTAAGATGAAGCTTTCTGACCATGCATAGACAACAATGTAACTACCGTGTTCAAGGCCTAAAAAGGTAGTAAGGACCTCATTAAAATAGTCCATGTGACATCAGTGGTTCAATTTTAATTTTATGAAGATACAAGAATATTATTGTGTGCAAAGAAAACAATAACAAGGACTTTATTTTTTATGTAGCTTTATAAAATTACAGTTGAACAACTGATGTCACATGGACTATTTTAACAACGTCCTTACTACCTTTCTGAGTCAGCCATTTCACCCTGTAGCCCAAGATTGGTCGCCCACTGAAGCTAAGCAGGGTTGAGCCTGGTTATTATCTGGATGGAAGACCTCCAGGGAAAACCAGGTGCTGCTGGAAGAGGTGTTAGTGAGGCCAGCAGGGGGTGCTAACCCTGTTATCTGTGTTGGTCCTAGTGCCCCAGTATAGTGTTGGGCATACTATACTGACAAAAAGCATCGTCTTTCGGATGAGACGTTAAACCGAGGTCCTTACTCTCTATGGTCATTAAAAATCCCAGGATGTCCTTCGAAAAGAGTAGGGCTGTTATCCCCGCATCCTGACCAAATTTGCCCATTGGCCTCTGACCACCATGGCCTCCTAATCATCCCCATATTCTGATGGGCTTCATCACTCTCTGTCTCCTCTCCACCAGTAAGCTGGTGTGTGGTGGGCATTCTGGCGCAATATGGCTGCCATCGCATCATCCAGGTGGATGAGGAGATTCCCCCCTTCTATGTAAAGCGCTTTGAGTACCCAGAAAAGCGCTATATATATGTAACAAATTATTATTATTAATTATTATTATTGATGTCTATTCAGGGTCAGAAAACTCTTGGATTTCATTAAAAATAGCTTAATTTGTATTCTGAAGATGAGCAAAGGTCTCACAGGTTTTTTAACTATCCCTTTAATTTAACTGATATATATATATATATATATATATATATATATATGAGCTCCTGGATCACAAAACCAGTCATAAGTAGCTGGGGTATATTTGTAGCAATAGCTAAAAATACACTGTATGGGTCAAAATTATTGATTTTTCTTTTATGCCAAAAATCATTAGGATATTAAGTATGTTAAGATCATGTTCCTTGAACATATTTAGTAAATTCCATTCCATAAATATATCAAAACTACATTTTTGATGAATAATATGTATTGCTAAGAACTTCATTGGACAACTTCAAAGGCGATTTTGTCAATATTTTTTTTTTTTTGCATTCTCAGATTCCACATTTCCAAATAGCTGTATCTCGACCAAATATTGTCCTATCATAACAAACCATACAGCAATGGAAAGCTTATTTATTCAGCTTTTAGATGATGTATAAATCTCAATTTTGAAAAATTGACCCTTATGACTGGTTTGTGGTCCAGGGTCACATTTATATATATATAGCAACATGCTTCGGAGAGTTTTGCTGTGTAATAGTAGTAGTTTTCAATTGCTCACTCCTCTCTGTCACTGACAATTCCTGCTTGTGACAGCCATTTTGGATCCATTTTTTCATAACCCAAGTCTCTCTGGTGCTTACTACACAGACGGACTTCTTTGTCACACGGTAAATGGAACGGTTTCCAACGTGGGTGCCGCCGGGGAGGCCGAAGGGACTCTGAGGTGTTTCTTATTTCTCCCTCGGCCTGCTTAGCAAAATGACAACCCAGACCAAAGCTCGCGTTAAGGAGGCAGAATCTGTCCGGGCAGCCTTGTGGCTGCAAGCTAGCCAAACACTCTCTTCCCTCATCATGACATCTTCATCTTAACATCCTCTCAAAGAGAAGAGTGACTTGTCTTTCACTCTCTCTGACTCACTTCCTTCCTCCAAGTCTGTATCCCTCTCTCCTTCTCTCTCTTGGCTCTGCAGCGTGCCTGTCACTCACTGTCGACTGGGTGGAAGCTCATGTCTGACATGCTTCCATTAGTAGGGAGACTGTTCAATTACCTCAGCTCACGATGTTTAAACCCTGCCAATTACTGATACATCTTCCATCTAAATTATGCATACACAGGGCTGGGCTGCTGCGTGTAATGATTTTCCCCTTTTGACACCGTGCTGTGTCGAGACCAGCGCGCCTGCAGTCGGAGGGAAGGTTGATCCAGATGCGCGTGCTCCATAGATCCCGGTTTAGTATCTCGCTTTGGTGTATCTTTTGCTCATTTGGTCTGATGCCTCCACAACAGCAGCTTTCTGAAATCACTGGCACAAAGCTCGCCGTCTTCAAACTGGCACACTATCTCTCTGTATGCGCTCGGCACATCTCTTCTCATCCCACAGTCTCCTAGCAACCTCGGCTGTCTCCGGCCCATGAGGCTCCCTCGTATCTTCACTCGGCATGACTTATCCCCCTTTATTCTACCCTCCACCCCCTCTGCTAGTTGACCCCCATTCTGCGTTTGGGATGTGACCCCATCTCTTGCTTGAGTACTCTCTCTCCTTACCATCTCAATCCACAGATACTCTAACCTCTCTTTTTAGTTTGCTCGATTCTTTCTTAGACTGTCTCACTGCATCTCTATCTATTACTCCTTCTAAGGCACCCTACAGTTAATCTCTGATCTTTAAAACCACCACATGTATCCGGACAGCAGTATTACTTTAAACGACAACATAAAACGGCCTTCAAGATGCATTTAACTTCTGCAGAGTAGCATTTCTGAATAAAATACACTTTTAGAAACAAAGGGGGTTTTCACAATGATGTCATAGAAGAACAATTTTCGCTTTCTCAAAGAACCTTTCAGTGAAGAGCTCCTAAAAAGAAAACATTTTTTTCTTAGTGTCAAGAAATGATAATTATATACTAAAATATTTTCCCACTATAAAGAACATTTTGTGCAGTGGAACGTTTAAAGGATTAGTTCACTCCAGAATTGAAATTTCCTGATAATTTACTCACCCCTATGTCATCCAAGATGTTCATGTCTTTATTTCTTCAGTCGAAAAGAAATCAAGGCTTTTGAGGAAAACATTCCAAGCTTTTTCTCCATATAGTGGACTTCAATGGGGATCAGCGGGGTGAAAGTCTAAATTGCAGTTTCAATTCGGCTTCAAAGGGCTCTACACAATCCCAGCCAAGGAATAAGAGTCTTTTCTAGCAGAAAATACACATTTACATACTTTTTAACCACAAATGCTCATCTTGCACTAGCCGGAGTACACAGACGAAAAACTAACCGCACACGTTAAGTCATAGTGCAAGACATTTTTTTTTCCCCGTTTTTTTAGAAAATGACAGATATTTTTGCTAGACAAGGCCCTTGTTCCTCAACTGGGATTGTGTAGAGCCCTATGAAGCTGCATTGAAACTGCAATTTCCCTGCAATTTTTGTCCTCAAAAACCTTTATTTCTTTTCAACTGAAGAAAGAGAGACATGAACATCTTGGATGACATGGGGGTGAATAAATTATCAGGAAATTTTAGTTCAGCGGGAACTAATCCTTTAAGAACCTTTATTATTTTGAAATGTAAAGTAGGCAATAAAGTAGGGCAGGACTTTTTTTATTGGATTGTGAAAAATAGGCATTACATAGCAGAATGGCGCCAGATCTGAATGCAAATTTGCTAAAACAATGTCTAAATTACCATTTAGCTATTCCTTACAATTATCCAGTAGCCCACAGGGCTGAAAAGGAAAGCCATTTTGGAGCTTTAAAAGGAAAGCCATTTTGGAGCTTGATGAAGGAGTTTCGTTTTTTTTTTTTTTTCTTTGGAACAATAGCGATGAGTTATACACAGAATAACCAGAAATGTTCATTACGAAAGTAAATAAGGTCAATTTTGTTGACTTTAAACACATGAAAATGGCATTTGCACCACATTTGTTACTCATAATGTGACATATTTCTAAATGAAGTACAATAAAAAAGGAAATAATGCAGGGCAGAATATGTTTTTATCCATCAAGGTTTGATTGGACAGTGATCCCTAGGCAATGGTATTATTGGTTAATGTAATTTCTCCCACCTGCCCAGCCATAGCTACATATGCAGAAAAACAGAGTTATTACATTTTGATGAAAGCAAATAACTATGAAAACAGACATTTTTCTTTATAATAGCGTTACTTAATAGGATGGATCGTCACTTGCACTCTCCACTATGCGAGGTCACTTGCAATCCATACCACAAAACGTGGCATAACGGACTAAGATGATAAAGACCGCACTAAATTTGCTCCTCTTCATTATTAAAACAGAACTAATATGTACAGACAAGCAGTTGAGCCCAGAATAAACGCAACACGCAAAGTTTTGCATTTTCCCATAGAGGATAAACTGTCTACAGCCCTTTTGTATCATTGGCTTTTACGTTAGGCTACATTACGTGTTTTATTTTAATGATTTTCTAAAGGAGGAATATGTTTAATGTGCAATTTAACGCATTGCATTTTTGGCTCGTCTGCTTGCCGTCGCTGGTCTGTATATACTTTGCGTCAACAATAAGACCTATACCAAATTTGGTCTTTATCATCTTTAAGCGTTTTGCAGTATGGGAGGAAAAATTAAAGTTTGCGTGTTATGTTCATGGCCATATGCTTGCCTTATAGTACATTAAATTGATAAACTATATATCAAATTTGATCTTTAAGTTACACTTAAAGTATCTTAAAGGATTAGTTCACTTTCAGAACAAAGAAGATTTACAGATAATGTACTCACCCCCTTGTCATCCAAGATGTTTATGTCTTTCTTTCTTCAGTTGTAAAGAAATTATGTTTTTGGAGAAAAACATTTCAGGATTTCTCTCCATATAATGGACTTCTATGGTGCCCACGAGTTTGAACTTCCAAAATGCAGTTTAAATCCAGCTTCAAAGGGCTCTAAACAATCCCAGCTGATGAAGATGGGTCCTATCTAGCAAAACAATTGTTTATTTTCTAAACTAATTGACAATTTATATACAGGATGGGAGTTTTTCTGCATACCCTAACTGTATTGACCTGGATTACACAGATAACGCATGCACATCGCAGAGACGAGACGAGCATTTGAGGTTAAGAAGTAAATTTTCAATTGATAATTTATTTTGAAAATAACAGATCGTTTAGCTAGATAAAGCTTCATCGGCTACAATCGTTTAGAGCCCTCTGAAGCTGGATTTAAACTGCATGTTGGAAGTTCAAACTTGGGGGCACCATAGAAGTCCATTATATGGAGAAATCCTGAAATGTTTTCCTCAAAAAACATAATTTCTTTACGACTGAAAAAAGAAAGACATGGACATCTTGGATGACAAGGGGGTGAGTACATTATCTGTAAATTTTAGTTCTGAAAGTGATCTAATCCTTTAGGCGATATTAAGTGTTTATGGTTTTCTAAGGGAGAAAAGCGCTTAACAAGAGTTTGCATATTGAGTTCATATTCTGCTGTTCTTTGGCCATGGATATGCGGGTCGTGTTTTTTTCTCGTACAGATGACTTGCAGGACCTTTTATGTTATGACACTAAATTAGTTTTAGTTGGCAAATGCAAGATTTGTGTGGATTGCAAGTGATGCTGCATAGCGGAGAGTGCAAGTGACACTGTAATTTAGTTTCTTTTTTCTTGTCTTCACTACCAGGCTAATGGTGGTGGAAAATAATAAATTAATAAAACAATAATAAAAGACTGCAAGTGACTTCACTTGACACCTAAGAGTGCAAGTCTGAAAATGCAAGTGAATGTCTGTAGCCAGACCCTTCTATTAAGAAAGGTCAGTTTGACATCGCTGTAGCATTCTTAGAAATTCCTCCACTTTTCTTAAATGCATTTTTAAGCTTGTCTGTGAGGCAGGCATTATTACCAGTGAAATCAAGAAGAATAAACTGGATTACTTTCAAATCATCAAAGTTCCACATAAGTAATTGTTTCTGAGTCAGTGACCGCGGGCGACGGGGGGCAAGAGATGGTCTGCCTGCCTGCAACCAAATAAGCCTGCAGCAGTGCTTATAAGTGCATACTGCCCTATTATGGATAAATGCACAAAGAGCTCGCATTAAATTACATTCAATTCAGACAGACTTGATCACACAGCATGCCTACACGCAGCTAACACAGGCCGTATCAAATGAGATCTGAATCACTTCCAAATCAGCACTTTGATTAAATATATTTGCTCTATCAACAAGAAGCCACCTTTAATCTAACGAAAATGTGCAGGGTGCTGAGGAAGACACAGACTTAAAAAAAATCAAAATAAAAAAAAATAATAGAAAAAAATCTCAATAAAAGTGAGAATAAAACAGAAACTCAATTACAGAACTTAGAAAACTGCTGGAGTTCTATAAATTCAAACTGAACTGAACAGTAATGTTATGTTTTCAGTAAATTTACCTTTTTAAGTATACATAAAATTAGAGTTAGGGTTAGGGAAAACAGAAATGAAAACAGAAATAAAAACCATTCAGATCCATAAATACTTCAAAAACATAAACTAAGGTCAAAAAGTAAAAATAATGATCAAACCAAAATTTATTCAGACACCAGATATCATTTTTGATATTTTTAGTAGTGGGTGCAGAACACTATAGTTCATTTATGTAAGTGATGATAGCAAAGTCAAGTAAACTGTGACATATTATACCTAAAAACAGTAGACTACCAGTAAAAAAACGATAAAAGTTTGGGACAAAAAATTTTATTTGACACTTTGACACTTTGACCTGACCATGTTTTGTTACATTTCTTTCTATCAAAGTTATCTGACATTATCAAGATGAATTTGTTCTGACACAGTTATTGTCCTATTTTATTACCATTTTCTAAACCATAGTGAATAAAGTGTGGTAATGTGAGAAATTTGGAATGTGCCTAAATACATTTTGGTTTGGTTCATCAAGATGAATTATTTCTGACACATTTTAACTCTTGAGTTCTTGTCATATTTTATTACCATTTTCTAAGCCATAGCAAATAAACTGTGATGTTGAAGGTGTCTGAATAAAATTTGGTTTGACTCTATATTCAGCTGCAAAGATGCCCTCTTTGAACAGTTTTTATTATGTGCTATGACTATATTTGCAAATGTTTCTACTTATGTACTTCAATACCACATTGACTGGTGCAGCATGATATTGCACATGCTCAAAATATGTCTAAATATGCCACAATTGAAAAGTAAATGCACATTTTGTTTTTAAGGTGTGCAAATAAGCACAAACTCTGAGACTGGCAGGAGAAAGATTGAAACTGAGTGCAACTGCAATCCAATTATAACATCGTGATGCATTGCAATGTATTGCATTGCAACATACTTATTGCAATGTGTACTGTATTATGAAGCAGTCTGCGCTACCCAGTCCTAATTCCAACCTTGCCTGTGAATATCAAAACACACCAGTATCACTTTGAAAAAGTATTTCGGTGACGGTAAGAAAAACAACAGTTGCAAATAAAGATTTTTCCTCCACGAGAAGCGCTTTAAAGATTAAGAAGGGAAGCTCATTTCATATGCTGTGTTTGAGGTTCTCAGTCACAGTCAATTCAAGCGGATTGCCCTAAGACTTGTGGAGGCTCAAGCTGTGATGCTTTGGCAGAGGTGGTATAGGGGGCTGCATCCCTCCCCAGCTGTGCTTCCATGGAGATGGGGTATGTAGAACACAGCCAGGGCAGGCTGGTTTGCATCCCAGCTGTGCTGCAACGGCAACAAGCGAATACAGGACAAAAGCGGTTCGTACTTCGTTTGGACCCCAGCTGGGTAGCCAGGGCGATGCCGGAAAACAGGATGGGCCCAGCACACGCCCTTGTGGAACCCCAGCTGCGCCATGATTGTGATGGAGAAATAACGCCGAGGGGAGATACAGATGTGGCCCCCTAGAGCCTCGTACGCCAAGCTGAAATGAAGGGCACAGAATTCCCCTACACTGGAGCCATTCCGTGCCTCCGTAATGATGCCATCTTGAACAACAAAGCTTGAACACAGAAAAGTGGGGCAGAGCAGTGTTCTGTCAATATATCACTGATACGCTATGCTTGTCTCTTCCCACAAGCCACAAAACACTGGCACAGACAGGTTTTGGAAAACACAGCTAACGCGACCGAGTTGAAGCTAATAATTAGCTTTATCAGACAATGACATGGGTCGTCCAGGAGGGCACATCTCTCTCTTTGGTGAACAATAGCGGACAATATGTTTCAGCTCAGGAGAAATCTCCAGCGGGGATTGCCTGCTTCATATAATACTTGTCAAATCCCGGTTGACACTTCATATGGACTGCTAATCAGAGACAATCCATCCCTGGGCGAGACCCTGCAGTTTCCACAAATCTTTTTGTTGTGAGCACAAAAACCCAGCGAGCTGCTGCTCGGACTTCGCATTTCTGGTCTTTTGTTTACTCTGACATTAATCCAAAAGGGAAACGAAGGGGAAAAATATGAATTTCTAAACAGGTATTCAGTGCGAAGCAAGCTAAATGACAGCTGAAAGACTCAGTGATTGCAAACAAGGATAACGAAAGTATGAAAAACTGATAAATAAAACAAATGGAAATAGACTGCCTATTTTCAGGATCGGTGCTCTGGAGACTCGTGCCTCCACGCCGCTTTCTCTAGTCTGATATTTTTAGATGGAAATTGGAGTGTGTGTATGACATCGTTTCCCATACCTAACAATTACGCCTTGGGAAGTTTGCCACCCAGTTAAGGTGTGAGTAGTTTCTCATCTCCTGGTAAGTCTTTAGAAAGAGGCAGACTTGGAGAAAAAAGAAACGAGCGAGACGCCACTTGACATAAATGTTTTGTCTGCCGATGGTCTACAAAATAGAAGACTCTGTGATGTACAGTGGTGTTTTGTAAATATGAATGGGGTAGCAGCTGAAGAATAAGGTAAGGCTAAGAGATTGATTATAGACTTGTGCATTTCTCGTGATTGGCATCGCGAGCGACCAAAAGACAGTCATCCGCTTTTAGAACCTGATTACATAAGTATAGCAATTCAGACCAATTTTGTTCGAAGTGTTCATGTATTAGCAAAGTAATGAAAACATCTGCCTCTCCAAGGTCTTTAAATGCTGTTATAAACGCTGAAGAACCATGATAGTCTTACAAACAATCTAACACATAATTGCACGCCACAGTGAACACTAGATAATTTTAAAAGCTCGCTGAAACCCCTCTCAAAGGGACCGAATCCAATCTCCAAAACTCTCTCATTTCATGCTATAGCGCATTATGGTATTGTTAATTATCTTCTATCATCCTTTTGAAAACAGCCAATATTTTTTTTTCAATCTTGTCGATACCACAGGCTATCTTTAGCTGCCACACTCTTGGTGTGGTGGTTTTGATTGTAGTAGCCTCTGCTATTTGGAGCAGATAGATACTGGTGTGCTGCTAAGCGAAGCGGTTGAGTTGTGTGACGCAGTGTCGTGTGCTCCTGGTTATGAAGTGTAGAGGCTTTAGCGGACTGGCCCATCGCATTAGCATTACCACAGTGAGCATGGAGAGGGGGAGATAGACAGGCTCAGTGAGCATCAGGGTGGCCCTGCTCTTCTCTTCTTATCAGCCAGCAGTGCTTGGCGTCCAAAAAAAAAAGGCAAAGTAGGGAGGGAAAAACAGAAAGTGCACAAGAGAGAAAAAACAAGTGCAGACGTAGCCAAGCAATTAATAGTCGCCTTTCCTGGCATTTCAATTCAAAACTCAAGCAAAATGTCTATTATAGGGATGGTAATTATAGATAGAAAAGAGCTTTCTTATCCGCCGTATTACCCTGAACCTAAAATCCCATATGGACTGGACTATATTATTTTAAATACACATTAAGTCAGTGCTGGTAATAGAATATGTAATACAATATGGCACTCTTTCCATTTAAGCTGAACTGAACTGAAGGTTTCTTGTATACTGGCTCTATGTTTACGGTTATATGACCATAAAGGACAAGATTATTATTAAAGAGATAGTTCACACAAAAATGCAAATTCTGTTATTAATTACTCAGTCTCGTGTTGTTCCAAACTCGTAAGACCTTTGTTCATCTTCAGAAGACAGGTTAAGATATTTTCCGTTAGCTTTCTGACCCTACATAGACAGCAATGCAACTACCAAATTTAAGGCCCAGAAAGATAGTAAAGGCATTGTTAAAATAGTCTATGTGGTATCAATTTTATGAAGCTACGACGATACGTTTTTGTGCGCAAATAATCAAAAATAACAATTTTATTCAACAACGTCTTCTCTCTTCTATGCACTACTGCTATTTCAGTTCAACTCAGAATGGCACACCACCCTGATTCAGACCAATTTCTGAATTAAGCGTCTGGTGCGACTCATGCCACACATTGAGACCTTGCCTTGGGCCATTTCTTCAAAGACACGCTGAACACAAAGACATTTCAGAAGAGCAGACAAAGACAATATAAGCAGGAAACAGAGGGATAGAGAGAGAAGGGGGGTAAAAGGAGGGGGTGCACTTGGAGAAGAAAAGGTTATGGTTCATTTGTCACTGTCCGATTGGTTCGCTTCTTCCTCATAACAGCAAGCATGAATCCTTTCCCTAAAACCCCCTTCAAAGTCCCCCACTGGCATGCACACACACACACACACACACACACATATACACAGATATACTTACACTCTCTTAGCCTGGGGAGAAGCTTTATAGGATATCCTCAATCCTGTTCTACAGAGCTCCTCAAGGATCCTTTTGATTGTCTTTATCCGGGCCGAATACTTTATTTATACTCGATAAAACAGAAAAGATCTTTGTTTTAGATGAGGCACAAACCTCTTGAATGTTCTACTGAGCTGGACAGTTGACCCTGTCAAGCTGTAGCTGAAGTACAAGACCAGGGATGGGCCATGATGATATAAAAATTTTTTCATATATGGGCCATTCTACAGAATTGGTACAAAGACAGAGTTGGAAACGACTTGAAAAAAATGTGTATGTATGCAAATTGTATAATAGCCAATGTACACATTTCTAGTAATTGTGCAGTTAATCATCATATTGTATTTTCAAAAAGTTTTGGAATATTTGTCCTCCTCTCCCTAAGTCACTACCGAAACATAGGGTTGGGTATCGTTCAGGGTTTTTCGATACCGGTGCCAAATCGATACTTTTAAAACGGTACCGGTGCTCAAACGGTGCCTAAACTGATACTTTTAAAAAAACACAAAATGGTGGATGACACAAGAATATCTTGGGTTCTGAGATTGCACATTGGGTTCAGGGGTATGCCCCCATACGAAAATTTTGTTCATTTCAAATTTCAAAAATCTGGTGCATTTTGAGAGCGGAATCAAGTGACTAGATCAAATGAAGAATTATTTTGCTCTTGTAAACAATTTTTTGCTCTAGTAGTAATTTATTTATTGGTTGCATAGATGTGAATGTGATGGTAGGGCACAATTTTGACTACATACATTCTTATAAAAGCTACAAATGCTATTCTGTCAAGCACAGGGAGTGACTTTCTCCTCGTCTTTTGTTGTTTGATTACCATTAATGCTGACATTTAATTCAAGAGACAAAATGAGACACGAGTTCACAAGAACGAGATGAGGTCTTATTCAATATTCAACGTGCAAATAGAGCTATAGACAAGTACACAACCTATTATAGCCTACATACTAATAACTCTGTGATGTACAGTGGTGTTTTGTAAATATGAATGGGGTAGCAGCTGAAGAATAAGGTAAGGCTAAGAGATTGATTATAGATTATATAACTCTAAACGCAGGGTATAACTCTTCTTATTAAGTTATATATTAGTGTGTTTTCGTAGTGACAAATTTGGGCAGAGGACAAAACTTTCTGATAATACAATATGAGAATTAACTGCACAATTACTAGAAATGTTTACCTTTTTGGCTCTATGTTTCTATGTTACATACAAAATTTGTGGATTTTTTTTTTTTTTTCAGGACCTTTGAAAAAACCTGTTATTTCCAAACCTGATTTTGAACAAAAAATCATTTTTAAATGCTGATTTGCTGCTTAGGAAATATTGTCTTATTCTCTTATTCTTATTATCAATAAACAAAAAACTTTATTTTGCTTTATATTTTTGTGGTAACCACATTATGTATTTTTTTTTTTTATTATAATTATTCTTTCGTAACACTGTAAGTACCTTTACAATCAATTTTAATCGATAAAATGTGTCCTTGCTAAATACATTTCTAAATAAAGAAAGAAAGAAATATATACAGTTGAAGTCAAAAGTTTACATACACCTTGCAGAATCTTCAAAATGTTAAGTATTTTACCAAAATAAAAAAACTAAAAAAACTGAAGAACAGCAACCAGTTTAACTGTTCAGGACAAACAAGGGTCTCATGAACAACTATCACTAAAAAACAAAGCAAAAAAACAAAACAGCTCTGGATCATTCAGGTAACAACACATTATTAAGAATCGAGTGTATGTAAACTTTTGAACAGGGTCATTTTTATAAATTTGACTATTATTTTCTCTTCTAGACTATATGTAAATGTATTTTATGTGAAATATCTTATTCAGGTCAGTACTACATAAAAAAAATAATAAAAAAATTGTATAATCCCTCTTATTGTGCTAAAATAACATTTTGCAGATTCTGCAAGGTGTATATACTTTTGACATGAACTGTGTATATCATTAGCCCAACTCCCTAAAAATGTGTCTGATCAGCTTTTTATGACAAGGCTTACTAAAGATTGATTAGAGAACAAGCCATTTAGACTAAAAGGTCAAGATTTGGCTGGTTAGAGTGGCCCTGTTAGCCCTCTGCTGGTAGATGCCCTAACTACACCAACAAAAAAAAAATCTGTTGTTTTTTTGAAACAATGCTATTTTACTTGCTGTCTCTCCAGTGTTTGCTGCATTTCATGTCAGAGCTTAGGATAGTCACTAGTGAAGGTTTGGGACTGAGCCCACAAGTAAAAATGGTAGATTTCAAACTGTGTCTTTCCAGGGGGTCCTGTGCCAGGTGTCACTAAGATGAATAGGAATACTATGGGATAGCTCTTACCAGGTGTTATTGCCCTCTTTGGTCCAGGCAACCCACCAAGTAGTGGATTTTAAAACATTTACAATATACAAGCCTAGGTATTTTTTATATATATATGAAGCATGGTGGTAACAACTAGATTTTTTTTCTCTCTTTCTCACTTTCTCCCTTCCTCCCTCTTATGTTTTCTCACTATCTTTCTCTACCCTGCTGGGACTGATATGACTGTAGGATGTGAGGAAGGCCGCAGCTGAGGTAGCAGTCCAGAATGCACTGCCGGCAGAATTGGATAAACTCGTTTATTGGTATTGTGTGTCCACTCAGAGAGCATCAGTGTGTAATGAATGGCAGAGCGCAGCTATTGCAGTAAACTCTCTCTCTCTCTCTCTCTCTCTCTGTGTCTTTCAAATTCACATCCAATGGAGCTTTAATGATGTGTCTGTCCAAACTATAATATTGCCAATGCAATGTAGAGCAATCTCTGAATTCTTTCTCTCTTTCATGGTGCACGGTCAAGCAGGTGACCCGCTGGCTGCCGGTTCAAACCCCAACCGGGAACGAATAGAGTGTTTTCCAGCAGCTAGATAATTAACCTGAATTCTTCTGTGTATCCAAGCGCATAATGGACAACTGAGAGCCATGTCAGCGACTGCAGATAAGGGCATCTGCTCTGCATTCTGATTACAGTCATAGAAATAACGCTGATAATGATGTGTTATTATCATCAATTATCTTCTCGTATTATGGAAACAGAAAAACATGAGTTAAAGAGATTGGATGTTTGTCTAATCTGTACTGACAGTGCGGCGATTGTTGTGCGTCTGTGTTGTTTCGTCGGGGGCAAGAAAAACTGTCTGTCAGGGTCCGAGATGACGAAGCAAATGAACGCAGCCCTAATCCATGCATCGACTTTGTGGTTTTATCCGATTTTCTGCCTTTTTTAAAGCAGTTTAATTGGATTTCATCATCCTGACAAGTGCTTTTGGACTGATAATTATCACTGGTGCATTGTCCAGTGCTATCTCTGCCTCTCTTCTCACTGGCCTTTGTGTTTAAACATGCCTTCTATCCAGATAAGAGCATGAGACTGCCATGCAAATAATCATCTCTGAACGTGCTTTAGAGCACTCACCCGAAGAATCTCTTACCACGCGAAATAAAGGATTAGACTGCAGTGGACGCTCTCCCTGCGTGTCTCTTCTCTCTGCGTTTTCTCTCTTGCTCTCTTTCACACCAGTGCGTAGTTATTAGTCAGACAAGGGATTCCAACATGGTGGAAAATATTGGATCTGGATCAAGTGTAGTCGTGTTATTCAACACCAGTGACCATTTCTGCAGGGGGGCGGGGGAAAAGCTTCCGGAATCAATGTTGTAAGAAATATCATCCATTTAAATAGAAATCAACACCGCATACACAGACCAATATAAAATTGCAAATGTACCGTTCCTCTGTCCCAGGTGGATTCGAGCATGTTACACCACATTGCCGGGTTCAGAAAGTTTATCTCACAGACGGCGAAACCATGAAGATCTGGCTTTTGTCTGAATGCATTCAGCACTTCTTTCTTTTCCCCGTCATTCCCGTTGACACTGTTGCTTTTGAGAGCCACATCAGAACAATTTACATTGTCAGAAGCTCTTCTTTCTCACCCCATTTTATAGACTTACGCAATTAAGCCTTGTTCCTTTTACTGCCAACATGAAACAGCAGAGAACATCATTTCTGCCACTGCCAAAAAAGCCAGGGAGAACTCAATATTCATGAAATATTCTAATATCCTACCTCCCCAGTGGGGTGAAGACAGTGAGAAAAATAATGATCAGTGCTCATGTCAGGCAGCAAAAGCAGGAGAGAGAATTATGCAACAGCATATCTCTCTTTTTGGTGGTTTCTCACTTTTTTTTCCCCGGTAAGTGGATTATTCTCCAAACCAGGACACAAGAAAATTAATGTTTTCCATCATGACTGCGAATAGTTTTGAAGCCTCGGATATTAAACTAGGCCTTAAACACGCTCGCCGCTGAAGATGTGGGTTGAACAATTTGAACATAATTGGTTTGCTGGTTTCTCCAAAACTGCACAATGTAGCAATTCTCTTCAGGGGTGGAGATAAAGAGCGAAGGATCTTATTAGGACTTGTAGTTTGACGGGGTCAGGAGTGGAGCCCGCTCGTTGACATCTCAGTAAGAGCGAGGCCGTCTTGGGGCTGTCGAGGGGCTTGACTGACAAGCCTCTGACGATGAACGCTGGATTTGAAGAATTGATTTAGTTGTATCTTCTTGTTTGTTTGTGCCAGGGTGTGATGCATGATTGAGTCACTGACAGCTCAAAACTAGAGAATTAGAGCAAGCACATCATGACTGCAGGACTGTTCCTTCATTTCCAGCCGCCCTTCCTGTACAGAAACAAAGCATGTCCCGTTGATTTCCAATGCAAATTGCAATCGTGATCAGGGTATGCTTGCGGTAAGTGATATTAACAGTAGGTTTAGAAAAGCAAAGCTCTACCAAGTCTGCCCCCAGGCGTCTTTTCTGCGGCGACACATATCATGGTCAAATATGAAACCGTGTTTTCTCTTGGTAGTTTGTAACCTGCATTATGTATGAATGGTGTGTCTGAATAATGAGACGTGATTGTAAGTGTAACAACACACCACTGCAAGGCTGTGAAGGTGTGAGTGCATGTGAATGTATACCTCTCTAATGGAGCTTAATGGATTGCGTTCAGATCTCTACCGCTTTAATGGGGTGAGATGTCTGAGAGGCCTTTGTCCTTGTTTCACTCTCTTCGGTTGAAACTTTCCCACTGACCCAAAATAAGACTAAGACCAGTGTCCACCAAACTGCCATTTTCGGTCTGGCAAGAATTGACTGACAAGTTCACTTCCAGAACAAAAATTTACAGATCATTTACTCACCCCCTTGTCATTCAAGATGTTCATGTCTTTCTTTCTTCAGTCGTAAAGAAATTGTGTTTTTCTCCATATAGTGGACTTCTATGGTGCCCGCAAGTTTGAACTTCCAAAATGCAGTTTAATTGCATCTTCAAAGAGCTCTAAACAATCCCAGCCGAGGTAGAAGTGTCTTATCTAGTGAAACTATCAGTTTTTTTTTTTTTATTGACAGTTGATATACTTTTTAACCTCAAATGCTCAGCTTGTCTAGATCTGCATCAACTCTGTCCCTGCGTTTCATTCGGAAGGGCTCATATGCCCTAATCCCTTCAAAGGGTTTACCCTCTGGAGTGAGAGCTTCGAAGGGTTGAAGGGTGTAAGGGACCAAACAGCAGTTTTTTGAGGTGCCTCTGCATCATCATCATCATCCCGTGGCCACACGGAGGCGCCGTCATCATGCAAAGAATCTACGCAAAGGATCATGAGGGCCCGAAGTGTCCATCAGTTGTACCCTTCGAAATCCTTTATTCCGAAGGGCCCTTTGAAGTGGCTAATTTTGAGCACTTAGGTTTGGAACGGTACTTCAATATGGCAGCCATGATTGTTTTCACTCCGAAGTGCCCTTCGGAGGGCGATATGCACCATGTGTATTCCGGTTCAAGACAGGGTAGGTCCAAAAACTCCCATCTCATTTTCTCCTCCAACTTCAATTCGTCCTACATCGCTTCAAAAGTACTGACCCAGTGTTTACAGTGAACATGCAAAGAAGATCAAATGCCCTTTACAGGTAAAACTGCGATTTAAGATGATTTTGAAGTTGGAGAAGAAAATGAGATGGGAGTTTTTCGATCTACCCTAACTGTCTTGATGCAGAGCTAGACAAGACAAGCATTTGAGGTTAAAAAATATATAAATCGTTTTTTTTTATTTATTTATTTTTTTTTTTAGAAAGTAACTGATCGTTTCACTAGATAAGACCCTTCTTCCTCGGCTGAAATTGTTTAAAGCCATTAGTTGCTTTTAAACTGTATTTTGGAAGTTCAAACTAGCAGGCACCATAGAAGTCCACTATATGGAGAGAAATCCTGAAATGTTTTCCTCGAAAAACATCTTGGATGACAATGGGGTGAGTAAATTATCTGTAAATTTTTGATCTGGAAGTGGACTTCTTCTTTAAGGCCGGGACACACCAAGCTGACTTCAAAGAACTAGCGGCGACAAAAGCTGATGGTGTTGGCAGAGTCTGGTCCAAAAAGCTGCACTTGAACACACCGCACAGACTCTAGCCAACTGTATTCGTATTCGTCATTCAAAAGGAGAAATCGAAACAAGGATATACGAGATATACGCAAATAGACTTGTTCGCTAAACTGAGCATCCAATCAGAAACGCCAATGGCCCTGACACCAATTCAACACGATGAATCGGGCAAACTCCCACCAATGTGAGCCCGACGTGTTGAACACACGAAACAAACTAGCCCAACAGACACTGGCCGGTGGCCTGACGTTGACCGATGGCTGACTGCCAGCTTGGTGTGTCCCGGCCTTTGCCTAGTTATGAAGTATGGTGGGGAATCCAACATCCAAAATGTGTTACCAGCCATCCTAGTGGTTTCCTCAACGCTTGCTGAAATGGGGTATTGTTAGCGAAATGGCAAATCAAGATCTTCTCAGTCTGTCAATCTGAAAATTGTATTAGAGAAATGAAAATATATGAGTCTCAGGGCAGCTTCAGTCTTCGAGAGATTGTTTGCCTTTTTATTTAAAGTGGCTTCAGTTTTAATATCATCAATATTTCCAAATAAGGCTCAGCAGATGCAGAGCTGTTGCCCATTTCTCCATGGCAACACACTGAACAAAGAAATGTTGTGGCACACAGTTATCATGCAAAGCTCATGACAAGACAATTACATCATGCAAAGTTGATTTTTCATTGCACTGAGAGAATGAGCCACTTCATTACTGACACCTCGGAAATCTGATTGGCCTTGTTGGCCTTTGAATGAGCAAAATAACAACTTATATTTACATAATGAAAGACAAAGCAAGACAGAGGGAGGGAGAAAGAACACAAAAGACAGAACATAAAACTAAAGCACGACTTCAAGTCAGTTTCTACTTTGAAACATAATATTCCCTCAAATGTTGTCCCAACTAACTAATTTCATATTGTAAATAGTAATCAATATTAAACCAATAACTAATTGTTCAGAGATCCCTAAAGAGAAGAGATCATTCTCTTCTTAGACTAAAAAAAAAAAAAATAGGTTGGGGGAAAATTACTTGCCTCACCAATAGATGACTAAATATACTATATATGTCACTGTACAGCCACAAGCTAATCAATTGCAATTATAGGAGTGTTTCGTGGGACATACTTACACATATAATTTAGGGATGTGCTCATTTCTTTATTTAATATGGACTGTTTAACGCATTAAAAATAATTAACACAATTAATTAATTAATAAGCATTTTTTTTTTTACTTCCTAACCTTATATATTTTCCGCTCTGCACACACAGCAGGTACAGTGAAACTGTGACTGGCTCAATAAATTAGTAGGGATGTGTGTATCTTTAAAAGAATAATAACCACTTTACCCTCAAACCACTTTACCCACCACTTCCCTCAAGCCATGTATACTTTTTGTTTCTGCTGTAAAAAGCAAAAGATGATATTTTGGGTGAACTATTCCTTTAACTAGAGATTTAACTATGATTTATCATTACAATGAATTCCTGAAATAAGTTATGAAGTGAAAATTAAGTGTGACTTATATATGCATACATACAGTTTATGGCCTCTGAAATTCAAATTATTATAATAGAAAATTATCATTTATTGATTTAATTTGTGCTATGTATTATTGGCTAAAGGGACAACTTAAAAGGTTAGTTCACCCAAAAATGAAAATTCTGTCATTAATTACTCACCCTCATGTGATTCCAAACCCTTAATATCTTCAAAACACAAATTAAGATATTTGTGATGGAATCCAAAAGCTTTCTGACCATGCATAGACAGCAAAACAACTACCATGTTCATAGCCAGAAAGGTAGTAAGGACATTGTTAAAATAGTCCATGTGACATCAGTGGTTCAACCGTAATTCAACAATTTCTTCTCTTCCATTTTAGTCTTTGACAGACGTTCATGAGAGTACCATGACGCTGTGTATGCAGGGTCGGAAAGCTCTCACATTAAAAATGACGCAGTCTTTGTTCCGAAGATGAATGGAGGTCTTACAGGTTTGGAACACCATGAGGTTGAGTAATCTGTCATTGAGTAACAGTTGAGAGAACCTAAAAAAAGCAATATGCTGACTTTTTTATAACCTTTCTACCAATTCCTTTTTTACAGTGTACATCTACCAGTGTAAAGGAAAACAAGTAAAACCACTCAGACAGGATAGAGGAAGGCTGAAAGAAAGAGAAGCATCTAGGAGTTACAGCAGCAGGAGAGAAATGGCATAGCACATTATTGAGAGAAGCATTGGTGCTAAGCTGCTTATTGATAAAAGCACTAATCTGCCTGGCGGAAGGTAAAGGAGGCTGGAATGAGTAGTGATAAAATATTTGAGCTAAAGGCAATGCCATCAGGGAGCTGAGCCTCTACATAGCATTCCCTAAAGGAGCTTCTCATTTTTTATTAAGTGCGACTCTGACCATCGGTGGCTCAAAGAGCGTGTTTCTGTCAGCGGTGAAATGAGACGGGGGCACAGAATACAACTGCCACTGCCTTTCATCTGCTCAGGCAAACAGCTTGGAGAATTTCACTCTCTATAGGCCCATGACAGTTATTACAAAATCACCTGATTGATGTGATCTCATCGTGATTATCAAGCACTTTAAATTCCAATCCGCAGTTTAAGCCAATGAAGAAATTCCATGAAACGTCTTCATATTGTACTTCGATATATCACCGTAATATAATATCCAGGTTGGCAGCGTTTCAAAAAGCAACACTGTTAATGGAAAGCAAACTAATGATCGCTATTATTTGTATGGCAATTATTCATAATTGTGTCAGCCCGACTTATCTACATTCATCCTTATCGTAGCTTTCTCCTCTCATATCGTAAGCAAGAATGTAATATGATGAAATCGGAGATGCTCTGCCTCTGGCGCAATAAAAAAAATGACATCGCTCCGTAAACACCCATGTAGAAAAATGCTTCCAAGACAACACTCGCATAAATCAAGCTCTTTGTGGTTGTGTGCAGAAATATATTTGGGAGGAAATGAATCTGACTGTGAACACTTGCATATTACCATAATCATTATCATTATTGTCATCCTTGTCTTCGACGACACTATCATTAGTCGCACATCTGTGTGCTGCTGTGGCGCGCTGCGCTTCGCTGTCGAACAGCTCGACAACATCAGCCATCTCCTTCGGTGACAGAGAAACCGCTTCCCGCCAGTGGAGCACCTCCTGGGTAGGGGCCGTAATCCCTCTTAACAGGTAATCATTGGGATGTTAGATCGAAATCGCCAACGACGTATACCGGAGGCGTGAAGACTCACGCAAGGCCTTTCCACTACTCAAACCCTAAGTTTCTGCAAGGGTTTGCGTCCTTTGGAGATGAAGGGAGAAGGAGAGAGAGACAGAGAGAGATGATCCAATTCTACTGTGTCAGTTCTGCAGGCCCCATCCCAGCGTGCTTGTCAAGATCATGAGAATCGATTAGCCCAGACTCAAAATGTCATGTCGGTCTCATTTATTTGAAGTAGAGATCCAACAGAGTGGTGATATCTAGTGAATCATTTTGGCAGAAGAACCGGCTTGAACATACTAAAATTGGTTGGTGGCCAAAATGTGGTTTGACTACAAAATGGCTAAAAAAGAACTGTAAACCGTCCTTCGTGGCTATACCGTCTTATCGCTACCGGACAAGATTACTCATTTGGAATATGTCTGCCCAGTGCACTAAATCCCTGAGCACTTGTCCAGGTCAATCGATTCTGAAGTGTCAGCCAAGACCAGTCAGTCCATAAGTGCCTGCAGAGACTTGTTAGTCCCAGAGAGACCCTCCAAGAGCAAACAAGAATGCATATCTGACCCTCCCCATTGTCTTCACGACATCTGCCACGTTGACACAATCGTTCCAGCTGTAGGTGCGATAGAATTTCTTCTTATTTTGCTCATTTCCCTCAATGTGAGCGATCTCTGTAGAATATGATTGTGAAGTGTTTCTTGATAATTGCTTAGTGTTCGTTCCTGCAGGCTGGAGGGAAAGCAGGCTTGAACTCTCGAATTCCTGTAAGTGCAGCAGTTGTCTTCATGCTGAGCATGAGCCTGTGAGGCCTTCGCACCTGACAGTAGATTGGTCCACCGAGAGGGAGCTGAGTGCCGGCAGTATTGTGCTCTAATGAGGAGCAGTCTGAGAGTATTATGGGCTGTATTCACTGAGGGGAGATCTGAGAGGGTGGGCGCCAGGTTTGAGGTTTACGGCTGCATTCTGCTATGGATATTAGCCAGAGCTGGGTTGAGCAGATGCTCGAAATGTGGGATTCTGGGAAGGGCCTTGAGGCAGCCTCCACAAAGGCAAGGCTGCTTCACTTAGAGAATATGTGAGTAGGAGATGAACCATACAAAGAGCAGGGAGCTCTAAAGGTACTGAATATTTACTCTTTTAGCTTCTCTTGGTGCCGGGGCTGATTTATGGCCATATTGGATTTGTTACATTGGGTGCATAATTTAGTAAAGTGAAAAAGGAAAAGACCAAGAGGAAGAGGAAGAATGCTCTGTAGAAATGCAACATTTTGATGCTGGATCCTCTTATCTTAAAGCTTTGCTTGCCAGAGAATATGAGGCGTGTGTGGTAGATTTGAAGATAGAGAGATGGAGTGGAGATAGCAGGGAAAGACTTGGCTTGGAGCTATTTTTCAGCTACAGTGCTTTGCTAGCCTGCACATCAGTGCTTTTACTTTTTTCACCATGCCCTGGATGGTCAAAAGCGGCCTGACAGAATAAAGGGAATCTGAATCTTATAAATTGTAGATCAGGTTATGAGAAATTTCGTACCAGTTTATCTGTTGTGTATGGTTGTATCAGAATAGTTTCTTGTCCTGTCAACTAAAAAAAATGGTTTAGTGAATTAAAGGTGAAGTGTGAGATTTCTGCACCCTTAGCTGCATCACATGGAATCACAATCTGTTTGTTTGAGGGCCTGGATTAACAATGGTTCAACCAATGATGTTAGGCATTAGACAGATGTACCTGTTTGTCCAACTTGTTAGAGATGATGAATGTTTGTCCAACTTGTTAGAGATAAGAACCTAAAGCTCTTAATAGGATAGTTCACCCAAAAATAAAAATTATGTCATTAATTACTCACCCTTACGTCATTCCAAACCCATAAGAACTTTGTTCATCTTTAAAACACAAATTAAGATATTTTTGACGAAATCCGAGAGCTTTCCAACCCTGCATAGTAAGTAGATCATTAAAATTGTTCATGTGACATCAGTGGTTCAACTGTAATTTTAGAAATCTACGAGAATACTTTTTGTGTGCAAAGTTCTTCCATGTTCTTCCATGTCAGTCTTCGACGCACATTCACAATAGTACCACCATCCATGCTTGAACCACTGTTGTCACATGGACTATTTTAACAATGTTCTTACTGCCTTTCTGGGCCTTGCAGGTGTCAGTTGCACTGCTGTCTATGAACGGTCAGAATCAGAAAGCTCTTAATTTGTAGAAATCAAAAAAATGAACGAAGGTCTTATGTAGGGCTGAGTATCAAATTCGATACTTTTTAGGAACCGACCAAATTGCCTAGATACCATAGAGTATCGAAAAACACCTTGTCGTTCGGTACCAAACCCTTCGAGGGGAAATTATGCCCCTGCTAGTGCTTGTCAGCAAATTAGTGGAAAATTAAAAATTATGATTCTGTCTGAGCTATGCATTTTAAAATAAAATTGCACTAGTGTAAACATAGCCTAACAGATGTGTAAACTGAAACCTTTTTGAGCTGTATTAAAATTACTTTCATTGATTTATTGCGTTGGATATATTTTTTTCCTTTGTGCAGTGGCTCATGAGTCTTTGAGTCTGTGTAAATGTCAAGAAGCTGAAAAGAAGCTAGTCTTAAAAAGTTAGTCAGCTAATTTTTTAAGACTGGTCATATATTTTTAAATTCAGTTACAGAAAAATGTAGATTAGTCTAAATTGAATCCAAAAAATAAGACTGATTACTCTTTGGTTAACTCATAGTTGGTCAAACTAGTACTTAAGACACTGTCTTAACATAGAGGCTAAGTTTATGCAACTGGCCCCAGTATTGAAAATTTTGGAACGATACCCAGCCCTAGTCTTATGGGTTTAGAACATGAGGGTGAGTTATGACAGAATTTTAATTTTTGGGTGAACTATCCCTTTAACATTCACATTATGTAAAGTTTCAAAAATAACACCAGCAAACCAATAATTCTGATGTTAAATCCACATTGAAGCTATAGTAAAATAACCAATATATGCATCCTACACACATTAGAATAATAAGGTGCACACAGCATAAATAGAAGTGAACTGTATTACCATTACTGTTAAATTTCTGCTAGCTGAATAAATAAGCTTTCTATTGATGTATGGTTTGTTAGGATAGAACAATATCTGGCCGAGATACAATCTGGAATCTGAGGGTGCAAATAAATAAATAAATAAATACATAATAATATTGAGTCTTTAAAGTTGTCCAAATTAAGGTAATTCTTAGCTATGCATATTATTAATCAAAAGTTTTGATATATTTCAAAATTTAGTAGTAATATATTTCATATTTAGTAAATGGTAGGACATTTACTAAATATCTTAATGGAACATGATCTAATGATTTTTGGAAAAATCAAATAAAAATAAAAAAACACTGCATATAACTGAATTCTACTGGAAACACACATTGTGCCTAACACTACTCCCTTTGTAAACCTTCCTTGTCATTAATAAAAGCAAAGCAGTTATGTATGCTAATAGTTATAATATATACACAATATATACCATCCCCTGCCCAGCTCCATATGAGTGTTCCATCATAGGCACTTGCATGGTTAAGAGATGTCTTTCATTAATTAAAGCCCACCCCAGAATCCAACCTGAATCCCTGCCTCCCAATCCTCCTCCCTCCAGTTAGAGATGAAGGGCAGTCCATAGTGAAGAGGGGGGGAAACGGAGTGTTATCTCAGTCTAATAAGGCATTTTAATTGTATGGGTTTAATTTAAGCCCAGATTTACAGCTTCACAAGCTCTCATCACGCCCATTTAAAAATAACCGGGAAGGTCTCTCCCTTGATCCCTGTCGTTGTGCTATGTCTCTCACTCAAGGCTGTTCCGGAGAGAGAGGAACACATCACAAAAAGGTGTTAGATCTTTGCCATGACCAAGCTAATTATCAACACTGTACTTGATGAGCCCATGCAGTCCCCTCGGTAACTGTCACACAGTCTAACACATTTGGAGGTTATAGGGAGATAGTTTTGGGAAGATCCATGAACTGTGAAAGACACACGCGCAAACACAACACACAGCAACACATTCAAACAAATCTCTCCTCACGGAGTCAGGCCATGCCACTGTGAATTGAGCATTGAGGGTTTTTTTCACACCTCAGGAGAAGTCTTTCCGAACAAACAAACTCCTCTTAATGAGTTTTTTACGGACCAGGAAGGAAAGCAGTGAAGCCAGTCATCACGCTCAATCCTCACTGGCAATAAACGGCAAACAAGGCCACTGTGTTTACACTCATCAGAGCTTAAACTGGGAGAGCTTGAGCCAAGGATGTCACACGCACCTGAGCACATTGCCACGCGCACTGAGTCATCGGTGAGCGTATTACCATTCGCTCTGTCACGCTCCACTCTCCACATCTGTCACTCAGTTTGGCTGAGATTTTAATTTTTTATTTTGGTCAATCTGTTAAGCCTGATGTGGGTTTGGGATGGGATGGAGGGGGTTCCCTCACGGGTTCACATCTGCCGAGAGATGTCACACGAGTCAACATCTGTCCCTTGTTTATACACCTATCAGTCAACTCTCACAGATACAAACATCCATTTATGTAGCGTATGTCATCGAGTTAGAATCTGATCACTTAGGTGGACTTGCTGAAACCAGTCCACGCACAGGAAACTCAGCCCACATTCACACAAGCGGATTACATGAGTGCATGCAGAAGCCTGGAAGTACACACACAAAGAAACAATACACACCAATGCAGCACGCTCTCCATAGCTGGAGTCTATTGTCACTTCCATGCCATATGCTGTCCATCACGGTGTGGGAGCTGCCGTGGGTAACTGTTCTCCCCAGTCAGTGAGTCTGCAAGGCCTGCACTCACCCTGACTGTCATCTAGCATCTGCTGGCTTTATCAAACACCAGACTGGTACTGACGGAGTCAGGACCCATGTGCCCTTGCTTTCTGTCTCAAGCCTATGCCCAGTAAACTTCACTACCGCTTTCACCGGAGGTTACACTCAATTTGAAATTTCTTATGTTTCTTTCCCCTTGATCCACACATAAATCATAGCACCAATTGCTTTACTTTTTCCTCCCTTTGGATTCCATCTTAAAATTAGCATGTTGAATTGGCATCTAAATGGGTCAGATCGAATTGGCATCTGAGCCAAAGAAAATGACTTTGGACTTATTCAATAACAGCAGGTCACACTGGCACCTCTCACTGAGAATATCAGATTTCATAAGACATCTAAGAAAACATGAGCTCCAGCAAAAATGCCCGTTTTGCACTCTACCTACACTACAAAAATACAATGAAATCATGTCATGACTGCACCTTTGCAATTGTATGATCACATAGTAAATTGAAGTGTGTTCTCAGACAGTGAACCGGTGGCCAGACAATATATAAAAGGGTACATGATGCAATACAAGAGCCATTTTTGACATCTTTCAAACAGACAGGTTCTTGGATGGCAAGGTGGACTTACACTGTGAGTTCACCCACAACAAACAAAATGAGGAGAATACTATTTAGCATATAGCAATATATTCATATATTAACACCCACTACTTTAGCACAAATACCACTCGGAACAAAATTGAAATGACCCACATCAGTAACTGCAAGCAAAAGCAAGCTTTCATCACAGCATTACACATACAAAATCAGAAATAAAGATTGGTACCGTTTTTGTGCTGTATTTTGGTTGATTGGTCTTGTAGCTGTAATCCGAGTACTGGTCTGAGCCGGTGGAGTTGTCATCACCGCCTGTTCCCACAAAGGTGTTGGCAGCAGGGAGCTCCTGGACAGCCTGATGCTTTTGGGAGGCGGATGGGGACTGAGCCTGGAGCTGGATGGAGGGCAATGGGGAATTGGACCGGTAGTGCCTGCCTAGGTCAGGGCTTCCAGGCGGATATGTCAGAGGCAAATGGATCCTGGGGCTGTCGTTGACCCCATCAAGGTTAAATTTCAGACTCTTTTGAAGGCTGACTTCCTCATCCTCTCCAAGAGGTTTAGGTGACTTTGGTGGCTTACCTTTTTTACCCTTTCTCCCCTTGCCACTTTTTGGCCCTTGCTTGGGGGCATACAAATCTTTTGTCTCCTTCTTTCCAGCCTGATAGCCACTCTTAGCTTCTCTTTGAAGGCGATGCCTGATGAAGACCACCACAACAATCACAGTGACCACCCCTGCCACTCCAGCTAAACTGCCATATACAATGTTGCTTCTTTGGGCAGCCAAACCGTAATCTGGGTCTCCTGCGATGTCCATGTCTAGTGGGGTGTACAGGCTATGCCCCACAAGTGCCTCCACATGACTTACATTGGCAATGGTTTCATTTACGTAAATGTGTACCAAGGCAATTGCGTGGCGAGATGGTTTGCCCCTGTCGCTCACTTTTACCACCAGTCGATGCAGACCACTGTGTTTCCGAGTAAGTTCCTTTGTTAATGTGATCTCACCATTAGATGGAGAGATGTAAAACAGATCATGTGGATTTCCCCCAGCAATGCTGTATACTAGCTCAGCATTGGAACCGGAATCAATGTCCTCAGCTTCGACTACTTCCACAACACTGTCTGGAGCAGCCATGGGAGACAGACGTATGAAGGATGAGTTAGATGGTTTGGTGACAACAGGAGCGTTATCATTCTCATCAAGGACATTGATGGTCACTCCAACATAGGATGACCTGGGCGGGTCCCCTCCATCTACAGCTTTCAGGCGGAATGTGTAACTGCTCTCCTTCTCTCTGTCAAATGAGATGCTGGACAAAATAGTGCCAGTTCCATTCTGAATCACAAATTTGCCCACATCCGGTTCCACAGAAAGTTGCACTTGAGCATTCTCACCCTCGTCCATGTCCTGTACTGTTACCATCCCAACAGGGCTAAGGGGTGGCATGTTCTCCAAGACTGAGAAGCTGTATCCACTCAGCATGAACTTGGGATCATTGTCATTCCGATCAAGTACTTTGATTACAACAGTGGCAGTACCCCTGTGACTGGGAACCCCTTTATCTGCTGCAGTAACACGGAACTCATAGCGCTCCTTGTGCTCACGATCAAGAGGGCTCCGAGCACGTACTTCACCTGAGCTAGGGTCAATCTCAAAAAGTCCCCTTGTTGAAGAGTCCGCAATAATGCTGTAGACCAGCTCTGCATTAGTGCCACTGTCTGCATCTGAGGCGACCACATCTACTACCTTTTCTCCTGGCTGGTTCTCCTCAGCAAACTCTACTTCAAACAGAGTCGGTGAGAAAACGGGGGAATTGTCATTCGTGTCAGTCACTTGGACTTTTAGCGAGTTAGTGCTGGACAGAGCCGGATTGCCAGAATCCACTGCCACTATCTCCACCCGGTAGTCTCTAACCCTTTCATAGTCCAGAGGTGTTGTGGTCTGCAGAAAATACTTCCTCTTGTTGTCAACTGATGAATCGCTGGCTGGCCGAAGCTGGAAAGGAACATCGCCAGCAACTACACAGGTCACCACAGCATTCTCTCCCTCATCCTTGTCTGAAACCTGTACCAATGCCACAGCAGTGCCTACAGGCATATCCTCTGAAATGTTTGCTACTCCATCACTGTGGGTCACAAGACCAATGCCTCGAATCTCCACTGCTGGTGCATTGTCATTCTGGTCAGTCACATCAATAGAAACGTACGTTTTAGAACTTTTGGGTGAGGGGCCTTTGTCTCGTGCAACAACGTAAAACTTCAAATTGTTGATCTCCTCGCGATCCAACGGGCCTTTAACATATATGATGCCTGATGAGCGGTCTATCCGGAGAAGTTTTGGCACAGGATCAATGGCCTGATGTAAGGTGTATTCAATCTCACCATTAGGACCCAAGTCTGAATCATTAGCCTTCACCTGCAATAGAAAACATAGTTATTAAAACTTGACGTGAACTGAAAACATAAAATACTAAAATAATAGCACAATGGATTTTACACATGCTCAAGACAAAAAATACTGCAGGACAAGCCTGCAAAACAACACTCATTAGACACTGGGCATTAAATACTGGGTATTATTTAAACACAGTGAATCTATTTATAGCACAAAACTGGGAACATATTCAAAGCGTTGCATAACAGGAATTCTGGGGCATTGGTTATCTATAGAGAGTGGGGTTCCTAAGAAACTTCACAGACTACTTACTATTTCATTTGAACTATTCAAACTTGAATAGTTTATAGTCATTACTTATTTAACCAAATGAACGCATTTTATTTAACCAAATGAATGTGTATGTATTCTTTAACCAGATGATGATCAAACTGGATTATTCTAATAATTAAGGAAAATGAATTTGGTAAGTCAGGCCCTGCTCCACTGATGTAAGGCATCAAAGTAAAGAACAGACAGCTGGGAGGTTGGAAAAGCAGTGCTCATTAAAATTTCACACTCTGACATGATGCAATAGGCAATTTATCTTGCCTTGTTCGGATCTAAAGGTTGACTTAGCACGTTTGCCATTTTACCTGTAACACAGAATGCCCAATTGGGCTGTTCTCTGCGACCTCTGCTTCGTAGGAGGATTTTTCAAATTGGGGTGCATTGTCGTTGGCATCAGCAATGACGACCCTCAGCAAGGCACTGCTATAGCGAGGTGGATTGCCTCCGTCCACAGCTTTGATGGTGAGATCGTAGGAGTCTTTCCTTTCTCGATCAAGGCTTCCCAACACAATGAGCTGAGGCAATTTTTCACCTCGGTCCTCTGCAACTTGCAGACCAAAGAGTGCTACAGCCTCTGGTCCTGCTGTTAAGGTGTAGTCAGCTACTCCATTTCTCTCTGTATCTTTGTCAGTGGCCAGTGGAATTGAGAAGAGCGCCCCCACGTGGGTGTTCTCTGGAACTGAGAGGGTAAGGACAGGTGAGGGGAACTGCGGTGTGTTATCATTGATATCCTGCACTTCGATCCTTCCCTCTATCAGCCGTGGACTCTGATTCTGAATAAGATCTGTGACGGACACCTCAAACTCCAGAAAGCAGGGCTTGCCTTTATTACGACAATCCTTCAGTGTCTCTCTGTCTATAGGGATCTCAGTGGTAAAGATATCTCCAGTTTTGCCATCCACCCGCAGATAGGGAGTGCCCACCTCCAGTTTGTACAGGTGTCCAGTGTCTGGCAGGCCCTGGTCAGCCGCCAGACTGCCAATGAGTGTGCTCGGGGGTTGTTCCTCATGCACGCGGTATAGAATGCCACCCACCGCACCACTCGGCAAGTCCAGTAACAGTCCCCACAGCAGAAACAACACCACAGGGAGATCCATGGGCCCTCGGAGAGGTAACACCTCAGTCTGCAAAACAGTGTGAAAAACATGTTAAATCGTAAACAAGTGCGTCATGCGGTACTCTTTTGAACAAACACAGAAAAACAAACTTCCTTTTTTCTTTTCTTTTAATTTACTCTACCAGTGAGGGACTAGCCAAGGGTGAAACAGAATGCACGCAGCACACACTGTTTTGTGTACACATTGTGAGCACTAAATCCAAGGCTAAGAGTTGTAAAAGCTCTCCGGAAAATGCCTCTTCCCCCGACACCACTAAAAGCCTCCTCTCTCATTATCTTACATTATTTATCATCCTCATTTTTGAGCAGCCGATTACTTGTATGTAAAGAAAGACAACGAAGACCTACTGTACAAATGTCGTTCAAAAAGGTGGCAATGTTTTCAACTTCAGCCAATGATTTAGTAGAATAACTGCCACAAAAATTTTCTTAAATCTGGAAGTTAAATCATCCCCATTAATACCACACAGGAAAATGTTAATTATCACCCTTTTGAGTGCCTGTCCAAGCTAAGCTGCTTTTGAAAATTAATGATTTAGAACACGCAATAAGACACTTCTTAATGGGCTTTTTAATAAGAAGGTATGGGTTACTGTTAGGCTCAAAACAACAGCTCAGCAAGCTTTGTACTATTTACAACATAAATTAAACCATCTTATATGCAGTTTATAATGCACTTTCCTCAACATATGCTTAATCCGGTGCATATTCACAGCCAGTGATGGGGCTATTATTTTGGATGACTTCCCTTTAATGAAGGTTACACTCATTTGATTGGCCCATAACGTAAAATAGGCAGTTTCTCAATGCAAAGTGCTGATGAGACAAAAGGTACGAAGAAGACTGCTAACACAGCAAAGGAACCATTCGGCATCGCGAATGTAGGCTGAAAGATTCCCCTCAGTGAAACACTGGTATATTAAGACGCTGCACTCCCGGGTTACAGAGCACCTGAAGGCCAGCCCTTATCTCAAAGTACAGATTTACTCAAGACAGATCTGTCCTATCAAGGCTCAGAAGTTTCGGGCTAATTTACACACTGTAATGCTCATGTTTGATTTTCAACCTGCTAGGCCTTCTCATTAATCACTATCCTCTATTTTAGCATCTGCTTTGATCTGTATTCCCCTGGATCCAGGTTTCTCTTCTTTTTAAGCACCAAATAGTTTTAGAGTTTAATTATTTCCTGAGCGAGAAGATGTGGTGCCTTTAAATGACATCAGGCAGTTTATTGAGCTGTGGCACTTAATGCTGCGGTCTTTGAAGACCCTGTATGTTTATATGCAAAGCATCCATGTAACATCTAGAATGGAGCATGAGTCAAACCAAAATCAATACTGGCTTTGCAAGTAGCCATGATCCAAAGGAAAGTAAATAAGTGTTATACAAAATAGCTAAACACAAGAATGCATAGAAATCCAATCAGAAATCCAATTCCTTCGTATCTGTTAAGATTGGGAGTGCAGCGTATTGATGCACTAATTGCCCAGGTATTGATGTGTCCTTTTTTTTGCATTTGCAGGGCAGCCTCCTGTCGATTTAGCTGTGCTGATAGTGTATAGGGTAAAAACATGATTAGGGACTGTGGCATAAAGCACAGCCTCTGAAGGCCCAGGCAATAACTTGCACTCATGGCAGTGGGATGGTGGACCCTATTAATGCAGTAAGACTGGAACACTGGATCTGCTGCTACAGATATGTGAAAATACTCGTAACGTGATGATATGTCGGCCCGTGCATTACATCCTAGTGGAGAAAATGCAATTTTGTGGCGTTTTGGTACGTTATGGGTTTGTAATTTATAAACCTTAAGGGCTTTAAGTATGCTGCTCCAAGTCATAGACTAGCGCATGTAATGATTTATGAGGGAAAAAAAGCAAGCAATAAAACGGCCTACAACCAAGGAACTTCAAACCAGTTCTACTGTATGACCACTCAATTCAAACTGAATAGAAATTCACTGACGCTGCACTGCCCTACAAAGACAAAAGCACAATAACTACACATTTTGTCCAAAAGTGGGTTATGACCAGAATTGGGTCTCTTAGTCTATGATCTGTCCTCTGACAGACAGGTCTAGCCGAACTATTCTCAGATTCAGAGAAAACAGAGTATAAAAAATCAATCAAAGAAGAACTTTGAAGTTATTTTTCCTCAGTTCTAGCACTGACATCCAGTTATTGCATTTTGCCTTTGTTGGGGCAGTTCATAAGGAAGTATTTTTTATTAAAGAATTGTGTTAATAAATTGACAGAGATTCATACATGGATCTAGCAAATCGTAGTAATAATATTAAAAATGTAAAACACGGAAACATGCTTTACATAAGAGACTCTTCAAACACCCCAAGAGGATAAGCACTCATCCAGATAAGAGTCTACAAACACTCAACAAACTATTTAAGTGCTGTTGATTTTTAGCTATTCAGAATGCCTCATGAACAAAAGGTTATTAAAATAGCTCTGAACTCAAGTGTAAGCGCCAGAAAATATGTTGATGAAACATATTCAAAGACATCAGTTGGTTACACGCTGTGGAGAGGCAAAGAGCAGAACATATGTTCACTATGTATTACTTCCCTAGTGAATGCTGGTAAACACCTAGACAATCTAAACGAACCAGCCACATTCAGCCAGTGTATCAATCTCACACAGTGCCGAGAATATTCAGAGGTCTGTTGAAAATACAGCACAAGCACTTTCACACAGAACCCTCAGTTGTACATTTCAAGCCTTGCTTACACTGCACAAGATGCCTGCAACAATTTCTGAAATGAACATGCATGAAAGCCACCCTAAACAAGTTCTAAAGTCATTTTCGCTTTGCTCTTGAGACTGATAGTTCATGCAGACATTTTATTTTCCCTGGAGTATTGTGACCTTTTATTTTTCTGCAGTGCTGTAAATCATCTGTTATCACATTCATTCAGGTTCAACAGGTTTAGCATTTCAGCTCAGGCCAATTAAATCACTTACCCATATTATTAGCCATACCTTTCCCTATGGACAAACGCTGGGTCATTTTACAGGCAAATGAATTCAGTAATGGCTGTGTGAGACCATGCACTATTTTTATCCTTTGCTCAAGCTCATTAGGAATAGCATCGTTTCTTGTTTTAAGTGCATTGTTAGTTTTCTTTTTTTGTTATTGATGTGTGATAACATGTAGCAATAATAATTATTATTATTATTTCACTTGGAGTAAGATTTTATTTTTTTATTTTTTTTATTTTTTTTTAATAAACCCCACTTTGTAGATGCAAAGCTCTCCTTTGAGCTCAGACAGGTTTGTGGGTGGAGATGGTGGATGGGGGAATCCTGTAATCAGTCTTACAGGGATTTGACCAAACATTGATCCTGCTGTTGACCCAGCCAGCCCAGGTGGGCGCTCCACTGCGATTTCCTTTATATCTGCAGCCCCGTGGAATCAAATCAAAACCAGTGCGGCTGCATGCCGAGTTATTAACGATCATAATGTTATACATGACTCGCAGTTGCGCACAGCAAACAGCACATTCAACTGGTCGTTCGTCAACTATCCTAATCGCAGCGGGTTTGTACGAATAGATGTTCGGTAGCCTAAAATACGCACCAAAATATCTGCGGCGCTAATAAATAAGATCCGTGAATTCGCGTCGCATTAAATAGCTACTAGGAGGAACAAACAAGTGTCATTTGGTTATGTGTACGTAAACCTTAACAGCCCGATTGATTCTGCAGCACATAAACGCTGTTCAAATGTGGTCAGAATCTAGAAATAATAAGGGCTGCCAGGCAAATCACTGACATCGATACGTAATCTTTCAAAATATAGTTTCTGCAATGGCATACCGCCGTGTATTGAATATTTAGGTATGACCCATCGACATAGCTATCGAACATTTCCCCTCAGCTTTATTCATTTTCTAGTGGCGTCAATAAAGTTCGTTGCCTACCTTCGTCGATCACTTTTTCCTGCCGAGACCGAGGCTTCTTGTCTGAGGATCAGCTACAGCTGATGTTTCCTTCGTGGTTACACGGACCCCTAAACACCTGCTTTAAAGAATCCAGACATCAAGAAAGCATACAATCCTTTCGTTGAAAACCAATCCATAAGTGGCCGCGTTATTTTTCCACGCCATTCCCACGACTCCGCGTCAGTTTGATAACGTCGGCACTCATTTAAGTGTTATTGAATAAGAAATTACGGCCGATGATGGGTGTTGAAATGTCTTTTCTCTTGTTTCTCAACACAGGAGCAGTTTTTACGCCAGTAACTTCCCCCTGTTTCAGTCCATAAATCCTCAAACACTCGTTTTAGCAGAGTACAGGTTCTCACCAAATTTGACAGTGCACCTCGTTATTCGTTACGGAATGATAGCGTAATCTACCGGAAATAATGCAAAAATTTAACAGTACATGACATAACGTATGGAGTCGGGTTTTCCCCCTTCGCTTTCCTCAGAAGTAGACTATCAACGCAGTTTTGGCACAGGGATCTTCTCCGCACAGGGTTAATCCTGCATTTCTATGCATGTGAGAGAGTGAGTGAAGAGATTTCTCAGCACCGCGCGCTGTTCCCCTCTAGAAGCGCGCACAGGCGGACGCGCAAAGCGAGAGGAGGTGGGGCTCCTGCGCGCCACAGGCTGTTTGATGAAAAAGGCACAATTAGGTTAGGAAAATAGTATAATTGTTAATAGCCTAATATATATGGCCCATATCTTTTTTACTGTGTCTCATTGCTTTCTATTAGCAAGTCAGATTCGTGAACAAATCGAGTCCTTTTCATGAATTATTTGAACCAGTTCACAACACCAGAATTGGGCTGAATCGTTTCATGAGTCATTGCTCTTTGAACTTTCTTGTGTTCAAAACAACACTGCCTCTTTCAGACCGAGAAATGTGGTCTGGGAGTCTTTGGACTGACCTAATCTTTGACTGAAGGACCTTAAAGTGAGTTTAACTGCCAAATATAATACAAACGAAAACTGCCAAATGTTTCAAATGGTTCTTGGCTATAAGAAACTGGACTGGTATACATACAATTTAAGCAAACATAGCCTACCTCTACTCAAAAGTGTCGTTTTAGAGCGTACGCATGGATTATAGCCTCATTAAATTATCGCATTTTGAGAAACTGTTCAGGAGAAACAATTCGCGCAGAGGTGGGTCGCATACATCACCATTTCTTCTAGCAAACGCTTTTATCTGTTTTTCATTTAATGAGTTGTTAGTTTTAAAAAGGTGGCTTCGAAGTTTTTAAGCATCAGACCCTTCTAAAGGTCACCCACGGAGCTCTGCTCGCTGTGTCATTACTTTATCGTGCATGGATCATAATGCTGAGCAATTGGGTCGTAAAATGTGATGAGTATTGATCGAGTTGGAATCGCATCCAATGAACAAATACAGTTTGATGCATTCAACAGTTAAGAGCCGAGCGCTCTTTGCACTTTTGGCGCCACCCACGGGCGTTTGAATGTACACACGGCTGGCAAAGCGTGTTCACGTTTGCACTAATCTACCCCATAAATCCACTCCCTCATCGCCCACGCGCACACACACACACACACACACACACAGAGAGATGCTGTTGTTGTTCGCATGCTGAAGAAAGGATGCTAGATTGTGTAACAGTTGATGTGAAGAGACGACTAGACTTCATCTCTGAACATACTGTATTGAAATAAGCACATATAGGAATGAATGAAGATGTGTGATTAAGCTTTGAATGAAAGCACTCAGCAATAACAGACCAGAGACATTTACTGCCACATCTGTTATGTTTATTTCTTGTTGAAATTGGGGGCAGGTGTGGGCTCATGCCATAATGACATAAACTAAATTATGTAATCAGAACATACTGTTTTATGTTTACATGCAACCAGATAATGTAGTAGTAATCTGTCTGATGGCTTAATCGGATTGAAAACCTTCATGTAAACACCTCAGCCGATCTGATGGAGTTTGAGCTGAATGCGTTTTTGATCGAACTGGAATGGGTGGTGTAGACCTGAAATAATCTGATCAATCCACCTCATTCTTCAATGCAGACTTCCGGTTCATTAGCTGCTATAGGGAAATAACGAGACGAAAAATATGTGCAGTAAACGGTAAAACAGTTTGCACTACCAGTGTGTTCATAATTAAGATAATACATTCAAAAATATGATAAGACAAACCAGTTTGCAATATCAAGCAGCAAAACAGCTAAAATACAAGCCAGAGCTATAAAATTTACAAATAAGGTGAATAGGAAAAAAATAACACTTAATTTAATACTGTAAACACTTAATTCTCAAACAGATTCAAAAAGTAAAAAACATATTTACATACATTTTACATTTTATGAATGTGCCTGTTTATTTTCATCTCATGAACTGGTCAGTGGAGGAGACTGAATATTGCGTTCACAGTAGCTTCGGTGACGTCTTTGCTGTGATTTTATCTGGTTCTGGATGCGGTAACAAAAAAAAAATGCATAGGCTATAATGCATATTGATAGCTCACCCAAAAATGAAAATTCTGTCATTTATTACTCTCCCTAATGTCGTTCAAAACCTGTAAGACCTTCATTCAAAATATAAACAGCACTTTCAGAATCTGAAATCGGATTTATTCAAATTGGTGAAAATGTCAATGCCATGAAAGTCTAGATGGCGCAGATTGATGGGTCGTTATGCAAACTGATGATTTTCATGGCGTAAAACTACTTAGAACAAAGCTGATTGGTTCATGTTGCATACACAACCAATAAGCTTGCTGCCACCCTCCACTTTCCCCAGCTCCACCTGTATAGATCTGCTATGAGTTATTATATATGCTGTTTATGCAGCAGCAATATGTCTTAAATACTCACAGCTAGGGGTGCGCGATATATCACCTGCGATAATATCATAATTGTTGTTTTAACAATGTGCAATTTGACATTATCGAGTATATCACAGAAAGCAAACAAAACACACCTACAGAGTGCATGCATACATTAAGCGATGAAGTCTGTAAAGTTAGGTTAGACTTTATAGTGTATAGAGTGCGTTCTTTCACTGCAATGTTTTAGTCTGTTAAAATGCACTTAGAGTGATCACAGAATTCAAGATATGGGGGTAGAAAATGTATATGAAGGGTTCAGATGCAAAACCCCTTAAAAGCCATCTTGGTCAAAAATTAGATAATTATACTGAGTGAATGCTCTCGACACATATTGTACGTCCATCAAATACTTTTACTTCAAACTCGGTAAAATCCAGCCTCAGCCCATCAGAAGTACCAGTACTTAGATAGAAACCTACACATCGGAGCCTGATAAAAATGCATTTTTTAAAGAAAGTCATCAGATGGATTTAGATTTTAGAGTTTGCATCTGAACTCTTTCTATTTCACACACACAATATTTGACCTATTTTGCCAACAAAAATGATTTCAAACACAGTCACAGCACTGTTTTGCATCTCTAAGCAACATGGATGTGACTTGTTTCTGAATGAATCAGCTGTTTAAATGAAATGTTTGGTTGCTGCCACCTACTGGCCGATAAATTTCACATTTAAAGTATTTTTTCGTTTTTAAATTTTGAATTTCAAGTCTAAATGCCACTTCAGATGTAGCTTCTGTGTTTCCTCTGATTGCAAAAATGAATTTTGTTCATATTGATTTCATTTGCTTGGTTACAGCCCAAATGTAAGAAATTTGGCTCAAAAGATAATGCACATTAAAAAAAAAATGGCTTCATGATGGTAAAAATGTCCATAAAAGGTAAAAATCAATTTATACTTATTGGAAAATATTCATTCCTATCACTGCTGTGAACAGACCACACAGAATATGAATAATATCAAAACATCCGTGTAATTATTTTAGCAATTCAGCAGTGTAGCAGATCTCTTAAACCAAGACCAAATACATCTACATTGTCATATCCATTACCATGCTAAATCTTCTGAGAGTAAATCTTCTGCAAGTAAGTATACCTCAGTGTTTTGTTAGCATCAGTGCTATCTTATCAGTCATTTAAGAGGCGTGATAGCAAGAGAATGTCACGCAAATACCAGTGATTTGGTAGTTGTGATTGTGTGCTGACATTTAGTTCTCTCATCTTGGAGTTATAAATTAAATTTTGGGAGGAGTATGTTTATCTAATCTTGTCAACTCCACCTGCATTTCTAATCATTCATATTCTCTATTCAGTATTTAGCTAGTCAAGGGGACATTTTAGAGCTTGAATCATGTTTCATTCTCAAGCCATCCATTACAGACAGCAAGTCAGCAAGTCTCCTTCATCTCTTTCAAGCAGTATATTAACTTGTGAACTCTCATTCATCCTTCATTTAAATATATCATTCACCTGAAATGAACATTTACTCACCCTCATATCTTTTGAAAACGGTGTAATTAAACACACAAAGAGTTATTTATAGTGAAATGCGAATCCTTCTTCTTTCCATACAATACAAAGGAAAAATGACTGAAGCTGACTTCTGAACCTAGCGCACAAGTATGAACTTCTTTAAGCGTGCTTTGTGTCCTTGTTGCAGCTTGACACAGCCCCTGGTCCCCATCCACTTTCACTCTACAGAAAACATTCTGCTAAACATCTCTTTTTGTGTTTTGGAGTTGTGGAACAACATGAGGGTGAGTGAAACGATGACAGAATTTTCAATTTTGGCAAAGCTTTCCCTTTAAGTGCTTTAAAAACAGTCTGCCACAGCCTTTATTGATTGTCGTGAGACCAGCGGAGCAGAAAGTAGAACCTGCTATGCTTAATTCAGTGTTTACATTGCAAAACTGAGGATTCAACTCAATATTTTTAGCCCTGTATGTTTTCAGCACGGTAGATGTTTCCTACACTGGGTGTAACAGCATGCCACCTGATGCTGTCTGTTAAAATCATGCAGCTCCCACCAGCCGAGAGGAGGTCTGTATAAAAGAAAGACAGCAGGCAGTTTGTCCTTCGGAAAGAATGCAACAGACGTTTTACGATTTTTTGGGGTTGGAAACTACACGTTTAATTATTTCCACCATGCTGTGGGGGGTTTATAAAAGCTCAGAGAGAACGAACAATTGAAGTAGGATTCTGTATAGATAAAACGGAGCCAATCCACCACGTGCCGTTACTAAAATCACATGACCTAAATCCTAAAAATGGTTCATCATCTCTTTATATAGTCATCTTTTATGAAAGATCAATACCAACTTGTTAAACCTAATTATCACAGACACAGCGAAGCTTTGACGAGCCACATCTCCCTGGTCTCTGTGCAAACATCAAATCCGATCTGTGGCGAACAGCGGTGGCAGAACCCAGGAGCCTCCAGAGCGGTTCACTGCAGCAGACCCCCGAGCCCGGCCCTCAGGGAGAGGTAGGACTTCTTCTTTTCTGCCAGGCGCTCTGAAGGCAGCCTCTTTCAAAGAGTTCCAGTGTGTGAGCCTTTCTCTCTCCTCTACCAGTCTCTCATTAGCAGAAAACAAACAGCTGTCGGGTTACCTCTCCTGGGCTCTCATTAAGCGCTGCCAATCATTCACGAGGCTGGCGCCAGCCAATCAAAGCGGGGCTTCCACCCACGCTGTCCCCGCCTACATGCAACAGGGGGGAGGTCAGAGGTCAGCTACGTATGAGACAGCATTTTTCCACTATGTCTTTGTGTCTCACAAGTAGGGCTGCATGAGTAATCGAAATAAAAGCAAAATCATGGTGTGATTTTCGACTCGATAAGGCTGCGATTTAAATAAATATATGTTCGCTGTGTTTTTCAGAGTGAAGCATGGCACTGTGTTCTTACACCCCAGCAGCTCATTATCTGAGGTGTCTGCAGTAAATGCTGTTCCACACAAACTCTCGTCTCTGCATCTGCTGTGAGTTTGAGTCGCTTTAATGTGTATTTGGCAACCATTTTTCCATTCTTGTTATAAGAAGCACAAAACAGAAGCTTTAAGGGCTCCCTGCAGTTTTCCGTCAAAATAGTTGGTTTAAAATATCCATAAATAGTAGCATTGTAACTTTAGAGTTGTAATGTAAAATTAAAATTATTATTATAATTTTTAATACAACAGTATTCTTTTTCTTTTTCTTTCTTTCTTGTATTTTTTAATTGTATAAATTTTTTTTAAAGGAACAGTTCCTTCAAAAATGAAAGTTTACTCGCTGTCAGGCAATCCAAGATATAAGTGAGTTGTAATGCTACTTCATTTGAAAAAAAAAATTGAGAAATTTAGCATTACGTCACTTGCTCACCAACTGATCTACTGCAGCGAATGGGTGCCATCATAATAAGAGTCTGAACAGCTGATAAAAACATCACAGTAATCCACATGACTCCAGTCCATTAATAAATTTGAAAAGTGTAGAAACATTTTAAGATATTTATTATTATAAAAAAAATATAACAAATTATTAATAATAATTATAATATTAAAATCATAATTATAATCATAATATTATTGAATGTAAAATTAGAGTCAGACGGACACATTTTAAAATCGTAATAATAATAATAAATAATAATTGCTGTTTTTTAGTTGTTGTTTTTTTAGCTTTACAGCCAAAAAAGGTAATAAAAGACACAGTGGCCATTTAATTGCTTTTTTGCCTCTTGTTGAAGTATTAGAAACCCAAACAGTAGTAAAGACATCTTTTACAGAATTCTGTTAAATACTCCAGATGGAAGTATCTTGTCTCACAAAAGAAAGTCTACATCCAGGGTTTCTGTAGCCTGAAACCTGTTCTAATGAAAGGTGAGAGACTTTAAAATCACCCGTCTTTTGTTCTTTGATTGTGTAATAGCAGTGACTCATTCTTCACACAGTTTGCGATAATGACACCCCCCGCTGTCAATCAGTATATTCAGAAATATTCAAAGGGGATAAAACTGCATAATGGCATAGCAAACTCAGAGGGGGGTGCAGAGGAGTTGCTTTGGTTAGTGCTCTATTTCACAAGCAAAGCAGTTTGATTATTCTCCTCTTTAGAGCATGAGATGGTTTTGACATTTCCTCACAGTCACTTCACAGAATATGCATGCGGATGACATACGCATTGTTCTTCTGCAGCTGAAACTCACTCTTTTTCCCTCTTTTTCTGTCTTCGACTATCACACTGATGAGCGGAAAAGCATACTGTGTGGGCATTTTTTGTTTCCACAAACTGGCATTTACACATTAAAATGACGCTTCAGAGAAACTCATGTGAATTAATGCTTCAGCCCTGAGGCTGATTCACGTGACAAGACCGCGGGGAACAATTAACTGGGCTTAGGAACAAAACCAGGCAGGAACCTTTTCTACACATTTCAGGGTCAACAGCTTTATGACATCACAGAGCCAGTGCATGAAGAACAAGACATTGCCGCCCAAGGAACCTGATAAAATTGCGGCTTTCAAACACAGCAGTGGATCCAGCCTTGAACACGGTACAGGAGGCTAATGTTAGGAGAAGGCCAAACACTTTTAGCTACTAGCACCGCCTGAATCTCTGAATGTAAGAGCACATTGGTATTCACATGGTTTGTTGACCTTATGTAAAAGCTATATTTTGGTTGACCCACCACTTTCAGCCCTGCCGGCCCCGAAAAAGCACCACTTAATGCCCCATTCACACTGACAGAGATATTACTGCTGGAGGTTGTCGGGTCGCTATACTGTTGGTCGCTAGTTTCTACTGCCGGATGTGCTAATATTATTGGCCAGCTACGTAACTTGCAAAGTTGCAAAAAATGTTCTCTCTATTTGTCCGTCCATCTATCTATCTATCTATCTATCTATCTATCTATCGAAGACAAAATTATTAGCCACCCTGTGAAATTTTACATTTTTTTTTAAGAATATTTCCCAATTGATGTTTAACAGAGCAATGTTTTCACATTATTTTCTATTATTCTTTTCTTCTAGAGAAAGTCTGATTTCTTATAGTTGCTTGAATAAAAGAATTAAAAAATAAATAAAAAAAACTGCTAAGGTCAATATTATTAGCCCCCTTATAAAATTATTAGTTTGATTAGCTATAGAACAAACCACTGCTGTCCAATGACTTGCCAAATTAACCTAATTTACCTGATTAACCTAATTAACCTAGTTAAGCTTTTAAACTGCTCTTTAAGATGAGGATTAGTATCTTGCGAAACAACTAGTAAAATAATATGCACTGTCATCATGGCAAAGACAAAAGAAATTAGTTTGGACTTGAGAGAAAGAATTGTTAATGCTCATAAAGATGGAGAAGGATACACACGTTTATCAAAGCATTTTCAAGTGTCAAGAACTGCAGTGAGATGCATTATCAAGAAGTTTAAAAAGACCAACACAGTGGAGAACAAAACGGGCAGAGGCAGGAAGCGAATTTTTTCAAAATCTTTGGAAAGAAAACTAGTGAGAGAGGTTTCTAAAGACCCAAGAACAACACTAGTGAATGACCTGGCCAAGTCTGGAATTGATGTCTCAATGAAGACAGTCACTAGAGCCCTGCACAGGAATGAACTGCAAGGTTGCCAACCAAGAAAGACTCCACTTCTGAAGTAGAGACACCTCCAAGCTTGAATGAAGTTTGCTAAGGACACAGATATGTTGCCTATGTTTGGAGAAACAAGGAAGAGGCATTCAACCCCAAGAACAGCGTTCCCACAGTGAAACATGGTGGTGGGAGTATAATGCTGTGGGGATGTTTCAGTGCGTTTGGAACTGGGAATCTCGTCAGGGTTAAAGGAAACATGAAAAAGGAAGACTATAAGAAGATTTTGAAAGACAACCTCAGACAGTCTGCAAGAAAACTTGGTTTGGGTCGACATTTTGTCTTCCAGCATGATAATGACCCAAAGCATACCTCACTTCTGGTGAAGAAATACCTCCAAATGAGCAAAGTGAGTGTACTTGACTGGCCTGCACAAAGCCCAGACTTGAATCCAATAGAAAATCTGTGGGACACACTAAAGTCCAGAGTTTAGTGTTCTTCCTAAGGAGACATGCTTGAAACTTCTATCCATCTTTCTATTTATCTATCCAGGGCTCGCAAAATTGCTAGCCTGATGTCCCGGGGGTATTGTGTTTTCCAGTCAGGCTACCAAA
This sequence comes from Cirrhinus molitorella, assembly GCA_033026305.1. NCBI lineage: Eukaryota > Metazoa > Chordata > Actinopteri > Cypriniformes > Cyprinidae > Cirrhinus > Cirrhinus molitorella. The sequence goes on along the minus strand of CM065139.1, from coordinate 24,165,183 downwards.
ATTTTTCACTGCCCTGCCTGGCGGACTATCTTAAAGTAAAGGGCTCCTACAAGTCCTTAAATACTCCTCAATTTAGTTGTATTAAATTGAAGGCCATAAAAAGTTTTTAATACATTAAATACTATAAGAAAAGTCTTTTAATCCGAATTTTAAGAGGTCTTACAGTTGGGGACGGAAAGACAAGAATCGCGATAGGGCTGGATTAAACTTCAAAAGGCAATGATGTCACCGAATAAATATGCGCGCTGTCTGTTTCAAAGTCAAAATGGCACGGATGTCTTTATATGAATGTATCTGAGGGAAGCGACTGTCTTTAGAAACGTGTCCTTTGCATTGTCATTTCATCTTACCTATAATGCCTGACAAAACAGCGTTAATAAGCGCGGTGCTGCTTTGTGTACAGCCGTTTCTATGGAAACCGTAATATTTTAGCACTCCTAAAGCGCCAACTCGTGGCAGAGAATGAATTTGCATTTCCAATCATTTTTGGTCAGATTATTGCAAATATCGACCCATGTTTTATGCAGCAAACACATAGTTGTAAATGTGAAAGAAGTTAATGTGCCTTCTAAAAATCTAAATGCTGTTGTATAACGTATTTGGTTTTTGTGAAAACCTGTATCTGAACTGTAAGTCATAATTTCATGGCACAATATGCCCTGCTATCCATCCATCTGTCTGTATGTCTGTCTAAACGAGGTGTTTGCTGGTAAAAATAAAATCAGTTTTCTTCCTGCTCAAAATTCATTCCGGAGGTGAAACTGTTGGTATATAAATTACAGTAGTGCATAATTCATCATATCATGAACAAGATGAACAATTATCAATGCATGAATCAAACTCAAAGCTGACAATTTCTAACATAGTTTCCATGCATAATTATATCGCACCATGTGAGCACAGACAAATAATATAGAACAATAAAATCACTCACTGTTAACGGATCACATGAGCTCCATTATTTTCATTTGTACTGGCTGTTGCTACACCTAGTCGCTGTTCATTTGCATAAAGTTAAACTTTCATCACCTTTGTGACTTCGCCGGACACGCCCACAACTTTCACTGTCACTCACGCTGCCACAAACCACCGACTTTCATTGAAAATGAATGACTTCGTCTCTGCAAATCACTGTCAGCGTGAAGGCCCTTTACTGACTGCAGATGCTGTGCTACAATAATAAATAATAAACACTCTGCAGAATACATACACTCTGTAATGTTTTATTAGACTGCTACAGAACACATAGTGAGTTGTCATGACTGCCAAACCTCTGATCTTCACCTGAAAGCTTTGAATAAAACAGAGCAGGCATAATGATTGAAAACTCATAGAGTTTGCTTTTTAAGCCGACTGACTTTATGGAAGGAAGCTTCACATTCTACAGATAACAATTCCTACAATCCCATCAAATACCCTATCATCTGAAGCCTTGAAAGTATAGAGATCATATAATGCTAGAAAAATCACTGACATTGGCTGTTTCTCGGCGAGAGCTTTTTGGCTTCACTGTGTCAGAATGCTGAATGGTTTCATTCCACATACAATAGACAAAAATCACTAACAGCAATGCAAAACATTATAAACATATGAGGAAACAAACTATTATTTTGAACATTTGAACTGCATACTGACTACATAGGCAGTTGCCTTCTAAGGCATTATTCTAAGCGAATAGGAACCTCATAAGTGGCTTATTTAGGCAGTCATATAAATAGTGAACCGCACAACTCAAAACACAATTGATTTAAATTCACAAAGCACGAGAGGAATGATTAGCATGAATTTGCATAGCATACAGGACGTTTGTGTTAAAAAGTGTTTTAAAACTGTTTATACTTTTTAGTATTGAAAAACAAGTATAAATTCTTTATAATCAACTTAGTTTCTTTGTCTATTTCAGTGTATTCTGGGATTACTTTCTCCGTGAAGGATACATACAATGTTGCCTTTCAATTTGGGCAAAAGATGGTGTCTTGGGAGCCAGCACAATTAAGTTTAAGTTTAATAAATTACACTTTGGAACAGTCTTCACGTCAAGACGTGCCTATGATGCTTTAAAATGCTGCCTATACAGAAGCAGCTCACTAGGTTTTGGAACAGAGCTGATATCTTGGCTACCTCAGTGGAGGACTAATTTTCACAGTAGCTCAAATTGCTGAAGCAATGCCTGAAAAATGTAAATGAATAAATAGTAATGATGATTATAAACCTTTAGCTTTGTTAAATGCAAAGACAAGGATTAATGCGTGTGGCGCTCATCCAAAGGAACATTAGCCAGCACAATGTAAAATTGCACATTCTCGCTTAGAGAACAAGCTAAAATAATTATTTTTCATTAGAGTGCTTCAGACAATGCTGCTTGGAAAAGAAACTGCGCTGGAAGCATTATGTTTCTACCGTTAGTTAGCATTGTTAGCAAACAAATATTGGTGTTATCTGTCTTTCTCCTTTCCCTGGTGGCTCATGACTTATCATAATGACTGCACATGATGCACTTTCCTCATCCTAGACACAATGCCGTCTCTTATTTCCAATACATTCTTCAGTCTTTACAAATAAAGCGTTTAAAAGGGTGGGTTTTGTAGAAAGCAAAAGCCGAATCCCAGACATTTTGGCTGATTTAGGAATTTTTTATGTACAAAAATAGGACATGTCCGGGGAAAAGAGTTTCTTAAAGAGTTTATCTTAAAGATTATCTAGCCTACCTATATTAAAATTCTGGTGTGATGGCAATACACCTTTTTTTTTAGGGCTAATATTAAAATCGAATACCATTTTGTTTAAATACACTGAAAAATAAAACACTAAATAAATAAAACCAATCTTTTTACATGATATCATAAAAAAATTAACCACTTGTTAGAACATAATAAAAAATATATATATATGGAAACCTATTTCCACCACTGAAAAAAAAAAAAAAAAAAAAAAAAAAAAAAAATATATATATATATATATATATATATAATATCTCACAAGTCGGAATTGAGAGATATAAACTCACAATTCTGAAAAAATATCAGTCTTTTTCCCTCTCAGAACTGGACTTTATAACTCAAAATTGCGAGTTTATATCAATTCTGAGAAAAAAAAGCAAGATGTAATCCTGCAATTGCGAGAAAAAAGTCTGAATTACGAGTATATGACAATTATGCCAATTCAGATTTAAATCTCGCAGTTCTTTATAACTCATAAATGTGAGTTTATGTCACGGTATACTGAGAAAAAAAGTCTGAATTGCGAGTTTGTATTACGCAATTCGGAGAAAAAAGTCAAAATTGCAAAATGTTGTCAAAATGAATTGTCAAAATTGTGAGATAAAAAGTCGCAATCACCTTCTATTATATTTTATTGATTGGTGGAAATGTGCTTCCTTAAAAACAGATGTTTGGTAAAGATTTTGTAATTATGAGTATATTTTCATATTGGTTCTCACTATTATCTAGTTGCTTATTGGCATGCATATTTCTAGAACATTGGCTGTACTAACTATTAATAAGCAGCAAATTAGAAGTTTGTTCAGGGAAAACTCTAATAATGAATGTGTGTTCTATATTCTAAAGTGTTACCAAACAGGTAAAAAAGCATCCATAATTAAATATCCAATAAGTATAAATCCTTAAGTATGCACAACAAGTATCATAACTTTTTGTTTTCTCCTGGGACAAGCTATTTTGAGTTTGGTGAGAACATTGTGCAGTCCCATGCTGCTGAAAATTGTAGACAATTCCTTCTCCTTTTCTCTCATAAGCTAAAGATTGAATCAGCTTCGGGGCTTGGATTGAATATATTCATATACGTCATGCAGTTTTATGTAACAGTTTGGAAGTCTCCATTTCACCAACGGCAATTGTGCTACTTAAACTTGCCAGTTTCGCCAGAGGCCAGTATTTGTCCTCACTTAAACTGAGCATTGTCCAATAAGAGTCCTGGCACAACAAACAGGTGGCATAATCCCCTTGACACTATATTGTTGAGATCTAACTGGCACTTTGCTGTGATCTACCCCTGCGAGACACAGGAATTCCAAAAGCAAACACTAAAACCGTATGTGGCCATCGAATGGGCTTGAAGACTCCATAATGCCTCACTCTCTCTAATGAGAGGTCTCTTAACGCGATCCCCCGCAGGTCTCTTTCAGCTCAGACTGACCAGCCACTGCACAAACAGGTCTAAATGAAGTCCTTCATCAAAGGTCTGTCACACCTCAATGCTCCGAGGCGGCCTACACCCCCACAGATTGTGACAGAGGTGGATGGCGTGGAGGCCTTTTATCGTATTATAGTGTTCAATATGGTATAATAACCCCCATATATCACAGAGTAATTATAACTGGCTTCTATGTCCATTGTAAATCAGGGGGCTACAATCTGTAATGGGAACGATTAGAATTTTCACAGTAACAATGGTGTACTGGAGATGAATGATTACGTGTCTATTCTCGTGGCGAAAATACCAGAAGAGAAATTGATGGAACAACATGCATTATTGTCATCATTGTCTTTGTTTCGGTCACAACGGGATCTTGAAAACAGAAGAGCTCATTTGCATCGAAAGTGCTGCTGATTGCAACTAAAGTGTTTTATAGTTGATGCATCCAAACAATAGAATTGAATGTTGGAAGCACACCAGGAACATGTTAGACAAATCAGATAATGTCTTTTTATTGTGTCGTCATTCTTTCAGATGTATTCTTGACAATTACATATGGGAAGGTGCTGTGGGTAGTTATCAGCGCATTGCTACATACTTGCAAGGTGTTCTGTATGGCTGTTAAAAAGAGTTAAAAAGTCATTAATTACTTACTCTCACTCCCGTAAAACCTTTGTTCATCTTCAGAACACAACTTAAGACATTCTTGATGAAATCCAAAAGCTTTCTGACCATGCATAATTAACCCTTCCACCTGGGTCCTACTCGCACCCACTCCGAGTGGGTCTCCGGCATGAGAGTTGGGCGTACTAACAAGGAGGCTACAGACTGCAGCCTCTAGCATCAGTCGCTAGTGCACCTCATGAGATCAGGGGAGTGAGGTTTTACCTGCACAGCACCTGCTGTGGCCTCCGTTACACTTACCCCCCTAAACCTCGCTCCCATCCGGGTCACGGCACCAATGTAACCCCTCCACCCAGGTCCTACTCGCACTGCTCCGAGCGGATCTCCGGCATGAGAGGTGGGCGCACTAGGAGGCTAAAGACTACAGCCTTTAGCGTTAGTCCCTAGTGCACCTCTTGAGATCAGGGGAGTGAGGTTTTACCTGCACAGCAGCTACCGCTGGCCTCCGTTACACATAGACAGCAACACAACTACCACATTCAAGGCCCAGAAAGGTAGTAAGGACATTAATAAAACCTTACTTTTATGAAGCTACGAGACAATTTCTTCTCTTCCGCTTCAGACTTCGACGTGCCTTCAAGACATTAGCACGATGCCTTGAATGTGGTAATTATTAGGAAGCTACGAGAATACTTTCTGTGTGCAAAGAAAACAAAAACCCTGCGTCTTGGTACTCATGAACGCGTATCAAAGACTGACACAGAAGAGAAGAAATTGTTGAATAAAGTTTCTTTGAGCACATAAAGTATTCTCATAGCTTCATACCACTGATGTCACATGGACTATTGTATCAATGTCTTTACTACCTTTCTGGGTCATAAATATGTCAGTTACATTGCTCTCTATAAAAATATCTTAATTTGTATTCTGAAGATGAACAAAGGTCTTACAGGTTTGGCACGATATGAGGGTGAGTAATATAAAATGTCACTATGTGAAAAGAAACAGTGTTTATTTTGCACCAAAGTGTAAGGAGTTCTCTAGTGATGACCTATTTTTATAGGCCAACCCGTATGTTTGCATCACCCTAGTTCCTTCGACAAAAACCCAACAGGATTTTTCCATTAGCTTCTGGATTATTGCAAAAAATTATTGCAGCTCTGTGAGCAACAAAAGATTATGATTCTTTATAATCTTTACTGATAAACACAACTTTTATGAATTTTGAAGCCTAAATACAACTGACGGAAGTAAAAAGCTGAACTACCAACACTTTGACTTTAATGTCACCACCATTAACCTTCCAACAACTCTTTCAGTTTTTAATTAAAAAACATTTTTCCTGAAAGTTTGAGTTAGAATAGTCTGCAAGAGCGTGATTATTAATGCAATGAGGCTGTGAAAGACTAGTAAGTAGATGAGATTTTCTGTTTGGTGTTTAATGATAACGTTTAATGTCCTCGAAATCTCTGCAGTCCTATTTAGCCACTTGTTAGCACAAGCCTTTTCTAAGACAAGTAGAACTTTAAAAAAAATCACAAGAGGATATTACTGGTGTTTGTATGATAGAATAAAATGTGGAAATATCTTGAGCTTGTGTTGATCACAGATCTTCTTTCAGGCAGTTGCTACATGATCTCATGATGAGAAAGTGCCTATGGTAACTTTTCACAAGGAGCGAAATACATACCAATAAGTACATATCACTGCAGTTTCCAATGGAAATTAACAGTAGAGGTGGTAAAACATTCATAACACCACTCAATGGACATTTTAAGTCAGAACTGCAAACACGCACAAAAAAGTCACATAAAACGTACCATATTTGCGCTCATGTGTTCCGGAGAAAAGAACTAACGCTTGTTTAGTCCCACTCAGTGGACATTTCACATCGAATACATGGCGGTATGTCTTTCATGTCTTGCAAAAACGTTCCCACAGGTATGTTTTTGTCATGAGATGTTGGGTATTTTACTAAAAATGTATTAAAAAAATTCACTGACTTTGGGATGATGGAAACGGAACTAGATTTCAGGTTTTAGGCTACAAAAATGTAATCTTGCACAAAAAGATATGCGCCAAGCATATCTAAACATAGTAGTCAAAATGAAAACAGCAATCGAAACAAACAAACAAACAAACAAACAACAAGAACAAGGTTTAACAGAAACTTGAAAGTGGAAATAGACATTCAATATCCTGAGAAAAAAAGAGAGAGAAAGAGAGACGTGAGTGCACAATAGACTTTAACAAAAGAAGTACATTATTGTTCTTAGGAGGCGGAGCGGTGTCATGCCATTGGCTGCCGATCTTGCTTAAGTATGAGAAAATGTGCAATTTAATCAGGCTTAAAACGAAAATACAATGCAAGATAATTAAAGCTACACATCCCCATAGAGATGTAATAAGTAAGTATAGAGACAGCGGCATTAACATTTGTCACATGCAAAATTAGCTCTGCATTGATAAGACTGACTGGAGGTCCTTTAACTCTAATTTGCCTGTTGTTTCAATTTCTTTAACTTATCTCTCATTTTACAGGTAAAATGATTACTTCAGAATGTAAACAAGTTATCAGCAAAAAAGCTTTTTCTATCTGAGGTAAGAAAATGCAATTTGATTGCAGTTCCTTTTACATTGTTATGCTATTTGATTTATGTAATATAATTGCTTTCTGCTGGTCAGTCTCCATTGACATCTATTAGATAGCTGCTCATGTGATTCTGTCAGTTCGTATTGTATTTGTTTTCGTGTTGTTGATAATTGTGTTTGGCCTTTACGTCTCAGAGCAGCAAAACTAAAAACGGTGTGTAATTGATTTTCTTCCTGTTTGAGAGACATCAGCATCTTATTTGCTTTGAGATGCTATTTCCACATCGATGGGGCTATTAGCTATCCAATCTGACATCTCAGATAGGTTGGAGAAAGAAGGAGGGGTGTGTGTGTGTGTGTGTGTGTGTGTGTAAACCTGACTGACAGCTCAAAGAGTCTGGTGTTTTGGCTCACACACACTGTTATCAACTGATGTCAACCCCCTTATCGCGAATAGCCCCTACATCTTCACCACCCTTCGTCTTCCTTTGCACACATACACAGATTTGATTCCACAAATCCATCAAACATCTGCATCTGGAGACTTTTATTTAATGGTTTCTACTTTTTTATGTTTATTAAATGAACATCAGCTGTCTTAGATAATATTTACCATGCATCATAATTTATTTTGCCTTTTTAAAATGCCTTTAAATGTTCTATACTATAAATTCTGTACAGTTTATGTGTGTAGACTGTACTAAATATATAATAAAAAATACTATTGCATGTTTATAGTTTTGATGACCTATCTATCTGTCTATCTATCTATCTATCATAGATAGATAGACCTTATATATAGACCAGTTATTATTATTCTCAGTTGTTGTTCTATTTTCTTCTAACACCAACCATTTGTCCCCAATAAACTTTTATCATAAGTTAGTGTTCTTGGTTACCATGGAAACAAAACTGTCAGTGGACAGGCTGCTTGAAATGAAATATGAGATATGTAATGTGTGAAGAAAACAAAGGGAAATCAAGGAGGATTTCACATTTGTTTTAATTTCCAATCAGGCTGCAATTGTCAAATTATGCCAAAAGTATGAAAATATTGTATGTATATTGTGTGCATTTCAGATAAGTAATGTACTAGATGTGAAATTATCCTCAGGAAGACAAAGGAGATGGCCATTTTATTAAAAAAAAAAAAAAAAAAAAAAAAAAAAATCTTTTCTATCTTAGAATGATATTAAGATATATTTTGAGATATAGTAAAAATTTTCTTGTTTTTTAGAACAAAAAAAAAAACAGAATTCTCCCGCGAATTATGTTTACTTGAACATTGTTAATGGAAAAGTTATTTGTGTCTAAACAGCTCTGTTCACAGCAACCTGTTTTGGTGCATGTCCCTTTAAATGCTAATGAGCTCTGCTTTTTAACACTTTTGGGTAGATGTGTACACATACTGTTAGGCAATGAGAAGCGGCTTGGTTGACCCCCAAAAAAATCCACAGGAAGTGGTAAGGTCTCACAGTCCGTGATGGACAGATTGCTAATGGCTGGTCTTTGTGGTAATACAGTACATCGGGCAGGATATCCAAACACTCACCTGTCATAGACCCTTAAATATGGCTTTTCTTCTGAAATATGTAAATAGTAGCAACTTTACATGGCCGCTAATCTAATGTTAACAGAGAAAAATGTGTGCTACTGCGTTTCTGTACAGAGTGTGGAAGCTGGAGGAGATGAAGGCCCCGTTGCAGTCACTTGCTCTTAAAATACTCAATTTTTGGTCATACAGATAAAAGTGATATGTCTTTTGAATTTGTAAAGACTCTATATTTATATGTGTGCACTGAAAATAATAACGAAACCTTGCGCTTCTGTAACGTTATTTAAATAAACAGGATGGAAATGGAACAAATGGAACTTTGAAACTTTGTGTATGCCTTACAAACATGAAAAATATATCTATAAAGAGTAAAAAGACTATGTAATCCATATTACATTAATAATTATGTAATCCATATGAAACATGCATACAGGTGCATCACTACTGCAGAGATGATGGGTCAGTTTTGCAGACTTCATCTCTTTATAAATTTATTAAAACGTTAATGCAGTCTCTTTGCTGTGTTTCCCTGACACATTCATAATTATTATATCTGCCAGTGCACTGTGGCAAGTTTTTTTGTGCGCTTGAGCGCTTATTAGGCTATGTAGGCAATTAATGGCTCATTATTATGATTTATATGGTTTATTAATAAATGTGCGACTAATAGTCGACTAATGCTTAAAATGAACGAGTCGACCAGAAAAATCTTTAGTTGAGGGCAGCCCTGTTGCCAACACATATTTATGTTCAAACAACATGTAAGTGAATTTTGCATTGATCATCCCTTCAAACTTGAAAAATTGGGTGCACTGACATCTTTCCGCAGATGTTCTGATGTTCATTCATGTTCATTTTGTGCTTTTAAATTAATGCAAAAGTAAGAAAAGACGATCAGTTCAGGTGTTGATTGATCTAATAAGGCAATATAGTGATCTGTCACGACATATTAAAGAGCCACAAAAACAGTATTTATTGTTTGAATTTCTTTGAAAAAATGATTTTAAACCTAAGACTTTGTTTCATAACTAAGTAACCTGCTCTGTCTTGTCTGTCAGTGTGTTGTCAGTTTCCTCTTTGTTCCACAATGTATTTTTCACTGCGTGAGAACATGATGCTGGTTTTGCAAAGGGTCAGTTAGCCTTATGCTGTGTGCACACCAAACGCGGAGCAAATATTCTCAGTTCGTTAACTCTCTAGATTAATCGGGTGAAAAATTAGATTAATTCGAATCACCATGTATTGCTTTCCTCCATTTTCTGAAACACTGGACATGTCAAACTGAACGTACATGTCAATAAGTTCTTCGCTGATTCTTGCAAATTTTCCACCTGAATTCAGTGACAACTACATTTACTTAATTCTATGCAGTGTGCATGGAACTGCACAACTAGTTGTTAAGGACTTATTTCAATACATATCAGAGTGTGTCTTCTGTATGCACAGTGCAAGGATTCACAGCGTGTTTTTGACTAATTAATGTTGCCAGGTCTTGCTAAAGCAAATAAGAACAAGCCCATAATGAACATTAAATTCAAATGTGTTATCTTGGGAATAAGCCACATATCAAAATATAGCAACCTACACCTGCCTACTTTATTAACTTCATAAACTGGATCTCTTTATGAGCCCAAACAGCAAGCACAAAAATGCTTAATAAGCACCACTTATAATAAGTGGACATGGCAACCCTTCAAGAGCGCACTCTGCGAAGTAGCCTTCCAAACATAAACAAAACACGACAGTTTAGTTAAAATCGCAGAATATAACATGTCTTTGATCGCTGTAATATTACTTTGGTTAAAAATAGCGAATACCAAACGCACAAGATGCCAGGATGTCATTTCTGCCATCGTCAGTTTCATCTCAGATCAACATTAAACACAATAAATTCAAATGTGCTGGAAATATTCTTGTTTTTCAGAAAACATGATTGAATATTCCTGTGATGTATTAATATATACACTGTTGAACTTTGTTACTCGACAAGTTAAACCAGCGAGAGTGTGAAAAAGTTAGTTTTAAGTGAGTTTAGTTAGGGCCAAAGTGCCCATAGCTAAAGTAACACCTTTCCCCATAATAGATGAAGTCTCTATATTTTCTTCCTCCTTGACTGCGGTTAAATATACAGCGCTGTCCTTGTCAGTATCATGCACATTGAACTTATGTACTCTCTCTATTCCAGTGTCCAGAGGAAGCATCTGCCCGGGAAGTCATGCTCGAGGCAGCTGTGTGTAGGCGATGCTGAAGGCAGCTGGGGAGGAGAGGTGATGAAAGCTTTAGAGAAAAACGCAGCATGCCGAGATAGCTAAAAGAGGAGAGGTACTGTAGGGAAAGAAACATGGGCGGCCTTTAAGAAATAGCTTGTGTGAGCAGAGTAGTGCAGAACTTTCTCGCTTTGCTTTGTAATATCTATTAAGTAGGTTTCCTCTGGCTGCTGGTGAAGCTACTACAGCAAGCTGACTACTCCAGCCATTTGTCTTGTTGAGTAACGCCATGCCAGCCCAGCCAGATGAGCTTTTAAATGACTGTCACTTCACCCTCTATTTCAAACCGCCTCATGTTATGGCATCCTATAGCAATTTACTTTATTTACGCTTCCTGCCTCTGGGTGCTTTCATTTATGGGCTGGATATAAGTTTGGTCAAAAACAGTGAAGAAAGGTTCGGCCTTGTATTTTCTCTGCCGGTGTACAGTGCTTATTTAACTCACAGAGGAGAGGGGGGAAAAGCCCATAAGAAAGAAAAATCACAATTGGGATCTTAATATCTCAAATGCTTCTCTTAGACAGCAATGAGATTCAGTGGAAAATAAAGAGACTTTCACTTAAATGTTCTGGGGATATTCTATAGACAGCATTTCTTTAATATTGATTGGCAGAGAAATTATTTCCCACTTGTATCTTCTTTTCTTTAAAGAAAAATAACAACTCTTGTGTTACAGTGAAGGACTTACTATGGATGTGAATGGAGCCAATTCATACACATTAAAAAATAACAACATAACAACATACACAGCAATAATTGACACATTTTTACAGTTTAACCCTGTAAATGCTACTGCATCATATTTAATACTCAAATTTAGGCCTGTCACGGTTCCTTGATTCATTTCAGTTACCTGTTCTGGCATTTACCAAGATGTGCGGCCCTATTATCGATACTCGGATGTAAACAACAGCAAGGATTGCTCAGTTAATGTACTACTGCATAGGTTGTTCTGCTAATTTATGCTGTCTAAACAACAGGGAAAAAAAATGTGTGGAAGCTGCTAAATTATATAGAGACAGACATAGTAAGCAGCTAACTAAAGTTAATATGTGGTAAAGATACATACAAGCAGTATTAATTAAGATATTAGCTTAATATTTCAACTATCTGACCAGAAATGGTAAGAACAAACACTAATGTTATCAAGATTCTTGCCCTGGAAATCCTGGTTCAGTTTAGCCAACCACAAATGTCTTTTGTTCCATAGACAGTTTTTTTGCACTATTCTCCTTGATTTGGTATAACTTTTTTCTGTTGTACTCCAGATGTTTTTCCCGGTCCGACCAATTAGTACAGCCTAAAACATGACAATAATTGATCCTTTTCAGCAACAATAATCAGCAAAATATGCGAGTTTCGTTCTGTTCAGTTACAATATGTTTAGTGCTGGCAAAACGGGTGATTGATGACGTGTCCTGAAAACATTCTACACTGAACAAAATTATAAATGCAGCACTTTTTTTTTTGCCCCATTTTTCATGAGCTGAACTCAAAGATCTAAGACTTCTTCGCTGTACACAAAAGGCCTATTTCTCTCAGTTATTGTTCACAAATCTATCTAAATCTGTGCTAGTGAGCACTTCTCCTTTGCCGAGATAATCCATCCACCTCACAGGTGTGGCATATCAAGATGCTGATTAGACAGCATAATTATTGCACAGCTGTGCCTTAGGCTGACCACAATAAAAGGCCACTCTAAAATGTGCAGTTTTACTGTATTGGAGGGTGGGGGTGGGGGGAACTGCCCCAATATTTCCGCCAATATTTGCCCCAATATATCAATATTTCTGACTTTTGGTCTTAAAACCAGTCAGTATCTGGTGTGACCACCATTTGCCTCACGCAGTGCAACACATCTCCTTCACATAGAGTTGATCAGGTTGCTGATTGTGGCCTGTGGAATGTTGGTCCACTCCTCTTCGATGGCTGTGCGAAGTTGCTGGATATTGGCAGGAACTGGAACACGCTGTCGTATACGCCGATCCAGAGCATCCCAAACATGCTCAATGGGTGACATGTCCAGTGACTATGCTCGCCATGCAAGAAGTGGGATGTTTTCAGCTTCCAGGAATTGTGTACAGATCCTTGCATGGGGTCGTGCATTATCATGCTGCAACATGAGGTGATGATCGTGGATGAATGGCACAACAATGGGCCTCAGGATTTCGTCACGGTATCTCTGTGCATTCAAAATGCCATCAATAAAATGCACCTATGTTCGTTGTTCATAACATACACCTGTCCATACCATAACCCCGCCGCCACCATGGTCCACTCAATCCACAACGTTGACATCAGCAAACCGCTCACCGACAAGACATACACGCTGTCTGCCATCTGCCCTGTACAGTGAAGATCAGGATTCATCCGTGAAGAGAACACCTCTCCAAAATGCCAGATGCCATTGAATGTGAGCATTTACCCACTCAAGTTGGTTACGACTACAAACTGCAGTCAGGTCAAGCCCCCAATGAGGAAGACGAGCATACAGATGAGCTTTCCTAAGACGGTTCCTGTGCAGTAATTCTTTGGTTATGCAAACCGATTGTTGCAGCAGCTGTCCGGGTGGCTGGTCTCAGACAATCTTGGAGGTGAAGATGCTGAATGTGGAGGTCCTGGGCTGGTGTGGTTACATGTGGTCTGCGGTTGTGAGGCCGGTTGGATGTACTGCCAAATTCTCTGAAACACCTTTGGAGACGGCTTATGGTAGAGTAATGAACATTCATTTCACAGGTGAACATTCCTGCAGTCAGCATGCCAATTGCACGCTCCCTCAAAACTTGCAACATCTGTGGCATTGTGCTGTGTGATAAAACTGCACATTTTAGAGTGGCCTTTTATTGTGGCCAGCTTGTGCAATAATCTGTCTAATCAGCATCTTGATATGCCACACCTGTGAGGTGGATAGATTATCTCGGCAGATGAGAAGTGCTCACTAATTTAGACAGATTTAGACAGATTTGTGAACAATATTTGAGAGAAATAGGCCTTTTGTGTACATAAAAAAGTCTTAGGTCTTTGAGTTCAGCTCATGAAAAATGGGGGCAAAAACAAAATTGTTGAGTTTATAATTTTGGTTCATTGTATTTAAAAAAAAATCTTGATTGCATTTTGCCTGTGTCGAGTAACCGCAAAATAGCGGAAGTGGCACGAGAATCGAGAATTTAAAAAACATAATAAAGCATAATGCCATTGTGAATTCACAAACACTACGATTCACTTAAATAAATATATGCTATGCAGGTTTAATATATACACTTTAATTATTTACATATTAATTATTTGAGTGTAGGTTATGTACGTGCGTCTCACAGTGGCTCCATTCACAGGAAATTCTGTTGTATACCAACAGTTACATGTATTTGTGTGGAGTGTCTCAAACTCCATCTCTGCATATTGCTGTGAGTTTGGGTTTATTATAACGTTCATTTAGGAACCCAACCTGCGCCATTTCATCAGATTTGTAAGGTAAATCATTTATAAACCCACACAAACAAAAGAGAATGCATCAGTATCTTTGTCAACATGCTAACTGTTCATCGCGATTTGAAAATAAAAGCTTACCCTCATGTTGAGTTTACATGATTTTTGATTATCCACATCCATTTTGTAGGATAATCAAATTCAAATCAAAATGTATAAAAATATGATCCATCAGACTTTTAAAGAACATTTATTTGTTATCTCTTAATCATCTTTGTATTTAATTGCATTATATGCTTTAACCCACAAAATTTTATCATAAAACTGAGCACTTAAATATCATCTTACAACAATATTATTATCATACAGCTGATTTTGTATGTAGTTAGCGTGAATAACAATCTCATTGATTCACATTACAAGCTATGAGATTTTCATCTTACTTTTTGGCTGATTAAATATTATATATTATTATACCTCAGCTACAGTTTATCAATATATTTAAAGCGCACATTAGCTCAAGCACTTGTGTAATATGGGACGAGGCTGTCAATGGAAGATGCAAGTGTTTGTATTTCTCAGAGGAGAAACATCAATGTTGCTACTCATAAGAAACGTATCTTTTAAGTCTCCTGTGCTATAAAAGACCCTTTGAGCAGTACAGTTTTCCTCTGGGAGGAGAAAAATCATCTCCACTGATCTATTTCAGAGGTGATGAGCTGATTAAAACCACATTATAGTTTAATGAGCATGAGGAAAAGAGTAAAAGGGAGGGGTTTCTGGTGTGAGGGGGAGGGGCCAGGTAGGTTTAGATGGAGTGGATTAATTTCGAGAAAAAGAGAGATGACTTAATTTAGAGAGAAGGAAGAATGAACCTTTTTCTGTGACAATTACCGACTCTGGTGCAACATGAGCCGTCATCCCCTCCGGAGCGCAGCGGGTCAAACAGAACATCCTGTGAGTTAATTAAAGAAGAGCTAGTCTAGATGTAAGCTGGGTAGTCAGCGCATAGATGCCCTGTAAAGGTTGGTAAAACATGTCAGGAGCGACAGAGGGCAACGCAAAAACAGGCAGAGGGAGAGTCGTTTTTTTTTTTTGCAGACATATATTCTGACATTTCAGCCTAAACTTTCAGCTCTGCGAATTCAATACAAATTCCATCCCCCTCTATATTATTTATGTTCCGCTTTGTAAAATATGCATTAGAACTCTGTGTTTTTTTGGACTTCAGCTGTAGTGCTTTGATGATTGGGGTGTCAAGCAGAAGCCTGACCCTCCTCTGGCCAGATTCAGGACATGACCCACCTTGGTTCCCCTCTGGAAGAGCTAACAGGGCCGAAACTGTTTGTAGGTTGTAGGACAGACAGGAGAGTATCAGACTAGAAAGAAGTGACTTATGAATTCTGTATGTCGTGACTTTGTGCTTTAGGCATCGGGCAGCTTTTTGAGAGGAGCTGGAGTACAGACAGAATAACCTCAGTTACAATGTCCAGTGTTGGAGAATATGTTACTTTTGAAAGTAAAACGTCACATTATTCTTTAACTGTATAGTTTTATATTTGGCTTGCAAGTGATTGCTATTCAAATTCAAAAAGTTGTACTAATATAAATAACTATATAACAGTAGTATCTCTAAATGTAAAAATATCAAACTAGATTCATAAATTATACTTTTAACTATTTTGTTTTTTATAATACACAAATGCGCAGATTTATGATTATCAGTAAAATGTTTTATTATTATTATTATTATATTGTTTAACTCTAATTAAAAAAAAAAAAAAAAAGAATTCAAAAATATATTACTATTGTAATAATAGAATGCTACTTTGAAAAAAAATTCTCCTGACATCAGAGTCCATGAGGACGCATTGCATTAGTATTGTATTTGATGGTTGCGGGCCACCAAATACACAAAAAATTAATAAAAAATGGAAGAGAGGGGCGGGGTGAGCAGTAGCTCATTATCATTTAAAGAGACATGCACCAACAAGCTGGTAAAAAAAAAAGTAATAATAATATTTTAGTGTTAGTGTTATTTTACATGACCATTGAATAATTTTAACCAAAGTATTTTGCAGACATTTCATGAAGACCCTAAAGGAACATACCCACTTGTGGAAAATGGGCATCTGATGCCCCTTTAAACCTCAAGCTTTTATTTTGGTGGAAGCCTTAAATCTGTGTTTAGTTGATGCTTCTCATTTCAAATCTGGTAAAATGCTGAAAACTTCTGTCCACAAAAATGTTAGCAATTATAATTTAGTAATAGTTGTTCATGAGTCCTTTGTTTGTCCCGAACAGTTAAACTGCCTGCTGTTTTTCAGAAAAATCCTTCAGGTCCCACAATTATTTTTTTTTTTCCCACTATTTTTGTGTATTTGCACCCTTTGCAACAACGGCTGTGAACAACAACAATGAAGATGATTTTGAGATCCATCTTTTCACACTGAGGACAACTAAGGGACTCATTTGCAACTATTACAGAAAGTTCACTGTTGCTTCAAAAGGAAACACAATACATTAAGAGCCAGGGATGGAAAACTTTTTGAATATTTCAGTATAAATTTAACTTATTTTGTCTTCTGGGAAACATGTAAGGTTCTTCTGTAGCTTTTGAAAGGCAGTACTAAATAAAAAAATATGATATTTAGGCTAAATGTACACATCTTTATTCTGTTCAAAAGTTTACACCCCTGGCTCTTAATGCATCGTTTTTCCTTTTGGAGCATCAGTGAGAGTTTGAACCTTAATAGTTGCATTTGAGTCCCTCAGCGTGAAAAGATGGATCTCAAAATCATACAGTCATTGATGGAGAGGGTTCTTCAGAAAAATCCTTCTGTCAGGTTTCGTGTAGGGAGGACAAACGAGGAGCACGAGGTTGAGATCAGGAACGAAACAAGTCTTTTAATAATTAAATCCACAAACAAATCCAACAGGAGACGGGCAGGAGACAGGCATGGAGAAACGTACACAAATAAACAAATTCACAATAATAATCCACAGGGAGACGGGCAAGGAGACACGCAACCAACGACGAGACCGGACAATCAAACAATGATCACAGGAAACTTAAATAGGGTGGATAATGAGGCAGACAGGTGAAGGCACTTAACTGATAATGAGCTAATGAGGGGTGGAGACAGGAACATGACCAAATAAGGACAGGACTAAACCAAATACAGACTGGACTAAACCAAAATACAGACAGGACTAAACCAAAAACACAGGACTAAACCAACAGAAAACACAACAAAAGAGTCCCAAAACCTGACACCTTCAGGTCCCACAAATTCTTTATTTTTTTTTCACCATTTTTGTGTATTTGCACCCTTTCCAACAATGACTGTGAACAACAATAATAAAGATGATTTTGAGATCCATCTTTTCACACTGAGGACAACTAAGGGACTCATATGCAACTATTACAGAAGGTTCACTGATGCTTCAAAAGGAAACACAATACATTAAGAGCTGGGGATGGAAAAGTTTTTGAATTTAAAGATCAGGGTAAATTTAACTTATTTTTCTCTACTGGGAAACATGTAAGTATTTTCTATAGCTATTAAAAAGGCAGTACTACAAAAAAAAAAAAAAAAAAAAAAAAAAAGATATTTAGGCTAAATGTACACATCTTTATTCTGTTCAAAAGTTAACACCCCTGGCTCTTAATGCATCGTTTTTTCCTTTTGGAGCATCAGTGAGAGTTTGAACCTTAATAGTTGCATTTGAGTCCCTCAGCATGAAAAGACTGATCTCAAAATCATACAGTAACTGATGGAAAGGGTTCAAATACACAAAATGGTGAAAAATCAAATCATTTGTGGGACCTGAGGAATTTTTCTAAAGAACATAGGGCAGTTTAACTGTTCAGGACAAACAAGGGACTCATGAACAACTATTACTATTAAAAAAATGTGAATCATTCAGGTAACAGCAGTATTAAGAATCAACTTTTGAACAGGGTCATTTTTATAAATTCAACTATTATTTTCTCTTGTGGATTATATGTACACATCTTCTATGTGAAATATCTTATTCAGGTCAGTACTAAATAAAAAATAACATGCATTTTGTATGATCCCTCTTATTTTAGCAAATGAATGAACATTTTGCAGATTCTGCAAGGTGTGTGTAAACTTTTGATCTCAACTGTAATTGCAATTTTCATATTGATTAATTATGCAGTCCTGTTTATTTATTTAAATTTTACATTCTCATTATTTCATTACTTCGTTTTAGTCGCGAACCCCCTACGGTTCCTTCGTGGAGTTTGGCTTTAGCCATTCGTTAAGGAATTATTCTTGCAATCCATCTGTGCTATTTTTAAAATCATTGGATTAGGTAAATATACTAAACAGATGTTTCAACCTTTTCGACACATATTATTGTTTTGTCAACTTTCTTGCGACTTTCCCTGCATCTGTTCGATTTCGCAAGAACGCTTCCTGTGTGAACAGCTCTTAACAGATTTGTTACCTGCTCCATTGAAATCAAACCTGTGACAATGATATCTGCGCTAGCTGAGCTAGTACGAGGGATTTTACCACGACACTGCAGTCCTGCACATCATATGCTGTCATCCACAGCAATTACCACCAAGAAAACAAGCAAAATCTGACACGTCCTAGCATGTCTTAACTCGCATATCAAAGTGGTAGGTGTTCGAATTAGTCATCTTACTTGCTTTTGAGATCTCTTGCTCTGTGTCTCTTCTCTCTTTCTAAGAGATATGTTTAATGTCTGTGTACATGCTCCCAGCCACGTTTCACCTCTTTCCCTGCCGTGCTGTTTACTCCTCCAGCAGATGCTTGTTTTCTACCTTCTAGGCTATCTGCCATCGGGTTGTTTAGTGGGATTACATCTGTGTGGATCTGTGGTGGGGCTCTCGTCAAACCGACATGGCCAGCAGTGATAGAGCTCTGCTTTAATTTCTATCATGCTCATTTTTTTTACCCACGCACCAAACGCAGAGAAGACAGCCAGCAAGGAAACAGCATATTAAGCCTCTTAACGACACAGTGGTCTAATGAAATGGTTTGTCATAAAGAAGAGAAAAGGAAAATGCTTTTGAATCAATATCACAGATTTGAGTGGATTAGCACAAACAGTGTCTATTTGCACATTTCTCTAGGTTTGGTATCGTTTTAAGCTGCTTTTTTCCGTTTGGATTAATTCTGCCCCTTGGAACGCTATTAATTTATAATCGCGGTGAGCGTCTGTAATTAGTTGTTAACAATTGGCTCTTTGTGCAAATCCTCAGCTGGCGATACATGTTACCCTGTTGTCTTTCGCAAACACATCACACCTCATTTTTGCAGGATATCGGGTTTGCGTTCGTGTTTTCGTCTGAATCGCATGCTTCTCACAGTCTCATTTGCCAGCTTATCACACACACACTCTCGGAAGTAGCTGAATGTCAATCCGGACCAGCTTTGAAGATATGATCCCATTTCACCAGCGGAACATCCTGATAATACATGAATCCACCGGCTCCAACTTTGCGGCATATGTTTATCTCGGACTTTAATATATGGAACACGTGTATATCCGTTTCCAGGTGCATGTGGTATTTTATATGCTTCTGCACATATGTTACATGTTCCGTCGATTAATATTTACAAATGCACTCCGAGGAGTTTCAGCATCTTCTGGCTGGGAACAAAGAAAACATTTCCCCAGCAGCCAGAGCATGTTTCTCTGAGCTGAGGAGAGTGGAAAAACAAAATAACCACGACTGGCCCTATTTGCAGAGTAAATGCAGGTGTTTGAAAAGAAAGAGGAAGAGGGAGTCAGGGGGTATAAACATGAAGTCTTCTGCTTTGATGTAATGTGCTCTGTGTTTACATGATCTGTACCTCTTTGATGTTGTAACGGAAAGTGTTGGGAGTGCGGTGTCAGGGTATTATCTGCCGCCGAAGGCATTACCTTCACCTTGCCGCGAGCAGCACCTTAAGAGAAAGGGTATCTTGAACACAAAATTTCACCTGAACTCATTGTATTCACAAGGACACATTGTATTTGTGTTAAAATTGTTTCAGATATGCTGGACTTTCTTGAGTTGTGGTTTAGCAATGCTATGAGACATTGGCTGTGTTCACACAGTTTATGGTTTGGGATTCAAACCTGTTGTGACTCTCAAATCGTCCTGTTTATACAGTGAACCCTTTTTACAGACTGTATTGACCTGTTCTTTTTCAAAACACAAATGTGACCCTGGACCACAAAAAAAAAAAAAAAACAGTCATAAGTTGCTGGGGTGTATTTGTAGCAATAGCCCAAAATACATTGTATGGGTCAAAATTTTTGATTTTTCTTTTATGCCAAAAATCATTAGGGTATTAAGTAAAGATCATGTTCCATGAAGATATTTTGTACATTTCCTACTGTAAAATGTATCAAAACTTAATTTTTGATAAGTAATATGCATTGCTAGAACTTTATTTGGACAACTTTAAAGGTGATTTTCTCAATTTTTGTATTTTTTTGCACCCTCAGATTCAAGATTTTCAAAATATTGTCCTATCCTAACAAACCATACAAAACCATCAATAGAAAGCTTATTTATTCAGCCTTCAGATTATATATAAATCTCAATTTCCAAAAGTAGACCCTTATGGTTTTGTGGTCCAGGGTCACAAATAAAGATATTTTTGATGAAATTCAAAAGCTTTCTGACCCTGCATAGACAACAGCAGAACCAACATGTTCAAGGCCCAGAAATTTTGTAAGGACATCGATAAAATAGTCCATATAACATCAACCTTAATTTTATGAAGCTACGAGAAAACTATAAAAAAACGACTTTTGATAATTTCTTCTCAGTCCCTGTCAGAATGCGTGTGCATTCCTCTGCTTGTAATTACGGCTGAACCACTGATGTCACATGGACTATTTTAATGATGTCCTTACCATCTTTCTGTCTCTTGAACGTTGAAGTTGCATTATGGTCTGTGAAAACTCAGAAAGGTGTAATAATATAATTTGTGTCTTAGGGGTTTGGAACGATATGAGGGTGAGTAATTAATGACAGAATTTTTACTTTTGGGTGAACTATCCCTTTAAATCTTCTTTAAATCACAACTTAAAACAACATTTTCACATAATAACAAGATATTATTCGTCAAAGATTCTGGTGGGAAAAAAAAATCACAAAAATATTAAGCAGCACAAGTGTTTTCAACATTGATAACAATGAGAAGTGTTTCTTGAGCAGCAAATCAACATATTAAAATGATTTCTGAAAGACCATGTGATACTGAAGACTTGAGTAATGATGCAGAAAATTCAGCTTTGCTTCACAGGAATAAATTATATTTTAAAATATATTCAAATAGAAAACTGTTGGTTTATACTGTAATACTATATCACAATATTTGAGTTTTCTCTGTGTTTCATTCAAATCTTGATGAGGGAGACATTTCTCATAATAACAAGATATTATGTTGTTAAACAACTTCTTTTTCTCTTTAAAACATGTTCTCTCATAATAACGAGATATGGAGGACTTAAAACAACATCTTTTGTCACAATAATGAGATGTTATTAAAATGATTTTTTTTTCTCTGTAAAACTACATATTTTCTTGTTGAAATTACATATTCTTTGCAGTAACAAAACGTTATGTCGTTAAAACATCATCTATTCTTGTAATAACGAGATATGTCATTGAAACAACTTCAAAACAACATATTTTCTCATAATAACGAGATATACAGATGCAGCTCCAAAAATTAGAATATCGTGAAAAAGTTCATTTTTATGGTAACTTATTTTTAAAAATGAAACTTTCATATATTCTAGATTCTCTATATGTAAAAACATTTTTGGGGAATTTTGATGATTAGAGCATACAGCTCATGGAAGTCAAAAATCCAGTAACTCAAAATATTAGAATATTTCCTAAGATCAATCAAAAAATGGATTTGCAAAATATATTGGATGTTTTGTAGAAGTGCCAACTACAACAACCTTTTTTTTTTCTTCTGAAAACTATAGAAATTGAAAAACAATTCATATCCATCTGTTTGAAATAAAATAACCTTTTATTAAAATAAGCTTTTCTGTTCACAAGATAACTGTGAATATCACCTGTAACCATATAGCGACATAAATTAAATACCACACATAGAGACATCCATAACACTCTGAAGTCTTAACGCAACTGACACAACATTAATTAATAGAAGAGTCTAATGGAGGTGCGAGTTCACCTGTCAAATCTTAATGAAGTAACAGTGCTGTAGAGCAGAACACAAAACTTATGATGCTGTATGGATGTAACCACTGAGCCCTGGCACTTACATGGGAAATGTGAGATTGAATCTGGTTGGCAACATTTCCAAATTTGTTCTTCCACTTCTTTCGTTTACTCTTCAGCTGGATGTTGAAGTGTTGCTGGATGTAAATCTTATTCTGAAAAAAGAGACTTTTTAATGAGTTTTTAATTGTTTGTTTTTTACTTGTTTTCTTGTAAAAAAAAATCCCCAAATCCTTGAAGCAAGACAAATTTAGTGGAGAAGCAACATTGCATAAGATAAAGACTTATTTTTTGTATCTATTGTGTCTCCCAGTCTTACTGCAGATATTTTAACTTGTTTATACTTAAAAAAAAATCTGCCAGTGCAGAAAGATAAAATACACTTGTATTAAAAATACATTATCTGAAAACAAGTCTTAATATCTTATGCAGCGTTGCTTTCCAAATAAATTTCGTACTCGTTTCAAAGTCTTCTGTGCAAGACAAAAAAATAGTTTAGAAATGTCTATGTGGGTTTTTTTTTTTTTCCATACAGTGGACATCAATGGGATCCACAGAAGAAAATTTTTCTATTCTAAAAATGTAAAAAAAACAAGATATTAACATGCATATGTCCTTATCCTCACCTTTCTGCAACAGTTTTAACCCATGCAGAAGATGGCCAGATGTGCCGACCTCCTTTCATACTGCCTCCTCAGACACACCCTGCAGCCCGAGGCATGAGGGGGATGTTCACGCAGCAGAATAAGAGGTGGACAGACCTTACAGTGAACTGTGGACATGCTCTTCTTGAGAAACAGAGGCAGACTAGGTATACTGTAAATATTCCATCTGCTTACGGTTGGAGAAAAGGCCATTAAGACTTGGCAGGGGCTAGGGGTCAAGAGAGGCTTGGAGCTGCAAGAACCAAATATGGAAGCATTCTGACATTTAAACAGAGATTGTTGTTTATAGAGAGAATATTTGGAGCAGTGGAAAAAACAAAGCTGTCATAATTACTCACTGCAAAAAGTAATTGTGTACCACAACTAGAAAACCTTGAACGTAATTCTCTGCGATAGTTTTTAAGAACACATCATTTAAATGTAAAAAAACATGACATTTTAACAATAGGCTCAAAACAAGGTCTGGGCCGCCATAAAATGATGTTGGGAAAACATCATTTGATAGTATTGTGATGCAAATAACAGCTTTTCTGAATGTAACGGCTATTTTGCACTGAGCAAATAACATATTTGTGACCATTAAACAGCTTTGAAGGGAAGGAGATTTTAACTGATCTGAGTTTGGGGCCCACTGTGAAGCATGATTGTACTTTTGGGCTTTTCATTTTAGACTTTTACAGAGTTATGTAATTGCTGAGGCTTAAAAACTCTGTAAAAGTAGAGATTCATAAACCGTAGACAATGCCGTTCCACCTAAAACAAGGTTCAGAATTGCTGGAGCTTATAAAACACCATAAAACCTTGTAGTAATTTCCTCGCTGGAGAGAACATTTGATGTCTTGTTTGAATACATTCATTTTGTGAAAATGGCCTTTTGTGGATCCCTCAAGTCTAAAGTGGCATTATGAAACTTTTCTCTAAAAGCTGTCGATTTTAACAGCATTTTAGAAACTCATCAATAGCACTTGTGCAGTTCTGTATAACCAGGATCTGTCAGGAATTTATGAAAGCCCGTTTCTACCAGTCAATAAAATATTTTTATCTCACAATTTTGTCTTTTTTCTCAGAATTACATAATATAAACTCTTTTTTTCTCAGAATTGTGAGATATAAACTTGCAATTGTGAGTTATAAAGTCAGAATAGTGGCATATAAACATGCAATAAGATAAATATAGTTAGAATATATAGAGAAAATAAAACCTCACATTTATAACGTTTTTTCTCACAAGTGAGAGTTTGTATCTCACAATTCTGTCTTTTTTCTCACAATTCTGAGTTTATATCTTGCAATTTTGACTTTTTTTCAAAATTGTGAGATATAAACTCGCATTTGTGAGTTATGAAGTCCAGTTCTGAGGAGGACAAAAGACTATGTTCTCAGAACAGCAAAATAAAAAATTCTGGCTGTTTCTCACAAATGTTTTTATCTCACAATTCTGATTCTTTTTCTCTGAATTGCGAATTCAGAATTTTTTTTCAGAATTGCGTGATTTAAACTCACAATTGCAAGTTATAAAGTCAGAATAATGGAATATAAACTTACAGTTGCAAGAAATAAAGTCAGAATTGTGAAATAAAACCTCACATTTCTTTTTTTTATTTTCACAAAAGTAATTCTGACCTTTTTCTCTGAATTGCGAGATATAAACTTCCAACTGTGAGTTATAAAGTCCAATTCTGAAGGAGAAAAATGACTGATATGTTCTCAGAATAGCAAATTTATATCTCACAATTTTGACTTAATATCTCACAATTGCGAGTCGTAAGGTCAGAATTGCAAAAAATGTTCACAAATGCAAGTTTTTATCTCACAATTCTGATTCTTTTTTTTCTGAATTGCGTTAAATTAACTTTCAACTCTTATGTTTTTTTCTCAGAATTGCGTGATTTAAACTCACAATTGCAAGTTCTAAAGTCAGAACAGTGGAATATAAACTCCCATATGTGATAAAGTCAGAATTGCAAGATATAAACTCGCAATTATGAATTTTTGTAAATGATGTAAATTCACAATTGCGAGTTATAAAGTCAGAATGGCAGCCAGAAGCAGATCGGCTCCAGGACCCAGCAGGGTACCCTACAAGGTGTACAAGCGCTGCCCTGTGCTTCTTAGAATCCTCTGGAAGATTCTACGAGTGATTTGGCGCAGAGGAGCTGTGGCGGACCAGTGGAGGCAGGCTGAGGGTGTCTGGATACCTAAGGAAGAGAATTCTACTAAGCTGGAGCAATTCAGAACTATCTCACTCCTCAGCGTGGAGGGAAAGATTTTCTTCAGCATTCTCTCAAGAAGGTTGACAGACTTCCTCCTTAAGAATGCCTACATTGATACCTCAGTGCAGAAAGGTGGCATCCCTGGAGTGTCAGGGTGCCTAGAACACACCGGAGTAGTCACCCAGCTGATCAGGGAGGCACGGGAGGACACGGGAGACCTTGTTGTCCTGTGGCTCGACCTTGCCAATGCCTATGGCTCCATTCCCCACAAGCTTGTGGAGACTACCCTAGATCGACACCATGTAACCAGGAAAGTTAAGGACCTCATCCTGGATTACTACGGGAATTTCAGGCTCAGAGTCAGTTCTGGGAGTATAACATCTGACTGGCACAGGCTTGAGAAGGGCATCATAACTGGGTGCACCATCTCAGTTAGCCTTTTTGCCCTGGCTATGAACATGGTAGTCAAGGCAGCTGAAACAGAATGCAGAGGTCCTCTGTCCAAGTCTGGCACTCGGCAGCCTCCCATCAGAGCCTTTATGGATGATCTCACAGTCACCACAACATCGGTGCCTGGTGGGAGATGGATACTTCAGGGCCTAAAAAAGCTCATCTCATGGGCAAGAATGAACTTCACACCAGCGAAATCAAGGGCCATGGTGCTGAAGAGGGGAAAAGTGAGTGATAAGTTCCGCTTTATTGTGAATGGCATGGCAATTCCATCTATCACTGAGAAACCGGTCAAGAGCCCGGGCAAGGTCTTTGACTGTAGTCTCAGTGATACCATAGCAATTCAAACAACCACCAAGGAGCTTGAGACGTGGCTATCGACAGTTGACAAGTCTGGCTTACCCGGCAGGTTTAAGGCATGGATGTATCAGCACGGCGTCTTACCTCGGGTACTTTGGCCTTTGCTGGTGTATGAGGTGCCCGCCTCGATGGTAGAGACTCTGGAGAGGAGGATCAGCAGCTACCTCCGTAGATGGATGGGCTTCCCACGCAGTCTATGCAGTGCAGCACTGTATGGAAAGTCCAACAAGCTCCAGCTCCCCTTCAGTAGCCTTGACGAGGAGTTCAGGGTTTCCCGCACAAGGGAGGCCTTACTCTATCGGGACTCCAAGGACTCTAAGGTAGCATCAGCGGGCATCGACATGCGAACTGGCAGGAAGTGGAGAGCTCAGGAGTGTCTGGAGGTAGCTGAGTCTCGGCTGAGACACAGAGCTCTGGTGGGTGCGGTGGCAACTGGTCGAGCAGGGTTTGGAATGTTTCCCCAACCCCGCTACGAGAAGGCTCATGGCAAGGTCAAACGACAGCTGCTCCTGAGGGAGGTGCGGGCAGGGGTTGAGGAAGAACGGACCAGCAGGATGGTGGGCATGCAGCAGCAGGGAGCATGGACAAGGTGGGAGGGTGCGTTGGAGAGAAAGGTGACCTGGTCTGAGATCTGGCAGGCAGAACCCCAACTCATCAATTTCATGGTTCGAGCTGTTTACGATATCCTGCCCAGCCCATCTAATCTCCATCTCTGGGGCATGGTTGACTCACCAGCTTGTGCCCTGTGCACCAGGAAAGGCTCTCTAGAGCACATCCTGAGCAGCTGTGCAAAAGCCCTTGGAGATGGCCGCTATCGTTGGCGGCACGACCAGGTGCTGAAAACCATTGCTGAAGCCATCTCCACAGCTGTGACCAGAAATAATAACAGCAAGCGACATAATGGCAAGCAGAACATCGCCTTTGTTAGGGCTGGAGAGCAGTTACATCTACAGCCCAAACCTGCAGCTGGCCTTCTCACCTCAGCGGTGGACTGGGATCTTAGAGTTGACCTGGGCAGGCAGCTTAGATTTCCAGAGCACATTACAACAACTTCACTGCGGCCAGACGTTGTGCTATCATCAGTCTCTTCAAGGCAGGTGCTCCTGCTAGAACTGACAGTTCCTTGGGAGGACCGCATAGAGGAGGCAAATGAGAGGAAGCGGTCAAAATACCAGGAGCTGGGTGAACAATGCCAAAGAAGAGGCTGGAAGGCACGCTGCGAGCCCATTGAAATAGGGTGTAGGGGATTTGCTGCCCGCCCATTGTGCAGGGTTTACACGTTACTTGGCATCACTGGGGCTGCGAAAAGGAAAGCCATTAAGTCCACCATGGAGGCAGCAGAGAGAGCCTCCAGATGACTTTGGATCAGGAGGAGCGATCTGTGGGTCAATGCTACTGGGACACAAGCCAGGGACTGATCAACCCTGGCTGGGTCGCCTGAGTGAGGACGTATGATGTTGAAAGACCCGAAACGTCTGATGATCTCAGGAACATCACTGATGATGTGTCCCAGTGCATCGCAAGATGTATCTTAAATCTGGAATATAAACTTGCAGTTGCGAGAAATAAAGTCAGAACTGTAAAATAAAACCTCACATTTATTTTTTTATCACAAAAGCAAGTTTATATCTTGCAGTTCTGACTTTTTCCTCTGAATTGTGAGATATAAACTGGCAATTGCGAGTTATAAAGTCCAATTCTGAAGGAGAAAAATGACTGATATGTTCTCAGAATAGCAAATTTGTATCTCAAAATCTGGACTTAATATCTCACAATTGCGAGGCAGAAGGTCAGAATTGCAAAATTATTTCTCAAAATTGTGACATAAACTCACAATTGCAAGTTATAAAGTCAGAATAGTGGAATATAAACTTGCAGTTGTGAGAAATAAAGTCAGAATTGTGAAATAAAACCTCACATTTCTTTTTTTTTTTTTTTTTTACTCACAAAAGCAAGTTTGTGTCGCAATTCTGACTTTATTCCCTGCAATTTCAAGTTTATATCTTGCAATTCTGACTTTTTAGGGGCCAAGCCCGAAGGGCTGTAGCCCCTATTGTATCTGTACGTTTTCTTTCTTTCTTCTTCTTCTTCTTCTTCTTCTTCTTCTTCTTCTTGGCCAATGGGAGTCTATGGCAGCCCTATGAAGGGAACATAGGAAAATTATGAAATTTGGCACACTTCTAGTGATGGCCATGAATAGTGACCTGACCAACTTTGGGGTCTCTAGGTTCAACTCTATAGCGCCACCACTAGTCCAAAATTTCAACATTTAAACTGTAATAACTCCTGAACCCCTAAAGCTACAAAAATAAAACTTAGTACACCTGATTGCTTTCCTCATGCTGATCACATTCAATAGCTTACATTAAGACTCCACCCATTACAGTAGCGGCCATTTTGAAAAGTACAGTATTCAGTCTAAATGCTACTCCTCCTTCAAAATTGATCCAATTATTCTCAAATTTGGCTCAGATGATCTTTGGACTGAGCTGCACAGAAATGACTGATGACTTTTTGACTTTTTGTTCAAAAGTTATGATGTCACA
The DNA here is from genome assembly GCA_033026305.1 of Cirrhinus molitorella. Classification (NCBI taxonomy): domain Eukaryota; kingdom Metazoa; phylum Chordata; class Actinopteri; order Cypriniformes; family Cyprinidae; genus Cirrhinus; species Cirrhinus molitorella. Next base: position 24,136,070 of record CM065139.1, on the reverse strand, counting down.
AAGTTAACGAAGTTGACCCAAAATTGGTTCAGAGGCTATAACTCGGCCAAACTTTGATCAATTGACACCAAAGTTGGTACACTTCATCTACACCATGATCTGAGGGTCCATGCCAAAGTTGGGAACAGCGCCACCTATGGGTCGTGAGATAGAAAAAATGCACATTTTTGCGTATAACTTCTGAACAGTTGATCAGAAAATCATTATCTTGGAGTCTATGGATTCCCTGGGTCATGCAGAATCTGATGATATAAATTGCTTATAACTTCTGAAAAAATTGCCCAAATATTATAATTTTGATATCATTTAATTCCCTGGTTTATGCAGATTCAGATGATGTCTCATTTGTCATTTTTCATGAATGTGTCTGTCAGCCATATTGAAGTAAATGAAAAACAGTGTTTTTGCTACTCTTCCTTCAGATTTTGTTCCATTTTGTCCATAATTTCACCAAATAATCTTTGGACTGAGCCGCATAGACGTGACTAAACGGATTTTTGATATTCACTACCATTCCCGAGAAATACCTCTCCAGAATCAACCGTGCCTGTGTTTGGTGATTTATGCTAGTTAGCTTAGTTTGCTAATGAGTTAGCATGCTAACTGGCTGCCATTTGTTCTAATGTGGCTAACAGGTTAACCATAAAGTACTTTAATTTTAAATTAGCTCAGCATGCTTACCTGTATAAATGCTAAGTCATGTTTTTTTATGACTTCATTCTCACACCTAAACTTCTCTTCCAGAGCCTGTTGAACATGTGTCAACTGAGAGGCACACTTAGCTAAACCACTGGCTTTGAAACCTGAAGCCTGTTGTGACGAATCCCACATAATGCAACTTTATAAACCTCTGTGTAATGTTGTGCCATTTTGATTAGTTTATTATCCAGATCGGCATTGTACAAATCCGTATTGCTCCTGACTTAAAAATACATGTGTTTATCTGTGTTGTGTTCATTTTCAGTTGACCATCTGTTCATTCTTAGTTCATTCTTGCCGATAGTTCTGAAGCGGCTGTTTTTCAGATTCATTCTATTGCTGCGATTTTTGTTAGTCCTGCTCTGCACACGGCTACAGCCCTTCTTGGGCTTGGCCCCGTAATCGCTGCTATATTTTTTTCTCTTAATTGTGAGATATAAACTTGCAATTGCGAGTTATAAAGTTCAGTTCTGAAGGAGAAAAATGACTGATATGTTCTCAGAATAACAAATTTATATCTCACAATTGCGAGTCGTAAGGCCAGAATTGCAAAATTATTTCTCAGAATTGTGACAAACTTACAATTGTGAGTTAAAAGTCCAAATCGTGGGATATAAACTCACAATTGTGAGAAATAAAGTCAGAATTGCAAGATATAAAATTCTGTTCTCAGAATTGTATGTGATCTTGCAATTGCGTGTTATAAAGTCAGAATTGCAAGATATATACTTACAATTCAGAAAAAAAAAAGTCTGAATTGTGAGTTTGTATCACTCAATTCTGAGAAGAAAAAAAAAGAATCTTTTTTATTTTTTATTCAGTGGCAAAAACAGGTTTCCATAGGAATTAGTATGTCAGTTTGGTCATTTGTTAGTAAAAATCCATTAAATGCAGGAGCTGTAGTATCAGTAGATACTAAATCGCTCTACAGCACTTTACATTATGGATCCCATGTTGCTAATGAATTACTTTTAATTAATATAATTAACTACAACAACAATCACAGACTGTTCCACAACATAATTACATAAAAGTGCATGTTGTTCATTATTTTTACTGTGCACTTCCATATGTAATTACACTCTAAAGCTTGCAGAGGTACTCAGGCTCGCCATGGGCACTCACCACTTATCATCGAAGGGCAGGGGAGAATTTTCTCTTTGATGGAGGAGGCTATAAGCAATGGGCCGCAGTCGGAAATTTGTCCAAGGTGCCAGGTTATCACCCTAGCTTTCCTGCAAGAAGTGCCCTGGGAATTTTAATGATGACAGAAAGTCAAGAAAGATTTCTCAGGTTATCTTTGCCCACACTTGCTTAGACTCGACAGGTGTTACCGGCACCAGGCTCCGCTAAATGCTTGTAGTGTGATATTGTAATATGATTTAGTACTTGATAAGCAACTAATGACATTTCTGTACAATTAATTCTTTTTTTACATGTATAAAAAAAAATGAAGTGTAATTTCAGTATGTGACAGGAAAGAGAATATGAAACCTAGAGAGAGTCTAGAGAATATAGAGAGAGTCTTTTCATGAATCTTATTTCATAAATCATTTCAGAGCTGTCAAAAAACACTTCAAACTTTAAACTGAAGAAATGTTGTGTCATTAGAAGTGTTATTTCTGCATGTCTGCAATAACCTTTTTTTTTTTTTTTGGTCAAGAAACAGCTTTGATTTATGAGAAGTTAGTGGTTTTCAAGTGAGTGAATTGAGATGGGGAGCACTTTTATGGACCTTTAAAACTTTTTTGTGTAATGAGGGCTCAACACCACCAATGTGTTCCACTTGGATAATTCAGAGTCAACATGTCAAAAATAGTCTGTAGAACAGCTAGCTGTATAGTAAATCAGAACAGGTGAAGGTTATGATTTGGAACTTCGAAACCTTTTCTTTTAGCAACTGAAAACAAAATAGCAACTGAATATTGAGCCAGAATTGCAGTACTGCAGCCACTTTGGTGGTTTGTGGTCAATAAGATTTTTAAATATTTTTCAAAGACATCTCTTATGCTCATAGGTTGCATTTATTTGATCAAAAATACAGAAAATACTTTTGAAATATTATTAGAATTTAAAATGACTGTTTGCATCAGTGTCACATGATCCTTCAGAAATCAGAGATTAGAAAGATTTATTATTATTATTATTATTTTTAAAATAACATCATTAATTTAGAATTTAAAATGGAAATATTTTGTAACATTATAAATGTTTTTACTGTGACTTCTGAATAATGTAATGCATTGCAAGTATAATTTGCTTTTATGCATGTATAGCTTTTATGTTTATATTTCAAATTTGCAATTGTTTTGTTTTTTTTAGTTTTTGTTTTTTTAACTTTTTACTTTTAAAACTGACTAAAACGTACTTTGTCATTTATTTCCAAGGGAATATACACACAGTGGACCTCATTCATGAAACATGAGCAGAAGGAATTTTTGTGTAAATAATTTACAAAGCTTTCGAATTCATGAAAATGTTTGTATTTTTGAAATGCTAGTTTGTTAGAGCTGAGTTTCTGCCTGTTTCTGCCACTGAATAAAATATAATATATAAAATATATAAAAGGGAATTGCGACTTTTTATCTCACATTTCTGCCTTTATTTTCTCAGAATTGCTTGATATAGACTCGCAATTGCAAATTACTAAGTCAGAAATGTGAGATATAAAGTCAGAATTGCAAGATATAAACTGTCAGAATTGCGACTTTTATCTCACAATTTTGACTTTTTTCAGACTTTTTTCTCTTCACAAATCGCAAGTTTATAATTGAGATATTATAAATGAGATGCAATTACCAGTTTATAACTCGCTATTGTGCGTTATTAAGTTCAGTTCTGAGGGCGAATCTCGCAATTCTGATTTTATAACTCAAAATTGTGAGTTTATATCACAATTCTCACTTTATATTTCAAAATCAGACTCTACAACACACAATTGTGAGTTTATATCATGTAATTCTGACTTTATGTCTCGGAATTTGGACTTTGTAACTCGCAATTGTGAGTTTATATTTCACAATTCTGAGAAAAAAAAAATTCCTTTTTTTTGTTTGTTTGTTTGTTTGTTTTTTACATTATTTATTTAGTGGTGAAAGCTTGCTTCCATAGAAAACTATTCAACTTTGGGTAAAACGCAGTGCTCGGTGCTCACTTTTTACCCAGCCGTCCAATCACTGGAGAAGGTGCGCGGGACAAATACTACACTGACCCATCATCCTGCTTGTACAACGACTGAACAACAGTGGAGAAGTTAGTATTTTATATTCAGTAAGCTCTTCAAAATTTGATACGAGTAATATATTACTGCCGTCGATATTCCAAATCAATAACCCAAGCGTCTATAAACTTGCATTTCTGAGAAAAAAAGAAATTCGAAACTGCGAGAAAGAAAGTCAGAATTGCAAGATATAAATTCACAATTCCAACTTTTTCCCAAAGAATTACGAGTTTGTGTCTCGAAATTCTGACTTTATAACCAATAAAGTCCTCTCAGGATATCTAGAATCAGTGTTACAGATACCTCAGGCACATCATTTTATTATTTTTGTAGCATAAACACCATTGAAAGAGCTTCGACGAGAGCTTCGGATCTTCCAATGTTTCTCTATGGCGCTGCAACTTACAGATGTCCAAGTTCCATCTCCGTGCAGCTGATACTCAGCTGCCATTGGCTCATCTGCGTTCTAGGGGCGGAGCTTATGATAGGTCAATTATTTGTTTTTATATGACGCAATTGCTTTATTACTCACAATTATGAGTTTCTATATCACAATTCTGCTTTATAACTTACAATCGTGTTAATATCTCGCAACTCTGACTTGATAACTCACAATTGTAAGTTTCTATCTCGCAATTCTGACTTTATAACTCACAATTGTTTATATCATGTAATTGCTTTATAACTCAAAATTTGAGTTTATGTCTCACGATTCTGCTTTATAACTCACAATTGTACACTGTTAGCAACTGATGTAATTTTTACAATAAATTTTACAACAACCAGTTGTATTCATGTTTTTGCTGTAAACGCAAATGCATGATGGGAAATTTACGGACAGTCCTGTAATATTATTGTAAATAGACTGTAAAAGCATTATTTTACAGCAACCGCATAGCATTGTGGGATCGCTGCTGTTTGGATTTTGAAATTACGCGGCAAACGTTACCAGAAGTATTTAAACATTTTTGGAAGAAGGAACACGTCTCAGGTTTGTAACGTAAAATCTATGGATATATTATATATATTCGGGTGATTTGAGTGATTGTCGATTGTTTCGTTTGGTATATTTTCAGATTTCTCTCCGCTGTGAAGTTAGTTTCAAATGGCGTCTTCTTACTCTATCCAATTTAAAACTAACTTCACTACGGTCCTGAACGGTCAACGCCAAAGGAAAAGACAACTGAGCGGCGGCAGCTGCACACCGGCTAGTTGGATTATTTAGTTACTGATTTGCTGTTGATTATATCGAAACGCCATGTCCTCGGCTCGCCTCGATTCGCTTGGAACCGAGGTGACAAGGAAAAAAGGTACGTTACCACATGCAAAACACCACCACAATGACGGCAGTTCAAATAGCGCTAGCATTTATTAACGTTAGCACATAGACTGTAAAAATAAGCATTAGCCCGGTTAGCTTCCTTAGCTCAGGTTATTGCATTGATTATATGTGCTACCAGACAGGCTAATATAACGTTATTATAACTTATGTTTTGCGGTCTTTTAATCGGGGGCTTGAAGTCATTGTGGTTTGCACACTATTGGCTTTTGGCCTCTGATGTGAGTATAACTTGCACATACTGTACACACACAGACACTTAACGTTACTCTGGCTCGTTCTCTAAAAGAGAACGAAATTTTGTTTTGTAAATTGTTTATGCAATACCGTTGTGTTGGTAATAGTCTCCACAGACTATCTAGCTATTCCAAATTATTCTAAAATTCCTCTATTGGTAGTTGTTAAGCCATTGACTGGCTAACATCCTTTTACTGCTTAGACAGTGTACAGTGTTACAAATATTTTTATTCGGTATTAAGTGGATTCCATTTTCTTTGTCTCAAAGCTAGACTGTATGGACTATTAGAATAATAATAGATTTGTAACTGGTATGTGTTGTGTAATTTGTATTACATTTTGTCATGTTCATATGTTTTTTTGTATTCCCTAGCCCTCTGCCACAGCTGCTGATATCCAGAAAGAGACCCTACCCAGCACACCTTGCTTAATGTTAATTGTCCAAGGTATATTCTTCCTTATTTTGTTAAGGTTTATTACAGGGCTTAAGGTTTTTCGCACTATGCTGGAATTCTGGCTGTTGTAGATTCAAAAAATAATTATGAGGTGAAATCAAAATATTGAGACTATGACTATAAAAAGCTAAAGTATACCTGATTTAATTTTGGCCACTGTCCCCTTTGAAGTAGTCTTCTTGTCTAGTGATACACCGCTCCCAGTGCTTCTGCTTCAGTTGAAACGATCTCTGAAGCATGTGTTATTTAAGCCAGCGTACTCCAATATGAAAATGCTCACAGCACGTGGAAAATGCGCAAATTTTCAAAAATGAACACTTGGTCACCATTTTGACAGCAGAGGAGATCTAAAACACATCATAGATGTATTGGATAGGCTTAAATAGTGAGGCTTCCAGGGAGTGTTCCACCCAAGTGAAGCACTTAGAACTGTATATCATTGCATAGTGAGATTATTTTGAAGGGGATAGCAGCCAAATTTAAAAGTGGTACATTGTTTTGATTGTATAGGTGCACTGAACTTTTTGTTATTGTACCCTGAACATATTTCCAGTACATAAAATTGATTTGTTTAAGCCCTGTTAAATGTTGTTACATGGATATATGTGTAAAAGATGAAAAGAATGACTGTAATTCAATATAAACCTATTGCATTCATAAAAAGCGTAGTCTAAATTAGCAAAAACAATATCATAAGTTTGTCTCCACCTCGATAAAATTGGCAACACTGCCACTTGTGCATGTTTGTGTGTTTATGTAGTGCAGTTTTCTAGTGCTTTTTTAATTATCATATTGTTGCATTTCAGGAGAGACAAGTGCATGATGTCCACTGAAGGAACGATTGTGATGGGGTCCCCACAACAATCTTTTGAATGGAGTGGCAGTGACCTTCACTTCTTACTGTGTGTTCAACTTGCAGTATCCTAAAGAAGCCTCCAGCACTCTTGAATTTGTCCAGAGGTATGTTTAAACTGTTCACACACTAATAAAGAAAATAGATCCAGCATTCTCATCTGTTTTTTTGAAGTATGGTTAAGGTATTTTGCAAACACTTTTATTCAAAGTGACCTACAATATATAGTACATGCAGTTGAAGTCAAAAGTTTACATAACATCTTGCAGAATCATACAGAACATACAAAATGCAGGTTATTTTTTATTTAGTACTGACCTGAGTAAGACATTTCACATAAAATACATTTACATATAGTCCACAAGAGAAAATTATAGTTGAATTTATAAAAACGACTCTGTTCAAAAGTTTGAATAAGTTGATTCTTATTAATGTGTTCTTACCTAAATTATCCACAGCTGTTTTTTTTTTTGTTTAGTCATAGTTGTTCATGAGTCCATTGTTTGTCCTGAACAGTTAAACTGCCTGCTGTTCTTCAGAAAAATTCTCTAGCTCCCACAGATTCTGTGGTTTTCCAGCATTTTTGTGTATTTGAACCCTTTCAGAATATGATTTTGACATGCATCTTTTCATACTGAGGACAGCTGAGGGACTCATATGCAATTATTACAGAAGGTTGAAACATTCACTGATGCTTTAGAAGGAAACAATGCATTAAGAGCCAGGGGGTTGAAAACTTTTTGCATTTAAAGATCATTGTAAATTACACTTATTTTGTCTTTTCAGAAGCAGTATCTATGTAGCTTATGAAGGGCAGTACTAAATGAAAAGAATATATTTAAGCAAAACAAGAAAAATCTTCATTCTGTTCAAAAGTTTTCACCTCTCAGCTTTTAATGCATAGTGTTTCTTCTTCTGGAGCATCAGTGAGCATTTGAACCTTCAGTAATATTTGCATATGAGTATTGCCTCAGTGTGAAAAGATGGATCTCAAAATCATACAGTCACTGTTTGAAAGGGTTCAAATACACAAAAATGCTGAAAAACCACAGGATTTGTGGGAGCTGAAGGATTTTTCTAAAGAACAGCAGGCAGTTTAACTGTTCAGGACAAACAATGGACCCATGAACAAAAACTTAACAAAACAAAAAAATACATAGCTGTGGAGCATTCAGTTAAAAACACAATAATTAGAATCAAGTGAATGTAAACTTTTGAACAGTGTCATTTTTTATAAATTAAACTATGATATTATTTATGCACATGTAAATGTCTTTTATGTGAAATATCTGATTAAAGTTAGTACTAAATAAAAAATAACATTCATTTTGTATGATTCATTTTCTCTTATTTTGGTAAAATAATTAACATTTTGCAGATTCTGCAAGGTTTATGTAAACTTTTGACTTAAGCAGTACATACAATGACATTATATATAAGAAAAACAATGAGAAAGCAAATGTAATTCTAAATGTTTACTTGTTAATTTTTTTTATTTAAAATAAATACATCAAGGTATTTTTTTTATATGAGCAAGTAGGAATAGGTTACTTTTTATTTATTTATTGTATTTTTAGTATCCGTCATTAACAGATATGAAAACTTTTTTCACTGTTTTCAGAGCTTTTTGTGGAATCAACTCCCAGACGGGCAGCAAAGCAGAGAAGAGACACAAGCTCAACGCACCTGTCTGCACCCTCTTAAGAAAACTCCTGGACTTTGACTTGATGAGCTAATGTTAATGCCCCCTGCCCCCCACAACTTCCTTTGTCTGGCAGGTTGTATACCACCATGTTCCCAGTGATGGACATTTGGAAGTGAGCTAGATTCTTCAGTGAAACTGCAATTTGTTTATATGAAAAAGAAATATGGATACTTTGTTTGGAAAAAAGTTTTAATTTTGTAATATGTGCTGTTGCATAGTATTTTAATAAAAAATAGAGAATAGTTGCCGTTGTTTTGGTTTTATTTGGGGAAGGTGGAAAATTAGAGTTTTTACTGTAACATTTACAAATAACAGCATATGTAAAGTATATTAAATTACAAAATCAAATTGTAATTCTCTCCTGTAAAATTACAGGAAATTCCTGGCAACTGAGTTGCAGTAAAAATACAGTAAATTATAAGAAATTACAGCATTTTATTGTAATAATTCTACTATAATCACAGCAGCACTGCTGTATAAATACAGCACTTTATTGTAATTAAAATACAGTATATTACCTGTATATTTTTTGCGGTAAATTCACGGCAATTAGTTGCCAGGAATTTCCTGTAAAATTACAATAAATTTTTAACAGTGTAAGTTTCTATCTCGCAATTCTGACTTTATAACTCACAACTGTGAGATTATATCAGGCAATTCTCTTGTAACTCCATTAATAATCCAAGCATCTCAGCGGGAAAAAAAAAAAAAAACACAAGCGTCACCAGCTGTTAAACATTCAGCCAGCTAAAAACTCTTTGGTGCACACACGATAATTGAATATTAGCATTTTTTTGCATTTATGCAATATACTGGAGCCTATCTTAAGAATGGAGTCCAGGATATTTTATTGCATTCTGGACACGTAATTTCCGTAGTTGTAATTCATAGACAGGGATTATGCTAATTGTGAATGAGTGTGCATGCGCACACTATTTACAAAAGATTGGAATTCATTAACACACACGTTTAACTCAAATCTGATGTTCACGAAGTGTTTGAGAATCCGGAGGAGTGTTTTTGGGAAGGTCTGTTTAATGCGCAAATTACTCTGAGTTTACTCATGTATTTATGCAAGTTTCATGAACACCAAGTGTTTATTGTGTGTGAGTGAAAAAGAGTATTGGAAATAAATCTTTCAAATCTTGTTTGTGGCAATTTTTTCTCCTGTTGTGAATAGGCTCAAGTCAGTCTTAGTCAGGAACGCTCTCATCCGAGTCGCTGTCAGGCCCACACAGCTTAACTGTAGTGGATTACCAAAGACAAGTTGCAGGCAAAGTGTTTTCAAGCTTTTGTTTATTTAAAAAACATCTTTTTGACAGAGCCTCACAACAGGCCAGCAGTGGCGGCTAAACGTCGGCTCGCACCCATGTTGCATTGTGCGTCTGACTGACAGTTCTCATTCACACTCTGCTGCTTGTTTCCCCAGGTGTTTTTCAGTACCGGGTCATGACATCACCATTTTAAACGGGAAAGTGGGCCACTTACCTGGACGCTTCACAGCACGAGTGCATTCACCTGTTCACATCGGCGCGGCTGCACTTAAGGCCCGGGTGTGAAAACGTCTCAAGGACGCGATTAAAAAAAAAAAAAAAACGGCGGCGTCCGCGCTCAGGGCCTCAGGGCTGCACACCAACCCAAACCCAATCACGACGATGCTCCACTTTTGAGGATTCCTCCTTCCGACGCTTTGTTTGCGCTAAGTACAGTGTGACAGGCAAGAGGCTTAATAAAAAGGAAAGCAGATTGAGGGAATGACAGACCTGACAGGAGTTAATGGGCTGGTGATAAAAAGAAATGTAGAGCAGAAACAAACTGTCGTTTTAACCTAATTTAAACGTACATCTTCCCTTTCACTGTTATTCCCAAAGGGGTCACAAACGCACGACTCGGTTGCCTGGATACATGGTGGAGCAGATTCTGCCAACTAAAATGATTGTGTACAAAATAAGCAAATCACTCAAACTGATTTGTGATATTAATTTAATGCATGTCAGGCTTGATTCCGTTTGGAAAAGGTCACATTCATTCTTCTGCGTTTCAGCATTGTTGCTCCTTGTTTATTTCTCTAAATAAAGATCTCTGAGCGAGCGAGGATTTGTAAATGTATCGGCCCACGTTTGCGCCGGCTCCTTGTCTCAGCAAATTTAGAATGTCAAACACTGACCTGTGATAAATAGAAGCTTGAGTGAGAATTGCTCTTTCTTTTTTCGCTTATTTTCCAAAGGGTAGAGTGCTGTCCTCCAGATATTACCTCAGCTGTGTGAGTGTGTTTAGCTTGTTTGTTGATTGAGTTCATTGCGCAATGGAAAAATAATGTGATTAACACATACTAGGAAAAAACCTTCTTAGGACCGATCAGACAGAACACGTTGTTTTCGGTTGGTAGTGAGCGTTCTGCGCGCTGTTTATGCGCCCCGGGCACCTCGCGTTTTAACCGCCTGCTGTGCCTCGCATTTTTGCAGAAGTGCTCTGAGCGCCTTAAGTTGAAAAAAAAAGCAACTCTATGCAGAAAAGCACTCGACGTCATCACGTTTTTTTCCATTGTCCAATCGAATGTTTTGATGGTTTCCTAGCAACATAATAAAGTTTTTTGGCTTTTGGTATGAATAAGTTAGCCTTAAGGTTATCTATAAGTTAGTGTGCTTCAAAACAACTACAAAATTCGCGTTTACAAAATATGAGCATTCAAAACTAACAGTCTGTCACTTCCGCCAATACGAATCAACGATTTTGATGATATCACGCTGCACTTCAGATTCAGATCAAACGTTCTGTCCAATCAAATGCTCTCTAGAATCCGTAGCGTCCCGCCCCCTACATTATAAATAGACGCTAAAGCTGCGGCTGAGATCGTCACTTGTTCACAGAGTTAGTACTTTCTATAGTGAATGGCTGGTAGTGCGCAATGTAGGCGGATAGGGAACGATTCAGACCGTGTAAATATGCTTTCTGTTTGGGCAAATGAGGTCTGGTTTTGCTTTGTGTCACGCGAACTGCGGCAGCACGAACAGTCCGGACTTTGGACCCGGTCCACAGACGCGATAGCACGGAGCAGATCATATTCGCGAGTCGGCATGTGTGAAACTACACAGCCTCAGCATGATAATGATCATTATTTTGTTTTAGTATTAGTTTCATATTGAATCTAGGGGGTAATCTATTAGACTGTGGCTGTCATAAGCTGTCAAACTCGGCTTTACCAAGCTTAACGGCTCTGGCCCAAGCAGATATAAATGGAGCGCTATTGGTTATTTTAAAAAAGTGGGTGGGGCTACTTGATATGGCCAGGGGGGTGTTCCATAAAGCAAGTTTACCAAATAAGTCAGGCTTATTTCAGTTAGTCTGACTTATTTTGAGCCAAATCAAGTGACAATAATCAGACTAACTGAAATATGCCTAGCTTATTTTGTAAACAATGATGCTGTTTCAAGGCACTTCAGTGGACCTTTAAAAGTCACCCAAAAAAGCCAATGCTGTGCGCCTTGCACTTTCAGACATAAAAAGCACATTCGTTGTGATCGGGGCCTTAATCTTCATAGAAGAATCGAAAATACTGTCAAAGATTGTGCAGTTGTTGTCTTAGAGGAATAGTTTACCCAAAACATGTAGCTACTTTTGATACTTTGTGTGACCAAACCCTGCTAAAAAAAAAAAAAAAAATAAATAAATAAATAAATAAATAAAACAATGCCAGTATTGCAAAATATAACATAAAAAGTGTATAAATCACTAATTTTTCATAAGAAACATTGTCCAACAGCGACACCAGCAGGTAAATTTACAGCAGGAATCCACATCTCTCTTGCCTCCCATGAGCCCATTGAGTTTTAACAGACAGAGTTTTAAAGCGTACTTAAAATGGCATGAAAACATGATCTGTGGGAGTTTTTAGTAAGTAATCTGATTGGTGAAATTTTACGTAAATCTCTGTGTCTGTGACAATTTAAAAATAATGAAAATGTTGTTATTAAAAAGCAGGGTTAATTTTGTTAATTTTCATCATATTTTTTTGTCAACAGCTCTTCTTACACAGCACACAATACTTTTTGCGTCTCATGAACTGATAAATACACACAAAATGATTGTGTGTATACAGTTGTCCATTTTGACGAGTATTCATGTAAACACACACGGTTTTGTCTTTGGTGAGCTTAACATTTGGGAGATGTAAATGTAAATTTCGTAAATCAGTGGCTCCACCATGCCACCAAGCTCCCTCGTCTCCTCCGTGGCCCGTCATTCCACCAGCTTCGCCAGGCTCCCTCGTCCTTCCAGCTCCACCTTGGTCTGTTGTTAACCATCCACCGCCTCGAGACTCCACTCCTCCGGCTACCCCTTGTCCTTCCATCCCACCTGCATTGTCAGGCTCCTCCATCCCTCCGGCTCCTCCTCAGTCCTCTGTTGCTCTGGCTCCACCATGGCCTTCCGGATCCCCGCCTTCGCCTCAGTTGCCAGCGACATCTGCCCCCCATCGGCCTCCGGATCCTCGATGTCACCCAGACTCATCGGCTCTCCGTCTCCACCTTGGGTTCCACCTCCACCTGCTCCACCTTCATCGGTTGGCCCCCTGAAGTTGTCAGCTCTTCCTCTACCATGGCTTGTCTCTCTGTCGGCTCTACCGTGGGCCACCATCATGGCTGAAGCTTGGGTCTCACCTGGCTCCTCTTGCTCCAGATCCCTTCTGTCTCCTCCTTGGCTCCTCCCTCCGTCTGATCCACCCTGGACTCCATTAGGTGGCCTCCTCTCGGGAGTCCGGTCTCCGCCTAAGCCTCCTTCGATAAAGACTTTCTCTTGTCCATTCCACATCCACTCCTTTGTCTGCCACCTTCTGTCCATCCGTCCTTCCACTGCGCAAGGTCACGCCTTCCGGGAGGGGGGAGTAATATCACACCCTTGTGAATTGTCTGCTTTGGTTTCTCCCTCATGTGCCCATATTTGGTGTTCCTGTCCTCATTAAGTGTAATCACCCTCACCTGTCTGTATGTAATCAGCGTCCTTTATAAGTTGCTTTCAGTTAGTCTCATCATCCGGTATTAATGTTATCTTTGGTTGTATGTGTGTTCCTGCCTTCCTGCCGTGTGGATATCTGTCTTGTAGTTTATAATTAGACTTTGTATTTGATTTGTCGTTGCATTGTGCTTCATTTACGTCCAACCGTGACAATCAGATTTTTACAGACTAAATTTAGCTGACTAAAATCTTAGAATATTAAGTCAACTAAAACAATTCAGATTACTAATATATGACAACCTATATGGCATTTTAGTCAAAAGACTATGACTAAGACTAAAAATAGAGATCACTCTAAAAAATACTGGTTAAAAACACACCAGCACTGGGTGCAATATGGACAAACACATACACATAGCGAATGGGTTAAATTTTTAACACAACCTTCTAGGTGGTTTTATTTAACTCAACTATTGCTTAAATACTATTTCTTGCTTAAAATTAACCCCAAATATTTGGGAAATTAACATGTTCAATAATTGAACATTTATTAATAAGTTGAATAAATAACAATGAAATACATTTTTTTTAAATAAATGTTCACAGTTTGATTATTGCTGATGCCTGTTTACATACATACATACAGTCAAACCAAAAATTAATCAGACACCAGATATCATTTTTTTATACTAGTGGGTGCAGGACACTATAGTTCATTTATGTAATTGAGGATAACAAAATAAAGAAAAATGTTACATATTATACCCAAAAATTCTTCATACAGTGGACTACCAGTACTACATTTTGGTATTAATTGTACTTTTTCAATGCTTTTATTGCTTTTATTTCATTTAGTTCCCAATGCAACATTTCTCATTTTTGTTTTTCATCCAATATTTCTTTTTTCAACTAAGACCAGCAAACCAGTTTAGGCACGTGTTTTCAGCTGGGAATGTGCTCATATTAATTTGGACTTATTAAATATTATTTTTACTTTAATAATACCAGTTAATTTAGATATTTACCACATGAAGCACATTTTAGGTTACCTTAGGTTAGAATTTTTTAGAGTGTAAACATCACAAAACACTTCACAAACAATAATTATTTCTAAATTACAGAGCCCTAATTATGTGTGTTTTTCCTGTCATATTTCAAAACCGTACTAGCACAAAACACACATTTTTTTTTTTTTGCTATTAACAGTTTTTTTCTGAAATACGACAATCGCTAGGTCATAACTTGAAATATGAAAAAATATAAATCAAATTAAATGAAGAACAGAAAAAAAATAATACACTATATTATTTCAGCCACATTAACCAGAGAGGTTTTAATATATTACATTATAACCTGGAAAAAAAAATGTGAGTGCTGCAAAGCCGAACGCTCTGCAAATAAAGATGATGAATACTGAAGAGCAAGAGCAAGAGCGCGTGTGAGAGAGAGAGGAAGAGAGGTTCACATGTGTTCCTTCGGTCCATTTAAGACATGTCCTGTTGGGCAAACCGCACTGCTCTTTCAAGCCTGCCTCACATTACCATGGCAACACACAAACCCCCGCTGGCCTCTGCCAGACTCACTGTCCATGTAAGAGAGCGCAAGCAAGACATGCTCGCTCGCTCTCTCACCTTCTCCTTCCTTCGCACACACCAAAACATGCATGAACACACACACACACACACACACACACGTTACAGTAAGTGACAGCGCACACAATAAACACACGAGTAGTGTACTGTGCAGAACGACTAATTATCATTCAGGTAGGCTACGGGAAGCTTTATATGTCAGTGACAACACACTTATGGCACAGTGATAAGCTGCATTAATTCCAAGGAAAGCAGAAACCCTGGAGTCATGTGTATCTAAGCATGCAGATCTGGCTAATGGCTCAATGCGGAGATAGAATCAGAGCTCAAGGGGGGATCATGCAGACAGGCTGCCGATCACAAGCCCTTCCCCGTGGGGCGTAACGGCATTTTCCACGGATGAGCTGGGATGTCGCTGCTCTGTTCAGGGAGCCCAGCGAAGGACAGACGCAGTGTGACAGTCTACCACCTTCTGCAGTGGATGAACAAACTGTGAACTGTTGTGCTGCCATTAGTTTTGTAGCCAGTGCACAAAAACAAAGATAGAATCACGCCCGCTGATGCCGTCGTTTATTTGCGCACACCATCTGCTTTGTTTTAGCACTTGATTTAGTGAAGTTGAGGTCTTTGACCAAAGCTTGGCCTATAAAAGCATGTCACAGTATCATATTTCTGGGGGTATTTTTATTTAGCACTTTTTTTTTGTTTTGTTTTTTAGATCAAACAATAACTGGCAAACCCCCTGCAGTACTGTTGTAGACCTCTTAACTGAAGGAATCATGCAAATCAGGTAACAATCCAAGTGTGGGCCAAAAATGATTGCTGAACTCAATTTGCATGGCACTTTTTTTGAAGGTTGGAGTGTGCCGATAAACCAGACTACCAATTTTGGATTCTTTTTACTGTACAGTATGTGCACCACATTCCTGCAACCCAGGTAACAATATTGTCTTTTAAAATGGTGTAATGGTGTAAAAGCTGTAATTTTTGTGCTCTTTATATCAAATCCATACTGTTTTTACCAGTGTGTTCAAAGAAAGCTTGTGAAATCTATTACTGTGTCAGGTATGACAGTGCTAAAGTTCTGAAGTTTTAACTATTTAGTGTTTTGCCGAATTGGTGGCAAATTTGTATGAATTTGTGCAATCACATTTGTGACCCTGGACCACAAAACCAGTCTTAAGTACTGTAAAAAAAAAAAAAAAAAATCTGTAAAATTTACAGTAGAAAACCGGTAGCTGTGGTTGCCGTAATTTTACCGTAAAAAAATACAGTAGCAATGTTTTACAGTTTAAGGTTTTCATATAAATTTACAGGTACATACTGTAATTTCATTAACTGATATAATGGTAATGTATCAAACTATTGAAGTTCTGAAATCTGTTTTATACCTTTGTACATATAGAAGGAGCACAGTGTCATTCACACAAACACTAAACACCATCATGATACCATGCATGAAACTGAACTAATGCAATAAACATTAATTAAACAACATTAGATGTTGCAGACAACCCTAATGTACAAACATGATAAGAAAAGAAGGGAATTCTGGGAAATGTCAATTTACGGTTATTTGCTGTAAATTTCAGTCTTTTACCGTTAACCAACAGGTTTTTACTGTAGCATTTTTACAATTTTTTACCGTTAAATTCAGTCATTTTTTACAGTGTAGCACGGGTACATTTGTTATATATATTAGTACCTAAAAGGTACAAAATGTCATATGGATTCACCACCAATTCAATAAGACATAAAATAGTTATATTTTCTCATGAGATTATTTAACCTGATAATTGTACATTTATTCCAACCTGGCCTCATGATGAAAACGTACCTCTGGGAACTTTTTCACAAGACAGAAAGTATGTACTGCCATATACATTCCGTGACATATTTGAAGTGTGTTTGTTTTTCTCCCTGGAACAGATGAACGTACATATGGAACATTTTATGTGACGTAGGTTTTGTACTTGTCACCGCAGTTCTGACATCTTTCAGCTCTTTCATCTTGTTTTTTATGGAATTTGTACCCGAGGATTCCGCATCCTAAGTCCAATTCCATGACAGCTGAGCTACAGAGCAAGCTACTAATGTCACATTGAAAGAGTTTAGGTTTAGGAGTAGAACTTCATGTTTTTTTTTTCCTAACAATTGTACATTTTTATACAGCTCAGATAATGCAAACCACCACTTTACCAAAACATAAAATACTTATATTTTCTCACAAGATTGGGTTGTTGTTTCTTTTGGTCACAGCAAATTAGTTTTTAACCTATATTTATACATAATATTTAATGTACTTGCTAAAACTTGCTAACTAGCACGTTATTAGGGAAGGTGATTGCAAAGATTCATAAAAAACAACAACAACAAAAAACATACTTCTGCTGTAAGTGAAGCTGGATCAAGGATAATCAGGCACATTTATGTAGATCGGGAGGCCATTCCATTCACAAACAAAAGTCATTTTCAGCAGCTTCAGATGTCGGGAGTAAATGAGGAGTACCATGTTCATTATTACATCCAACAATAGAACACCTCAATCTCTTAGAAGACATTCTTGTCTGCATCCCTGCTCTGGCATCCAAACACTGGCGATTTGACTGTTACAGCTCATTCAGGGTGGGTTTGAGGTAAGATCATAGAAGTGACCTCTGTTTGTGTTACGTCACACCGGCAAGAAGCTGAGAATAGCCTGATTTGAAAAAGGGGGAATTATTTTTACAGATTAAAAAAAAAACACTGGGTGGATTTTTATCATTATAGGGTAGATGTGTACACACACTGCCAACATACATTTATGTTCAAGCAATATGCAAAAGCAATGACCCCTTTAAAGGGATAGTTCACCCAAAAATGAAAATTCTGTCATCAATTACTCACCCTGTGCCACTCCAAACATGTAAGACCTTTGTTCATCTTCCAAATACAAATTAAGATATTTTTAATGAAATCCAAGAGCTGTCAAATGTGTGTCAAAGGCTAACAGGGAAGAGAAGGAATTGTTGAGTGAAGTCGTTATTTTTGTTCTCTTTGCACACAAATAGTATTTACTACGAGAAGCTTCATAAAATTAAGTTTGAACTACTGATCCCTGTAAAATAAAACAAACAAATAAAATGTTCATGCTGCCTTAATATTTTAAGTTTAGTCAACATGAAATGTTAAGTTGTACTACATGAAAACATAGATATTTGAGTTGAGTAAACTTAATTTTTTTTTTTACAGTGATGTCACATGGACTATTTTATCGAGCCTTGAATGTGATAGTACTGTTGCTGTCTGTGCAGGGTCAGAAAGCTTTTGGATTTTATATAAAAAAATCTTAATTTGGGTTCCGAAGATGAACAAAGGTCTTACAGGTTTGGAATGACATGAGGGTGAGTAATTAATGAAGGAATTTTCAAACTTCTTTAAACTGAAGGTTCCAACTCACTCTCTTACAACTATCCAGTCACCCCTGAATGCTTTTCCCTATCATCTAATCGTTACTGCAGCCATGATTCCAAAAAAAAAGCCACATGAATGTTTTTTTTCAACAAAATTAAATTTACCGCCTACTTTACATGAGCATTTAGAGTTAATTGCAACAGGAAAACAGAACTTACATGAATAATTCTGCATAATAAACCACATTTACATAGAAAGGAGGCATATCTGCTTTCAGGTGACTTATATATAGCTCCTGTTTGCAGGAGTAAGACCTAGATTTTGTAAAGTGAAGAAGAAAAAAAAATCCGAGCTCAAATGAATTCAGTCAAACTTATATTCGGTTCTGAGACTATTAATCAGAAACATGTTTAATGCAGACGGCTGGACGTGTGACTGGCTCTGATGCTTCCTTTGCGCTCTTCCGTTCGTTCTCGTTCGCACCCACCGGTCCTGCGCCCCTCCACTACGGAGAAGATGAAAATGATGTGCGCTCGTTAAATTAACAGTCCCCAGTGCAGTCTAATTAGCATGTAATAGGACACCAAATCCAGTGCAGGAGGCTTGTTATTTAAGGATAAAGCTCATCTCTCATTTGAATGCATTTTTCATTAGCCGTGCTAATTAAGTTTCATTAGCATTATTAATTAAACATGAAAAGTTCCTCATCCCCTCGCTATGATTATGTCTGCATTAGAGTGGGTCTGAGTGACAGCACTCTATGGGGCGGAGAAGGAAATGATTAGTCCCAACACTCAGCATTTCGACCTGGTCAAAAGTGCCTTCACCACCAACATTTAT
Organism: Cirrhinus molitorella; assembly: GCA_033026305.1. Taxonomy (NCBI): domain Eukaryota; kingdom Metazoa; phylum Chordata; class Actinopteri; order Cypriniformes; family Cyprinidae; genus Cirrhinus; species Cirrhinus molitorella. The sequence goes on along the minus strand of CM065139.1, from coordinate 24,116,784 downwards.
CTCCCAGCACGATGACTCGGTTTTTCTCAGCGAGCGAAACGAATCGTGTTGTCTGAAGCCGCGCCGTTCCTGTCTTATGAATGTATTTAGACCGTTTGAAGATTGATTTCTCCCCGTATATGAATGGAAAATGTACCCAGGTTGAAAGGCCTGTTGATACGGACAAACTAAGTGCTTACAGCACCCAGCACCAAAAAAAAAAGCCATAATAGGCTTCCCGGAATTCATATGGCGGATTATAAGAAAGTGTCAATCAAAGAGAAGCTCGCTTTGTGCGCGCGGGTTTTATTGAGAACGGGCCTGACACTCGTGATTACTCACTCTCAATCACACCGGCTAGTGTCATCACCCGTAGCCGCTAGCAATAAAACCTCCCGCCAACCCCAGAAGAGGTTCTCTGCTGTTCCCCTTAAAAAAAATAAAAAAAAAAAATCTGGTGCTCGATCCTGGCTAAGCAGAACAGGAGCATGGCTCTGTGGAAATTGAGGTGAGTTTCTCAGCAGGAGGCTTGCTCTGAATCTGTTATGGATACCCCACGAACTCATCTCTCACTAGAGTCTGATAAGTGAAACCGAATCGATTTTTGCATCTCCCTGGGCTAAGTGTCCTCCCATTGGTCATGCGCCCCCCATCCCAGAATCCCATACTCTGTGGTTTGCTCCAGTTGCCCTTGAAGCGGGGCAGGGTTACGAACTCTTATGGTAGTCGAAGCGATGTGTTTTAGTGTTGAGCGCTTCACGTGTCTCTTTATCTTTTAGCACGAAGCTCGAACAAAAGCGAACATTTGCTCTGCTTCTCTCACTTCACCAACACAGGTGCTTTGGCGTTGTTGTCAGGTGGTCCGCAAGGAGGAGAAATCCCTCACCACCTGAACTAAAAATAATCCCAGAGGTGAACAGGCTCTAATTAAAAACTAGAGGCCAGATGTTTTGCCTTCTCTGTTTCTTTTCCCAAATGCTTTGGCTTGGCATCCGTCGACTCTTTTTTTTTTTTTGCTCTTGCAGCGGCACACAGATTTGGATGCTCAATAAAGCAACATAACCTGCTTTAATACTCAGCCAAACTGATGCTGTGATTGGGTTTGTTCTGCCGCTGATAGCGAAACGTGTGCTTCCTCCCCAAAATAAGTTGATTTTGAATGCAGCGAGCGTTTTATCATTTTGATGCCGAGTATTTTTGGAGCTTGTCCAAGCATGTGACAGCTCAACCATGAATCTTCTCACCCATAAATCACTTGCTTAATTAGAGTAGTTCACACACACACAAAAAATAAATATATAATTAAATCAAGATGATTATGTATGTATGTGTGTGTGTGTTTACACAATTACGATTTATGATTATATATATACTGGACCTCTCAGTATTATATTGTGATCATTATATAATAATAATAATAATAATAATAATAATAATAATAATTAGCCATAAATAAATTAAAAACAATTCAACAATTCAAGTAACATTCAGCATTTCTTAAGCCAAAAATATATAATAATAAATAAAGTAATAAATAAAGTATATAATAATAATAATAATAATAATTATTATTATTATTATTATTATTATTATTGCATATGCTTTATTTATTTATTTATTTATTTATACAATATTATTATATACTTTTGCAAAGGCTTAAGACCATGAATTTTCTAATAATTGAAATAATATTCAAATAATTAGTGTTTAGAAAATTAATGGTCTTAAGCCTTTGCAAAAGTATATAATAATATTGTATAAATAAATAAATAAATAAATACATAAATAAAGCATATGCAATAATAATAATAATAATAATAAATATATATTATTATTGTTGTTGTTAATATATCATTAAAATAGATGTTTCATTATTATTATTATTATATAATACAATAATAATAATAATAATAATAATAATAATTATTATTATTATTATTATTATTATGTCATTAAAATTAATATATTTATTATTATTTTATATTATTATTATTATTATTATCATCATCATCATCCTTGGTGTTGTTGTTGTTAATATATCATTGACGTAGATCAATGATATCAGTGATTTCTTTATTATTATTTTATATAACAATAATATGAATAAATATTAATTATAATAATATTATTGGTGTTGTTGTTAATATATCGTTAAAGCAGATATTTAAATATTATTATTTTATGTAATAATAACAACAACAACATTATTATTATTAGTATTATTATTATTATTTTATTGTTACTTTATAATCATTGTTATAAAATTATATCAATAGAAAAATATTACAAAAATAAAAATATATTTCATTATATTTCATAATACTAAATAATATTTAATTATTATTATTATTTATATAATACTACTACTACTAATAATAATAATAAAAATTATTATTAGTGTTGTTATTGTTAATATATAAAATTAAAATAGATATTTAAATAATAACATTTATTATTATTATTTTAGAATTTATTTAGAATTATTCCTATAAAATTATATTAATGGAAAGCTATTACAAAAATTTAAAATATATAACACAAATATAAAACTTATGATTTAATTAATTAATTTGGTATGGAACATTTGGTATCTGCTTTTTATATATTTTTGTTTATGTTAGACATAAACCTCATATCTTTTTTATAGTACAAGGTGACCTAATTAAACCCATGGTCAGGCAAAAAAAAAAAAAAAACTTTATTTATTTTCCTTAAAAATAAATCTATAAATATATCTGCCTGGCCTCTTAGAACAACCCCCAAGTGAAAAATCAATGTTCTAGATTTCGCCCCATATGAATAAACAGTGGCATGAATTAATAAAGAGATTTGAAAATGTAACTGTATCTAGGAGAAATGTTGGCGTGGCTGTCTTTGAGGGCCCCTGGGATTGTGGGGTACACAGGCTGAGTGGGTGAGTTGTTACCGACTAGAGGGCTATCAGAGGAATATCACTGATGAGACACTTTCATTCTGCACGGCTGCTTGTCTGCGCTGATGAGCTGCACTGATGGCTTACTTTTGATTGGGTTTTGAGAGAGACAGTGGAGAGACCTTGGGGAAAACACAAGGGCTATGTGTGGAGAATTAGAGATTGAGCTGTTTAGATGCTGAATTGGGAGTTCCTGTCTTAATCAGACATGTGAATAGCATTAAAACCCCCAGTCTTCATTCCCTGATTACAGCTGACAGCATTGTCAGTGAAGTCTCATATGTAGTGCTATGACAAATCATCAATGTAGCTGGTCTAAATGGCCTCCCGCAGGGGCAGCTGAGGGTATAGATGACACTCGTCTGCTAAAATAATATACTGTGATCCATATGCATGATAGGAACTTGGCATACACTCAGTATTGCACAATGCATTTGGTGCAGCATTTGGTGCATAGACTACATACACACACAAGAAAGGGATTTGACCTGTTCTTTCTCTTTTTGCAAGCACAAAATCAATCACCTTCACCTGGTCCATGCTGGATGTTCTTATTTTTTTTAGGATTTTCTTAACAGCAAGTGACCTTGATGTCCTGTGAAGTGGCCTGGCATTGAACTCGCACCCTGCTCTATTTCCCACCTACTCCAATGGACTTTTTGACTCATGTCTACTAATAGAAACAGTACAGTCAAATGAAAGGCTGGATTGATTAATAATTAATAAGATAGAAAGCACATACCATATGTAATACATATAATAAAATGTTAAAATATTGTACAGTACTATAACTTGATATAACATAATTATCTAACACACACAAACACTCACACACACACATACAGACAGATAGATAGAATGATAGGATGATAGATATAATGATAGAATGACACAACAGATAGATGATAGATAGATAGATGACAATGTTAATTTATTTGGTCTTGGAGGAATAGATCTACAACGCTGATGCTGCTGCGGCAGAGCAAGTACAGAGACTTGCTACTGCTGATACATCCACAACATGCTGCTGTAAGCATGTAAGATATACTGCTGCTGCATATATAACATATATAACTAACCCCCATAGCATACATGAATCACTTCATAGTAGATCTATACAGGTGGAGCTGGGGAAGGTGGAGGGTTCCTGAAGCAATCTGCAAACTGCTACATCTAGCACTGGTCATATATTTAAATGTTAAGCAGTGAGCTCATTGGCTACTGATACAGGAGAGAACCAGTTAGCTGTGCCGTGTGATTATGATGTCATGTTGTCAGATTGAGTTAGACCCATCAGACTGCAGTTTCATGCCAGAACTCTGTATATAGATAGATAGATAGATAGAACGATGATAGACAGACAGACAGACAGACAGACAGATAGATAGATAGATAGACAGACAGACAGGTGGAGGGACAGAGACACAAAGACAGATTCATATCCAGAAACAGATAGATGGACATTATGGATTTATGGACAGAGAGATTGACAGATGGATAGACACAGACAAGTAGATGGATGGATGGACAGACGAACGGACTGGTAGACCAATAGATAGATGGGTGGATGGACAGACAGATGGATGGATATACAAAGATGAATAGACAAACAGATGGACAGATAGAAACAGACAAATGGATGGATGAGCAGATAGACACACAGACAAATGATGGATTTATGGACAGACATACAGGTGAACAGATGGATAGTCCAACAGATGGATGGATGGATGGATGGACAAACAAACCAATCGATAGATGGATGGATAGACAGTCGGATGAATGGAAAGACGAACGGACTGATAGACAAATGGATAGACAGACAGATGGATGGATGGATGGATGGATGGATGGATGGATGGATGACGGATGGACGAAGGGATAGATGGATAGATAGACATGAACAGACTGATAAACAAATAGATAGATAGACAGACAGGATGGATGGATGCATGGATAGATAGATGGATAGACAAATTAACTGATAGACAAATGGATAGACAGAAAGATGGATGGATGGATGGATGGATGGATGGATGGATGGATGGATTAACAGACGGATGGACAGATGGATAGATATGATGGATTGATGGACAGAAAGACAGGTGGACAGATGGATAGACACACAGACAAATGGATAGACGGAAGGATGGATGGACAGATGGATGGACGGACAGACAGAATGATGGAGAGATGGATGAATAGACACAAATAAATAGACAAACAGACAGAAAGATGAATAGAAAGAGACACAAAGACAAATGAATGGACGGATGGACAGATGGATGGATATGATGAATTTATGGACAGAAAGACAGGTGGCCAGATGAACAGACACAGATGGATGGATGGATGGATGGATGGATGGATGGATGGATGGATGGATGGACGGATGGACGGACAGAAGGACGGACGGACGGACGGACGGACGGACAGACAGACAGACAGACAGACAGACAGACAGACAGACACAGGAATGGACAGATGGATGTATAGACAGATGAATAGACAAACAGATAGATAAATGAATAGACAGACAAATGATAGATAGGTGGATGGATGGATGGATGGATGGATGGACAGACATACAGATAAACAGATAGACACAGAGACAAATAGATGGATGGATGGATGGATGAACAGACAGATAGATGGATGGATGAGCAGATAGACATAGACAAATAAACAGATGGATGGGTGGATGGTTAGACAGAAAATAGAGATTATTGTCTTCAACTAATAAAATTATTATGAGGAAGTGTAAGAGTAAACTACTGCTCTGCGGTCTCTAATTGACCCCTAACACACAATGTTGCAGTCATATTCCTGACATCCGATCTCATCAATTCTGTTTATGAAACTCTATCAACCTCACTGGAGAAAATAATTAAGTCTATAGATCACAAAATAATTGGCCCACTGTTTATTCTCAGTTTGAGGCATTCTGGGAAGAGGAGTTTATCCTTTGATAATTAGCCTCTCAGTGAAAAGCTAAAAAAAATAAATAAATAAAATAAACAGAGGTGTTAGTTATGTGTGAAGATATAATTCCATGCTTTGATAACAACAGGACACCCTCTAGCAGAGAAACACTAGCAAAGCTACAGCTAATTAAGGGAGGATTTGGCTGTTTTTCCATATTACACATAGATTTATTTATAAGAGTGTGGACTGAATGCAGAGTCGCTGGCCAAAAGTGGTCTGGTGTGAGTCACATACGGAGCGTCTCATTATTGTTACAAAGTGGTAATAACCTTTGAAACAATCCCTTAGATAATAAAAGACAAACGAGTTGCAGGGCTCAAAGCTGCTATCAGCATCTCGCCGCCACATTTAGATCCGTCACCCTCCGTCTTACATTACAGAGCCTTTTGATGGTGTCTCTTTAGATTTGCTAAACAGCACAGAGGGAGATCATTTCTCCATTCTGACATGAACAGCACATTGCATTTCAGGGACATTACAGTGTCCTTGTTACATATACAGTAGTACATGTTAATAGAATTCATTTTATTGTTATTATAATATCAATGCAGCATTAGTAATTACAAACAGCTCTAGCACATAATTACATATTAAGTGCGTGTTTGTAATTAGCATGACCTTGCACCTATTGCAAAGTGAGCAGTGTAATGTAAAGCGCGAACCAGTACTGTAAACAGTCAAGAGCTAGTCTAACAGAAACCCAGAGCAAGTTGTCAAACAGGGAATTCTCAAGGAATTCTCTAAGAGGTTTTTTTTTTTTTTTTTTGTAATTTGCGCTCAAATATTTATTGCTATAGCTGTTGTGAACACAATAAAAGCACATTAGCATGCATTCAGGCAAGAGTCAACTATATTAAAGCAATAAGCCACGAGAGGCCATGTGTTACAGTGATTTTACACAAAGCAGAGTGTCTGAACCCCCCCATGCATGCTGTAATTCACTACAACACAACAGACTCCAGCGGCTTATTGCTTTTATAAAACACTGGCAATGTCACTGTGATAAAAGACACCACTGTTCAATAAAGGTTTACATTCATTCTAAACAATTATCGGTATAATTCATCCGAGTTCATTATCCTGCCTGTGGGCTGTTTGTGGTTGTGAAGCAATATGATATAGAGTGTGCAGTCATGGGTGTGTATGTTTTGTGTATTTTGAATTTAGAGTCAGACTTGTTTATTTAAAAAAGGCATACCAATTAGTAATATTAAAAAAAAGTTTGTAAATTGCATGTGCATTAAACATAAGAAATGTAAAACATTTTTAAATGTTATTTAATTTATTTTTATTTTTTAATATTATAAAAATAAATTTACTGACACACAGATGAAGAAACATAAATAAATGCATGGATATAATGGATGTATAGATGGATGGATAGACACAGACAAAAAGACAGATGGATGGATGGACAGACGAAAAGATGAATAGACCTAAATAGATACAGTAGATGGATGGAAAGACAGATGGACAGACACAGACTTAGAGAAAGATAAATAGAACAAAAAAATAGATAGAACAAAAAGAATGATAGAACGATAGATAGATAGATATACAAAGATGAATAGACGAACAGATGGACAGACACAGTCTTAGAGAAAGATAAACAATAGAACGATAGATAGAACAAAAAGAATGATAGAACGATAAAACGAACGATTGTCACGATGAGGACGTGGAGATGACAAGAAACGGAGAGAATGCGGAGATATATATAAACAAAACAGACTTTAATTTAACAAAATGCAGGGAATACAAATGACAAGCACACAGGAGACAGGGTAACGACATTAAAGACCGACAAACTAACAAAGATCACAGGTAACTTATACAGGGTGGTTGATGAGGCAGACAGGTGAAGGCACTTAACTGATAATGAGATAATGAGGGGTGGAGACAGGAACATAACCAAATAAGGACAGGACTAAACCAACATGAAACAGTACATGGGTGTGACATATCGCCCCCCTCCCTCGCGCCTAACAAACAAAACGTAGGGGTAACAGAAATGGGTGGAGGCTTAGGCGGAGGACGACCAAAACACACAGAATGAGTCCAGGGAGGAGATGATGGAGGGAGGAGCCAGGGAGGAAACAGGAGGGGTCTGAAGCAGGAGGAGCCAGGGGGAACCCAGATCCCAGCCGTGACGGTGGCCCACGGTGGAGCCGACGGAGGGAGGAGCCATGGTGGAGGAAGGGCTGACGACTCCATGGGGCCGACCGACGGTGGCGGAGCAGGTGGAGGTGGAGCCCGAGGCAGAGACAGAGAGCCGATGATCCAGGGCGGCGCCGAGGATCCGGAGGGCCAAGGCGGAACAGGTGGCACCTGCGACTGAGGCGGAGATCCGGAGAGCCGCAGCGTAGCCGGAGCGATCGAGGACCGAGGCTGAGCTGGGGGGAAGGAGGAGTCCAGCCGAGCCGTAGGGACGAGGGAGCCCGGTGGAGCTAGTGGATCGATGGTCGACGATGGAGACGAGGGAGCTAGGTGCCACAGTGTAGCTGCAGGGTTGAAGGGCCGAGGCAGAGTCCGGGACTCAGAGGCTGGAGGCGGAGCTGAAGGATCCTCCAGCCACAACGCCGATGGAAGCTGGCTGACCCGCAGCGAATCCACTGCACCGATGGTGGTAAGAGGGTGAGCTGAGGGGCTGACAGAGGACAGCGGTGTTGTGGCTGAACCAGGGACCATCACAGCGGGAAAGAGAGGGAGGGTGGGTGGGAAAATGGTTTCAGAAATGTCTAAAACAGGTTCACAATAGTCCATTTCCGATTCAGAATAATCCATTGTAGCACAGTCCATAGCAGGTTCAAAAATGTCCAAAACAGGTTCACAATAGTCCATTTCCGGTTCAGAATAATCCATTGTAGCACAGTCCATAGCAGGTTCAAAAATGTCCAAACAGTCCACAGCGCCCCCAGAATCCTGCGCTAACTCACCCTCATCGGCGGTGCAGTGGGCGGGGCTCTCCATAGCTCCCTTACGCTCCACTGAAACTTCCCCCGTCTGGAGCTGTGTTACCGGCTCACGCACCTGGTCAGACGTCTTGGGCTCTGGCTCCGTGACGATCGCTCGTTCTGTCACCTCCTCCGATGGTGACATGACGATCGCGGCATGCTCGGGCTCTCCGTCTGCGGTGGGCTCGTGTAGCTCCGCTACGGGTGATGGTAGGCTGGGTTCCGGGTTGTGAGTGGGGCTGGTGTCCTCGACACAGCCAGCAGTCATCGTGGAATTACACGACACCAGCACCCACTCAACAAACGCTGCGAAGTCCTCTCGAGGACCATCCCCAGATAACTGCCCTCGGGTGATATCGTTCAACCCGGCGAGATAGAAAGCGCAGAGGCAGTCGTCTGGGTAATGAGTGTGGTATGATAATACTAAGAAGTCCTTAGTATGGTCCTCGAGAGATCTTTCCTCCTGCTTCAGGAGGAGGAGGGCGACGGCAGGAATGTGCAGGACGGACATGACTAAAGTTAAACAAACACACTGTACAAAACGGAAAATAAAACGTGGGGGAAAAAAATTCGGTTTCGGTCTGTCTTTCTGTCACGATGAGGACGTGGAGATGACAAGAAACGGAGAGAACGCGGAGATATATAAACAAAACAGACTTTAATTTAACAAAATGCAGGGAATACAAATGACGAGCACACAGGAGACAGGGTAACGACATTAAAGACCGACAAACTAACAAAGATCACAGGTAACTTATATAGGGTGGTTGATGAGGCAGACAGGTGAAGGCACTTAACTGATAATGAGATAATGAGGGGTGGAGACAGGAACATAACCAAATAAGGACAGGACTAAACCAAATACACAGGACTAAACCAACATGAAACAGTACATGGGTCTGACAACGATAGATAGATAGATAAATAGATAGATAGATAGATAGATAGATAGATAGATAGATAGATAGATGATAGATAGATAGATACATATCCAGAAACAGATAGATGGACATTATGGATTTATGGACAGAGAGGTGGACAGATGGATAGACACAGAGAAGTAGACGGATGGATGGACAGATGAACGGACTAGTAGACCAATAGATAGATGGGTGGATGGACAGACAGAAGGACAGACAGATGGATGGATATACAAAGATGAATAGACAAACAGATGGACAGACAGATGGATAGACACAGTCTTAGAGAAAGATAAATGATAGAACGATAGATAGAACAAAAAGAATAATAGATAGATAGATAGATAGATAGATAGATAGACAGACAGGTGGAGGGACAGAGACAAGAAGACAGATTCATATCCAGAAACAGATAGATGGACATTATGTATTTATGGACAGAGAGGTGGACAGATGGATAGATAGACAATAAAAATAAAGAAACAATAGATACCAAAAAAAAAAGACAGCATGGCCTAAATAACATCTATTCATGAACATCAAACCCAAAATGCCTCATGCAGTATATGTTTATCATTCTGAGAGATTATGCTGTGGGCAAACCTTCACATTTACAAACAGACAATTTAATTTCCGTGAAAGAACGGACCCCGCATTGTGTGCTGCATTTGCCCACTCCATAGGGGTGGGAGAAGGGCTTTTCAGTCCATCTCGAATGGAAATCAAGAAAGGCAGTGTATTAGACAGCAGTTTAATGCCACGGCACGTTTCCTCATAACCACAAACAAGAACATTGTCTACCATCAAGGCCCCAGTGAGCAGGTGTGCTACTTCACTGGAGCAGGACTTGAGGACTGAAAACTCAAGTGCCCATTCAGATTTGCCCTCCTCTAATTTCTCTCAGGCACCGAGGCGTTTTTATTTTTTGTCTCGGGATCTGGTTTTCAGGTTTTTGCTCTTGTGTGGGCACCGAGACCAACCATTAATCACACAGCGCTCGCCTCACACGGTCCATTGGGAGCGAACGAGTAATGAATACTTTCAGCTCGCCTAAAATGAATCAGCGTTGTATTAAAACAGGCTACCAGCACATCCATTTTTATCTTTTTGAACAATACTCTGTACAAGCGATCTAAAGCGGTGTGAAAATGTGCGGGACTTTGTCAAACGACTTGATAAATGATACTTAAACCCCATGTCTATTGGATTAGCATACATTAGCAATGCAGCGCACTTTAGCCACACGGCAACACTCGGCCACTTAGAACATGCACGGACGGACTGAGGAGCGTTGGACCCTCCCAACACTACATTATCTCACATTAATGAAGAGTACTCATGCACACAGGGCTCACTCACACACTCTCATGCCAGAATAAATCTCTGACGGTGCCCAGGGAGAGAGAGTTTACAGTACATTAACGCTAGCAATATGGAGACCTTTCCGGATAGCGGCCATTACCTTGCGCAGGTATCATTATGTTTAATGAAAAAAAAAACAATTTGAGGGATTAACCTCACTGACTGGAATTGATATCAGTTTTCGTTGGCGATGAATCGTGTAGCAGCCGGTAACTGCAACTGTCATGGTTTCTTGGCCATACATATCTCTCTAAGAAAAAATGGCAATTTGAGAAAAATGGCAAAAAATTATTGTCTGTTTAATGGAAAGCATTTTAAGACATCATGATACTATATATTCATCTTCGATGACACAATTCACAATATATCAATATAAGTCTAAATATGAAGAAAATTACCTTTAAAGTTGTCCACATTAAGTTATTAGAAATGCATATTAAGTTTTTATATATATTTATGGTAGGAAATTTGAAAAATATGATCTTTACTTAATATCCTAATGATTTTTGGCATAAAAGACAAAACGATAATTTTGAACCATACAATGTAATAATAATAATAATAATAATAATAATAATGCATGTATGAATATGCAATTTTTTTTACATAAAATAATAAATAAATATAAATACTTAGATTTATAGAATTTTTAATTAAAGAGATGTTATATATTCAACACTGATGACACAGTTTGCAGCAAATCACGTTATCTGCAACATTACTGTCCTCTAAACTGTAATAATAATAATACATAAAAAACATTGATTTTTGCTTAAAACAACTAAGATGTAACACTAATTTCCTTAATCATTACCAGTTTATTGTTAAAAATTAAAAATGAATGAAAATAAATTAATAAATGTTGATTGATTGATTAATAAATACATTTCTTAATTTTTGCTTTAAACTACTAGTATTTTAAATTAGCTTCCATAACTCTTTTAGTGTAAAAAAAACCGTTAAATAAATAAAAAAAAATCAACAAATCAAGCTATCTGCAACATAACTGCCCTATAAACTGTAATAATAATAATAATAATAATAATAATAATAATAATAATAATAATAAGTGTACATTTTAAATAAAAAATGCATAGATTTTTGCTTTAAAACTTGTTTACCAGTAATTTCTTTATTCTATTTATTATTAAAAAGTAAATACATGAATGACTGAATGAATGAATAAATATATGTATGTTTGTTTGTTGTTTTTGTTTTAAAAGTAACTTCCATAATAATTTCTATTTTTATTTTATCAAAGTATTTATAAAATATTGTCCGTTCAATGGAAAAAGTTATTATGATATATTAAATACTAATGACACAATTTGCAGCAAATGAAGTTATCTGCAACATAACTGTCCTCTAAACCAGTGGTTTTCAATCCTGGTCCTGGGAACCCACTGCTCTGCACATTTTGTATGTCTCACTTATCTGACACACTCAGTTCAGTTCATGGATCTCTCTCCTAATGAGCTGATGATCTGAATCAGGTGTGTTAAATAAGGGAGACACACAAAATGTGCAGAGCAGTGGGTCCCCAGGACCAGGATTGAAAACCACTGCTCTAAACTATAATAATAATAATAATAATAATAATAATAATAATAATAATAATAATAATAATAATAATACAGTGGATATAAAAAGTCTACACACCCCTGTTAAAATGCCAGATTAAACAATCTGAAATCTTTATTCAGTGGGAAATAAAAATAAAAAGCTAAAATAATGTGGTTGCATTAATGTGCACACCCTTTTACAACTGGGGATGTTAACTGTTAAATAGGAGTCAGTACACCTGCCATCATTTAAACTGCCTCTGATTAACCCCAAATAAAGTTCAGCTGTTCTAGTAGGCTTTTCCTGACATTTTCCTAGTCTAGCATCTCACAGCAAAAGCCATGGTCCGCAAAGAGCTTCCAAAGATCAGAGGGATCTCACTGTGAAACGGTGTCTCATTGTTAAAATTTCTAAGGCATTAGATATACCATGGAACACCGTGAAGTCAGTCATCATCAAGTGGAGAAAATCTGGTGCAACAGTGACATTACCAAGAACAGGGCGTCCCTCCAAAATTGATGAAAAGACACGAAGAAAACTGGTCAGGGAGGCTGCCAAGAGGCCTACAGCAACATTAAAGGAGCTGCAGGAATTTCTGGCAAGTACTGGTTGTGTGGTACATGTGACAACAATCACCCGTTTTCTTCATATGTCTGGGCTGTGGGGTAGGGTGGCAAGACGGAAGCCTTTTCTTACAAAGAATTTTGCAAAAACCCATTTCAAGTCTTCTAAAAGCATGTGGGAAAATGTGTTATGGTCTGATGGTCAAAGGTTAAACTCTTTGGCCACAATTCCAAAAGGTATGTTTGGCGCAAAAACAACACTGCATATCACCAAACGAACACCATACCCACAGTGAAGCATGGTGGTGGCAGCATCATGGTTTGGGGCTGTTTTTCTTCAGCTGGAACTGGGGCCTTATTCAAGGTGGAGGGAATTATGAACAGTGCCAAATACCAGTCAATATTGGCACAAAACCTTCAGGCCTTCTGCAAGAAAGATATCGACAATGACCCTAAGCATACATCCAAATCAACAAAAGAATGGCTTCACAAGAAAAAGATTAAAGTTTTAGAATGGCCCAGCCAAAGCCCAGACCTGAATCCAATTGAAAATCTGTGGGGTGATCTGAAGAGGGCTGTACATAAGAGATGGCATCGCAATCTGGCAGATTTGAAGGGTTTTTGCAAAGAAGAGTTGGCAAATATTGTCAAGTCAAGATGTGCCATGCTGATAAACTCATGCCCAAAAAGACTGTGCTGTAATAAAATCGACAAAGTATTAGTTTAAGGGAGTGTACACTAATGCAACCACATTATTTTAGTTTTTTATTTTTACTTTCCACAGAAAAAAAGATTTGTTTTTCAATTGAGTTGTACAAGTTATAGGTCACAATAAAGGTGAAAAAGTTCTGAAATTATTTGTGGTATTTTAGTTTTTTTTTTGTTTGTTTGTTTTTTAAATCACATAAACCTGGCATTTTAACAGGGGTGTGTAGACATTTTATATCCACTGTAAATGTGTACATGTGTGATTAAAACAACTAATATTTAACCGTAATTATCTTAATCATTACCAGTTTATTATTAAGAATTCTAAATAAACAAATAAATATTTTGATTGATTGACTGATTAATTGATTAATACATTTATTTATTAATTTTTGCTCCAAACTACTATTGTTTAATAGTAACTTCCACAATTATTTTAGTGTACATTTTTTTTAAAATAAATAAAGGAGTTAATTGATGTTCGTTTTAAACAATTATTGTTTAAAATTAACTTCCATAATAATTTGCAGCTTTATTATTATTATTATTATTATTATTATATAAAAATACTGTCCGTTCTATGGAAAAAGTCATTATGATACTATATATATTCAATACTGATGACACAATTTGCAGCAAATCAAGATAATAAATAAATGTGTATTTAATAAAATAAAAGTTCTTAATAAAAAATGTTATTTGTATATGAATGTAATAAAAACATTAATTTAGCTTAAAACAAGTCATTTTTTACCAGTAATTTCCTTAATCATTACCAGTTTATTATTAAAAATGTAAAATACACATACACACATACATTAATACATTTGTTTGTTTTAAACAATTATTGTTTAAAAGCAACATCTATGGTTATTTACAGTTTATTATTACAAGAAACATATGTTTGGTTTGGTGTCAATGAAAGCGCACTTGAGCCTTACTAATAGGGCTGTGCTGTTACATAAAAAATTAATTAATTTCTTTTTTCATTGGCAAAGAATCACATTGAGTGTGTGTAGCTGTCAGTGACTGCAAATGTGACAATACCTTGACCTTACATATTGCCTCTCTGAGAAAAATGGCAAATTTATTGTCTGTTCAATGGAAAACACTTTAAGACATCATGATACTATACATTCATCTTCGATGACACAATTCACAACATATCAAGTTATCTGCAACGTAACTGTCCTCTATATGCACTCGTATCTAAAGCAATCTCTCGGCGTCAGCAGCTGCGCAGAGTTCAAGAGATATCTTCTCGCAATCGATAACCATCTTCTCAGCACGCAAACACACTTCACACTCTTTTGATATTGCTAATAACTGATAGAAGGAAAGTTAATGAAATTGCCTCTGCCGCAGTCCTGACACTCAAACCAGGGCCTGGGCTGTCAGGGTTTTATCAGTCTAATGTTCAGGCATCATGCCCGAGCTAGTCAGAGAGGCAGTGACTCATGGGAACACGAGCGAATGGCTCCTGACCAGCATCTGCATTTTGTCTCAGCGGAACGCCTTTGA
This sequence comes from Cirrhinus molitorella, assembly GCA_033026305.1. Taxonomy (NCBI): domain Eukaryota; kingdom Metazoa; phylum Chordata; class Actinopteri; order Cypriniformes; family Cyprinidae; genus Cirrhinus; species Cirrhinus molitorella. The sequence continues at coordinate 24,101,297 of CM065139.1, read as the reverse complement.
TTAGCGGAGGCTACACTTAAGAAAGTAAACACAATACATACAAATGATATATAATCACCCGGCCAACGGCAAGGCCAATAATCGATCAAGGCTGTCGACCCGCCTGCTGATTGCCTCTAGCTCTCTCCGGGCTAAGATGTGTTTGGTCAGCAAAAACACAACAGCAGCTGGGAATGAGGATATTAGCTAACTTAGCGCAAACTTGTTACGCTGGATTGCAGGAGGACACACCCATTCAAGCAGTTTGTGACTGCAGAGTGTTTACGTGGCGTTCTTCACCACCTGCTTGCAACTCCATTGAGCAATTTAGACAAGAGGTCAATGTCTGGCTTGTTAGCCTGGTTCTGTTAGCCCTTGTGGGAAGAGGTTGCTATTGTGCAAGATCACGTTTCATTTTTAGCTCAAAGTAATCCCTTTTTATATGTGTGATGAAAGAAATGATGGAAAATCATGAAAATATCATGGAAAGCTTTTTAAAATCATATCACATATCACATGAATGGTCAAACTAAACATTTCTCTTTTATTATGCACTTTCAGTTAACTTATCAGTTATCAGGCTTAGCTTGTTATTTGATTGAGAAAAGCTCTTCGTTAGTTTGAAAAAGATATTGCAGTAATATGCTGCATTTTTGATTAGGCATTTTGGTAGTCAGATAGAACATTATTTGCATTCCACTGGAGGAACCCATGAAGGTTAATGAGGGAACTGCAAGAACTTAGTGAGTTGATGAAAAGTTAATAATTAATTAAATCATTAAAAAATAACTATATGATTTCAAAATAAAAACATTTGAAATGTTTGAATTGTCTGCCTACATGTTATGTGATCCTTAACTGACAACTATGTATGGAAGCTGTTCTGCTACTGAATAAAACCTTTTGAAATGTCATTGCAACTTTATATCTTGCAATTCAGATTTTTTTTCTCAACTGCATGATGCAAACTTGCAATACTTACTTTTTTCCTCAGAATTGTAAGATATAAACTCGCAATTGCGAGTAATATAGTCAGAATTGCGGGATATAAACTCAACTGCGAGATATAAAGTCAGACTTTTGAGATATAAACTTGCAATTGCGAGATATAAAGTCAGAATTGTTGGATATAAACTCAACAGCGAGATGTAAAGTCAGAATTTTGAGATATAAACTCGCAATTACGAGTAATAAAGTCAGAATTACAAGATATAAAGTCAGAATTGTAATTGTAAGAAAGTCACAATTGCGAGATATAAATTCAGAATTGTGGGATATAAACTCAGTTGTAAGAAAGTCAGAACTGTGAGCTATAAACTTGCAATTGCGAGATATAAAGTCAGAATTGTGGGATATAAACTTGTAATTGTAAGAAATAAAGTTAGAATTGTGGGATATAAACTCATAATTGTACGAAAGTCAGAACTGCAAGATATAAAGTCAGAATTGTGGGATATAAACTCGTAATTGCGAGATATAAAGTCAGAATTGTGGGATATAAACTCAGTTGTAAGAAAGTCAGAACTGTGAGATATAAACTTGCAGTTGCGAGATATAAAGTCAGAATTGTGGGATATAAACTTGTAATTTTGAGAATGTCACAATTGCAAGAAATACAGTCAGAATTGTGAGATATAAACTCATAATTTTAAGAATGTCACAACTGCAAGAAGTACAGTCAGAATTGTGAGATATAAACTCATAATTGTAAGAAAGTCAGAATTGCAAGATATAAAGTCAGAATTGTGGGATATAAACTCAGTTGTAAGAAAGTCAGAATTGTGAGATATAAACTTGCAACTGTGAGATATAAAGTCAGAACTGTGGGATATAAACTCAGTTGTAAGAAAGTCAGAATTGTGGGATATAAACTTGTAATTGTAAGAAATAAAGTCAGAATTGTGGGATATAAACTCGTAATTGTAAGAAAGCCAGAATTGTGAGGAATAAAGTCAGAATTGTTACTTTTTACATTTTTTGTTCCGTAGCTAAAAGGAAAATAGAGTAATGAAGAGGGAGAAAAAAAGAAAAATCTGATAAATCTAAAAAAAGAAAAAAAAAGTTACAAAAATTACCTTATTTCTTTGTTCTATGGCGGAAACGTAGACCATCAATCTATAAATCAGAGAATTTGATGTGTTATTAAATTAATTATATATTTCAGAGCATACTTTAAATAAAAGTATAGGTTTGGATTATACAAACATTTACCCCGACTTATGGTTATTCAAATGTAGCTGTGTATTGTGACAAAATCAAATTTTCTGTAAACAATGTTTAAATATTTAATTCAATTATATTTAATATTTTACCATAAGTTAATATATAATAAGTTTAACATATATTTTACTTACTATAAATGTACATATAATGTTTACTTAAATATTTTATTGATGGCTTTCCCAAGGTATTAAAGACCTCGTTGGCCCTTGGTGGTGGCAACCAACACCTTCACTGACCTCTAACTTCCTAAAGTTGAGGGCGGGAAAACTGTATTTTTCTTTTTCTTCATGAATCGTCCATTCACAATGTTGCTTGGGGTCAAGGGAGGCGAGTGTAAACCAATGACACCGCAAAATGATGTGACCCAAACGCTGGACAGAAACAAATCAGCGCTCTACAAACCACCGCAGGATACTCCTCAATTTGTAATGTTGCAAGATTTCTGGAACATGAGGAAAAATGAATTTCTGACTCAATCCATCACACTTGGCAGTTTTGTGAGATGGTGGTCCAGGGAGGAAAATGAATTAGATTTGCAATGTGGCCTGACGTGGTGAAATGAGCAGCCGGACCCCAGTCCTGTATCTCCTGTCAATATTCATGATCTCTGCATCGCAGAGCTGCCGGCTGGCGAGATGAGAGCTGAGATGATTGTGTGCATGTCGGTTAACAATGCCAGTCTGATGCGGGTTGGTACAAACAAGAGCCTTGTTGGTATGGCATGACCATACATGTTCAAATAAAAGATGGAAGCTGTCAGTCAAAATGAATGGCCCTATTTAGAGGGCGAAGGGGCCTTTAAATTGTCCTGTTTGATAAAATCAGTGTGACACTCCAGAACACTATAAAACATGTCATGTCCCATTCTAAAATTTGTCCAATTTAAAATATATTTAAAATGTTCTCAAAAATATAATTAAAAACATTGTGGTGAAGGAGAATGTTGACATATGCACTGCAATAATAAAATGCTGTGCAATTAGTAAATAATTCAGTCAGCTGGTCATCATCACAAAATAAGCTCAAACTTCACATTCACACTTCTGTAGTTTACAGAAGGTGGCGCCATTTATGAGTGAGTAAACAAATCATTCAAAACCACTGATTCATTATGAAACAGTTATGAAACAGGTCACTGTCGTGACTCACTGACTCATTGAAAGACCTCTTTATTCAAGAATAAAACAAATTACTCTTTTACGAGTGAATTATTGAGTCATCCACTCAACCGACCGACTTCACTAGCAAAACACTGATTCATTTAAGGATTAAACAATTGACTCTCTTGTATGAGTGAATTATTGCATCATTCAGTCAAATGATTCGAAAAACGCAGATTCATTGGAACAAACATCACTGTGTGTTGGTCAGAGACTCTGTGGACTTAAATTTACTCTGTGGATTTGTTTGGAACCGGTAATAGCGCTTCTAAAAGGTACGTTACTCAATATTAACTTGTTTACTGAGCTGTTGTGTAAATAAAATGTCATACTCACAATGCTGTCACTCCAGTGCTGTTGCGATAGATGCAAGATGGCGCCTGTTGCGTTTGTACAAGGAGTAGTGTGTGAAACGCGACACATTGTAGTGTCAGTTTCAGATATATATGGTCTGATACAATGTGCGCTTTATTTGTAACAGGCGCGGTCATATTTACTTTGAATGCGCAGTAGTCTACTTCCGATGCAGTTGCTGCCATTTATTTTAGCTGTTCAAAATAAATTCCTTATGCTGTTGAAATTGTAAACTGGTATTTGTCACATTATTTTAATTTCTTATCTTAATCAAAATACAGTGTGTTTTTAGCAAACTGTTTTAACGTTTATTGCATTTTGTATTGCACTATTTATTATTATTATTATTTTTTTTTGTCTATGAGTGTTGGACAATATGCAGCACTGAATGTAAACGCCACTAAACGGAGCGAAACATATTTTGCTGATTATTGCCGCTGAAAAGATTAATTATTGTCAGAACCAGGATTTCCAGGGCAAGAATCTTGACAGCATTCGTTGTTCCAATAATTTCCAGTCAGGTAGGTGAAATATTCTAAAATATTTTAATCAATACTGCTCGTATGTACCTTTACCACCTATTAACTTTAGTTTGTCAAATTATTGTTTCCCTTTTCTGCTTACGAAGTCCTTATCTATATGATTTAGCAGCTATCACATGTTTTTTTGTTTTTTTGTGGTGTAGACAGCATAAATTAGAAGAACAACATATTTAGTAGTGCAGTCTATGCTGTTGTTTGCATCCGAGTATCGCCAGTATAGTCATGCATCTGGGTAACTGATCCAAACGTGATGAACACCTCGGGTGTGCATTATTTTCTAGGAATTCAGCGGACCGAAGTCAATTATTCCGCTTATACTACGGTTACCACAACTCAAGACATCGATTGGATGATATATTTCAAGGTATTCGTCCGGTTTTTGTTCTTAAACGGCTATTGTGAGCAGGATTAATTTCTTACGCAGCTCGTCCAAAGCCTTCGTTGCTAGTTCCAAAACGTCATTTTTAGACCTAGTAACGACGCTTGATAGCGGAATAATGCAGTTAATAATGTAGTTTAGACAGACAGACTGGCAGGCAGACAGACGGAAAGAGAGAGACAGAAAGAGATTAAGCTCCTGAATTACCTCTGTGAGTCTGTGCTTCTCTCAAACGTGATCAGCAGCAGCATCTCTTATAGTGGAACTTTAAGTTCATTTTCTTCAGGAACAGCGTCGATGTTACCTCGTGATGAGAAATGTCGTTTAGTTTTTAAGTTGTTAATCGTCAGAGCAGCGCTTACAACATTAGCGCGTATGTTCACGTCTGTGATGACTGTTATGTGTGTGCCTCTGTTAGAGAGAGTGGAGAGATAGTGTGTACTTTCCGTACATAAAAAAACGTAATTTTGCGGCAAAAACATGGAAGAAATCTGTCGTTTCTTTGTATTGTTTGTATTTGTATTTATTTGTTTGACCAGTGTCGTTGTGGGTTTTGATTATTTTGCTGTTTTAGGCTGTAAGGACCTTTGAAATAACTGAAATAGTGTGGCGAAGTGATATAAACATGTAATGCGGTTAGAAGCTGCCTGGAACTACGTTCGCCGTGCGTTTCCCTGAAAATAATGCACACCTTCAGAACGTTCATCAGCCAATCAGATTCAAGCATTCAACGGCTCCGTTGATTATCCCTTACATAAGCAACACATTATTCAGTGCTTTTTACTTTTGCATTTACTTCTAGATTTATATATTAAGTTGCTCAAGCAAGTGGCAAAACATTTAAACTACTTTTTTTTTCTTTGTTTTCCTACCTAGTGCCATCTATGATTGCCTTGCTTATCTAAAAGTGCTCCTTTCCTTTAAACCTAGCCAAAAACCAACACGTGTTAACTGTGAAACACAGCAGACTTTTTTATATGCATTATTTATATGCACCATATTTTATGGTGTAAATATGACGTTTTCGTGTCAATTCTTGTTCATATTTACCACAAACAATGCGCTGTCTCTTTAATTATGCGCGTGCAGCTCCTTAAACGCACTGCCAGAGCACAACAGCGCGCAACTTAAATGCTTTAATCCAGTAACATGAGCGTGCGCTTGAGAGCGGCCAGTCTTCAGGAGAGCGCGCGGTTAATGGTTAAACACTGGAAATAATTAAAAAGAAATGCAATTTATAAACTTTAGCGAGGATGCGACACTGCCTCTATTGTGCAAGCAACTATTCCTGTATCAGCTGTGCAGTTGTCACGATCTGTACCGTTGTGGCTCCCTCTACTCTCCCCTAGAGGGAGCCTTCACATGTACTTTTGGACCATTAGCTCACTCATTTCCCATAACCCCTTTCTCATGAACTTCCTGTTTCCTTTCACCTCTCACCCCAGTCGGCCATCTTGCTCACAATGCTTAAATAGCCCGGTTCATTCACCATTTCCTTGCGAAGTCTTGATCAGTTAACTGTCATTTCTGAGCGTTTTCCGTGTTTGTTTTTCCCGTGTCGACCCCCCTTGTTCCCTGGCTCCTGTGATTGTTCTCCGCCCGCCTTTTTGACCCTTGCTCGTTTCTGGACTATCCCATTGATCGCTGCCCGCCCCGACTATCTGCCTGGACTATCGTTTGCTTTATTGGATTACCTGTGTTGTAACCGTCTGCTGTTTTGACCACGCCTGTCGACCATGAGTTTGTTTAATAAAGTTTTGCACTTGGATCCACCCGCCTATGACTCCTTTGTGACAGCAGTGCTCTAGTCAGACGCGATGTGGTGATTGGAAGCCATTTGCGCACTTTGAGAGAGAAAGAGAAAGAGCGCGCTGTCATTCACTCGCGTTGTTTGTGAAATGACGACTCATGTAAGGTTTTCAAATTACCCTTTTAAGTTATTTAATGAAGAAATATGAATTGTACATCCGTCAGCATTATAATTGTTTTACCCGCGCCGGACAGAGACTGAGACGGTCCCGCTGAATGTCGTGCCAAACCTCTCACGGCAGGCACGTCATCAGCTTTAGATCGGTTTATGTGATCGACCTTTTTAGAGACCGCCGATCAAACATCACAACGCCATTATCGGCCGATAGTGATCGGTAGATGATCAATCGGGGCACCCCTATTTTCCATCTCTGTGGGTGAATTAAACCCATTATGATTATATAGTCAACTCGATGCCCCTTGCTGTTCCGTTCATTCAGCGCAGCTTTGAATGCGGTTGTGAATCCTTACAATGGAAAGGCATCAGTTAGGCTATATTTGCGATATATGCGGTTTTGATGGCGTATAATAATAAAATGCTCTATGAAGTGATGTTGCCAAATAGCATTGACCTTCTGCTCTAGAGCCTTGTTTTGTATTAAACATGGCAGAAAAACATGTTAGTATTGATAACTGCAGGCTCGCACAATGGGCGTGGCAAAAGGTGCGACGCGTCAATGCATTCCATGGTGATCGACGTATTTTCATAATCGATGTAATCGATGACGTCGACGAATCACTGCAGCTCTATGTGTAATAATTAAAAGCCAATCTTAAATAGAATGGTCAATGTTGACATGCACTCGTTGCATAATAATTAAGCGAAATTCTTGCTTGAATATCTGTTTATTCCAGTTGTATGTCTCTGTCGGGCTGAGTAAATATGACAGCGTGGGAACAGTTTTCAATTACTGAGTTGACCATTGCTAGTTCAACGAAATATCTGCATTAGCGAGATAAAAAACAGGGTTTTTAAGAGTTCCAGAGTGTCTAAATGTCAATAAAAGCCAGATTACACCTTTTTAAAAACCTTTGCTTATTAAAAAAATGCTGTTTCCCACTGTGCGAATTTGTTTTAACTGTCATATCATTGACCTGCACTTCTGGCATCCAACATCTCTAATGGAACGCTAGCACACTGAACTTACCGTGAAGTGTGTGCGTGTGTGTGTGCAGGTGTCTGACAGCAAGCCCCGTGTGTGTGGGTGGATCTGTGAGTGCATGCTTGTTAAAAGGTGTTTGTGTCTTAGACCGTAATAGGCCGGTGTATGTGTGTATCTGAGTATGCTGAGTTTGTGTTTGCGAGAGCAGTTCTGCCGGGTAGCTGTGTGTGAATTTCTAAGAGCGGCTAAGACAAGCGTGTGTATGTGCGCTCGTTCAGCTGGAGCAGAACAGGCGCATTGGGGGGAGATGCACTGCTACAAATCTGTCTGTCTAATTAAATAGTCTGAACGCCACATGCGGTGCTATAGCTCTAAACATGAAAACCCTTTGCTTTGTGCTCTGGTAATTATTGAGCCAGTCCTCTCTTGTTCTGAGCTTTAAGGGGCCATCGCCTTCAAAGGACCGAGCTCATTTCCTCTGTGCCAGGCTCGCCTGAGGCTTTGCCTGTGTCACTTGTACTGTGAGTATGAGGAAGTGGGAGTTTGTATTATTTAGTTGAGGTATTGAAAGGGAAGGTGTGTATGGAATAGGGATTGAATCAGAGGACGTAGACATAAGAGCTTACAGTGAGACCAGAGGAAGAGAGGATGGTGGGATGATGTCATGAGGAGTGCAGAGGAAAATTACAAAAGGTTTGCTGCAGTAATGCAAAAAGAGAGAAAAATGTGAAGGTTTGAGAGATTAATCGACTGTCACTGAAAATAGTGTGCAGTCCCTGTGTTCATTGCTTCGTATGCATATGAATGTCTGTTGAAATTCACTGAACATGGCAAAATTAGTTTATTTGTTTATTTAGTTACACCCTGCAGTGTTAAACACATAAACACTTTTGCACAGATTAGTTTTATATATGTATTTATTAATTTATTTATTACAGTGTGAATTAAATGTATGCACACAAATACATACTACTGGTCAAAAGTTTATAATATTGTAATAAGAATAATTCTAAAATGCGTAGGATTTTTTAAAATAATGTTTTTGAAATTACTGTTATTTGCTTACCGAGGCTGCATTTATTCAATCCAAAATACAGCAAAGCAGTAATACTGTGAAATATTTTTAGTATTTTAAATAACTGCTTTCTATTTGAACATATTTTAGAGTGTAATATATTCCTGTGATCAAAACTACATTTTTAGCATCATTATTCCAGTCTCACATGATCCTTCAGAAATCATTCTAATATGCCTAGTTGCTGTTCAAGAGACATTTATTATAAAAACTATAATAAAATATTTTATTAGAATTTTTTAGGAGGACTTTGATGTAGAAAGGTCCAAAGATAAGCATTTATCTGAAATAAAATGCTTTTGTAACATTCTACACTATTACCATTCAAATGCTTGGAGTCAGTATTGCTTTAAATTGTTTAACATTGATGATAAAGACATTTATAATGTTACAAAAAAAATTCTATTTCATATAAATATTGTTCTTCTGAACTTCCTATTCATCAGAGAAACCTGAAAAAATTCTATAATAATAAATTATTATTATAATAATAATAAATATCTTTTTTGAGCAGCAAATTAGAATATTCTAAAGGACCATGTGACTTTAATGATGTAAAAAAACAGCTTTGAAACAGGAATAAATTACATTTTAAAATACATTCAAATAGAAAACAGTTATTTTAAATAGTAAAAATATTTCAGTTTCAGTTCAACTGTTTTTGCTGTACTTTGGATCAAATAAATGCAGGCTTAGTGAGCAGAAAAAAAAAAAACATACAAAATCTTTTGACTGGTAGTGTATATAATGAATGAATGAATGAATAAATAGTGAAATATTATTTATAATTAATAATAATTGAGCACCAAATCATCATATTGGAATGATTTCCAGAGAATCACGTGGCACTGAAGACTGGAATAACAACTGCTGAAAATTCAGGTTACCGTCACATAGGGGTGGGCGATATGGCAAAAATATCATATCACAATTTTTTTCAGAAATATCACGATTCACGATTTTATCACGATTCTTTGTCATGTTAGTTTTACTATTTTGCAAGTCGCCTGAGAAGTACAACCAAACTAATTTAATTTCCTTTAAAAAAAAAAAAAGCCTTTCAAGGTAACAAAGTATAAAATAAAAAAATAATGGCAGATATAATTAAAGTGAGTGGAGAAAAAAATATCTGTCAATATTTCATCTTTGTTATTAAAAAAATAAGAACAAAGACACACATTACAAATAAACATAATATAAAAAACAAACAGTGCTGTATTTTTCAAGTACAGTAGGTGAATTTAGCAAAAGCATTCAATAAATTTAATTAACAAACATAAAAAGTGAAACACTATTACACTATATACATCAATTATACATTGATTCTTATTAAAGCAACTATATTAAAGTTCTTCAGTTATGAGCAGTGAGTGATTTTTCTCTTTGTGTTTTGTTGTTGAAGGTTGAACTCTTTGGCCACAATTCCAAAAGGTATGTTTGGCGCAAAAAAGCAACACTGCACATCAGCAAAAGAACACCATACCCACAGTGAAGCATGCTGGTGGCAGCATCATGCTTTGGGGCTGTTTTTCTTCAGCTGGAACTGGGGCCTTAGTCAAGTTGGAGGGAATTATGAACAGTGCCAAATACCAGTCAATATTGGCACAAAACCTTCAGGCTTCTGCAAGAAAGCTGAAGATGAAGAGGAACTTCATCGTTCAGCACGACAATGACCCTAAGCATACATCCAAATCAACAAAAGAATGGCTTCACAAGAAAAAGATTACAGTTTTAGAATGGCCCAGCCAGAGCCCAGACCTGAATCCAATTGCAAATCTGCGGGGTGATCTGAAGAGGGCTGTGCATAAGAGATGCCCTCGTAATCTGGCAGATTTGGAATTTTTTGGCAAAGAAGAGTGGGCAAATATTGCCAAGTCAAGATGTGCCACGCTAATAAACTCATACCCAAAATGACTGAGTACTGTAATAAAATCAAAAGGTGCTTTGACAAAGTATTGGTTTAGGGTTGTGTACACTAATGCAACCACATTATTTTAGTTTTTTTTTTTGTTGTTGTTTTTTTTTTTACTTTCCACAGAAAAAAAGATTTCAGTTTGTTTTGTACAAGTTATAGGTCACAATAAAGGTGGAAAAAGTTCTGAAATTATTTGTGGCTGTGTTATTTATTTATTTATTTTTTAAATCACATAAACCTGGCATTTTAACAGGGGTGTGTAGACTTTTTATATCTACTGTACATGTGCATCTCAAAAAATTAGAATTTCATGAAAAAGTCACTCATTTCAATTTGAATAAGGTACACATATGTAATGTATCCTCTATAGATGTTTTTGAGTAAAAAGGTGGCATTCTACTAAACCCAACAAAACTAAATTCACAACTTTCAGCAATTCAGAAGATGGTGGAAGAGAATACTGACATTTCATATTGCTTGCCTAATTGAAATGTTGTTGGCAGCACAGTGTGTACCACTTTGCTCTAACAAAATTCCTCTTTGACTACTTAAAAACCACCACAGAAACCACCAACACTTGGCAAAACAATATGAGAAAGAAGAAATATGCTTGTAACCAATTGCTTTAATATTTAATTGTACTTGTAATCAGTTATCATGCAAATCACTTGTCATGCAAATATGCTAATTCGAATATTACATGGCCAAAACATGTATCAGGCACCAGTATTTCTGATCTAGGAGGAATATAAGCAGTAATGGTCATTTTAAGGACCTGATGGCCGCCATTTTGAAAATGGGGGCTTTCTTGGAGTCAAACTTTGGTAAACTTTTGGTATGTTTTTAAGTACATCTGATACTAATGTAAACCACTGACAAACCTTTTGTTAGAATTTTTTTGGGGTCAAGCCATATTTGCAGCTGACTAAATATTAAGTGACCAAAGCTAAACTGCTCGTGTCACACATGCTCATTTGAGCTTTTGTGTTTACCTCACTCTGTATCGTAGCTCATATCTTAGGTATGTGCTTTGATGTGAATACAAGTGAATTAAGCCTTAATCTATGAATGATGAGCTCACCTGTCAATCTCTAAATTCGCGTTAAAGATCAGGATGAGCAAGTGACAAATGCTTGGGAAAATTTAATGTGCGCCTCCTGTGACAACAAATGAATTATTATAACAATTCTTGCATACAGGTACAGTACAGCTCGTTCACCTTTATCATGTTTTTTTTTTTTTTTTCAAAAATATGCCATAATTCACTTCTACTGTTGTCTTTATATACTCATTTCGAGCGTGTTGATGGAGTTTCATCTGTTTGATGTAGAGCCCGACCAATATACCGTTTTGCCGATTTTATCGGCCGATATGAGCCTGTCGCCGATATATCAGTATCGGCGAATCTGTCGCCGATCTGCTGCCGATATAAACTTTTTTTTTTTGACAGAACATATAATGCAGATACAATGCTTGAAATGGTGTAATTACTTAGTTTGCCCAGCAGAGCGCGCTCCATTGTTTACTTCTGGCAACCAGCCAACCTTTTCACTCAGTACAGAGGTCTGTTGTTCTGGCAACGGCATTCAGGTGGTGTTGCACGACTCAGTCCAGCGAAGTCTTACCGGTATGTTGCTAACTAGTTTGTTTCTGTATAGTTTATAAACAATGACCCCATAGGTTTCCCATACATTGATAATATCCACATTGACCACCACAAATATCCATAAAATAGCCTTCTGTCATTAACTCACGCATCACACACACACGCAACGACACGAATTTAGCACTATATTTAGCAACTTTCAGACCCTTTTAACTGCGTTTTTCCATCAAACGTACATACTGACAGTCCCAGCGACTTTTTTGATAAACCTAGCTGACGTTCAGCATTAATATTTCGCCAGTACTGTACCGCGGGCGCGAGGTCCGACTTTGCCGGCACAGTGTCGCCTCTCTCGGCGTCTATTCTGTGCAGCGAGCGGGAGAGAAGCAGCGCATTTATTTGTCAATAAATTAATACACAACAGTGTTTCCAAGCACTCGTCGCTTACTGAGACTGTTTGGACTTATAAATATGAACATAGTTCGCCTGTTATGCGCTTGATTTGTTATTCAGACGCAGGCAGTTCGATGTATGAGGCAAAAAAGTAAAAACGCCAAAACCACCGCATCAATTCGCTCTTTAGTGTAGATATATGTTGATTTTATCAGACGATGTCACAATTATAAATCAGGATTTAAGGAGTAAAGTGAGAGTGACTCCTGGTTAACGTATTGATAATGGTGATTGGCAGTAGCTTGCTTTCCAAACACAGCTACCTTATTTTCTTAATTCAAGTTTACCCGTTTCGCAGCAATTTTGGAAAGCACTGCCATCTACCAAGGCGAAATTCGGAACATCAGCGTATAAAATACCGGATTGATCAAAATGATAGTATTGAACCGTTTGAAATAAAATATATACCGGTATTTTTCCAGTACCGGTATACCGCGCATCCCTAGTGTGTAGGGATGGGTACCGAACCCGGTACTTTTATTGGCACCGACCGAATTGCGTCGGTACTACCGAGTATCGATTCACATAAAATCAATCGGTGCTCAATTTCGGTACCTGAGAGAACACGTCTGCGTGCTGCGTGAGTCTGGTACGTAGCGAAAGCGTGCGCATGCACGCGAGAGAGACGGTGCTCAAACGCGCAAAGCAATGGCTAACAGAAAGCGCTCTAATGTGTGGGTTACATTTCACAAAGGTTCATGCGGACAACGCTGTCTGCAATATTTGTAATAGTAAGTGCAAGGCAGGCAGTGCTAATACATCCAACCTGAGGAAGCACTAGTTAAACACAAGGTGCATTTAAAAGCGCAGGAGTGCAATTTATTAGATAGCCGAACCCAGGGCTAGAAATGGTGTGGGACACGGGGGACGGAGTTTGGGGAGTGAATTTCAAAGGATGATGGTATTTCAGTTCCAACTGGTTTGTTGTATTTGGAAATTAAAGTGATTTCTATTATTTCGCGCGTTCTGCCACACACACAAAAGCACACAACATACAACAAATCTTTAATTTGGCCATAATTACAGGTGCCTGTCTTATAAAAGTAAGTTTAGAGAAAATATTAAATAATTTTAATGTTATTATAGACTAAAGGGTTAATACATCTGAAAGGACATTTAAAATTACCATTAACTTCCCTGCTTCTTATAAACCTATAGGTCCCATTGAAGGGTAATTTAAATGAGCAGAATAATACCATTGTTGATTTAAATATTATTTTACTTTCCATAATACATATTTAAAATGTATTACACCAGTGGTTTTCAGTCACGATCCTCTGGTGGGTCGTGGACTCGTGGGACTTTACAAATGGGTAGCCAGGATGATTTAGGAAGGAAGATGTATATGTATGTATGTAACAAAGTTCAAGACTCAGGGAGAAGGATGCAGGAAGCTGCAAACGTAACTTTAATAACAAAAACAACAACAAAATGAAAGTAAGCGGCAGCCGCCTCACGCCAGACTCCAGTGCGTATCTCTGTTTGCGTTTATTAGTTAGAATCCACTCACCGCTCATAACGCTGGACTTTTTGTTCAGTCCTGAGTTCTGCAAGCTAATTAATCCTCTCATTGTAACAAAGCCTGTAGACGCGCCTGTAGAATGCACGTTCAGTGCCGCCGAGAGTTTCACGCGATCATTAAAATGAAACCAAAATTTAAACGCGCACGCGCATTCAAAAGCAATTTTATTACCCCGCGTTTAGATGCGCGCAAATTAGGCTATATAACACATCCACTGAAAGTCACTTAAATCAGAGTAAAGTATCGAAAAAGATACCGTTGGGTACCGGTATCGAATTTCAGATACCGGTACTAGAACTGTACCGGTAAAAATGTGAACGGTACCCAACCCTACTAGTGTGTAGGCCTAGTGTTTCTGTTTCTGTACAGTGTAATCTCTGATTGACATAAAGTTCAAATATCATATGAAGAAATTATTTTAGCCGAAAAGCGAATCATTCTTCCTTAGGACCGGATCTCTTTAAAATACAAAACTTGTGTAATCCCACATAGGCTATCTGCAATCAAATGCACATGTAAAACTGGAGTAATCTAATTTTAGTCACTTATGTTTCATAAACACAAACTTTTTGGATTACATTCCGCAATCAAAATGATAAGTTTAATTATTTCAGCCGCTGTGAGAAAAGGCTATAAACTATCTGGCACCTGTAACATTCTCACATGCGATAACGCTACTAGCCGGGACACCTTCTTTATGTTTACAGATGTCACATAATGATGCAGTGGCATGCTTGAATTTCCTGTGAAAACCTACCCGTACCACTCAATAAAAAAAAAAAAAACATTATTATAAGCTAACCGTTGTGAATCGGGCTAAAGTAAGGCGATATTTTTTTAACAATGGCTGGTTATGTATTTGCTCAAAAATTTATTTTGTATAATTTTAACCAAAAAGTTATGGACTGCAGCTTTAATGACAAGCATCAGCATGTTTAGTACTGTCGCTTTAAGAGCTGCACGTATCTGACATGCAGGCACGGATCCATTGTTCTCTGTGTTTATATGTAAACCTTGTGCGTTTTGACAGTATTACCACAATCAGACATGATACATAACTTAGTTCAGTAATATAGGTGCTATTTGAAAAGCACAGAACGTTTATGATTGCGAATAAGTGCAGTGTTCCGTGAATGTAACTCTACCGCTGAGTTAACACTTGATGTGAATGTATGTCCCGTTGTACAGTATATGGACACGGAGGCCCCAGAACTGCAGCTGATAGAATAGAACTGTACTACAATATTTCTCCAAAAGCAGATCGTGGAGACATATTATCGTCCACCAGGGCTCCAGACAAAAAAATCGAGTAAGGAGCCATTGGCTCCTATAAGAATCAAACTTAGGCGCCAAATTATTCTTTTAGGTACCACAGAATAAATGTGTTTTATTTATTTATTTTGTAACACTTTAACATTTCAGTAATAATGTCATGTGTTTATGTCTTATCTTTTCTGGACTTTTCAGCATGTTAATCCATTTTGTAGATGACCTGGGAGCTAAGGTTCACTTAAAGTGGGAACTAAATGTTTTTTCCAACTTGAAAACAATATACAGTTACAAAGAACTGTTTATTACACAGGATTTGTGCCAATATCATGGACCATAAACATCACTTGGACACTGACTGTAGCTTGGGTTCCTTCTCAATACATATTATAAATGCTGTCACATGTCTTTCACACAGATAGTATTGAATTTTATGTTTAGCTTGGAATGTACCCTTTAACATGCTCTGACGTGCACTGAAAAATTGGTGTAGCAACAGTTTTCACACAGAAATTGCACAAATAGTAAATTTCACAAATAATTATAAAGAAACAGCAAGTAGCACATTGAATTAAACATTTAATTTTGAAGTAGAAAGACTGAAATAGTATTTTCTTGAAAAAAATACTACAATCATTTTTGTTTACAACTTTGAAAAATCATTTTTTTACACTGTAGGCATCTACTGACCATTGATAATTTCCGAGAGATGGGTCTAGCTGTGCTTTCGTGAATCCAATTTGCTATATTCCTGCTTGATTTCCACCCCCTCCAAATTGATCTTACACATCTTCTTCTTATCCATCAAACACCAGTACTTTCAGTAGTGTCTAATTGACGAGGACAGAAAAAAGACTAGACGATTTTAATGAATGTGTAGGAGTATGTGATTGTGTGACCATAGAAGGTGCACTACATTTCTACATACATCTGTGAATGTGTTGAAGGGAGATGAGGAGTAGTTGAGCATATAGAAATTCATGAAAGATTTGCAATTTCCTTATGTGCATATGTATGTACGTGTGCATCAGTTTAATTAAGTGTGTGTGTGTGTGTGTGTGTGTGTGTGTGTGTGTGTGTGTGTGTGTGTGGGTGGAGGTTTTGACTCCGCAGGCGCGTGGCTGGTAATTAGTTCCTTCCACTGCTCTTGGCTGGCAGTCCAAACACAAGCCCAAACTCCAACATTTATATTATCCAGAGGCTAATTACTGAAATGACACAACATTTATAAGAGAGAAACAGTGTGGATCCACACAAACTACAAATCAATATATATTTTGTCTTTAATTGGCGCTGTGTGGGATTAACACGGTGTCAAAAAAAAGGTTGGGGGAAGGCAGAGGAAATAAAAAATTAGAGTTAATACATTTTTAAAACTACCGTGTTTTAATTAAACCAACACACTGTAATCCTCCATAAAATTATCTCTCCCTTTTTTTGTTCCTATTCAAATAGCTGAAGTTCCTTAGGGAACTCAATTTTAGTGTCTACACCGAAAAGCTTTCACAGAGTTGGGCTGAGAAGTTCAGGACTAAGGGCAGTGACAGATCTGCACTGTACCGTACATTTGAGGACATCCTCAGGCAAACGCTGTCATCGTTTTCTCACCCTCATGTCGTTAAAAATCCATGTGACTTTTTTCCTTCCGTGGAAAACAGAAGCAGATGTTAGACAATGTTCACGCTGCTTTTTCCCCATACATTTAAAATGAATGGGGACATGTGCTGTCAACTTCTATAAATGACAGTGAGAGCAGCATAGCACTAAAACAGTCTTCTTGTGTCATATTAAAGACTTGCCGCAAAAACTACCTGTTTTTTTTTTCTTGTTTTTGCACAACTTTACTTTCGTTGTATGGGGAAAGCAGCATAACATTCTATCCATCATTTTCTTTTGAAGAATAAAGTAAATCATACAGGTTTGAAATTGAGAATGAATGAATGAATAAATGATAACAGAATTTTCATTCTGCGTTCGCTATCCCTTTAACAATGCAAGCATTTATTTAGAAATTTTATACTTTCACCAATTTTCATCAGTCAGAATAAATCCAATCCAATTTCAGATTTTGAAAGTTGTTTACATTCTTAAAAATAAAGGGTGTTTTTGTTGTGATGCCATAAAGGAACCATTTTTGGTTTCCTAAACAATCTTTTAGTGAACAGTTATTAGAAGAAACATTTATGTAAAGAACCTTTTTAAACTATAAATGATGCGGAATGTCACAGAATTTGTCAAAGTTTGGAAGAGTTAATCAAAAGTATGTCAATAAATTAAATGAAATTGCGACATGAACTAGTAAGTGTAAATATTAAGCAGCAAAAAGACTTTTCAAATATGAATCCTAGATGTTCCGTGTGTCTCTGTGTTTATGAATGGTGCAGATGCACGGATTTGTTTACTACACATACTGACGCATGCTCGCAGTGATTTCAGCATCTGGCGTCTCAATAAATGATGACGTAAATACATGAACAACACCTCCAGAACTGCTCTGAGAGTCACTTCTTTCACATGAAGTGACCGTTTCATTTGAGTAAAATTTATTGTTAGCTTCCGGCCGCAGCTGTATCCAATCTAGCCACAACAAGCGTCAGTTACAGGTATTCATGACAACCCATCAAAATAAAAGTTCAGTTTAATATAAAGATGACAGAAATATATTTTTAATATTTAGAATGTACGTAATACTACTAGTACTGTTGAAAAATTACTAAAACTTTTTTTTAAAAAGAAATAATTACACAATATCACAATATTATCACGATAATATTTTAATAGTAAATCCCCTTTACTTGCCAAAAATAACATTTGTTTAATTTTCATTCATTAAAAGATAAATTTAATTTAATTTTTATGCCTTCTGTTAATATAAATACACAACACAGAATTTCTGAGTGAATAAAAATTCACAACGCTAATGTAAGAATGAATAAAAGTTGTTTTGGTAACAATAAAATACAATATTTCATAGGGCCCTAAACATGTAATTTTTGTTAAACCTTTAATAAACTGATGTTAAATTGTATAAGTTTCATTATTTTAATTAATTAGACATGCATTTTTGATTAATACGATTTTATTTAACCAATAAAAAGTAGTCCAAATTCTGTTAAAAAAACAGAATCCAGAAAAATTAAAATAGAAAAAACTGAATTTGAAAAAAAAAAATGGATTTCATAGGGCCCTAGAACCATTTTGCATTTTAAAAGGTGGAACAATTGACGCCAATAAAAATTTTAATTTTTATGAGTTAATACAAACTAGGGCTGTCAAATGATTAATCGCGATTAATCGCATCCAAAATAAAAGTTTTTGTTTACATACTATATGTGTGTTTACTTTCTATATTTATTATGCACATATAAATACACACACATACATGTATATATTAAAACAAAGTATTTGTATGTATTATATTTATACCTGCATACAATTTGGATTATAAATAAATATAAATATTTTAGATATAAATCCAAAATATTTTTCCTTAATATATACATGCATGTGTGTGTATTTATATACACATAATAAATATGCACAGTACACAAATATGGAGCGCAGCGTTAGTTCTGGCAGGTCACGTTAGTCAAGCTTGCATCAGCTGATGCTCAGCTGATCAACGTCTACCTATAGGAATGCGACACCAATTATTAATTTCCTATATAAGGTCTATTTAGTCATCATTCAGCAGCTATCACTTTGCTCAGGAGCTAATCACCCATCTCCATCCCCAACTCCACCTCCCATCCAGTAAGGACTAAGTCAGACCACAGGATTGTTATTACATAAAATAATCACTTGCGACATTAATGATATCTGCTACATTAATCATTAATGTTGGTTCTGTTCCCAAGGGGGGGTTATTCATTCTCTCCCTGCTCCTATCCATGCTAGGCTGCATGGATGGCCAGGGAGTGTTTGCCCAGAACAGAACCATACCCCCAACCTAAAATACATGCTAATTGTAAGTTATCTTGTCGATAGTGGTCCTGACAGAAATTTAGTATGTAAACATAAACTTTTATTTTGGATGCGATTAATCGCGATTAATCGTTTGACAGCACTAATACAAACCCTAAACTTTGCAAAACTTCAAGCATTCAAGCAACAGATTCAAGCATCTACATGCTTATTTTTGGCTGAAGTTTAAATTATTTTAGGTCTACTTCAAAAATGAGCTGACAACTTAAAGGGATAGTTCACCCAAAAATGTAAATTCTGTCATTAATTACTCACCCTCACATTGTTGCAAACCTAGAAGATCTTCGTTCATCTTTGGAACACAAATTAAGATATTTTTGATGAAATCTGAGAGCCTTCTGCAACACAAGACTGACACAGAAGAGAAGAAATTGTTAAATAAAGTCATTATTTTTGTTTTATTTGCACACAAAAAGTATTCTTGTAGCTTCATAAAATTGTGGTTGATCCACTGATGTCACCTGGGCTATTTTAACAATGTCCTTACTATTTTCTGGGCCTTGAACGTGCTAGTTCCATTGCTGTGTATGCAGGCTCTTGGAATTCATTAAAAACATCTTAATTTGCATTACGAAGATCAACTAAGTTCTTACAGGTTAGGAATGACATGAGGGTGAGTAATTAATGATAGAATTATTGCTTTAAATACTTTCGTTCATCCAGTGAATTTACACTAAAGATACTGAAGGATGTAGCAATTCAAGGATCTACACATTTTTTTTCACCTTTATGTTTGATTTTTGAAGCCTGCTACATGGTATGGCTGTTATTTGTCTTCTAAAACTAGAGGTTAACATATTAACCTAATAGTCAAATATAATACATCCAGCAGTAACAATGAAATGCACATATTCATCATCATGCAATTCTTAAACACAGTGATTATCAACAAATGTTAACAGCTAATGTTACATAATGTTACAGCAACATTAATTAAGTAATTTAATCTAAACCTATGCTCATTTTTTTAATAGTTACCACAATTTTTTTAAGCTGCAATGCATTCTGGAAAGTTGCACAATATTGTACAACAGAAAGTTGGAACAACATTTTGACAGGTTTTGAACAAGGCCAACAAAACAACCTTTGTTAGAAACATGTTTACAGTATTCTTTTTCAGTTTACACAAAATAATAAACTGACTTCTACTAAAAAAGCTACTTTTTTACATTTGCTAAAATAACTTTTTTTTACAGTACATGCCTTATAATTCAATCAAAAGCTTAGTTTGATTGATTAAGGTGTTTATATGAAGAATCTTCAGTCTAATTGAGCCATTAACCTGATTACTAATGGATTATTTTGGTGCATGTAAATGCACTGTAGCTAGTAGATGTTTCAGCACCATGGACAGAGCCGCACATCTGTGACTTAAGATCAGTATGGGAAACATGACTTATATGTGCTGGAATGAGAATTGTGAATAACAGCAGCAAACATACACTCAGCACAGATGACAAGTCTATGTCGCAGAATGTAAATAAGCGAAATTGCCAAATTTCCTCTACTGTATTCATCTTTTCTATTCCAAAGAGAGAGCGAGGAGAGCCCGTGCGCTCAGCTATCCTGACAATAGCAACTGCTAATGCGCCATTGTGACATGTTTTGGCTTACTATGTGAATAATGAGCTAATTACGTTTCCTCCATTGTGCATTGAGATAATCCTCAGTGAATAGGCGAAAATGATTGTGTTGTCATTTTCAAATTGTAAAGTAATGTTCAGCTAAACCAACTCCAGCAGGCTGAATTCCTCTTTTTGAGCGCCTGCCCCAGAGATCAGCCACTCCGGAGATCAGCAGCTCTGACAGCCTGTAGTGATCTCTGCGCACGCTGTCTCCAACACTATCGGCTGGGGGACAGCATCTCAGTAAATGGAAAATAGTCTGGTGTACAGTGGTGTTCTCGGAGGCATAGTGCGTGTTTAACTGCCAGCGTGGCTGCGACAAGCTCTGCGTAAACCTTCTTTATGACACATCTCCTTGTGATGAGGCATCGCGGCATCAGTGTGGCTTACAACCGTGGCCTGGAACAGCCCTGAGCTTGGCTGTTTGTTTGTCTTATTAGCGCCTGCTGAATTAAATCAATCCTTCAGATGCGTCGTTGTCATCTGGGGGTCTGCGGGCCCCCAAGTTTTGTGAGGGTACTGCAGGGAGTCTGAGAGATGCTAAATGCGCCTATCTATCTATCTATCTATCTATCTATCTATCTATCTATCTATCTATCTATCTATCTATCTATCTATCTATCTATCTATCATTATTTGTCTATCATCTGTCTGTCTGTCTGTCTATCATATATCTGTCTGTCTGTCTATCTATCTATCTATCTGTCTGTCTGTCTGTCTATTGGTGTATTTGTCTATCATCTATCTGTCTGTCTATCTATCATCTATCTATCTATCTATCTGTCTGTCTGTCTGTCTGTCTGTCTGTCTGTCTGTCTATCTATCTATCTATCTATCTATCTATCTATCTATCTATCTGTCTGTCTGTCTGTCTGTCTGTCTGTCGGTCTATTTGTCTATCATCTGTCTGTCTGTCTGTCTGTCTATCATATATCTGTCTGTCTGTCTGTCTGTCTGTCTGTCTGTCTGTCTGTCTGTCTATCTATCTATCTATCTATCTATCTGTCTGTCTGTCTGTCTATTGGTGTATTTGTCTATCATCTATCTGTCTGTCTATCTATCATCTATCTATCTATCTATCTATCTATCTATCTGTCTGTCTGTCTGTCTGTCTGTCTGTCTGTCTGTCTGTCTATCTATCTATCTATCTATCTGTCTGTCTGTCTATCTATCTATCTATCTATCTATCTATCTATCTATCTATCTATCTATCTGTCTGTCTGTCTGTCTGTCTGTCTGTCTATTTGTCTATCATCTATCTGTCTGTCTGTCTATCTATCATCTATCTATCTATCTATCTGTCTGTCTGTCTGTCTGTCTGTCTGTCTGTCTATCTATCTATCTATCTATCTGTCTGTCTGTCTGTCTGTCTGTCTGTCTGTCTGTCTGTCGGTCTATTTGTCTATCATCTATCTGTCTGTCTGTCTGTCTATCTATCATCTATCTATCTATCTGTCTGTCTGTCTGTCTGTCTATCTATCTATATATATATATCTGTCTGTCTATCTATCTATCTATCTATCTATCTATCTATCTATCTGTGTCTATCTATCTATCTGTCTATCTATCTATATATCTATCTAGCTATCTGTCTGTCTGTCTATCTATCTGTCTGTCTGTCTGTCTGTCTGTCTATCTATCTATATATATATATCTGTCTGTCTATCTATCTATCTATCTATCTATCTATATCTGTGTCTATCTATCTATCTGTCTATCTATCTATATATCTATCTAGCTATCTGTCTGTCTATCTATCTGTCTGTCTGTCTGTCTATCTATCTATCTGTCTATCAGTCTATTTGTCTATCATCTATCTATCTATCTATCTATCTATCTATCTATCTATCTATCTATCTATCTATCTATCTATCTATCTATCATCTATTTATCTATCATCTGTCTGTCTATCTGTCTGTCTGTGTGTGTGTGTGTGTGTGTGTGTGTCTGTCTGTCTGTCTTAGTTTATAACTCACATTTCTGACTTTATTTCTCACAATTGCGAGTTTATATCTCGCAATTCAGAGTTTTTTTTACAATTGTGTTCAACAGTTTATATCACAATTTTGTACTTTTCTTGCAAATACGAGTTTATATTTCACAATTCTGATTTTATTTCTGCCAATTGCGAGTTTGTCTTGCAATTTTGACTTTTTTCGCAATTGTATTTATATAAAAATGTTTGACTTTTATCTATCTATCTCTCTCTCTCTCTCTCTCTCTCTCTCTCTCTCTATCTATCTATCTATCTGTTTATTTGTTTGTTTCTTTTGTTTGTGCTCAAAAGGATCACATTTTTAGATCTGTCATTTGGCATGATGACTCCAGGACATGAGAAAGTAGGTCAACACACAGTAAAAATATTCCTTAATACCATTAATTAAAGTGATCCAGTGTTTCAGAGTATTTTTTACATCTCCGGATCCCTGGACTCTTGAGAGTCTGGGGTGGGAGGGGGTCCCTGGGTCCAAAAAAGTTGACAGCCTCTGCTTCAGACCAGCGGATGGCAGTTTCCCGAGTGCCCCCCCGTTCAAGAGACGACATCTAAAGGCCTAATTACAGCACTGGCTCAGACTGCAACCGGGCTGACCGTTTTTGCTCTGGCTTTTATTCCGCGTCTCTGACACTGTCGTCCCCAGGGCGCTCTTCCCAGAAAACGCACAGAGGGAAGCGCTTCTCTGGCTCTCTGGTCTCTGGCCCTGATTTGGAAAGGGGGATGGGTGATGTGAAAAATCGAGTGCCCAGCTTCATATCGCTGACAGCTCATTACCACGGAAACAGCACTGTCCTGACATCAGCACTCCAGCCTCATCTCTGGAAGAAAAATAGAGAGAATGAAAGTGGTAGGGTAGTTTTATTCTCTCCCACTCCCTCTCTCTCCAATTAAGATATTAAACCAAAGAGTAAGGGTGTCTGAGCTGGATTAGTCTGTGGCTTTTTTCACTGGATAATCAAGCACTGGGACTCTAATAACAAAGAGAGGGAGCGTGCGCGAGAGAGAGATGGGGTAGTGGCTTTGCTGGCATTGCATCATAACTGCATAACAGGTGAATGTTGCCCATAAGTGCCATGCAGCAGAACATCATTAAAACTTGTGTGCACAAATCTAATTTGCACCAGGGAAGCACGTATGAAACAATTTGTCATTTCCATCCCAGACACTATAGTAAGCCCAGCTCACAGGATGTGAAATTTAAAAGTCTGTAATTAATAAATGAATTAATTAAGTAATAGATTAAATAACTTGTGATTTCCTGGCATGCACTTAAGTGCTTTAAGTGAGTGTTTCAGTTCCCACTGTCCCACAGAGTGAATCTGGTAATTAATGGTCTCTCAGCGGGGAGCGCTGAGCATGGCAGATGGCATGGGTTACTCGGAGTGAAAGCAACACTGCTGAGCTCGCATCCGAAACGGCGGCGGAGTGATGAGATCTCACTCTGAACATGAATCAGCGTTTTTGATTAGACCCCCATGATATGAATGATGCTATGGCCGGCTTGTTTACTAATCAATGTACCGCAAGGTTTTAATTTGGAAAGGCAGGACGTATAGTTATTCTGCAAAATCTTTAATAATAAAACCTTGGTGGCTTTATAGAAAATGTTATCAGTCAAAAATAAAGCGCTATTTTGCATAGAAATGTGAGAATAATGTAACTATATATATATATATATATATATATATAATCATTAGCAGACGCTTTTATCATTTTTTAATGTCATCTAGTGATTATAGTTGTAAATATGCCAGACAACATTTATATATATATATATATATATATATATATATATACACAACAGCGCTTTCTGGTCCTCGAATCTGATTGGCTGAAACTGTTTGTATCACTCCGCTTGTGGTATTTCTCACAGCGAGTGTCATGGCGGATGCTCAAATCCACTTAAATATGATAAATCATATTTTTGTCACGGAATGTAGTTTTACGAGTTTTTTAGGGAGAATGTACTTATTTTAGGCTTCAATATACAATTGGTTAATAAAGATAACGTCTATTTGAAAATTTGCTTCAGTGTTTTTGGAGATGTGAGCTCAAGGGCGTGAGTGGTCCTCAACAGACATTCAAGCTAATGTTTTATTGTGAATATGAGAGCTGAAAAATGAATGCTGTACAGATGCAGATAATCACACTCACTCAGTCCATCCTTTTCTCACAATACTCTACTCCACATAATACAGTGAGTTTTTATTTCAGTAACACAGTAAGCTTTCAATGAAGCAACTTAACGTTGCTTCATTACTAGTTCTAAAGTGACATTTTCAATTTAGTAACGGAGGCTCGGAGATTAACCACATCCAAAATAAAAGTTTATGTTTGCATACTATATATTTGTGTACTGTGTATATTTATTATGTATATATAAATACACACACACATACATGTATATATTAAGGAAAAAATATTTTAGATGTATATGTAAAATATTTTATTTATTTATAATCTAAATTGTATACAGGTAGAAATATATATATATATATATATATATATATATATATATATATATGTATGTATGTATACTTATACATATTTTGTTTTAATATATACATGTATGTGTGTGTGTATTTATATGTACATAATAAATATAGAAAGTTAACACACATATAGTATCTAAACATAAACTTGTAACTGTGTGTTATCATTACCTATATATACACATTTTTCTAAGCGGTCAGTTTGTTCTATTACATTTAAAAATACATAGATTTAATAATATAAATAATAATAACAAAAATAATAATAATAAATAGAAATCCAAAGTCAGAGACTCAAAAAGGGGAAAAAAAATGAAATATCTGGCGCCCTAAACCTCAGTTCTCTGGGGTCGTATCACAGAAACATCCTGTCTTAAGATCTGTCAAGTTGTAAGTTTCTGAACTGACATCGCCATGGTAACTAAACAGATAAGATGAGGCGTTATCAGGATTTGTGAATCTTTTTTAGCGTAGCCCCTACAACAAGGAGGATTTAAAACATTATCCCTTCACTTATCTGACAGTTACTGAAAATCTATTGATTTAATCAAGCTTGAATGAAACTAAAAATCATAAACAAGTTTTGTTCTCAAAATAAATGTGATAATTTCAAAATCAGCCTTTTGTCATTGACATCATGCATCAGGAAAATTGCAGTGGATAGTGACAAGCAGGTGTTCCAGTAAGTGTTGGGGTGCTATTATGTGTTTTGGGAGAAAATAAAACCAAAAGGGACCTTTTATCCCAGGCGGCTTTTAGCCTCGTTGTTCCTGGTGTTTGGATTAATTTCACGAATGGTTTTAGTTTAAAAAGTTTCCACCAAGTCGACTGTACAAATCACTGTCATCTTGTTCCATTATGCAAATGAGCCGTCAGTTTGCGGTATTATGTGATGATCTTCACGTTGGAAAAGCTTTTGCATGGATCACTGTTCAGACATTGACACTGTCACGTTCTGCATGATGATGTTCGAGCATCTTGCCCTGTAGTGCACGTCTCGAGTTTAAATCCAGTAATATCACTTTAATGAACTTCTAAAACTGCGTCTCATTGGCATGAAAGCCTCAGATGCCGAGGAGACGCGTCTGAGAGGAAAGTGAAGAGGCAAAACATCTGCGCTCCAATTTTTAATTAGACTTGGCTCTTTCTCGTCCGTTTCTTGTTGAGCCAGTGCCGGGTTTCTGGCCTCAATGACCGAATGATGGGCTTCTCTCAGACTCAAATGAGAATTTAGATCACCAAAGCAGGCCAAAGGATCAAGAAAACCTTTGCGCGTGTGTTTGTGTGTGAATAAGCATGATTGCTGCCTTTTGCATGTAGTAATCTCTGTTTGTAAGTGAGTTAGCTGCATTCTGCAGTAGTGTGAAATTAACTCAGCTGTTCTCAAAATGGTATCGCTTTTCTAGTAGCAAGTTAGAGATGTAGAGATGTAATGCATTAAATGCTGCATTGTCTTTTAATAATGGGCCAATGCTATTACAAAACCACATTTAAAATGCAATTCATGCAATTTTGGTAACACTTAACAATAAGATTCCATTTGTTACATAGTTAACTTTCATATAATTATGGCTTAGTATCAAATAATGATACGTTTTTTTTTCTGATCATTATGTTGCGTGAATGTTGTACAATTTTTTTAAACATTTTTGATACAAATTTCATGATTTAATTCAATTCAATATTTATTATTTTGGATATATATATATATATATATATATATATATATATATAAATCAGATAAAGTACATGCCAAATTTTCCCAAAGCAAAAAAATCTCTTCCACTAATGCTGTAAAATATACATGAGAGTCAGTTGGTTCTCATTACTATAATAATAAGTTAAAATTAACTGATTTAAATGCTTGAATTACACATTAAAGTTTTTTTTAATAATAAAGTTACAATTACATAAGTATATTTCTATTTCATTCTGTATTTTGAAGTATAAGTGAATTCATAAAAGGTCATAAAAACATGCTGAATTTATTCAAACATAAAAAAACAGTAAAAAATTTACTGTTATATGGTGCCTATATTTAGTAAAATGTTCCTCTCTAAAGTTCATTTTTCTACCTGACTAACGAGTTTATGGTCACAGAACTATATTTTTAAATGTTAAATTTAGTTAAATGTGTTGTTTATGTGACATATTGTTTACAGGGTGTTATACTAACATCTTTCTGTGGCTGAAATGCTGATTGAGTGATTACATGAGACAGGATACAGATTTCGGTAAGATTTAGTCTTTCTTTTAACGTACCATGGATGTTCATTCATGTTTATTTCATGCTAGTTGCATCAAAACTGCATTTATTGTCTGAATACTGTAATGAAATGGACAGAATTTGAAATCTGAGACTTTGTTTCATATCAAAAGCAACAAAGCACAAAGCTTATTCCGATTTGTTGGATGTGAGGATGTGAAAACAGACTAGACTAATCGATTCTTGCGATTTAGGAATCAATATTTTGTAAAAATGAGAATCGAATAAATTTTTTATCTAGCCATATTTGGGACAAATAAAAACTGTTTCATAAAAATTAAAATCATTATTATTGTTTTCCCATACAAAAGTTTCTCATCTTATTTATTTACTGAAGCAGAAATGGCTTTCACCATTAAAAAAGTGAATTTCTACAAATTTGCCATATACTTTTAAAGTAGATTCATTAGAATATCCCTCCTAGCAGTAAAAAGTTCATGCAGGGCAATATTTGGTTAAAAGCTACTGGTCATGATTGTTTTTTATGATGTGGGTGCGTGGCAGCGTTTCAGCTGGAGATCGCCGCCAGGCATTCCCTTTAGTGCATATGCTCCCCATTTTTACGCTCTTGGTTCTGGGTTAAATACAAGTTAAGCTCTGTCGACAGCATCTGTGCTGTTCCATCCCGCCGATTACCACAGAAAATAATTTTGACATATACCCCACAGTTTGTAGAAAAAAAGTGTTTGTTTGTATTACACACTGTGGGATGTTTGTGGGATGTGTGGGACAACTTTTAATCGATTTTAGATTAAATCCAAAAACTTTAAAAACGACTGGTGGTCGTGTAAGCTAGTTTCCAGCAGCAATGAGAAAAATAATGATCAAATTGTGGTTTGGATATTTCTTTAAGCATTCAACCAATTACAGCACATTCATCCTATATTTCTTCACTTAGAAGCAAGAGTGCAATTTGCTTTAATTAAAGCTAATTTGTTCACCGCAGAAGTAAACATATCCATCAACTGTGCACTCTAAGCAATGTGTGTCAAGAGAAACGGGTTACGGTTTTCAAACCAAAACCACTTTCCACCGCATTTTTACAGATCAGACTCTGCAGTCCATAGTTGTCTGTCATGAAATTTGAAAGCCTGAGCCTGTAAAGGACTGAACCCGAAATATTACAAATCCTGATGTATCCAAAGACCACGGAGCGGAAAAATCACAAATCCAAAGGTTCTCTGAGACTAGAGGGCTGTCAGAGTGATTACTGCCCGAGGCGGCGCTCATCCCCGCAAAGAACAAAGTCTGGGGCTGACAATAGTTCCACGGTCGTATGCGATAAAAATAGCCAGATTACAGTTCCTGCTCCCTGTCCGTAAGAGGCAATAACGGCGAGCATTATAGGGGATATTTTGCTACAAAAAGACACCACGGCTCAATAATCTTTAGCTTCGTAAATCTCCGTTACATTCGAACACGGTGAATACAAGCATCCAGCTGCCTCGTGACAGGTCTGAGCCCTTGAAACTCTGAATAGGCGAGATGGAAACAATGCAGGATGAACTTCCTCAGCTGTACGTGACCACAAAGCACGGAGAAAGAGTGACGGAAGGGGAGGTGGTGTGGTAATGGTGAAAGATGGTTAATAAAACAGCCTTCTCGCTGTTCTTCTCACAAGAAGTGTGAACGACACCCCCATCGCACCACTTACAAACGTGCAACCTTCTCCCATGTGGCTGATTAGATTTCAAGCCAGAATCGAAACGCCTCTACTGTCGCTATTTGCACGCGTACGTATATGTGTATGTGTGTTTATACACATCGTGTATCATCAGTGACAGTCGCAGTTGAAAAATGAGATTGTGCTATTGCTCTCCTTTCGATTTCTTCCGCAGCGCTTCCTTTTTCTCAGGGCAGGCCCGCGAGTCAGAGCCGCAGATGGAGAGAGTGCGTCCATGGTCCCCGCGCTTTTAGTCTGGGCCCGTCAGGAGCCGAAAAACATGGAGTCTTTGTCTGCATTTAATGAGAAACCGCAAGCCCAGAGGGCAGATGTAGAGGAGTCCATCCGAGCAGAACATCCTTTTCTGTCTTTCTCTCAGCTTCGATCTGTTGGAGACCTCAGCCACACATGGAGAAACGTCTGCCATTTTCTTCTGTTCGATAATGAATCTCGTTAAATATCGTCATCAGCGCCAATCACTCGTAAGCAATATTTGCTCCATGCCGCTCAACAAACTACAAGCAGCAACAGATTTGTTTATGAAATGGCTTGTAATTAAACTAGTGTGAGTTTACTCTGTGAGGAGTTAAAAAACTCCTACACTAGATCATACAGTTGAACTTTTGAAACTCAAATCTTATATTAAACGCATCTTCAGGTTGAAAATTTCTCATCATAATGACTTGGCGTATCATAATAATGAGAAGCTTTCTTTAAATGATGGCTAAGTATCTCATAATTTCTCATAAAAAAAGACTTAGTATGTCGTAATAATGAGAATTTCAACTGATGCTTGATGATTTCCATAATGCAGAAATGCAGACAAAATTGCGTAATCCAGTTATAAAAATAGAATTTACTGTGTAACGCAGAATGTCATGGGATAAATTAATAAATCCAAAGTAAGTCAGTACTAAATGTGATATGGACTAATGTCTTTGATTATTCAGCCACTAGAATACTATTTAAATATGAATCCTGCATGTTCTGCGTGTCTCTGTGTAAATGAATGGCGCAAGCGTGTGGTTTTATTTACTACAGAGTGCGTGATGTTTGCAGCGTTTTACATGAACATAATCTCTAGAACGGCTTTGGAAGTCATGTTATTAACATTTGTATCATATACAAACAGAAACATAAAAGTTTTCACAACAACCCCTCAATATAAAAGTTTGGTTTAACTTGAAGAAACTGTGACAGGAAGATATTGTCTAATGTAATGATAGTACTACTACTACTAATAAAGTTATTATTAAAACATTATTTTTAAAGGTATATATATATATACTTTTTTTTAACAGAATTAATTGTGCAAAAAAAAAAAATGTAAATACACAACACAGTATTTCTGAAAAAAAAAAAAAACAGTAAATAAAATAATAACTTTTTTTATAAAATCAATTAATTAGGGATACTTTTGATTATTAAAATGTAATGAAACTATTAAAATGGAATCCAGAACATTAATGGAAAACAGAATTTGGTAAAAAAATAAAAGTGAATTTAAGGGGAAAAAGAAAACATAATTTATAGCGCCTTAAAAATTCTTTTTTTGTTAAACTTTTAATAAATTGCTGTTAAATATCATATGTTTCATGATTTCAATTAATTAGGCATGCATTTTGATGAATAAAATTTAATTAACCCTCCAGTTAAGTCTGCAACAATTAAAACTGAATTTGGAAAAAAATAAAACAGATTTCATAGGGCCCTAGTCATGAGATGTTCTGTCATTATTACGAGAAAGTTTCTCATTTCTATGATTTGGATAGACTTTCTTGGACGTTCAATAAACCTGAAACCTAATTAAGTAGTTTGAAATAATTTAGGAAACACTATTTTAACAAAACTACTTCACTGCCTATTTTTTTCTTAAGTCAAAGTCAGGGTTCAGGTTATAAAACATCATTTGATACAGTTAATTCAAAAAGTACATTTCTACAAACTATATATATTTTTTTATATATAAATGGAGAAACATCTGCCATTTTCTTCTGTATGATAATGAATCTCCTTAAATAGCATCATTAATGCTATCGCTAGTAAGCGATGTCTGCTCTACTGCGCATAACAAACTAGAAGCAACAACAAATGGGTGTGAAATAATGGCTTGTAAATAACCCAGTACAATTTTACCAGACTTCTGTGAAGCTTTTAGAGACTCCTAAACTAGATCATTTAGTTGAACTTTGGAAATTGAGTTCCAAAAGCTCAGATCTTACATAAAAGTGCATCTTCAGGTTGTTTTACACGGTGTTATTCGATCAAACGGCATAATGCCATTCCTCGCGTCTTCTACCTCACTGAGGCACGGAGCAAATTGCATTAAGGAGAATTACAATGAAATTAAATCGGATTCTCTTCCTCGGCTAATGCTGCGAGCTCACCATCGCCGATACCTCAATGACAATTTCCCTTCCCGGATGGCTGAATTCTGATGAGTAGACTAAACCTGACCATTTTTAGCCATGACTGCCTACATCCAGTGTAAATAATTGGAGAGATAATTTACAGTTTGTTTGCTATTTAATTACGAGGAATTCAAATCACGCATATCTTAAAAGCAAGTGAACCGTGCTAGAATCCCATACACACATCTGCCCACAAACCACATGCTCTATTAAACCGGTATCAAGTTACTATAATGATCTTATGGGCTCAGGAAGCGAGTTGAGAGAACAATCAACTAATCTGACCTATAGGCAGAGAGTCTTGTTTTGACAGTTCTGTTTGAGCTCAAGAGGCAAGCGAAAGGGAATAAAATCAGTCATTCCCGGTGGTGACGCAACCGTAGTATATGAGAACCTTACTAAAGTACTTTCTTCGCAGTTAGTTCCAATAAAATGCGAGCGGGTTCGTTTATGAAAGTTTAATGTTGTGGAGTCTTTGTTTCTAGTCATTCTTAAACAAAAAAAGCATTAAAAATGCATTCATGCAACAGTGATACATTATTTTTACACAAGCACGGTGGGTTTCCTCTATTCAGGCTGGGCTTTTTCCCATTCTTTTCTTCTCTCATTCCTTTTTATTTGCAGAGACAGAGCTGCAGCAAACAGCTTTCTATCCTCACAGCCACCCAGGCAGTTTCTGAAGAGGGCTCGCATTACCTGACAGCCTGTTATGTCAGTGCCAGCCAGCCAATTTCATAAACATATGCACCAATTAAGAAATCCATTAATATCCATCATGTCCTGTCATAAATCATACAGCTCTGCAGCGGGTCTGACTATGTAATTATTGTTGAGCAAAAAGCGGAAGTCCTTGATTAGGTTGACTCATTATTTCTCTCCAAATGATTCAGCTCGGCCCTGAAATAATGGAAAAGTAAAATGGAGCAACTCCGCTTCAGTGTGTTTATAATTGCACATTTGGGCTCTTTTGAAAACGCCGGCCGGGTGGGATGCCGCTTTCCCTGCGGGCTGATGAATTCAACCGACGTTCGTACCCCCCCGAGCGCCTCTCATCCTCCCGGGCGACCTCGCATCCACAACCCAGAGGAAAGAATCGGATCGTTATTTAAACCAGGGGAGACGTTTGCACCAAAGCATCTGCCAGGAACATAAAAGTAAATGTAAATGCAAAGTCTAAACTGAGGATTAGCGATACGTCCAATTTGTAACTAATTACAGATGGGAAGTCTTAGCTGAGCCACCGGAGGAAAAATTTGAGACTCATTCAAAGCAACTGAATCAAGGAATACTCCCGGTTCGATACAAGTTGAGACAGTATTTGTAGCGTAATTTTGCTTACCACATAAAACAGTTTTGACTTGTCTCTTGAGGCACTTAGAGTGGAAGTGAATGGGAACAATTTTTTGATCCAAATCTGTAGGACCTTCATTCATTTACGGAACACAATTTAAGATGCTTTTGATGAAATTCGAGAGCTTTCTGGCTCTGCATAGACAGCAACGCAACTGACAAGTACAAGGCCCAGAAAGGTAGAAAGGATCAGTGTTGGGGAAAGTTACTTTTAAAAGTAATGAATAAGCAGGGCTCGACATTAACGCTTGTCCGCTTGTTCGGGACAAGTGGATTTTGTGAAAGGGCAAGTGAAAGAAAATTTTACTTGCCCGACCGGACAAGTAACCAGATTAAAACATCAATAAAAAACAATAACTAGCACAGCCCCGAAACTTTGGTGAGAATGATTCTTGATTGTAT
Organism: Cirrhinus molitorella; assembly: GCA_033026305.1. Taxonomy (NCBI): domain Eukaryota; kingdom Metazoa; phylum Chordata; class Actinopteri; order Cypriniformes; family Cyprinidae; genus Cirrhinus; species Cirrhinus molitorella. Next base: position 24,067,719 of record CM065139.1, on the reverse strand, counting down.
TACTTACGGTATAAACGGTGAGTGAAAACGGACAGTAACGTTATCAAGGTTGCGTCATCTGACTCACATAAAATCTAAACTACTAGGCGCAACAGCGCACAAAAAGAAAAAAAAAAATACAATAAAATATTGTATATAACATATGATATAGGTAAGCAACATCACACGAACAAGCACCATTACTACTGCAAATGTGACATTTTATACAACAGCAGTTTAATAAACTAGTAGTTAATTTCAACTGACTTGCATTTTAGATACCTCACTGGCCGTTTTGCTAATGAAAATAGTTCTAAGCAAAACCACAGCAGAACAGTCGCGAATCTCCGAGCAACACAGCGTTTTTTCAGTACCGAATGATTCAGTGAGCCATTCATAAAGTCAGCCGTTTGAACGAACTGGTTGAATCCGTCTATGGTTGAATCTGTGACTCACTCATTTAGAGAATGACTTACTGACACCTTCTGGTGGTTCGATTTCATATTTTAAAAATGATTGCATTTTTCCAACATTTAGATTTATATGTTTAAAAAGTAAAACATTAATCTTCTAACATTATTTATGCATTTGCAATTTTACTGTCTAAATGCATTTTTGGGACATTGTGTCAGAGTAAATACATTTAAATGGCACTTTCAATGCAGGTTTGTTTTTTCCTCTGCAGTGGAAAGACGGAGTTTGTTGATACTGATTTAATTTGAATGGTAACAACTATACAGAGCCTAATTATTCTAACTGAATATATTAACAAAATGTAAGAATTTTACGTAAATGATGGACAGGTACATTTAGTAAGGTTAGGAGAATATTGCCTTTCATAAAGTGAAAAAGTGTCCTAGAAATCAATTTAGGGCAAATATCACAAATATGTTGATTAAAGTAAAACCTCAGAGTAGTGATGAGACTGTTGATTCAAAATGGATTGCATTACGCCAAAGAAAAAAAGTAAAACATTTTCGGACAAGTAAATTTTTTACTCGGACAAGTGAATGAATAATTTACTTGTCCGAAGGACAAGCACAAGTCAAAGCTTAATGTCAAGCCTTGAATAAGGCTATGATCACACCGAACACGTTTTTTATGTCTGAAAACGCGAGGTGCACAGCACTGCCTTTTTTTGGTGACTTTTAAAAAAAGAGCAGTGCGCAATGTTTTTTTTATGTTGTTTTATGTTTTTATGTTATGTTTTATGTTGTTTTTCAACTTCAGGCGTTTAACACGAGGTGCCCCGGCCGCATAAATAGCGCACAGAACGCTCACTGCCAAATCAAAAACAATTAAAAAAAGGCGTGTCACACTGCACAAAATGCGTTCTGGTGATCAGGGCCTAAGAATATTGCGCTACTCCATGAAAAAGTAACTAACTAGTTACTTTTTTTTTTTGGAAAGTAATGCACTACATTACTTTTGTGTTACTTTTTTCACCTGGGCAAAAAAAAAAATGCTTGCTTATTTGTTTTTTTAATACAAAAATAAAAAATATATATTTTTGGTACTCTCAGCCTCAGACGTCACGCCCATAGAACGTTGGCTAAACGTCTGATGCATATGGCACACTTATCTGGAAACACTTCAGGAGTTTCAAAGTCGTCATCGGATTGGTTAGATTTTATGGGATTTCCAGGAGACGCGTATGTCGCGTTCTTTAACATTCCGCCTGGAAACAAAAATGCCGTGGCGCCCAGCCCCCTCACGAAAGAAGAAAGTCGTTGTGTTTACAACTGTGACGACGAGCGCCTATTAGGATCAACTAAATGCTGGACTTTCAAAAGAATGTGAAAAATTTAAAGTTTGCGGCATAGAATCTTCAAAATATGTCAGAGAGTTTCACACACGGTCTGTTATTGTGGCGACATTTCCACGCCCCTAAACATGATGTGGCACAAATTGAAACGTGATTGGTTGCTTTACCTGTCAGTCATGTGACCTAATGGGTGGGCCTTGGCCATTCAAACCGGCCAAAGATTCCAGACCTTCTGCCATCAGTCTGAAGGTCTGGCTACGTGAGACTATATTTTTGGCAACTGTAAAGTTCCTTTCATACCAAAAGTATAATGAATAAGCCTCAGTCTGAAGGAAGTCTCTCTGGAAGGCTTAAGGTACTTAAATTTTCGTATGCGTTTTTTTCACATTCGTCAAAATTAGTCAAACACAGAATGTCAAAACACCTTTTGAAAAGCTTGCTACGGATGCAAAAAAGCAGTTTTTTTTTTTTTTTTTTAAATGACGGATGAAAATTTTGGAGGCAGTGTGTAAACTTTTTTTTTTGTGCACTAAGAAAACAATAATAACGACTTTATTTAACAATTTATTTTCTTCCGCCTCAGACTTTTGAGTACCACGACGCATGAAGATGAAGATCATACAGGTTTGGAATGACACGGGGGTGAGTAATTAATGACAGAATTTTCATTTTTAGGTGAAATAAGCCTTTAATAGCAGAAATGTAAAGTTATAATTTTAGAAAAGCACTTAAATTAATTCCTCTGTTAAAACTTGTGTATTATTTGAGCTGGGAAGTCATTTGAAGGTTGATAACAAACTAAAATTCTTTTGGAATGACAAAAACTAACTAACTGACTTAAATTTACTGTCAAAATTAACACTGGTCATGGCAAACAAAGTTGTAAAACTAGATAAATATTTTGGCCGTCATTTAAGTGCTGTCGTTTGAGTTTAACTTGTATTAAACCCAGAATATTCTATTAATTTGTCCACACGTGTTTGTTTTGTAATATCATCTCACAGTGAATAGTGAATCAGGTGTATTTTTATTGTAATTCTGCCTTAGTGAGTTCCAGCTCTCTTGGTAAACACGGCCTAACTGCAAATCCAAATTCAGATTGGCTCGTTATTGCTGTAGGTTGTATATCTTTAACCCTATTGATCTCGCGGCACAGCAATTTCTCTTAATTATGAAAATAACCCGATTTACAGTGGCTGCATATACGAGATTAAAAATATCCTTCAACCTGAATGCAACACGCCAGACTCTCAGTTATGTAGACTAGTTGGCGGGCAGCCAGAGCTGACTAATGTCTCCTCGCTAGAGGGGGTTGGAAGAGAATCGATACCACCCAATAACCAGTTCTTCCTTTAGGACAGCAAGGAACGCGTAAGGCTCTGAGAGCAAACCCTATTAAAAAACGACACCGTAGAGGCATACATTATTTAAAGATTCCCCTTTCATGAAGTCAAATCAAAACAAAAATTAATTATGCATCCGTTTCAAGTCTACCGTTTTGATTATCGCCAAAGGGGATGTGCGTAAGTAAATGGTGTAATGGTAATAATACAGAGTTCGGTATGTTTGGATTGTTGGTCTAAAGCGCACTGGAAGCACTGGGTCAATGAAGGCACTCTGAATGCAGGGAGGTGATCCACTACGCACAGATCAAAGTTAATGGGGGTTCGCCATCGCGGCCTGGCCACATTAGTGGAGGCTCTCACGGCGTATCGATTAGAGCCCAGGGAAAAAGTTTGGCCATTATGTGAAAGCGGTGACGGGATGGACCAGCTCTCTGGGAGATCAATGATGTGCCCACAGCAGTAATCACCAGGCAGCTGATGATGTTTTCATTGGCCTAGCAAGTACTAGGAGAATGTGTTCGCAGTTTTTGTTGTCCGTATCGTGTCAGCAGACTGAGTGGCTCGTGGTGGACTGGGAACAGAATTAGGGCGTAAAGTCAACAATCATTTCGAACATTATACACAAGCAATTGTGCCTCGGAGCACTAGATTCTTCCTAATGCACTCTGAGAAGGTGCGGGACTAATTTTTTGTCTCCTTTTTTTCGAAGACGCTGTCTAAACAACAAATAGACCGTTTGTTTTCTCTGTGAACAACACACCGGGGGTCTGATGGAGCTTAGTGTTTTACATCCAGCAAAATGAAAACCATTAAAAAGAAAATGCTTTTTTAGCTTCAAGACATTGTACTGTAGTTTAAAAGCTGAGCAGTGTTTTACACATTGTTTTGACAGCACTCTGGTATTCTCCTATCACTGCTGAACTGATTAAATATTAGGTCTTCCAGCATTCTCTGCAGCTTTTTTCTTTTGTACAGCATATGACATGTTAACATGTGTCTCAAATCCCAGTGTGCTGCCTACCTGCAGTAGAGGCTTTTTGGGCATTACATTCACACTAATTATGCTATTCTAAGATCATTTTGTTCAAGGCTTTACTTAATACACTGATAAGCCAAGGGAAATATAAATTACTCTGTACAGACATGTAGAGATAGTTTTAAACATCACACTGATTAACCCTTGAATGCATGAACAAAAAATGAATCACATTAAACGTTTATTTGTCCACTTTTAATATATATGTATTACTTATAGTAAAAGATGAAAATTATTGTAGTATATTTAATGCGAACGTTCAATCCCCACATTTCTCACAGACCATGTGAAAATGATCTCTGCAGAAAGAGATTCAGCTGCCTGTTTTTTGACTACTGATTTATGAATGCTGTGAATTCTGTCATGGTACTTATTTCGCATACTGCTTTTCAACTACTATGTAGAAGGTACGTGTATTCTGCAGGAGTGTAATGGTTCACAGAAGTCACGGTACATACTTCGATCTTCTTATATTTTGAGCATTGTGAACAGTGTGCTGGATCTGCCTGGTACAGTATTTTCTCCTCTTTATAGACTTAATAAAAATTCCACACAAATTGCATTTTGGGAAATAATGGCAATGAAATAGAGATTGGACAAAGTAAAACTAAAAACAATTTATAGTTTTATAGTTGACCGGTGCATCTCTAGAACCCGAAAATCAATCACCAGAGGATAATTAAACAACTAAAAAAACAAATGACCATATTCACTTATTGCAAACCAGTTTGGCTTCATTTCGTTCATATGGTACATGTACAAATGTTGGTAAAGTATGTTTCCATTATGGCAATTAGTGTTCCTTTTAGTTGGGCACTTGGAAATCCATGCTGGTTTATGCTGGATTTTTCATCAGGGAAGTGCACGCTATTACTATTTTCAGTAATATTTTGTGGTCCTCACTGCACTGACATACCTTTTACTAAGTGTATTTTTTTGAAGTCAGTGACTGACAGCTGGATTTGGACATACGTGACTTCCCAGATTTAAAAAAAAAAAAAAAAAAAAAAAAGAAAAAAAAACTTTCAGTTTTGAATTTTCATTATCAAGTTATTAACTGTCCCATTGAAAGAGCTCTTCTCATAACCCCTGTTATTGAACAAATCGCTTATGATTAAGCTTCTATTAGGCATTTTTTGTCTTCATATCTCTAAATGAATTTGTTATGCAGTGTACTCAAGCTCCTTTTAACTGGTTTGTGTACAGGTCTTATGAAAAAGGAGACGTTTTACCAGTTTACCAGTGACACCAATTAATAATGTAATCATAACTAAAGCAATTCAAATTTTCAGTTGTGCTTTTAGTAGAGGAAGCAAAATAAATTACAAAGGTATCATATAATTTAATAAATCATGCTAGACCAGCACTATACCAGCATAAACCAACCTGGACCAGCACTATACCAGCATAAACCAGCCTAGACCAGCACTAACCAGCATAAACTAGCACTATACCAGCATAAACCAGCCTGGACCAGCACTATACCAGCATAAACCAGCCTGGACCAGCACTATACCAGCACTAACCAGCATAAACTAGCACTATACCAGCATAGGCTAGCACTATTTCAGCATAAACCAGCCTAGACCAGCACTATACCAGCACTATACCAGCATAAACCAGTCTAGACCAGCACTATACCAGCATAAACTAGCACTATAGCCTGAATCAGCACTATACCAGCATAAACCAGCCTAGACCAGCACTATACCAGCATAAACTAGCACTATAGCCTGGACCAGCACTATACCAGCACTAACCAGCATAAACTAGCACTATACCAGCATAAACTAGCACTATTCCAGCATAAACCAGCCTAGACCAGCACTATACCAGCATAAACCAGCCTAGACCAGCACTATACCAGCATAAACTAGCACTATAGCCTGGACCAGCACTATACCAGCACTAACCAGCATAAACTAGCACTATACCAGCATAAACTAGCACTATTCCAGCATAAACCAGCCTAGACCAACACTATACCAGCATAAACGAGCCTGCACCAGCACTATACCAGCATAAACCAGTCTAGACCAGCACTATACCAGCATAAACTAGCACTATAGCCTGAATCAGCACTATACCAGCATAAACCAGCACTATACCAGCATAAACTAGCACTATACCAGCATAAACCAGCCTAGACCAGAACTATACCAGCATAAACCAGCCTAGACCAGCACTATGCCAGCATAAACTAGCACTATAGCCTGGACCAGCAGTATACCAGCATAAACCAGCCTAGACCAGAACTATACCAGCATAAACCAGCCTAGACCAGAACTACACCAGCATAAACTAGCACTATAGCCTGGACCAGCACAATACCAGCATAAACCAGCCTAGACCAGAACTATACCAGCATAAACAAGCACTATGCCAGCATAAACCAGCCTGGACCAGCACTATACCAGCACTAACCAGCATGAACTATCACTATACCAGCATAAACCAGCCTGGACCAGCACTATACCAGCATAAACCAGCCTAGACCAGAACTATACCAGTATAAACTAGCACTGTACCAGCATAAACCAGCCTAGACCAACACTATACCAGCACTAACCAGCATAAACTAGCACTACACCAGCATAAACCAGCCTAGACCAACACTATACCAGCACTAACCAGCATAAACTAGCACTACACCAGCATAAACCAGCCTAGACCAACACTATACCAGCACTAACCAGCATAAACTAGCACTACACCAGCATAAACCAGCCTGGACCAGCACTATACCAGCATAAACCAGACTAGACCAACACTATACCAGCACTAACCAGCATAAACTAGCATAAACCAGCCTAGACCAACACTATACCAGCATAAACTAGCACTTTACCAGCATAAAACCATCTTGGATTCCCTGCTGGGTTATGCTGGATTTTTAAGCAGGGCTGTGACTGACTGTATTCATCGTCTGACTGACTGAAGTCCGTACTGTGATGGTTCAGGACGAATACATGTAATATTACACCCCTGGTATTCTGACACAGGGCAGGTGTCTGGGCCAAATTCTCAGAGCAAAAAAAAAGCTACAACAGATTTTTTAAGTAATCCAAATATATCCAAAAATACTGTGTTAAGTCAAAATCCCACAAGAAATTAAAGGGATACGTCACACAAAAAAGAAAATTCTGTCATCACTCTCCACTTGTTCCAAACCTGTATGAGTTTCTTTCTTCTGGTGAACACAAAAGAAGATATTTTGAAGAATGCTGGTAACCAAACCAAGTTTTGGATGAACCAAATCCCTTCTAGATTTTCAAATCACTTTCTTATGCGGACATTAAGTCAGTTCACTAGGTTTTAAAATGGACATTTGCTTTAAAAAATCCCTCAACATTGTACATTTAAAACCTTTTCTGAATCATACCTATATTCTCTGAAATATCTAATATCGCGATATACTTCTCAGGATCCTCTCTTAACACGATCAACATTTCTGTTCCATTGAGAGCGGAAGTGACCCTTTCTATTTGAAAAGCAATTTGCCATTGTCTGCACCTCAGGGACACAAGTCTGCGCCTTCGCACCAGTCGAGAGCTGTGACCTCTGTGATCTTTCTACAGACTGATTTTAACCTTCACTCCGAAAAAGAAATCTCCTCCACGCTCCCGTTTGGCTTCAATCACAAGAAGCCTGATTCAGAGTGCTGGCGTAGACGTGCTGAGAGATGTGGGGTGTTTTATACTGCTGAGAATGTAAGAGGATAGTGAGAAAGAGTTCATTTTTCAAAGTGCTGAGAGGCATGTGATGGTCCCTCAGCCATTGTCTTGGTGTCAGGGCAGATGAATGGGACAATATGGGGGGAGAATAGCTTGAGACTGAAAAACCGAAGACAACACAGGGAGCAGTGCAGAGAATGAAAGCAACTAGACAACGGCATTAAAAAGCGCTACCTCCCTTTTCCCTCTCAAGCTCTCCGTGTCATATCATATGCAATTCATCATTCCGCACGCCCCTCGTGGGAAGATCCATTCCTTTTTAAGGTAGCACTCTGAATCGCTTCTCAGAAAATTGCAGTACGCCTTCTCATTACGTGCTTTAAAGTTTCACATTTATTCCTGGAAAATGCCTGACAGACATTCGAGATTAGAACATTCGTGATATTTCCGAGGAATGAATGCTTTGACAGCTCTGTCAGGGAAAAGTGAGAAACTAAACACAAATATGTCAACTTATTGAGTGTTCTTTCTGTAAAGGACGGCCCACCGATCTGTCATTGCATTCTTTTAAAGGGATTCAATGATTTTGGGGTCAATAGAACGCTGTTAGCGGCTTGTCTGTCAGAGCTGTCGGCTTGTAAGGGAGTCGAGCGAAAATGTCAACTGATGTATCTTCATATCTCTCCGTCTGCTGTTTCCTGATGGCCGCGTGCAGTCGGGCAGGCTGTGTGATGTGCGTTGCGTAATTCTCTCAAATAATTCATAAAAAAGCTTGAAAATTTTGACTACAGTAGACTATCCTCCCCGCTTGATGAAGTTTTCGCCTCGCTACGTTCATCCCGCATTCAGGATCAGACAAAACATGGTGACGATGAGAAATGCCACCAAGATGGTGAAAAATTTCATGGCATTACCGTCGTGAAATGTCACAGGCCGCTGGCTAAAGCCACCGCACGTCCTCAGGGGCTGTGCCTTTTCGCATTGAGCGACGGAACTGATTGAATAAATATTCATTATGAAAATTAAATGTGAAAAAACAGCTCGTATTGCGAAATCTTGCCCAGATCTATTCTCCGAGAGCTTTCGAGCTAGAGTATTTATCTAGCCAATTGAAGCAATATTACCATAATTGGTTTGAGACCAAATGACAAGACATTGTGGTGGGAGTCATGCTAAATAATTTTCAACAATATAAACTAAATTTCTCTGCAATTTGGCTTTGAAATGTCAATGGAAGAACATCAAAGTGCAATTCATCAGTGCTAAATGAAGGTACTGCCGTACGATATGACATCCCTTAAGGGTCATTTGCGAGCTGTTTTGAATTGATAAATGGAAATGAAGGAAATTGTGAGGATGAGTGCCTTCAGTTAATAATACTGATGCTTTTAGTTCTGTCAAGATCACTTCAAACATGATGAAAAAAAGCAGCTGGACTCTTTGAGAAGGATGTTCTATAGAGATTCTCATAAACCTTGATACTTAGAGCCTGCTATGTGAATGCTAACAGTAGATGTTGGCAAAAACGAAATAGCGCGTATTCGCAGCTGCAATCTACTGTACATATGTTAAGCTTGTTTGTCGATAATCCTGCTGTAAAAGCTCTTCTTCACACACTCTTTAAGTTTTTGGGGCTGAACCTCCTTAATATATTCACTTTTATGCTTTGAAGTGTGAAAATGCCTTGATCATACAGTTATTGTGCAATGCTGCGTATTTAAGCACGGGGATGGTGGTGGAACAAGGCTGTGCTATTTATCTTTTTTCCCCTTTGTGTTTGCGGATAAGCAATTAAAATAAGTGGGTCACCCGTTGTTGAACGAGCACTTGAACCCATAGGCGCAGAGGTTTCGTATCTGATTTTAACACTGATGCTTTTGTCTTTCAGTTCCCCAGGTCTTTCTGCTTGGAGAGATGGAGAATGAGAGAGATATTATACTGATGACAGGCTAGAAGCCCCTATTTACCTACAGTCTAATCTGCACATATAATGCGATTTTATCATTGGCATGTTCCAGCACCGCTGAGAATACGAGGTGCCGCTCTCTGCAATTTACTCGCCCCACGCGGGATCGAGTGCGGTAGCAACAGGCTCCAGCCGTCGTGATCGACAGGCACCGGGACCTGTAAAATATCCCCAGGCCAGTGCGTTTCACCCCCATCCATCCACAGAACTGTCAGCGATATTGAGAGACTGTCAGACTCCTTCTCAAGTACGTCCAAATCAACAGTAAATATTAGTCCTGTAGGGCCTCTGGGAGCTCAGTTACATCCCCTTTATTAACCTTGCAGCCCGGCTGTTTGATGTTAAATAATTACTCTGGCAGCTCTCAGGGGAAAACGCGGCACAGGGCTCTCTCCGTCCCTTAGCCGTGCTGCCGCTCAAGGGGCTTCCCGTTTCACGCTGGCTAGCACACATCCTGAGCATAAACCTTCATAGGGCAATAAAAATAATGGTGTCCTTAATAGTAATAGAAAGGCATTTACAAAGAAATAAATCTAGGTTCTTTCAAATGTACTCTTGGTATTCATGTTGGATTTTTAAACTTTTATACTATTTTCAAGAAATGTTTTTAAAAAATTTTTAAATAGATTTTCCACAGAGGCATTTACTCTGAAGAGGCTAGAGAAGCAGTGTCTCCTCAAAATATTGGATTCACATAATTAAGATTAGTACAAAAGTAAAACAATGGCACAGTTACAAAACATGACATTGAAAAAGTATATATGACTAGTTCTTCTAAAGAAACATTGTCCAACAGCAACAGCAGGTAAATATACAGCAGGAGTCTACATCTCTCTCGCCTCCCCTGAGCTCATTGAGTTTTAACAGACCCCCTAAAGCGTGCAGTGAGTTTGGTGGGGGGTAATTGAGAATGAATGGGGGCATGTACCTCCATCGCGATATTATTGGATATGACTAGTTATCATCAGCTGTGATTGGTTCATGTGATAAATCCCGCCTCTTTGTGTGCATTTCGCGTTCGCAAATCAGTCTGAATGAACAATATAATGTTAAAAAGTAAATAACTCGCACCTGGACATAAACACTTTGTTACGTCAAAGTAAGACTTGAAATGGAATGAAAACATGATCTGTGGGAGTTTTTAGTGAGTAATCAGATGCAATTTAAAGAAAATCTCTGTGTCTTTGACCAAGTTTTACAGAGCTTTGATGATCCGAAAATTCGAAATAGTTGAAAGCTAAATATTAAAATGAAAGGCTTAACATAAGTTCACAAATAGAATATATTGTTTAAATTGTTACTGCCTTGAGTTATTACTTTAATAAATGTAAAATGCTTCAGACACTTGGCACGATTCATACATGGCTTTAGTAAATAGAATATTGATTACATTGTTAATTAAAAAAAAAAAGTATATCTATCTATATATATATATATATATATATATATATATATTTTTTTTTTTTTTTTCTGATAGTGTAAGTAATGTTTATTTAACCAATAAAATGTTGGTGACATGAATTTACATTTGATTAAAAATCACTGCACACCACTGATTTTTGAAGGTTTTTTTTTTTTTGACAAATATCATAATTTTAAGTTTATAAATATGAGGTTTTGGGGTAATTGCACCACATGATCACCATGTGATTTGGCAGATAATTAAAAGTATATTAAGAAGTGAATCAGTTTTGTTCAAATGTTACTTTTAAGAAATATAATTCTTCTAAATATTCTAAGAAAAAACAAAACAAAACAATATATATATATCTTTATTTCAAGAATGTTATTAATGAGGCTTTTTCATATTATGGTGTCGCTGCAGTTGCATCATCCTGACATTTTCAACTTGATGCCACCCAAAAATATAAAAATACAATTTAATTCAGGAATGAAAAACATCATCATCTTGTAACAGGTGCATGTATTCATGAAACACATTTACACTTTCACATTTTTACATTTTTTTGAATACATTTGAATGTGCAGGCAAAAAGTAAAAGAACCTCATCCATTCAAAATAATGTATTTTGGTTACACTCAGATTAGTAAGTTCACCACAAGGCTTGAGGTGAAAAGTGTTACAGTATCACAGATCTAATTATGGGTTGAGGGGGTGTAAATAAGGCAGCTGAGACATACAATTCTCGCAATCATTTGCAGTACTGTGGATGAATTATTTATGATGCCTGTTATTTGTGGCCTTACGCAGCTGGGCTGCGGAAACATGGGCCTGTCATGTTGACATCAAAACTCACACTGTTCTCCACAGTGCGGCAAACATGACTCTTGTACACACATAACACCCCCCACGAACCCCCCTCGACAAAGCGCAGTCTGGAGTCCGAGCAGCATCCTCACTCTTATTCAAACAAACAGGGGCTTACTCTAATCCTTGCTTCCTGTCTCCCCGGCTTGTTTCCAAGGTAACGTGTCAGAAGAGACAAGAGCGCTGCTGACTGCCTCCACGGGGCCAGTTCCCCTCCTTTGCCCAAGTTCATCTGACTTTTGGTCACATGACACCTGTTCCCATGACAACCAGGTTGAGGACAGCCCGAGAGTACGCGAGCAAGGGGAGATCCACATGTTCTGCCAAAAATGAGGACGGGGATTGAGGACTCGCTCCTCGAAGTCCCCCGATATTAGACACTGCTTAACTGAGTTGGCAGACGGGCGGTTCTCAGGTGCCTTTGTTAAATGGAGGAAACATGTTGTATTTCAGACAATCCAGAAATCACTCAACGGTGTGATGCATCCGAAATGGCTTCAAATGAACACCCTCTCCAAAACAACAATAGCACGTATTGAAATGAAACTGTAATACGGGGCTCATCATCAAATACTCGGGCACATATTTTCTTGCTTTCCTGTTGCAGTTGTGTTGCTATGGGAACGTGATTCAGAATGACAGCATTTGAATAAAGGTTTTGATGTTAATTTGGAGGAAAATCACTCGGCTGAACCTGTCCGGGGAGAGATGCGATGCGTTCCACTTCTTCACCTCTTCATTTCTTCACCAGGTTAATCATTTGTGATTGTACGCTCGAGAGCGTAAATGTCTCCGTTACAGTCCTAAAATATGAGCAGCTGCCGACAATTATCATCAGATTTAATTCACATGGCTGGAATTAGACTCCAAGTATCGTGCCTTGGACTGTAATGTGTTATCTTGAGGAACAGCGCCTGACTTCTTGGCTATGGTGGGCATGGAAGAGACCCTAAGGTTAGAAAAGCAGATAAGCACATGACCTTCTCGTAGTCACTGTAAACCTGCACTGTCTCCAGGCCTTTTAGCTTGTGTAAAGATCAGACCGGTTGGAATGGAGCCATCAGATGGCACAAGAGCCCCAGATGAGTAACGAGAGCCAGATTGGTTTGGCCTCAGACACCTGTCCCTTCTTACTTCCTCTCCTGAGCCCAATGGATCCAACTGCATTGATCCAGGCTGCGATGTAGAAGGTGGTTCGTGTCTGATGGCCATTGACTTGGCTCTTCACACACTGTCCAATCCCATCAGAGACCTTTGTGACCTATAAGACTTATGCAAGTGTCTGCTAGGTTGAGATCTTCTCCCAATAGCAGTATTAAAGGATTAGTTCACTTAAAAAAAGAAAAATAATATTCCTGATAATTTACTCACCCCCATGTTAACCAAGATGTTCATGTCTTTCTTTCTTCATTTGAAAATAAATTTAGGGATTTGAGGAAAACATTCCATATAGTGGGGTTCAATGGGGATCAGCAGGTTGAAGGTACAAATTGTAGTTTCAGTGTAGCTTCAAAGGGCTCTACAGCTGTGGAATAAGGGTCTTATCTAGCGAAACAGTCACTCTAGACTTCACACATTAAGTAGACGCATTGGAAAGATCACGCATTACATTGTCAGAAGTTAAGAAAGTTAAACACCCTTGATGTCAATGTCGGAGGAGAAAATGAGATGGTGTTTTTCGCCCTACCCCACCTTTTTTGAACCATAGTATACAGATGAAGAACTAACTACATGACTTTTCCAACGTGAATGCATAATGCGTAAATTCATAGATGCGCATCTTTTCGACTGAAGAAAGAAAGATATAGGGTGACATGGATGACATGGGGATGATTTATTATGGAAATTAAGGCCCTATATGTCATGATATTAGATTTTTCACAACATGGTTATTGTGGCAAAAAAATTCACGATATCGATAAATCACGATCTATAAAAAACCTTCGGGAATCAGTCAAATTAATTTTTACTTTATTTCATTTTTCTTTTTACCCAACGAAAATAAGGATACTGATAAACACTGAGCACAAGCATTTTCACTTCTTCTTCAGGTCACAGCTGACCTGAGACTGTGGCTTTTTCTGTCTTTGAGGCTCCCTATGAAATAACAAGAAAAAGAGAGAACTTGACCGCTAAGTTCAACAGTATGATGAATAAATCTTAACATCAAAACTGATACTTTAACCTGTTAACTTGCGTACTCAAATTTAAATCTCTTTAACCTATAGTTGCGTCAGCGCCCATGAAGTCATGCAGTTAACACGCTTCTAATTCAATTTTAATGTGCATCTAAAATGGCCGCAGATGAGGCATTAAGCGCATGGCACTGCAACCAACTTAACATTTAAAGATTAATGTATCAATGTGGTTGCTTAGTTTTTAATAGATTTGATTTCATAGTGTAAAAGATTTGAACAAAGAAATAAAGAAAGACATCAAGTGCTTTGCTATACATTGGCCGTGACTTGATTGCAAATCCAAATATTAGACAAGAAAAGAAAACACAGTACTTCTTAAAGGAATCACCCCTTTGTTTAAATATATGAACACAGACAACCACTGTTAACAGGTTAATGTAACATTTTTCATTCCATGACAAGTAAAATAATAGCAACTTACTGTCTGTTTAATATTGAACATGGTTCTTCTCAGAGTAGCTGTGTGCACAGCGTCTTCTTGTTTGACAGGTGTCAGCATTAAGGAGCAATACTGCCACTTGGCTGGTCAACCAGGTGATGGCAGTGAAGTAGGCTATTTGCGTGTCGTTTTATGACAAGTGTCCTGTTCTTTTTAAATATTGTGGTTATCGCCACACCCTAAATTAACACAATGTCAATATTTCATGATTTGAATGTCACGGTTATTGTCAGTACTTGTATATTGCAACACCCCTACTGAAAATGAACCAATTCCTTAAGGTCACATCTGGATTTGAGTAACGAGAGCCAGGGTTTGGCCTCAACTGTTCGTTTCCTTCTTCCTCTCTTGATACGGTAGATAGATCCAGCTGCATTGATGTAGAAGGTGGTTCATGTCTGATGGCCATTGACTTGACTCTTCACACACTATCCAATCCCATCAGAGACCGTCGTGACCTATAAGACTTATACAAGTGTCTGCTGGGTTGGGGTCTTTTTTTGACAACAGTATTAAGGTCACATCTGGATTTGGCGCTATAATGGAACAGACGGCGATGTCAAACCCAAATCCAGACTATGGATGATCAGACTAAAGCTCATTCATCTTCTACTGGAATCCTCACAATTGTAACCTGACAGTCCATCAGTGTTACGTATCCCTGCTGTTACTATCCCACGTGTGAGTCAGACTCCCGGAGCTGCCGCATAGCTTCGTCTGACAACCTCATGCGTTTCCCGCCACTGTGACTTCGCAGGAACACAAATCACCTTGCGTGGCCATTAAAAACCAGTGAATGGAGCTCCAGACTCCTCTGATTTCCCATCCAACCAATCGTGCTGATTTATTGTCCTCCAAACACCCAGAGAGCCAGCAATAGATCAGAAAGATTCACGCCTTCCTCGCCGGAGCAATATGAACTGCTTCCACGTCTCACAGGAAGAAGCAGATGATTAGGGTCACGCTGGCAGAGTCGATGCTGACACGCTCCTCTGAATCAGAGCGGGCATTCCCAGACCTAGGGAATCCTGGGAAACCCTCGTTGTGATCCATCTGCCGTACTACAGTACTTACTCAGCATCCAGGCCTACTTGGGAGGTTCCTTGGTTTCTATACTTCGGCCTCTCTTCGCCTTCGTCTCCATCATTTCCCTCCATTCTCTGCATACCGCTAATAAATCACCACAGTGGAGGCCTTGGCTGCTAAGCTCAACCCCGCAGTGCGCTGAAAACCTGATTAGTGCCGTTTACCCAAATGATTTACAGAAAACAATTGCCTCAACTAATTCTAGCCGCCTAATTTCATTTTCTCTCATATCCTCAATTCATACGCGAGAAAATTATGTACGGCAACTCGAATGACTCAAGGCGATCATTTTCCATAAAACGTCAGACCGTAGTCGACAATTTAGCTTTATCGGCTGACTGTATGTGTGTTCTGGCCTGGCCCAGGCTCTGTTTCACTGAATGAGAGCAGGTTAGAAAGAAATGCAAATTGCAAGGTCACACACACACCGACTGAATTTCATCCTGATGATTGGCTGTGAAGGTTCTGACCCTGCTAATATCTCTATTTCACCTCTCTCATTTCACGCCTTGCCTGTCAGACCATAGGGAGAAGAGAGGGAAATGATATGGTAATGTATTAACCAGTATAATGTAACATTAAAGCCTAGTCAGAAACTCTACCACCGTGGAGCATTTAACGACGTAGCCGTCGCTGTAAAACAGCCGGTTTTGATTTTCGCACACTTGCCAAGGCTTTGGTCTGTGTTTTTACTCTCCCTGGATATTGATGTTGTTTAACATGATTTACACAAGTAGGAGCTGTTCCTGGATCGACATGCTTTGTTGTTCCTGGAACTGCATTCCCATCAACCAATCGCAGACCTTTTATTTTACAGCAGTGGTTATGGCGATGATTGGTTGATCCAGCAACAGAAAAAAAGATATCAATACAGGAACTTAACCTTGTGTAAATCTGACCTAAAAAGACAAAATGCAGTAAAGATTTGTCAAAACTGAATATAAACAGGTCTCTTAAACCAGGAGATTTCAATCTTTAGGTCTTCAGAAATATATTTAAGAATTGTTTATTTTTGATATACCAATATCATTCCCCAAGAAAGTCTGTCTAATTGTACTCGTACATCTAATGTACCCATTTAACAAGTAAAACTCTATATCTGTGTTTAGCCAAGCTTTAAGTTGATAGACTATCGGGTGTAGAAAAATGAAGTCTTTTGAAATAGCCTTCATGGTTCTCTGGGACCAAATTGGTGATATGGTAATATAGACCCAAGAGGACCGTACGATAAGGGGGAATGAAGTCATGTAAAACATGGAAGGTATGATATGTGGATATGAGAAAGTATATCACCAACATAATGTGTTATTATGGTAATGAAATGTAATAAATCATTCTGACGATATCCAAATGATCCAGTTTTAACATGTGGATAAATCTGCACGCCCTGAGCTCTTACAGCAAATGTGTGAAATTCAAAGTGAAGTGGAGCTGCGGTCTTTAGCACTAATCAGACGACTGCTATCCATATTGACTCTCAAATAGTCAGAATAATTCAAATCTACATCAGAGGATATTACTTTGCATATTTACAGAAGGATTTGCATAGAGAGGGAGTTGGAGAGAGAAAGAGAGAGAGAGTTCAGCGGCATTGACAATATTGCAGACCAGGCTTTATTGCTGTTCCCAAAGGGACTGCAAAGGAACCATTAAATTAGTATTGGACCGAGTGGTGAACCTTGCTGTCAGCATCAGCAGTATGGCGAATGGCTTTGTTATTGTATTTGACATACTGAGACAGATTATAAAATGAATGTCTACATTGTGCCTCCCAAAAAAGATTACCCAGATTAACTGTGCTTTCCATTCTCTCCTCTCTTTTCACAGGGTCCTTTTATCCACACACCTTCCGGTCTAAGAGATATGATAGCAGAGTCCATTAAAAATGTTATTAGCTTTTTCAGAGGCCTATGGATGATGTATATTTAGAGGAATATTTCACAGAAATATTAGATTGTGTCATCATTTACTCACCAGCATACCATTCCAAATCATAGCTTGATCACTCTTTTCCATACGACTTTTACGTTTCAAACGTGACTCATATATGCCAAATTCATATATTAAAAAGAAAGGCCTGGAAATTTTGGCCTCTTCAAATTTTTAACTTCTCTCTTCCAAGAAAAAAATGCAAGTCATACATGTTTAGAGCGACATGATGGTGAGCTATTCCTTTAAACTGGAGTGTCGGAGGCGGGGTCATGTTAAACCTCGTTGCGTAAGAGAGGTTAGCTATCCTGGGACTAATTAATTACTCTGTGGCAGACTAATAATGCTGCTGCCATTAATTCACACAAGTTCATTAGGAACTGCTTCCTCTCTCATCACCGAGCTTTGCTGGAAATATAAGCTCACCCCGCGCTGAAATCCGGAGAGCACTCACTCTTCGCCACCGCTCAGCTGTCTTCATTTGTTTTGGCCAGAATCCAAGTCTCATGTCATTCCGACCCACTTACGATCGTTATAACTCTCAACTGATAGGTCACGACCCAAAAATGTCTGGCAAGTCTGTTCTGATACCAGGGACAAAATGCTAAATGCAAATAATACAATGCAATTAACCAGATAATCATGCATCGTTAGGACAAAGACTGCATATACCCAGACAGTTCCTCTGAATGGGAGACAGTGCAACACGCAATATGGCAGAATAAGTCCTGCCTTCTAAATGAAGGAGCCAATCACCAACTGGTAAAGTCATCGCATCACTGCATCTGCTGTTATAATCTCCGGTTCCCATAGAAACAGTCACTGTCCTGAGATTTCGCACTTGGGACTGCACATGTCCACTGGCTGGACCAACCAGAATATATGCTTTTTAATGCTTTTGAAACAACTTTTACAATATGGGACAATTGGTATTAGCTTTTGTTAGTGATTTGAAATACAGATTTCAGTATTTCCCCATTCAGTTAGAAAGGAGTTGGTCTTGCATACTTAATAGCTGCCTGGAGGCTTTGAAAGTATGGCTGCAGCATGCTGGGACTTTGGCTAGGATAGCAAAATAAATACACTTCCTGTAATATTTATTGACATTAAATATCTAAATCCAATGAAATGACTCTATTTTGGTGCAGATTCATTTGTCACGTAGTAATATGGCTAAAACTAAGAAATAGTACATCAAAAAATAATTAAATTAAATTTAAAATAATAATAAGATTTTAATAATAAATTATCTTTTTTACTTTGAGGTGTAAATGGGTCATTACTTCGATTCCAATATGAAATCTGAAGCTTGAAGAAAAAGCATTTGTGAAGCACCGCTCTAATCTGTCAACAAGGAGATTTTCTCATAATGTCTGCCGCGACTTAGCAGAGGTTGTGTCGTGCCTCGGTAAATGCCATCGTCTCTTATTTAATTTGATCGGCGAGCCGGTATGCTATTCTAGAGTTATCAGTGTATTAAGATGATACAATAACTGTGTTTGTACTTGATTAAGAAGTCTTTGTTCTGTGGATGTCGCTGGGTAAATTAACTTGACAGAGTCACCTCAGGGTGGTGAGTAGCAGATACAGATACAGTCAAATTACAGTGCTGCCTTGGCTGTGCGTGTGGAGGATCTGACCCAGCGGTGGATCGATACGGCTCACCGTCCAGCACACAGCCAGCCATTAATCACGCCATCAAGCCTGTCGGCCCCCATATAAGGCCATCTGCCTCAAAGGACTGTATACAAACACTGCACGGCTCCTGTGCTGAGGATGCACTCGCACAATTGCCAGCATCACATCATGCGAAATTCAGCCGCTAAGTGAGGGACGGATATAAGAGCGCAATCCCAGAAGCCTTGGGAGGTTCTTATGCCGACAGGATTACTGGCTTTCTCTGTTCTGGCTCACCTGACAAACCCATCTACTCACTCTGTATATGTGCACAATAGGAGTTGGAGTGGAAATCGCTGGAGGGAAAGATATAGAGAGTAAGAGAGAGGAAGGTGTGTGGGTGTGAGAGAGGAAGTGAGAAGGAAACTGAAAACAATATAATTCCTCATTGTCTTCAGCGAATTGGAACTAGTCTCCAAGATATTTCGGCCTCATCTTCTTTGTGGTTGGTTGGTGACGTTTGGGCGCTCAAGCTCCCTACAAGCTCCCCGAAGACTGGTGTGGCACGGCAAAGCTCGATCCCTCCCCTCGAGCTCCAGCCTCGTGCTAATTACGCCCGGCTCCATGCTGATGAGACGTGCAGCTGTCAGGCCCTCCACGCGTGCTATAAATCACCGTTCCGTGGGCTTTGTTTATCTGATTGGACTGGCTATGGGGGAGCCGGCGAAAGCTCTCCTATCTCTCTGCCTCAGATCCAGCCCGCTCCGCTCCTTTCCTCTGTCTGCCAGCAGGTTTAATCTACACGCTCAGACGGAGTCAATTCTCCACCTCACTGTCGCAGGCTCTAGATCCGCCGCATGGTCTCAAATTGAATTGCGGACGCAGACTGTGGCATCAGGCCATGTTACCTCACACACCGTCCTCTGTCATCACACTCTGTGCACAGATAATGCCAGAACAGTGACGCTCAAAGATTCTGTTATTATGGCTCTGTTAAATTGCTTTCACATGTTTAGGACTCTTGCCAGTCTCATTTTAGAACGGAAGAATAGAGTTTTCTTCTCGCTTGAAAGACGTGCCTGCCGTATATTAAAATCGCTGACATTGATGATATTGTACTTTGTGTAAATGGATAGTTCACTCAAAAATGGTATTTCTGTCCAAACTTACAGCGTTCCAAACCTGCAGGCCTTTCTTTTGTGAAACATACAAGAAAAATGGTAACCAAAACTGTTTGGTTACCAACATTATTCCAAAACTGGTAATCAAAACAGTTTGGTTACAATCATTTTTCCATAACTGGTAAGCATCACTGTTTGGTGACCAACATTGTTTCAAAACAGGTAATCACAACAATTTTTTTAACCACCGTTCTTCCAAAATTGGTAAGCATCACTGTTTGGTTACCAACATTGTTTCAAAACAGGTAATCAAAACTATTTGGTTACCAACATTTTTCCAAAATTGGTAAGAATCACTGTTTGGTTACTAACATTCTTCCCAAACAGATCATCAGAACTGTTTTGTTAACAACATGCTTCCCAAAATTGGTAAGCATCACTGTTTGGTTACCAACATTCTTTCAAAATGGGTAATCAAAACTATTTTTGTCACCAACATTCTTCCAAAATTGGTAAGAATCACTGTACCAACATTCTTCCAAAACAGATCATCAAAACTGTTTGGTTACCAGCATGCTTCCAAAATTGGTAAGAATCAATGTTTGGTTACCAACATTCTCTCAAAACAGGTTATCAAAACTGTTTTGTTACCAACATTCTTCCAAAATTGGTAAGAATCAATGTTTGGTTACCAACATTCTATCAAAACAGGCAATAAAAACTGTTTTGTTTCCAACATTCTTCCATAATTGGTAAGAATCACTGTTTGGTTACCAACATTCTTCCAAAATTGGTTAGAATCACTGTTTGGTTACCAACATTCTATCAAAACAGGTTATCAAAACTGTTTTGTTACCAACATTCTTCCAAAATTGGTAAGAATCACTGTTTGGTTACCAACATTCTATCAAAACAGGCAATAAAAACTGTTTTGTTTCCAACATTCTTCCATAATTGGTAAGAATCACTGTTTGGTTACCAACATTCTTCCAAAATTGGTTAGAATCACTGTTTGGTTACCAACATTCTATCAAAACAGGTTATCAAAACTGTTTTGTTACCAACATTCTTCCAAAATTGGTAAGAATCACTGTTTGGTTACCAACATTCTATCAAAACGGGCAATAAAAACTGTTTTGTTTCCAACATTCTTCCATAATTGGTAAGAATCACTGTTTGGTTACCAACATTC
Source organism: Cirrhinus molitorella (assembly GCA_033026305.1). Classification (NCBI taxonomy): domain Eukaryota; kingdom Metazoa; phylum Chordata; class Actinopteri; order Cypriniformes; family Cyprinidae; genus Cirrhinus; species Cirrhinus molitorella. The sequence goes on along the minus strand of CM065139.1, from coordinate 24,046,102 downwards.
TTCCAAAATTGGTTAGAATCACTGTTTGGTTACCAACATTCTCTCAAAACAGGTTATCAAAACTGTTTTGTTACCAACATTCTTCCAAAATTGGTAAGAATCACTCTTTGGTTACCAACATTCTTCCAAAATTGGTTAGAATCACTGTTTGGTTACCAACATTCTATCAAAACAGGCAATAAAAACTGTTTTGTTTCCAACATTCTTCCATAATTGGTAAGAATCACTGTTTGGTTACCAACATTCTTCCAAAATTGGTTAGAATCACTGTTTGGTTACCAACATTCTCTCAAAACAGGTTATCAAAACTGTTTTGTTACCAACATTCTTCCAAAATTGGTAAGAATCACTGTTTGGTTACCAACATTCTTCCAAAATTGGTTAGAATCACTGTTTGGTTACCAACATTCTATCAAAACAGGCAATAAAAACTGTTTTGTTTCCAACATTCTTCCATAATTGGTAAGAATCACTGTTTGGTTACCAACATTCTTCCAAAATTGGTTAGAATCACTGTTTGGTTACCAACATTCTCTCAAAACAGGTTATCAAAACTGTTTTGTTACCAACATTCTTCCAAAATTGGTAAGAATCACTGTTTGGTTACCAACATTCTTCCAAAATTGGTTAGAATCACTGTTTGGTTACCAACATTCTCTCAAAACAGGTTATCAAAACTGTTTTGTTACCAACATTCTTCCAAAATTGGTAAGAATCACTGTTTGGTTACCAACATTCTTCCAAAATTGGTTAGAATCACTGTTTGGTTACCAACATTCTATCAAAACAGGCAATAAAAACTGTTTTGCTACCAACGTTCTTCCAAAATAGGTAAACTGTTTGGTTACCAACATTTTTCCAAAATTGGTAAGCATCACTGTTTGATTGCAAACATTCTCTCAAAACCAGTAATTAAAACTGTTTTGTTACCAACATTCTTCCAAAATTGGTAATCAAAACTGTTTGGCTACCAACCATCTTTCAAAACTGGTAAGCAGAGTATTCTTTTAAAAATGACATAAGGGTGAATAAATGATAACAGAATGTTAATTTGTAGGTGAACTACCCCTTTAAGAGTGTTAATGATATTAGATATAATACAAAGAGTTCTAAAAACATGTCATTGGCATGTCATTGTTCTTAAGAATAAAGGTCCTTTGAATGTTTCTTTGATGCACTTTAGCAGCTTTTTGTTATCAAGAACCATTTTTCATTTTATATAGTGTACATTTGGCCATTTTGAGATTAAAAAGTTATTGACGTTAGCTGTCGGAAAAATAAAATGTGCGAAAATTGTACCTTTAGGGTTACAACGGCTTGTCATTGAGGCAGCAACTTCAAGGATACTCCTTTATATTTTATCTATCCCTTAAGGTTCTTTAAGTTACTAATATGTACCCGTTAGGAATAGATACCGTACAAAGGTGTCCCTTTGAGGGTATTGCCTCAGTAACAAGATAAAGTCTTTGAAATTCAATCCAGTATGGAAAAAAAAAACAAAACTGTGATAACTGGCTGTGCTCATTCATATGTATAAATACCAGTTACGCTATTTATGAAATACGTAGTTGTTTTAGTGTTTTAATATGACTAAAAACTCTGATGCTTTTTCAGGGCGTTTAATTTCTGTTGAAATCATTAGCGAACCGTAATGGAATAAGTAGAATGCTGGATTGATGTCCATTTGGTTAACCTTATGTTCCCTTGGACCTGAAAGAGGAAATGGGCGGGAACCCACATTAACTCTAGTACTGGTGTTTAATTATATTCTCCAGGCCATGTCGTATTAAAAGCTTTGCTTGCCTGCTGGACCCTGGCTGCCCAGCGGCTCGGCGAGCGCCGTGTAATGTAGATTATTAATTGCCCTGACACTGTCACAAAGCGTTTGTAGAAAACAAACATCCAGACTCGATCTTTATTAGAATCACAGTCCTCTCAAAGCAATATGTTGGTTTTTATTGTTTTGTTTGTAATGATGTAAGGCTGTTGCAGTGTTTCACCCAGGGGAAGATCTTTGGCTTTGCTGGGGAAAAAACTCGGCTATCATAATGTGTCTGTAGACTAACACTGCATTCATTTGAGTTATCTTCGCACACAGTTCACCAGCGCACACACACTCGCATAAGTACAACAGAAATGCGCTGCTATGTGCCAGCACACACTAATACACACTCTTTGGTTATCTTAGCGCACAGCTCTCTCTATGGCGGGGAACCTTGTAACTGTTCATGTGTGATTATTACATCGGTTTCTATGGTGACCGAGCAGAATGCGAGTAACAATGCGATTGAATGCCAGCCGAAGACCTTTGAGGAAACGAACGCAGATCCCTCGTAGCAGTCCAACAGACACAGTTTAAGCCACAATCATACATCTATTCTTTAGCCTTTTACAAGAAGAAAAAACTGCTTGAACAAGTGGTAATTGGTTTCGCCTAATCTAGTTTCTTTTGACACGGCCTGTATTTAATTATTGAGTTTGTACAAGTAAAAGCCCCTTTTATGTTGCAGTAGTTTTAGTAGAATTCAATTTAAGATTAAAGAAAAAAATTAAGTAGGTACATTTATATTCAGAAATGGCCACTGACATTTTTTGTACAACTTATGTGTTACTGATGATGCTTTACAGTAATGTTCACTTTTGTTAACATGCTGATGAACTAACAATGAATGTTGGGAAGGTTACTTTGGAAATGTAATAGGTTACATATTACAAGTTACCCAATTTAAAATGTAATAAGTAGTGAAACTATTTTAGTTACTTTATTAAAGTAATGTAAGTGATTACATTTCATTACTTTTTGATTACATTTTAATGAATGTTTCAACCGGTAATCATTTTCAAACATTAAGGCGGGCCATGTTAACCTTACACTAGTACTTAACACTTTCAAAATCCTTCATAATTCCAATTAAGATTATGATCATTCATTTAAAAGCACAGGCACCACTAAATCAGCACCTCTTTTTACTTTGAGATCGCTCTGAGCTTAAATTTAAAATCATAACAAGAAATGTAACCCCCTTTGTAATTGTTAACATATTCATAAAAACAAATTTAATTTCACAAGTTTGTCAGTAACTGTAATGGAATACAGTTAAATACATATTTTGTAATTAAATTACGTAACGCAGTTACGTGTGAATAGTTACACTGTCAACAATAAACAATAGGCTACCTTTACCACTTTGATTGATTAAAAATGTTTTATATATTTATATAGTTTTTATTTAAAACATAAAACATGTTGAACATAAAACTTCTTATTTTGAAGAATGTAGGTAACCAAACAATCTACTTCCGTAGTATTTTATTTATTATTGTTCAGTGGGGACCAGCTCCTGTACTGTTATCCACATTCTTCAAAATGTATTTTTTTTGTGTTTAGCACAAAAAATAAATAAATAAATAAATATATATATATAATAGTGGTTTGGGACAAATTAGTAATTTTTTGGTGAATGGTCCCTTTAATGAGAATCCGCAGCATGTCGCTTTAAGAGCTGCATGCATCTAACATTAATATCTACAGGCGCACATTCCATTTGTCTTTCAAATGTTTACTTTTACTTTAGACATAACCAACTGTGTTTATATTAGGGCTGTCAAACAATTAATCGTGATTAATCGCATCCAAAATAAAAGTTTATGTTTACATGCTATATGTGTGTTTACTTTGTATATTTATTATGTACATATAAATACACACACATACATGTATATATTAAAACAAAATATTTATATGTATATATATTTATACCTGTATACAATTTAGATTCTAAATAAATATACATATTTTAGATATAAATCTAAAATATTTTTCATTAATATATACATGCGTGTGTATTTATATATACATAATAAATATGCACAGTACACAAATATATAGTATGTAAACATAAACGTTTATTTTGGATGCGATTAATCATGATTAATCGTTTGACAGCACTAGTTTAGATGTAATCCTTATGTGGTTTTGACAGTTAGCGAATCAGACACATAAGCGCATACCAGAACAGCGCGTGGGCGGAAATAACGTTTACCGGATACTTTAAAGCACATACAAATAATGTACTATTGTGATTGCGAATAAGTGCAGTGTCCTGTGAGTGAATGTATGTCGTGTTCAGTATATTAAGACGGAGACACTCTGTAGCACAATACTACGATATTTTTTCAAAAGCAGATCGTAGAGATATTTTAATCATCCACGGTCATAAATCGTCATATCGCACACCCCTAAGTAAAAGAAACATAAATGAACATCCAAAAAAGTATATTACTTAATACATTACATAAAGGATAATGTGCAGTCAGCAAGTCACTATTGCCAAATAAACCCAGAAAGGGTTATTAAAATGTGTAAGTTTTGTTTGATCTTAAAGCTTCCGTTTTATTTTCTAATAAAAAAAAAAAAACGTACATAGCCAAAAATAGTTCGTTTAACACCTTGTAAAATAGTTAATTTTCCTCTTGAGATTGGGTTGGACATGAAAGTAACACAGTTTCAGTTTCCTGAATCAGCAAACTGATATGATGAAATATATGAGTATTAGGAAATATCATACTACTGAATGCATGTGATCAGAATCACCCAAATGTTCACCCAAAAATGAAAATTATGTCATCTTTTACTCACCCTCAAGATATCCCAATTCTGTATGAGCACAGATATTTTGAATAATGTTGGTAACTAAAATGTTCATTGACTTCCTTAGTATAGGAGCAATATTATGGAAGCTAATGGCTACCATCAACTGTTTGGTTAAAAACATTCTTTGAAATATTTTCCACTGAATAAAGAAACCCCTACAGTTTTGGAATGATGCAAGAATTTTCATTTTTGCGTAAACTATACCTTCAGGTGTTACAGTTAATTTTGCATGAAAATGATGCTGCACTCCAAATATAGTGAAGTGGACCAACAAAATCAGCATGATTTGCTATTAAACAGCATGACCACCAGCTAGGCCAGTACTAACTAGCTTGGTAATCCATGCTGGTTCTTTTCATCTGTGTTCCAAAGTAATGTAACTACAATTCAAAGTTGACCCCACAGCCATGGCATTAGCCTCTCTCAAGACCCTGTCTATCTTCCTCTGTATGAAGGCATTACATGCTCGAATATGCCACCTGCAGATGTAAGTAGAAACCCCCCTGGCTGCCCCCTACCTGCACAGAAGCATACGCGCAGAGCAGCGCCTGCTGCGCGCAACAACAACAGGCCCGAGAAAGCTGGGACTACAACAATATGGCTGTCAATCACACAGTGTGGGCCTGTGTACGGAGAAGGTTCAGCTCAGTCAATCGACTGTGGGCCCCAGTAGACACCAGCACCACTGGAGCATCTAATGTGGATTATTGTGCTTTGTCGGCCAGTGAGGGCTCAAAGCAGGGAGCAGCAGACAAGACTTCTCTTGCCTCAGTGTGCTTGAACTCTAAAGAGTCTCTTGACCCCGGACGGTGGACGAGACAGAGCTATAAAAAGTCCAGGTCGTGGCACTAACCCCTGTGGTGGAGGAGCAGTCAGGACTGCTGGGCTCTGAGAAACCGTCGTATTGAAACTGTTTTGTTTGGCTCTTGTGTTTTCTAATCTATGCCAGAACCCCATTCAGTGACTCTAGCTTTCACAGCTCAGAAGCAGTCTGTTCATACGACATGCAGTGGCTTCAGTCGACACTGATTGCTTCTGTTCTGCTTTATTGCTTTCGGATCAGAAACATATTCAGAGCAGATTTTTTATCTGCCATCCTTCTTCATTAAAATCTGAAAATTGCGTAATTGGCAACCATTCACCTGTCTTGTTTTAACAGCCTAAATTGAGCGAGATATTCAATTATCTTGAGGATCACGCCTCATATGTTAACAAGCCGCATTTGTATTCTTGCATCCACCACCTCCTGTGTTCATTTGTTTGATTGCACAATAAATATCTCTGACTTTGCGAGGTCTCACAACAAAAGCTGTCACAAAGACCAAGGAGCTTCCTGTGAGACGACAAGTTCTTAGAGGTAAAAAATAAAATAAAAAACTGGAGAAGTTTATCAAAAGACTAGGAAAGCTTTTAACCTCCTGCAAAGGAACACAACACCCCCACAAAAATATATAGTAAAAACATATGCTACATGTACAAACAAAAGTTTGTGGTCAATAAGATTTTTAAACATTCACATACACTGTTAAAAAAAAAAAAAAAAACAGTTGTGGTTGCCAGAATGTTAAAATGCAGTAGCAATGTTTTAAGTTTTACTTAAATTTACATTTAAATACTGTAATTTCATTAACTGGTATAATGTTAATGTACCAACCTACTGAAGTACTGAAAACTGTACCTTTGTAATACACTGATAACCACCAAAAGCGGGTGGTGATGAGAAAGTCAAATTATGAACCAAAGCCATCACAAGCAGCTTTTAAATATTCATATATATAGAAGGTACACAGTGTAATTCACACAAACACTAAACACCATAATGTTAACATACATGAAACTTAAATAATGCAATAAACAAAAGAAAGGAAACAAAAAAGGAACACTCCACTTTTTTTGAAAATAGGCTCATTTTCCAACTCCCCTAGAGTTAAACAGATGAGTTTCACCATTTTTGAATCCATTCAGCTGATCTCCGGGTCTGCCGGTAGCACTTTTAGCGTAACTTAGCATAAATCATTGAATCTGATTAGACCATTAGCATCTCATTCAAAAATGACCAAATATTTTTTATATTTTTCCTATTTACAATTCGTAGATACATTGTGTACTAAGACTGACAGAAAATGAAAAGTTGCGATTTTCCAGGCTGATATGGATAGGAACTATACTCTTATTTTGGCGTAATAATTTGGCGGGGGAACTTTGCTGCTGTACCATGGGTGCAATGATATTACGCAGCGCCTGAAAATAGTCCCCAGCTAGGTAACTTCCAACGTGACCAGCACTAAGCCACGTAGGTAATAGTAAAATAGCTAAGAACTATACTCAGGCGCTGCGTAATATCATTGCGCCTGCTGCACCCATGGTACAGCAGCAAAGTTCCTTGATTATTACGCCGGAATGAAAGTATAGTTCCTATCCATATCAGCTTGGAAAATCGCGATTTTTCATTTTCTGTCGGTCTTTGTACACAATGTAACTACAGAAGAGTCAAGTTTTAAATAGTAAAAATAACAAAAATCTTTTGTAATTTTTGAACGAGATGCTAATGGTTAAATCTGATTCAGTAATTTATGCTAAGCTATGCTAAAAGTGCAACTGGCAGACCTGGAGATCGGCTGAATGGATTTAAAAACAGTAAAACTCATCTGTTTAACTAGGGGAGTTGGAAAATTATTTTTTTTTAAAGTGAAGTGTTCCTTTAATTTAACAGCTTTAGATGTGTCATACAACCCTAATGTACAAAACTAATAAGAAAAAAAACTAAGAAAAAAAATTAAATTAAAAAAAGTAATTCAGGGAATTCTGGGAATGTCAATTCATGGTTATTCACCTTTTTTTTCACTTCCAAAAATGGTATACTACTGTAAAATTACATGCAATATCCAATACAGTTTTTCATACATATACATTTCCAATCCATTCTTATTCATCAAAGAATCCTGAAAAAGAAAATATATCACAGTTTCTACAAAAACTAAGTGGCACAACTGCATTGCTGTCCATGCAGGGTCAGAAGGCCCTTGGATTTCATTAAAAATATCCTAATTTGTGTTCTGAAGATGAACAAAGGTCTTAACAGGTTTGGAACAACATGAAGGTGACTAATTAATGACATAATTTTCATTTTTGTGTGAACAGTCGCTTTAAAAATATATAGTTGCATTTATATTGTAGCCAGGGGGTCCTTGGCATTGAAACGTTTTGAAAATATTGAAGGTTAGAGGACCAGAACTAACTGTTGTATAATTGCAAATGAAATCTTTTTATTTCAGAAACAAGGTGAAGTGTCATATGGTTGAGTAGCTTTCAGCATGTCATAAAATAGAAACAGGCCGTGGAGTAGCACAGTGTAGTCTAAGTATGAACTTAAAAAAAAATAAAAAATAGCACAATCCAGACATCGCTACAATCAGGCCATCCTACCAGCCCAAACAACCAGACAAAAAGGGCATTTGTCTGAGAGGTGACCGTGAGCCGGCTACAACACTGACAGAGCTGGAGAGATTTTATGCTGAAATGGAAGAACCTGTCCAGGCATCAACAATTCCTTCACAGATTTGGCCTCTTTGGGAGAATGGCTAGAAGGAAACCACTTCTGAGGAAGGCCGACATTAAGTCATGCCTGGGGATTGCTAGAAGCCATGTGACAAAACCTGAAACCCTTTGAAAGAAAATGTTGTGGTCTACTGAGTTGTGGCCTGAAAAGAAAGTGCTATGTTTGGCACAAACTAAACACACCAACACCTTGGAAAAAAGAAACGCTTGTTGCCAGCTAGAGCAGTGTGGATGGAGCCAAACGCAGGCAAATCCTTCAGGAGAACCTGTTTTAGTCAGCACACGATCTACATTTAGGGTGAAGATACTTTTTTTTTTTACCAGGACAATGACCCAAATCACGCAGCACAAAATGACGAAACGACTTGAAAGTAAAGTAAAGTTGGCACTCACAAGCACCCCAGTCAGAGCCCAGACCTGAAATCTCTGGTATGACCTGAAAATTTCAGTCCGATGGCACTCTCCAAGTTATTTGGCAGAAGAATTTACATAGAAGAATGGGCAAAAAGCCTTCCGTTACAAAGAAATTAGCATTCTTGGACACGAAATATGAAAAATGTGTGTGAAGAGAGAAAAAAAATGAGGTGCAACAAGAACAAAAACATTTTTAAAAAGTAGGTAAACACTCTCTAAAATCACCGTAAATAAATCTGGGACAATGAATGTGTCCGTATGGGAAGGTTGGCACTTGGATTTGATAATTTGGTGTGTCAGGTCGACTGATAGGACCATTAATTAAGGTGAATTAGTGTGTCGGTTGTGTGTATTGTCCATGCGTGCCATCTGTGTGTATGCGAATGTGTGCGTGTGAGCCTGCATCCATCTGTTTAGGAAGCGTGGGAGCTCACAGTAACGAGTTGTGTCTCGGCTCATCGGCCCACGCACAGCTTGGGTCACTGTGGCGCCCAGCACATGTAAAATCACCTCCATCCAGATCTCCTCTCACTTCCTGCCTCTGCTTGTCTTCCAGCCATCAGCATGGACTGTAAATAAGAATGAGTTTCAAAGTGAATTCAGATGTTGTGGTCGAGAACTTGTAGAAATAAAACCACTAGTTTTAATGAAAACTATTATCTTACACCATTTTGCATTAGTGTTACCAATAATCAGTGTTGCCAGATTGGGTTGACGATTCCCAGCCCAAAAGTTCACCAAAACCCGCCCGCTTCAACAAAAACCTGCCCAAAATTTTAACTGCCAAAATAATGTCAATCAAGGTTGATAATTGACCATTTTTATCTCTTTAAAAAAAAAAAAATAATGATGACAAAATAAAATAAAGATAAGCAATTTCACAGGAATATGGTTCAAAACAGGGCAAATACATTAAAATCTTTTCAAAGTGGCATTTAACAGATGACTTAGCCAACAGTAAAATGTCCACAGTAAAAATAAGCAATTTTTTGTGCAAAAAGTGCACAGTAAAGTGATCAGAAAGCAATCTAATTTAGCTGGCATTTACTCCCGTTCATGTATACATCAGGACAGTCAGAAATGTGTTATTCATTGATACATACTATGATAATCGAACAGCAAAAATAAAATAATAAAAATAACAATTAACAATAATGCGCTTACCTTTGTCTTGTGCGTTATCGGACAGAAATAACAACACGTAGCCTATTTCACGAAGTGCACATTTTAGAACATAATGTACAACTTTGCACAGCCAAAACTGTTCAAGTCCAGCAGCTGTCAATGCCAAGTAGTGTACCAGAGTCTGGACGGTTTAAAAGATGTTCAGATGCAGCACAGCATTGTATACTAGTCCCATATTCAGTTTTGATTATTAATTAACTGTTTATTCAACTGTTCTCAATTATACTTTGAAACCTTCTATTCATCTCTCACCACGTGTAATCACGAGTCACTTAGACTTTTTATTGTGTAATTTATATTTAGGCCACTTTGCCATCGCAATCACTTAAATAAAATGAATGAATGAATATATAGCTGCACATTCAAAATCTTGCCCTTTCTAGTGCCAAAACCCCATCACTCATCACATCTCACCAACATAAAAGACGGTAAATTGATTGACAGGTCTCTGTTAAACTAAACCATGGGTTGCGTTAAGGAGAAAAAAAGAGTTGATGACTGCACTACACATTATTTTACTGTGATGCTTTGAGCTCGGACATATTAAAATAACATGACCCGAATAATAAAAGCAAAAGCAGCTGATTGGGCGGTTTTAATGTTTTAAAAGCAGCCCAAATTTTGTCTACCCGCCCAATGCGTTATTCTCCAGTCCAAGACTATCAAAAGAAGCCCAATGGGGAGGCAACCCACCCAATCTGGCAACACTGCCAATAATTTTTAACAACTGATATAACTATTGGCAATTTTTGAGAAAAAGTATCTAATTTTGGCAGACTTGGTGAGCCACTGCATACGAAATAAATGCTTTCACTGAGTTTGAGTTTAAATGATGAGAACACATTTTTCTAAAGTATTAGATATTTCTTTATGTGCAAAAATTTTTAAAGAGCTAAATGCAGATTTAAGTGCATTTACATACTTGTAACTCATCTGAAAATCTCAGCCTGAGACTTCATGCCCACGGACCGTTGAATTTTTTCTGTCCTATTTTTTACCCACAATAGAGTGTTGAGCATTACTGAGTACACACGTAATGTAATGACTGTTTAATTCAGTGGTTATCAAACTTATTTAAGAGCGACCCTATAAATTGATGTGACCTATATATATATAAAGAAAGAAAAAGAGATTTTGAGTGAATCACCCATTTATATGCAGATATATGCGTCACTCCTGAAACTTGAAGCAAGTATGCCACTTTGGTCCTCTGAGCAGCATCAAAAACATCTTGTATTCAAATTCCGAATGGACTATATATGGATGGGAAAGCTTGCGAAGCCTAATTAAAGTGGACACTCATTTCAGTTTATCGCAATCTCAGAAAATTCTGCTATGATCCATGGATCTCGTTACACAGCACAATGAAATGTCTTATTTACATTGCGTCCACCCTTGGTTATAATGTGAGCATCCGCGAGTTTACAGAACTCAGGACTGAATGAAAATTTGGTGAGTGGATTCTGACTAACTGAAACGCCATTGACTAACTGATTGGCCATTGCGTTTCAGAAATCAACAGATATGTCTGCGATTGGCTACAGTGTTCAACACTGCTAAACAGAGAGTTGGATTCAGTGTGAGGCAGCTGCCACTTACTTTCGTTTTGTTGTTTGTGTTTATTTAGTTAATAAAGTCAATTCCTCCCCGAATCTTGAACTTTGCACACACATTTGTACATACATACATACATACATATAGGCTGTACAATTTCTTCAGATCATCCTGGCGAGTGGCGATCCATTTTTTAAGTCTCGCGACCCAAAACCACTGGTTTAATTCTGCTGAAAAAAAAAGCTAAAACCAGCCAACCAGCCTAAAAAGGTTTAAGCTGGAAGTAGCTGGTTTTAGCTGGTCTCCCAGCCTGGCTAGGCTGGTCAGGCTGGTTTTAGCTGGTGATTTCCCAGCATGACCAGATAAGACCAGCCTGGTCAGGCTGGGAAAGTGGTCAAAACCCCTATGAAACCAGCCTGCTGACCAGCTATGACCAGCTAAAACCAGCCTGGTTGGTTGTTTTTTTTTTTTTCAGTAGGAAGCTGGAGGATGCCCTTGTGCGGAAACTCCACATATACAGCAGAAGTAATTGCACTGACAACACTCCAGGAAATCTCTGATCCAGTTATTGCTATAGAGACATTTTAATTGAGGAAATTTGAAGACAATAAACATACAGTTGATACAATATATGGTTTGTGACCCGGGTCATCATTCACTACCCTGTGTATGTTTGTATGTATAAAAGGATGTCTGTTTTCTGGGGGGGGGATAGGGTTTAGGGGGATAGGGTTTAGGTGTATAGGGTTGCTAGAGACCCGAGGTCTATAATAGTGCAAGTATATTTTTCGTGCGCAAAAATATGTAAATATCTGATGACTATTTATTCCTCAAGGAGGCACTGTTTAATAGACAATAATGATGAGATGTTTCACTCATAACTATCACAGGCATGAAACAAAATAATATCATCAGCAAAAATGAAACTGGTTTGAATGGCTTTACTGCAGAGCAATTACTGTACACAATAAAATATAAATGTCACTTTTGATGGTGGATGTGGATCAAAATATTGGCTAATTGAAAACGATAGCTTTGGGAATATGGTTGAGATTGCAAATATCAGCCAGTGGAAGTGGTTCTGAGCATGACGGCGATTGTAAAATCATCTGCTCAAATCAAACCCTTTCAAAAGGTAACAAAATATGCTTTAATTTATTCTTCTGTAATTGTTCTTAAAATATCAAGAAATTTTTTTGCTATTGCAGAATTTAGAGATCCATCCATGCTGGATATATAGGCCCGGGTCGCTAAAGACCCGAATATGTAATAATGATTAGCGAAACATCCATGCATTTAAGGGTTAAGCAATCTTAAGGATAATGTATATTTATAATGCAATGCTAATTGACATAGCTTTTATTATACTATAAAATGGTATAATTTCTGCCTCATTCTGTCATATGAAACCACGTCTGTTCAGAAAAGGTTATTTCAAACACTCAACTGTGTTACAAAGTTGATTTGGATAAAAAGCATGTCAATAAATTATATCTTTGTTAAACAACTTGTTTGTAAACAGGCTATACACATGCAAAACTGCATCGCACACTACTCTAGTACATTTATTCATGGCTCAGACAGATTTTTTTTTTTTTTTGTAGCACTGTAACAGCCCTGACCAAACCAGTTTCAGATTGTTGAAGGAGTTTTAGTGATATAGACTATTACTCCTCAGTTTCATGTCTTTTGAAGACTTTCTCTACTTATAAAGCATACATTTGAATTTATTTTTAATTAAATTTAATTTAAATGATAGGTCTACATAATATTCGCATATGCAATTCATATTATATTAGCCTTACAGTTACAGCATGAAATACTATTAAACCTATGAAGTTTTACATTACCTATTTGTGATGTGACCCATACGTGGAATTTGTGCTCTGCATTTCATCCATCCAAGTGCACACGCCACAGTTAGAAGTGAACAAACACACATGCTGTGAACACACACCCGGAGCAGTGGGCAGCCAATGCTGCGCCGCCCAGGGAGCAGTTGGGGGTTCGGTGCCTTTGCATCAAGGGTCTCACCGCAGCTGTGGTATTGAGGGTGGAAAGGAGTGCTGGAAATTCACTCCCCCACCTACAATTCCTGCTGGACCTGAGAGTTGAACCCGTGATCTTGGGTTACAAGTCCGATTCTCTAACCATTAGGCCATTATTGCCTCCAAATTGTCTCACAACTGAGACCTTTTTTCTTTTTTCCTGTTATATCTCATATTTCAGACTTTATAACTCGATTTGACACAACAATATTGAGTTTGTCAATAAACGTATGATTTGGACCCAAGAGAAAAGTGAGAATGAAGAGTTGATATTGCTTATCAGAATTGTGAGATATATAAGCCATATTGTGAGAACAGGGCAAATTAGTGCAATTCCATAAAAGCGCTGATTGCTGGCGCCGAAATCTGAATGTGATTTACAGACGCAGCCAGATCATTTCCATAATGACCAGTGCAATCTACCAAGAGCAGTGTAAATTACTGCCTGCTTTAAGACTTTTTTGGGTGTTAAATAATAGCGCAAATAGCAGTATTATTCAATAAGGTCAGGTCTTTTCAGCGCTAATTCTTCACTGCGCATCTTTAGTAAATCCTGACAGTTTAATGGCAGAGGGCGGTTTTGCACTGACACAAGCTGTTAGTAAATCTGGCCCAGAATCTCAGAACTGTGAAAATAAAGTCAGAATTATGAAATATAATCTAAAATGGACCTTTATTTTTATTTCTTTTTTTCCATGGCTTCCATAGACTGCTTCTTGAAATATGGCATTTTTTGTTACCAGATAGATAAAAACGTCATCACTGTTTGCAAACACCAAATTGGTCTATTATACAGGATTTCTGGGGACGCAGGTGTTGCATTCCTTTACCGTTCCACCTGGAAACCCCCCCCCCCCCCCCCCCCCCCCCCAGAAGAAAGTTGTTGTGTTTTTACAACTGTGACAATGAGCGCTTATGTGAAATATATAATGTTTGTGGCACAAAATCTTTAAAAAATTAGTTTTACACTCTGGTCTGTTATTATGGGGACATTTCCACGCCCCTTAACATGACACGGCACAAAATAAAACATGATTGGTTGCTGTACCTGTCAGTCATATGGCCTCTTGGGCAGTCAAAGCAGCCAAGGTTCTATGCAAGAGTAGTCCCCTTGGAAGTTTTCTAAGGTCCCATGGTTTAACACTAGAACTACCAAGGCAGTCATTTTGACCGTTTTTAAATTCTGCAATGTAATAATTTTGCAGAAGTAAAACCCACATAACTATAATTCCTTGACTTTTCTTAAATGTGTGTATTTAATACTAACATTGTTATTTTATTAAAATTACAAAACACAAAAAAGTTCTTAGTATTTCTACCTTAAATGGCCAAAGCGGTCAAACTGACCGTTCGCATTACAGACGTAGTATAATTTCAAATTTTGCGACTAGCAACTTTCGTTATTGTTGTTTTTATATGCTATTGCTAAGATAAAATTCCCCTTCATAAAAAAGCCAGATGGACACCTCCAATTCGACAACTGCTGTCATTCAATCTGCCACGTTCCAGGTATGTTAGGCTGATCCTAGAAGACTATAGCCTGGCTGTTATCAATCATAGCATACTTCAGTGTTCTGACAAAATAGTCATTATTATTATTATTATGCTAGTGTAATGCTATAGCTAATGTGTATAGGCCAATCTAATTTTAGCCATGACAAGACAGACATCATGAAAAAAAACAAACTAATTAGGCTTTTTTTTTTTTTTTTTTTTTTGCAGTAGTGATAATGTTTATATTCATGTACATGTATTGAAAAAAGATTCACAAAATGTTTTATCTACTGAAATATTCGGCTTTAGTTCGTATTTGTTTGCGTTTTTCACTGCGGTAAAAAATCTTTGCTCTCTCACTTACCGGGCACAAGCAAAGCACGCACTTTCAGAAGCGGTCTAGTAGCTTGTGTACAATTATAGGGTATATTACAAAAAAGATTGTATTTTTAGGGTGATGATTTAATAAAATATGACGACAGACATTCAAAGCTTTAGTTTAAAACATTGATAGAAGCTTTGAATGTAAATGGCATGGCATTAAGTTCAGTCTAGTATGAACCGTCAGAATGACTGCTATGGCCATTCTAGTAGTTATAGAATTCCGGTAGTTCTAGTGTTAAAAATACTGGTCTAAACCCCTTTACATATAAAATCCATGGCAAATTGAACTCTTCTGGCATTAACCGTCTTGGAAAAGATATTTCTCACCTTTTTCATGTTTTGGTTTGATTATGACAATTAGACAAAGTGCAATGATTCTGGGATCTCATGAGCAACACTGTTAATGTAAATAGTGCAGAGTGGCACAAAAACATTTCCAAGAGACATTCCACCAAAAATCAACTAAAAAAAAAGTAATAAATTAAAATCTGCATTGAATTTGAAATACAAATGGTTGTAGCCCACATCCTGTATCGGTTTCATGAGATTTCGCTGACACATAATTCATCCTCCAGTAGGGGTGTGCGATATATATCGTCTGCGATAATATCGTAATTGTTGTTTTTACGATGTGCCATTTGACATTATCGAGTATATTTCAAAAAATAAACAAACCACACCTACAGAGTGCACGCATAAAGTTATATTACGTGATGAAGTCTATTAATGCATTCTTTCACTGCATGATTCAGTCTATTAAAATGCATTTAGAATGATCACATAATTCAAGATATCGAGGCAGAAAATGTATTTATATCATTTACCTATAGTTAATGTCACTTGAAGAAGTGCCTACATCAGCATGACTACAAACGTGATGCTGATTTTATACAACAGTTCAATAAACAATAAGTTAATATCAAAATACTTACTTACTTTTTTTTTTTGCTCAATTTCGCCAACAAAAATTATTCCAAACACAACCATGGCACTGTTTTGTGTATCTTAGCAACATGGCGCAGTTTTGTTCCAGTTTAAAACGTGAATGAATCAACAACCGCTTAAATGATTCGGTTCATTTGCAACGACTCGCTTATTAACAGCGACTTACTGACACCTGGCTCATATTTTCAGTATCTTTTCACTTTTAAAATAATTTCAAATATAGCTGCATTAATGTGTAAATACGTCTAAATGCCACTTCATATGCAATGTTTGCAAAGATTAATTTTGTTGATACTGATTTAATTTGTTTGTTAACAGCTTGAATGTATTATTATTATAAATTGACTGATTAAATGTAAAAATTTGACTCAAAAGAAGTTGCACACTTTTAGAAAACATAGCTTCATAAAGGTAAAAATGCTCATAAAAGGTAAAAATCTATTTTAATTTATTGGAAAATAATAATTTCTATAACTGCTGTGAACTGACCACACAGAATATGAAGAATATCAAAAAACTTTAGGAGTCAGCACAGTAGTCCTTAAGCACAATAACACACATAGCAAAATATCGTCTAATTATCGTTATCGATAAAATTCCAGAAAATATCGAGATATTATTTTTTGTCAATATCGCACACCCCTATCCTCCAGTACATATTCTGTCCCTCTGACAAAATTATGACAAAATGCTAAATGACTGAATTATATGATCTGTTTCAGAAATGCTAAAAAATAGTCTAATATGTCATCAAAAAGTGTTCAAATATTTGTGCGGTGTGTAATAACACCTCATGTGCCTGTATTCAAGGCAAATTGTTTAATTTTCAAGTCTTTGAAAATGTTTGCAAAGCAACTAGTCTTGAAAGCTATCACAGAAGAAAAACACAATCGGGGCATCATGATATCCTCGTAATCTAGTTCAATGCCCACAAGGTCTAAAATGTATCATTTTAGTCTTTCGTATTGGATGACTGTGAGTACACTGATCTGAGAAAACCTTTAGCTCTGCAGTCTAAACAGCTTTCAAGGTGAACAATCTATTTTCTATCCTAGCATAAATCATAGACTTTTTTTGTCACACACTGATTATGTGTTTTTATCTAGCTATTTTTCTCTCTCGTCTCATTATATTCATTCTGGTTTAGATCGCTGACTCTTCAAACACCTTACAAGTACTTCTGACTAAAATGTAAAACAATCTGAGATAGCTCTTTAGTGTCAAGCATGCTAGGCGCCAACACAAGTGTTTGACTGAACATTTATGTTCATTTATCTGCCTCTCGTATGATTCATCTGCGGGTTTTGCTGTAGATCTCCCAGCGTTTTCTTCAGCAGTATTTTTCGAAGGACAAAAGTCAGATTGGAGTGGCCAGTCATGCTACAAAACCACTGAAGTAATCAAAGGTTCACTGCCTCGCTCTGACAACATGCTGAGCTGCCTTCCACAACACTAAAGATCGAACAAACCAGTTCTTCTGCCAGGAATAAAAAAAATCCACCTAATCATGTAGCTCACTTTAGGCTTAGTACATCATTTTGATTGCCAATTGATTCCTTTATAGTGCTCTGAGATGAAAGAAATGAAGCTAAACTTTAGCAGGTTACCGTTAAAAAGATAATATCCTGTGCAGATTAAAATACCCAATCTTATCCGACAGTTTTCATTTTGGGATTTTATTTCAGCCAATTTGAACCGTGCGCTTCAAACACAGGCTGGTGATCAGCAGCTTTTATTGTGAAGACAGCGTCTTGATAGGTGTGAAGAGACTGACAGATAAAAACAGATTGAGGAGCAGAAACAAATGTGGAAATGCGCCGAGACGTCAGTCATTTCCGCGAGCAGGTTGGGCTGTCACAGTAGTTAAGCATTCAGGTACAGCTTGGGAGATAACTTGTTATGTTTACTGAGTTCTCAGAACAAGATGTTCACTTAAAACGCAGATTGGAGTGAGTATTGCGAATGTCTGAGGGAGCCGTGTTTTCATTTACACAGCCTCGGCTCAGTTGCTTGAAACCGTGTCGAATGCTTATCTTTTTCTTTTTTTTTTCTCACCACTGAGCTAATTCGCCTGGTTGTAAAAAACGAGCTGGTGTGAAACAAACGCCCAGGTGGAAAAGATGAGAGACGGTTCGGTTAGTTTGTTGAAAAGGTGCAGAAGTCCTTGAATTAAATTACTGAGGGTCTGAACGCTTCTGAACATCAGCATGCAGAGCGCTCTGCTGTAATAGGGCTCGTTGAGGCCAGGTATCAAACAATGTAATAAGCAGTGTGTATTGTTGCCATGATGCTGACAGCTCTCTCAATCAGGCCTGGGTTTGAGGACTGCAACGATGTTTCTTCTAAAATGCCTTGGGAGAAATAAAAGAAGAAAGAAAGGAGATAATAGTTGACCTACAGTAAGAATTCAGAGCTAGAAATTTCAGTACATAAGAGGTTCTCTTCACTACATACCTGCAAACTTGTCGCATTTTGGCGAAATTAGCAGTTCTGAAGGTGCGGTCAATTACATTAGCAAAATTTAGCAGCTGAAATAGTCATCTTTTGTGATGTATGAAACAGCTTTTTGTGGGTTAACGCAACAAAAATTAACCATTAAACAAAATTTGCATAAGGAACTTTTTCGCTCTCAAATTAAACTCCCAACTGCACAAATTCGTACTGGAATGACTGAATTTCGCCAACCAGCAACACTAATACGTTTTGTTTGAAAATGCATCTTTTTCTCTCTGTTTTGACCTTCTAGGCCTAGTCCACATGTACATGGGTATTTTTTTTCCTCCATCTAAAAAAACAAACAAAACAAAAACACGCTATGAAGCACTGTCAAACCAACAGAAGGAGATATAACCCAAACCGTAAAGCCTGAGAAAAACATGCATCCGTCATAAGCCAAAATCTCCAGTTTCACCGGCTACATGACAACGTTTCTGAAAATCTTCACCCTGAAAGAGCATTTTTTCAAGGAAAACGCTCTTTTTGAAAATGCTCTCCAAAGTGGATATATTTAAAAACACTGTTTTGGCATTGTAGTGTGGACTGTGAAAATGTAGGCTTCAAAAATGAGTGTAGTCATGTGGCGCATATTGTACCAATAGATATCTCTGTCTATACTGTTATTGTGTTGTTTTTCCTCCTTCATCTAAAAAAAAGACAAAAATGCAAAAACATGCTATGAAGCACTGTCAAGAGCATGCCAAAACAACATGCAACATACCACCATAACCCTAACCCTAAAACTCTGAAAAAAGCATGCATTTCGACGTCATAAGCCAAAATCTCCAGTTTCACTGCCTAACGACACTGCAAACCAAAAATGCATATTTTTCTCTCTGTTTTGATTTTCTAGACCTAGTCCACATGTACGCGGGTATTTTTATAAACAGAGTTTTTCCTCCTTTATCTAAAAAAAGACTTGTCTACACAAAAATGCAAAAACATGCCATGAAGCACTGTCAAGAGCATGCCAAACCAACAGGAGGCGTCATAACCCCAACCGTCATAATCCGAAAACCTCCAGTTCACCAGCTACACAACAACATTGTGTTTCTGAAAATCTTCACTCTGGCGGAAGTTTTCAAAAAGGTTCGATTTCAGTGTCATGATACACATTTGTGTGTGGACAAATGCAAAAACCACATAGAAAAAGCTGCAGTTTTGAAAATTCCCTTGTGCGTGTGGACAGGGCCTGAAAGAGCGTTTTTGTCAAGGAAAACAGGTTTTTGAAAATGCTTTCCAAAGTGGATACTTTTGAAAAAACAGTTTTTGCGTTGTAGAGTGGACTGTGAAAATGTAGGCTTTCAACAACAAGGACACATTTAGCCATGTGTTGCATATTGTACCAATAGATATCTGTTTATACTGTAATTGTGCCTGTTTTTCCTCCTCCATTTAAAAAATAATAATCTTGTCCACACAAAAAGACTGAAGTGCTGTCAAGAGCATGCCAAATAGGTAGCGATGTAACCTTAACCGTAAAGCCATGTTGGCCAATCAAAAACCAGAGTTTTTAAAAAAAATTCAATTTACTGTTTATGTGTGGACGAATGGCCAAGCTGCATAGAAAAAAGCTGTGGTTTTGAAAATACCCATGTTTGTGTGGACAGGGCCTGAGATTACTTTTTTATTTGTCAAGGAAAACTGAGCTTTTTGAACATCGTTAGTCATGTGACAAATTGTATCAATAGATATCTGTTTATACTGTTATTGTGCCTGTTTTTCCTCCTTCGTTTAAAAAAAAAATGTTTTACACAAAAACACAAAAACACGCAATGAATTGCTGTCAAGAGCTCACCCAACAGGTGGCGATATCCTAACAGTGAGCTGATACTGCGTTTGTGAGTGGATGAACGGCCAATCACGTGTTCGTATGGACAGGGCCTGAGATGGCGTTTTCGTTGAGGAACACTGAGCTTTTTGAAAATGCTTTCCAACATGGATACATTTAAAAACATGTTGTAGTGTGGACTGTGAAAATGCTATTGTACCTGTTATGTGCTATTTTCACACTGTTGCTACAGATATGTTACTTTTCACATTACAATCCTGCGAAGATGCTAGAAAATTTACTCACAATTTTTGTCATGTGGCAAAACATGGAGGCAGTTGTGTTTCAGATTAAACATATGATATTGATTGAGCACGACCTGGACGCCTATGAATTTGCTTTTCTATAAGCACCACCTACTGTCAAAGAGTGAATCTGCATTTATTTTCAGACCAGTTGTATAATAATTAGACTAAAAGTTGAGGTTTATTGGTTTATAAACTTACTGCTTTTGTCCAAACATTTATTATTTGAACTGTAAAGTTGTTTAAATCATTGTTTTTCAGTCATTTTACAGTTTAGGATGATCAGAACAACATTTCTACCTAAACAAATGTCTAGTTTTATTCTAATATCAGAATTTTCTGAAGCAAGTTCCGCTGCTGATTCTGCAAATCTACACTGCAAAGTTGGCACAGAAACTATTTCTGAAGTTTCTGAATTACAACTGTGTACTGTAATACCTAGGGGCTAAGGTGGGTCTGAGCAGGCATAATTAAATCTGTCTTCTATGTGGCTTTGTGCCTTTGTGCCGAATTTTGAGCTGGCGCAGAGCAGCATTAATTCGCCTGTGTAAATGAGTCAATTCCTTTTAGTGATTCAAACGCAATACAGCTTACACCTAACAGATTAAATCAGTGGGTGACCATTATATGACAATGACACACATTTTGTTTTCTCAGTAGCATTTTATAAATATTAATGAATTGAAGATGTTACCACAAGCTTTGTTTATTTGGTGTTGTGTAATATACAGTAAGGCTAATTATTTGTTGAATTCATGGCACCTCTGAAAAGACTGGAAATTCATTTAACAATCTGTGTAAAAACAAGTGTTAAAAACAATTTTTTTTTATTCATTTGTTTGCTTTGGTAAACAATTTACAGTTCTCATTGTCAGTTTTCACTCATATATGGGAAATGCTCTGCATGACAGGACAAACACTATGAGCGAGACAGTAGACATGGATTCTAAACACATTTCTGAGCCACTTTAATGCAGTATTGAAGTCCATCATTTCAATCATAGACATTGTCAGACTCCATCTTTCATCTCAGCTCCTTTAAAAATGCGCAATTAAGTTGTCAGCGTTTTTAAAAATCTGTGATTATCCAATCTCCTGGGTTCCAGTAGGATATCTGAGGTTATTTCACTCTGAATCCTCTACTTACTAGTTATTCAAAACTTTAAATTTGCTAGATTAAATATTATCCATCCTTCTAGCCATAGATGACACAGGGCGATGTGGAATGTTTTTCTGCATCTTCATTCAAACAATGTCCTTTCCAGTAAAGTTGCTAATATACATGTACATTTATTTGCTTTTTAATGAGAAATCAGTGTATGAATGTGTGTCTAAATACAGAAATATAAAAATAGAGATCAAAATGAAAGAACAACCTGTAATGCTTAGTCCGACTACGTTATCCTAACAGGAGTAGAAGGGCATTTTTTAAGCATAGTTCAGGAATTGATTGTATTCTGAAGCACAGTATAAAAAGCTTAAATTAGATATTTGAAAAAAAAACTTAGATCAAAATTAGATCTAAGTTTCTAATTAGTGATAATCTGGCGAAATGCTCATTGGGTCAGCACAATCAAAAAAACAGGTGGAGAAGAAAAGACACATGTTAACTGCAAAAGAATTAAGGTGAAGAATTAGGTGTGAAACCATCAGGTCTCCAGTGCCACCATTTTTCCAGAACTGGAGTCTCCAGAAGTGGTGCAATGTGTCAGGTTCTCAGAGTTTGCTTGGGTTTTAAAAAAAAAAAACCTTCACTTAATAAGAATACCATGTTGAAGTGTTGTGAAATACATTTTTATAGGCTTTATAGACAGATAAGTTGAGAATGACTTTTCAAGGATCAGCATCACATCCTTTTGTACCACTGTTTGAAGAATTTATCTTCCAGAATCTGACAGTATGTTTTGGGAGTTCATTTTTAGTCCATCTCTGCAAGACTTTTCAGGCTCGGGGACTAAAAATGATCTCCCAAAACGTACTGTCTAGTGGTGCAACGGATCACAAAACTCGCGGTTCGGATCACATTACGGTTTTTGAGTCACGGATCTGACCATTTTTCGGATCAGCAAAAAGGGGAGGAGACAAATGTAATTGGCTTTCCATTTATGACAAGTAGGGCTAAGCGTTTATGGCAAAAATCTTTTTTTTTTAAAAGATTTTTTTTAAAAGAAGGAATATTACTTGTGGCCGCTTTAAGAGCTGCACGGATCCAATTTACTGTTACAGACGTATTTTCATTCTCATCTGTTTACGTTAATTTGAGACAACTGACGAAGGATTACACGAATAATCACCAAACGCCGCATTCTGACATATATTTGCATGTATTTGACCGTTTAGGTAACATCTTAAGCTAAACGTTCACTTTACTTGTCCGCGTTCTGTTCTGTTCAGTCTCTGAGCGCATACACAGAACAGCGCACATGCTCGATGTATTGCCGCTTTCATACGGCTTTCTCGTGACACAGTGCCTACACACTGTAACAGTTTTGTCCACCACCCTTCTTCCATCATCATTATATTTTACAGGGAAGACAAAATGCTCCCATACATGCGATATGAATGACGCGGGACGTTTTTCAAGTTCTTCTGTTCCTCCGCTATGCATTGTTGACTGATTAACATGCCCTGTTCACGTGAACACGACTTTTCTATGTAATTAATTACTTAAAAAAAATGTTATTGATCCGCGGGTCACGTGCGTGCCGAACCGTGATCAACTGCGATCCGTTGCACCTCTAGTACTGTCAGTTTCTAGAAGATAAATTCTTGAAAGAGTGGTACAAGTGAATGTGATGGTGGTCCTTCAAAATCCATTCCCAACGTATTTGTCTGTAAAGCCTGTGAAAAATTAGTCTGCATGTATTTCACTGCACTTCAGCACTTACACTTCAGCATGTTATTCTTATTAAGTGTGGGTCATTTTTTAGGATTTTTTACCCAAGCAAACTCTATGAAAACCTGACACATTGCACCTCTGGAGACTTCAGGTAGGTTGTAGTTCTTGATGCTGGAGACTAAATTGTTCCTGATGGTTTCACACCTAATTCTTTACCTTAATTCTTAATTATTTTGCAGTTAACATGTGTCTTTTCTTCTCCACCTGTTTTTTTTCTGACCATGCAGGCCCAATGAGCATTTCACTGCCCAATTGTCATGCCTTAACTTTGCAAATTCTATTATTGCATTAGTATTGCATTCTTCTCATGGGCATTTAATATTTTTTTGTCTTTTTTTTAGTCTGAGTTGAATCTCTCTTTTTTTTTTTGGCTCATTTTATCTGAAAAAGAAAACATGCCTAATAATTCTGCACAACTAAATATATGAAGTTTTTCACTTCCAGCCTTCATGAACAATTATATATCACTTATAAATTATTAAATACGAAGGGCCCTATTTTAACGATCTAAACGCAAAGTGCAAAGCGCACAGCGCAGGTGCGCTCAGGGCATGCCCAGATCCACTTTTGTTAATTTAACGACGGGAAAACGGTCCATGCGCCCGGGCACATAGTCGAAATGGGTTGTCCCTATTCTCTTAATAAGTAAGGGGTGTTTTTTGGGCGTAACATGCAATAAACCAATCAGAGTCTCATCTCCCATTCCCTTTAAGAGCGAGTTGCGCTCCTCAGTAAACTGAGGAGTTCAACGAGTGATGTTTTGCTGAAATTACCTGTTAAGTGGCCAGTCAGTATTTCATTCGTCTGCGTTGGATGCAGGCTTTCAAATAGCTCCGTGCGAGGAGTCAGTTAATATATATGTGTGTGTATTGGCACGATTGTTCAATTAATTAGCCAGTTTCATTCATCATTATAAGTACTAATAGGATTAACTGCAAATAGGTAGTCTAATTCTTCTACACGCAGTGGCTATCCATCATTACATTTTTATATTTATGTAGCCTACACAATAATATTGTTTTACACTGTAATCCTTTGTTTATAATATTTGGCATGTTTGTGTGATGCGCATCCCTGTGTGTAATAAGCAAAGTTACACACAGGGATGCGTTGTGGACCTGCCCAGAGGCGCATTATCTACCAATGCGCTCTTTAAATAACAAAAAAAAAAATATTGCGCCATTGACTTTAGACTTTAGACCAGGTTTGAGTTGGTCTATGGCGCAGTCTATTTTCAGTTCCTCAAAATAGCAACGCGCCAACAATGCGCCCGAACACACCTCTTTTTTAGACCAGCACGCCCATTGGCGCACAAACAGGCGCAAATGCATTTGCTAATTAAACAAGGTGGCGCTGGACGGGAAAATGCGAACTGCGTCAGACTTAAACTACCAAACACACTTGCGCTGCGCCTTGCGCCACATTGCGCCGGGTGTATGATAGGGCCCAAAATCAGTAGTAGTTTTTAAGTTTGATGTGGTTTGGAATTAGTAAAATGCGCTTGGAATTTTGCACATACTGTATATGACAACCCCTATTTAACTGGCATTCCTCCAATTTTCACTGAGATTGCAAGATGGCGGGCCGCTCTAAGGTAACTGAAACCCTACGACAAAAAGTTGTCTAGACAAAGGGCAAAGGGACGACCCTTTCAGCCACTGCAAAACAAGTTGGTCCTTCCAAATCTGATTTCTCAAATATTTCAGGTTTACAATGACACTAATTCATTCAAACCCCTCCAAATAGCTGGTCGTCCACGTAAGAAAAGTTCAAGAGAAAACAGGATAATGCAGAGACTCTCAATGGGGAATAGGTTCAGCACTGCAGCTGGAATTGCTTGCCAGTTCAGCGTTGAACAGAGTAAGGATCTGTTTCAATATGTTTAAGAGAAGTCGGACTGACAGAACACTCTGCAGTGACCAAACCAAACCAAAGACTAGGAGGAGAACAGGTCTGAAGTTCACTTTAGTGATAAGACCAAGGTTCATTTATTTGAAACTTTGGAAAGGACTTAATGGAAACTTTTTTTTTTTGCATCAAACTGGGGAAAGACTGAAGCCCAAGTGCATAAAGAAAGTAAAGCAGTTCCTTGAAGCTAAGAACACTGAAATAATAAAATGGTCAGGCCAGAGTCCTTATCTAAACCCAACCGAAAATCTAAAAAAAAAAAAAAAAATCCACTACAGTTACCGAACTATGGATGAGAGCTGAACCAAGATCACACCAGCACAGTGTGAGAAACTACTAGTGATGTCTACAGATGTGCTGAAGTCATTCAAAGCAGGGGTCTCTACAATTTCTGACAGCTGTAACCCTCCAAAAATTGTGATGTAATCTTTGTTTGTGCTACAGTAGTTACTGTTCTCTAATTTTGATTACTGTGTTTTCCACAAAGTAAAGGTTTTTGTTGAAATGCCTTGGATGCGTTTTGTCAAACATGTTACGAGAACAGTGGTATACTGTTTTGTGATTTAGTTATTTATGAGTCCCAGACAGTTAAACTGCCTGCTGTTCTTTAGAAAAATCCTTCAGGTCCCACAAATTCTTTGGTTTTTCAGCATTTTTGTGTATTCAAACCCCTTCCAACAATGACTGTATGAATTTAAGATCATCTTTTGACACTGAGGACAACTGAGGGACTCGTATGCAACGATTACAGAAGGTTCAAACACCCACTGATGCTTCAGAAGGAAACAAGATGCATTAAGAGCTGGGGGTGAAAACCTTTGAATTTGAAGGTCGGGGTAAATTTAACTTATTTTGCCTTCTGGGAAACATGCAAGTATCTTTTGTAGCTTCTGAAGGGCAGTACTAAATTAAAAAATATATGACATTTAGGCAAAAAAAAAAAAATGTACACATCTTCATTCTGAAGATGCATCGTTTTATCCTTTTTTATCCTTCTTTATCCTTCTTTATCCTTCTGGAGCATTAGTGAGTGTTTGAACCTTCTGTAATAGTTGCATATGAGTTCCTCAGTTGTGCTCAGCGTGAAAAGATGAATCTCAAAATCATACAGTCATTGTTGGAAAGGGTTCAAACACACAAAAATGCTGAAACAACAAAGAATTTGTGGGACCTGAAGGATTTGTAGATCATTTTGTATGATTACTCTTATTTTGGTACAGTTATGAAAGTATACTACAGCTAATATTCCTTCATATTTTGAGCGATGGAGATGAACAATTTTGATCTCCACTATATATACAGTGTAGGGCTGTGAATCTTTGGGTAAACAGCGAATTGATTCGATTCATCAAGGCGATTCACAATAAAATTCGATGCCATTTGATTAATGATTTAATTTTAAGTGTATTCACAGGATTGTTTAAATGCTTAGTCAGGGGGGAAATTACACTGCAGCCTTTATGGATTCAGAGAGTGAATGCAAAAAAAAAAAAAAACACTTTGGTCCAACTGATATAAACATTATAATTAAACTTTCTTTGGAGTAATACATGTGCACAATGCACATTTCTTAATATTAAGCCTAAAATGTGTATTACTGTCACTGTTGCTGAGGATTGTATGATCTTTAAATAAAAAAGGTCTTTAAATGCAAGATATTTAAAGTGTACCTGAAATATACTTGCAATAGTTCCACTTTAGCACAATCAAATATACTTCGATTCATCTTTGGTTGGACTTCAACACTATACTTCCAATTTATACCAGTTTTTATTTCAAACACATTTTAGTATATTTATTTCCCACTAGGATAGCCTATGTAAGCCAAGGGTTTAAAAAAGGATTTAAAAGTAGGCTAACTATTATGTAGCATACTGTAAATGTAAAGGGTAACACCTTTGCATGATGTGAGCTTCTTTATCTAATTCTTTATATAATGTGCTACAGCATTTAAACTTTTCCTTTCTATCGGCGAATGATGGTTCTGATGATATATTAACGAACGCAAATTTCATGCGTGTGACTGACGGACAAAACTCGCGCTCTTATTTCAAGGTTGTTAATGCTGTGGTTATCTTAACCGTTTCCTTCATACATTCGGTTTAACGACATTAAGGTCATTAATCATTCAGTGGAATGGTGCGTATGCTTTTAGACACTTATATTGTTTTTGCTCCGTCCAAACGCGCAGGTTTCAGCTGCTCAGGTAATATCAACGTTATGACTGAGAGCCACTGAAAAACTACAGAAAAGTAAAACTAAACTACTTTAGCAGTACTAATCATGAGTAGGCAGACATCACATCACACATGGGCTGCTCAAAAAAATGTGTCTGTGAGGGCGCGCGGACGCGCAATCCTGTGATAGGCGGGAGTGCGTAAAGAAGAGATGTGAGGGAATGAACAACGCTGTTTATATTTAAAGCACTGAATCGCTATAGAAATCGCGATTCATTCGATTCTTAGTGTTTTAAATCAATTACTGGCCGAAATCAACGATTCAAAAATCCATGTTGCAAGCAAATGCATCGTCAGGTTTTGCAATCGATGCACAGGGAAAACGAGTGAATCGTCACACTCCTAATATATATATATATATATATATATATATATACTGTATTTATTTATTTCTATGATTGATATAGATTTAGTTGATTTACATGTGTTTCTTTCTAAATGGTTGGTTCTTCACCAAAATAAATTTTAACATGGACCAGGTTTTGTAATTCATGCACAGAGAAAATGAGTGAATTGTTACACCCCTAATACGGTGCCTTTATATATAGCCTATTTTTTTCCCTTGTTATGTTGCTGTTATTTAGTCTGTTTTTGCTTTGTCATTATGGTGCATGGAGTGTAGATTAATAATTTAAAGCAGTTTAACATAAGGCAGCAACATGACAAAATGTGAGGGAAAAAAATGAAGGGGTATGAATACTTTCGCAAGGCACTGTATATGCCATAACATTACATTATGCCCATAACATTAGAATAGTTACCGCCTTATCATATTCCTATTAAAAAAAGAAAAATCCTCTCATCCACAAGAGCTCGTGTTCGGAAATGCTAAAATCCAAAAGTCGCCCACAATTTTACCATGGATGACTTGATCACAGGTTGAGATGATCATAGGTTGAATTAAGTGCTACATGGAGGGAGGGATTACAGACCCGCCCGA
Source organism: Cirrhinus molitorella (assembly GCA_033026305.1). Lineage (NCBI taxonomy): Eukaryota > Metazoa > Chordata > Actinopteri > Cypriniformes > Cyprinidae > Cirrhinus > Cirrhinus molitorella. Next base: position 24,017,310 of record CM065139.1, on the reverse strand, counting down.
GGGGAAAACACAGCGACCCCTGCAGCACTCGCTTCCCGGATCCCTCTCCAATCCTGTGAAGATCGGCGCGCGTCGGAAAAAGGATTATTAGAGGAACCTGAGAACAAGGTCAAAGACTTATGGTGGAACAAGGAGCAAGTTTAAGTTTAACTTCCTCTTCATCCCTGAGCCTCTGAAATACTCTGCGGCTGAAGCTGGTGAAAGCTCCCCCGCCGGCGTGCTAGGCTCTACTTTTGATGTTAATTCCTTGAAAGCTGTTTCTTTAGCTAGGGATTAACGCATGGAGAGCTTGGCTTAGCATGCTTGGGCTAATAAAGATGACACATCTAACACAGGTAGTGCAGCCCGGGAGCTGCTTTCATAAAGTTGCCTTAATTATGATGAACTGCCTGCTCTTTAGTGCATTCAAGAAAAGCCACACTATCCTGCTCTGAAAGGACTAGAATCAAGAGCAGATCTGGATTTTAGGGGCATTAGCTCGCCCATTATCACCATGCAGAACGCCGTTAGGGCCTTAGCGTGTGGCTTTAGCAACGTTTTCCCCCACTTTTCCGTACTTCGTAGCCAACGAGGCTCTGTGCCCAGGTTCCAGAGACTGACAGTTATGAAGTGTGTCCATTATAACCCGTAAACGACTATTATGGTTACTGATTAGCTGCTATGGCCGCGCTAGCTCCGGGGAGCGCCACGGCTAATGATCGCATGGCAGCATGCATACAAAACTGACATCGCGATTTATCTGCTAAACCAACGTCCCCAAGATTGATTGGTAATTCCCCTAGATGAGTCCGCGTGGTGAATGCTAAAAATGATTCCTTTCCCGCAACCCAGATATCTGCTTTGTAATATTTAAAGCAGCAAAACAAATCAAGGCCCAATTTCTCCCTCTGTGATCAATTATCTTTTATTTTCAATGGGTAGGTCTGACAATGGGAGATTTCATGAAAACATTCTAATTGTGAATTGTTATTTTGCGTTTCTCTACATTCAGCGCTCGCAAAATATGTCAGAACGTGAAACCACTGTAATTGAGTTTAGCTGCAGTCCATTGTAAGCTTACTTTCAGATGGACAGAAATTCTGAACACAAAATCTGCAAACAGCACTGCTTTTTTTCCTTCTTTTTTTCATAGCCTGCTGTGCAGCATTATTTCATTATTATTCAGATGCTGTTTTAATATTTATTGATGTTTGAAATTAGTTTTTATTTTAATTTCACAAGCTTTTCAAGTTTAAGCTTTATTAATTTTAGTAATGAAATTGTTGTTTATGTCATTTTTATTTGTTTTTTAGCTGAAATAAAATACATTTTCTATTTTAATTAACATTAATTTTATTCCATGTAACAAAATTGGTTTTGTGATTTTAGTTTAGTTTTAGTTAATTATAACAGAATTTAATTAATTAAATTATTTATTTGTTACTGTGGTGAACTACATTTTACATTTTCCATATTTTTATTTTAGTGAAAGTTTTAGTTATTTTTGTTGTCACACATTTTGTTGTGTTTTTGTTGTGTTTGTTTTATATTTTTGTTGCTATTTTTTACATCTATTTAATTTTTTTTATAAATATTTGTTTTAGTTGTAGTTATTTTAGTACATAAATTAAATGAAACGAGAAATTATCTAGCTGATAGATATATATATATATATATATATATATATATATATATATATATATATATAATTTATTTTGTCTTTATTTCTCTGCTGCTGCACATTTATTTATTTAATAATTCACTACATATTTTTGTTTTAGTTATTTTGTTACATAAATTAACATAAATCTAAATGAAAACAATAAGCTATCTAGCATATAATATGTATCAAGAGCATTCACTTGTATCATTATCTAATTTTTAACCGAGATGGCTTTTGGGGGGTTTTGCATCGGAACTCTCCATATATATACTGTTTGTTTGTTTATTTATTTATTTACATATTTATGTAATTGATATATTTAGTTGCTTTACATGGGTTTCTTTCTAAATGCACTGTAAGCCTATACAGGTTCAGTAGCATTTAATTAAAAACATTTAGTTCATTGAACTAATAATTTTTAATGCAATACTGTTAAAATCGCAAGTACATTAAACTTGAAATGTTTTGTTTTGTTCTTTCAACTTTTTTAGTGCAACGAGTTTCCATAAATGTTTTAAGTTCAATCAACCTGTATTACTGTATAGGCTTAATATAGCAAAAAGCAGGTATATCTCAACTTGGATGACCAAACATTTAATTTAAATTTAGCTATTTCCTGTAAATAAACTACATTACAAACAAGGACAAAGAATAACAATGATTTATTTGAACTAACAATTTATTGGAGTTCACTTATCAACATCATTCAAAGTATGACAAAATTTACCCAATTTTAAAACTTTAAAACAGGGTTTTAAAAACATTTCCAAATATTAAACCGTGGAAAGGGGTTGCAGCGCCACATCCTTGTTTTCTCGACCGAGGATTCCAAATGACACATGTTGGTATGAATCTCCATCATCTGAAGCCTGGACAAGAATATGGACATTACTAAAATACATTTTAACAGTGTACAGTTTTTTCAGATTTTTTCATTGAATGGTTTGCATAATTGCAAACAAAATTGTTTGTGAATTATTTACACAAATGCTCAGTAATATTGAAATATTACACTTATATATTTGCTCTTGTATACAAGTCATTTGACATGAACTACTAATTAAAAATATGTAAAGTTATACAATTATTATCCGTGATTTATTTTAGAGTTTCAAAGTTGTCATAACATGAATTCAAATTTCTCATTTAAAAACCTCCTCTTCATTTAATTTATCATTTAACTAAAATATGGCATTGTTTTTGCTGATTTATTTATTGTTCTTGCTGACATAAATGCACATTAAGAAAAAATAATACCATAAAACTATAAAAGAAAAATGTGTTATTAATACTTACAAAACATGCTTTGAAGAACTCAGTTGGGTCATCACCAAGAAGTACTGGAGACCCTCTAATGGCAACACATTGCATGTCAGTGAGGTCTGAGGTGTGGTGGCTGCAGAGAAAACATTGTATCATTAGTCAACGTGAAAGGAAGGCAATTTCTATTTATCATACTTTTGTCGTTAAGGTTAACATAACAGGCTGCTTTTCAGAATTCAGCAAACAATGGCATCAATTCAATCATCAGTTCAAACCTTGGCTTGAGAAGAGACCTCTCTTTGACCTGAATCAGCTGTGGACAGTGACGATCAAGAGAGCCATAGAATTCTTGTTTAAGGTTCTTTCTGACAAAAACAATTTGTTAATATCAGAGAACTGTCAAATTAAACAACTGTCAAATGCAAACATAGGCATTTCACTTTACCATTGGTGATGTTTACTTCTGTGTGCACCAGATGTGGAACATACACTGCTTTCAAAGCTACATCCTTGAAATGGACACTGAACTTTTTGGTGCTCTTTGAGATGTCTACGCCGAATGTGGGCAAAATATTCAGTAATCTCACATGGAAAATCACAAAGCTGGCAGCGAAATTAGCTTCAAATTTTCCCTCAGATTGTTTTTCAGTTGCTGAAAATGAGATAAGTGTATTTTAAGGCTATTGAAAGACTTAAAAGTGCATAAACATTCCTGATATAGGCATGGAAATGGCTGACTTCTTGCATAGCTCCCATGTTTATTTCTGTAATGCTTTAGCAAGTATCCCCTTTTGTCACAAGCAAATATGCAATACTTACATTTTCAGATCATCTTGATTACTCTTACTTTTAACTTCTTGGAATCTGCAAAGTTACAAAATACACATTAGATTTTTTTTTTTGAATAGCTGACAATGCAAATGTACATCGTTTGATCTGTGATCTACTAATTTTCTGTGAACAACTAACCAAAATAATTAAAGTACGATCTAGCTATTTATTTATCTAGCATGACATGGTAACATTACGAGAGAATCTTATTAAATGAAATATAATATCTAACGCCTCACTGATGCACGAGGTTTGATAACTAAGACAGCTAAATGATATGGCTGAGCATTTCTCGTGTGCAAAGACAGGGTCAGATTTTTATTCAAGGCAGTTTGCTTAATACTTCACTCACAAAAAAATGTAAAAAACTCTAATAGGTCAGTGATAAATTTACGCCGTATTTGAGTTAAAGTCATTTGTTGAACATTTATGATATTAAAAAACACACACAACAGAAGATGCTTCGTTTGATGATCATTACTGATCAAATTAGAATATGTATTTGTTTTTAGATGTGGTGATCCCATAGAGCATGCCGTGGCATAAAACTATAACAGTTAAGTTATCTGTGGAGGTTGCGTTCGATCGGTGCAGTACTGTGGCGAATACATGTAAACATGAAAACATAAACACATCCTAAACTTACATTTAGTTTACTAGCTGACTGTTAGACCTCTCATTTATTAACGATTAACAATGTATTGGCAGTTTGAGACAAAAATGCAAAGTCCTACTCACACACTCACCAGCAGATGTTAATAAAAAATCGCGTTGCTGTATCCATGCCTGACGTGAGTCCAAAGAGCCAATCAAAATCTTCCTTGTATTGCGTGTCATTGACAACAGGCTACAATAAGTCATGTTAAGTACATTCAATTTAAACAATTTAATAGAATGTAAAAAATTATGCAACTCATACAACAAATTAAAAACACTAAGTAACTGTGCAAAAATTTTATATTTTATGTTTATTGTATCTAAGTATTTTGAGTATTTTGAAACAATTTTAGGGATAACAGTGTGGGTGGTTTTTCACCAAAATAAAATGTAACATGGACCTGATTTTGTCCCGTTTTGTTGACAATGGGAGACTAGCAAATATAAATGTTTAAGCAATATTTTTTTTTCCACCACAGGCCATTCAACATTATTCCCTGAGATTATTTAATGTAAATGTAAGCTGGAATTGTGTTTGCAGTGTCTCTCAGGGCTGTATGGGTTTCTGCAGGTGGATATTTAACATGACCCGGGGATGTTTGAGATGCAGACAGTGTGATGGTGCGTGAGAGTGAGGCTGGCGTCTGCTCCAGGAGGGAGGTAAGCAAAGAGGTCACGTAAAATGTGTATGCTGACAATAGAAATTCAGAACCTAAAACAGTTGTTCTTTCAACCCAGTCACCTGCGGAAATGTAACTATTTTACAAGGTGGCAATTTCGTATCAATTTGTACAATGTGATTCGTACAGAAACAGATACAGTACAGATATTTAGAAAAAAAGAAAGCATGAAAGTCCATCCCTATCCATCAGTGGGGGGGGAAGCAGAGCGTATGAAAATGTATGAAAGAGAAGAACAAGACCAGTTCGACAAAGCATTAAAAATTGCTGCACATTGGCATGAGACTGTGTTGGTCTTTTCAGTTTTTGAGTATCTAACTGCAAGTGCAGTAAGTACCTTTTCAAAAGTAAGGACTTTTTCAACAGCTTTTAAACTCTCAAAACTCAAAGTTTGACTTTTTTAGTTAAATAACTGTAGAATTTCTTTACATTTCCAACCACTGCCTCAAATACACTTCTGCAACCTGTTTAAATACATTAAAAATTCATTTTTGAATGATGCACCACACTAGAGATCACAGAGCAAAAAAAAAAAAAGCAAATATGCTGCAACCACTGCCGTTTAAAAGTTTGGGATCAGTAGGATTTTTTT